>CM030359.1:257017328-257617328 GCA_017893485.1 Hemerocallis citrina
CCGGTCATGCTTTCAGTGTGGTACTTGAGACATTGCGGTCGTCCGATCCAAAGTACGATCGATCGACACCAGCGTTGTATGTTATTTGGGCTTTCGGATTTGGGTCCAATAAGCTGTATTTGCCGTTTATTTTTTAGGATTTGCTTGGGGCTATAAATATAACAGTAGATGTGAACTCTATGGTTATCAAGTGTTGATCAAAGTGAACCATTATCATTGTTCAACTTGAAGAGTGGATTGTGTCTTTCAAAGGTAAGAGAGAGATTGACAGTTGTAATCTCTTTGTAACCTTTGTATTTTGGGAGAATAAGAAGTATTGGTTATCTCTACATATTATTATGTTCTTGTAAGATCTTGCGATTATTGTGGTGTCTTCTTCTTGGTTCATCTAGTTTTTGAGAAGTTTTTATTGCTTGTGGTGTGTGAGTTCCGCTATAAGCACTACAAGTTGTGATAGATTCTGCAACACACCCACACAAAAGCATCCTCTGCCTAATACCACGATACACATGGCACAACATCGACATGACACAACTTCCAAATAGAAGTATCCAGCATCTTAACAATAATGAATCGAGATTCAAAAATTCCATCACCTTGATGTCCTCCTCTAGCAGCCAAATGAAGCGCATCGAATCCGGACTTATTCTTCCTAACCAGACTCTCCCTCCCCATATACTTCAACAACTCCCTCACCACATCAAGAAACCCCCTCTCTGCCGCGATGATCATCGCCGTCTCGTCCACCTCGTTCGCCTCCCCCACCACCGCCGCCCTGATCTCGGCTACCTCCGCATCAAACTCCGCGCTCCCCGCCGTCCCCACCATCTGCGCCTCAATCTCCCCCAATATCTGCCTCACTCCCGCCAAATCCCCCCTCTGCGCCGCCAGGTGCAGCTCGGTGTCGTTGTGGCGTCCCGTCACTTGCTTCACGTACTTCTTTTTGGATCCGGATTGGGATTGGTCCATCTTTTTGCCGGAGTTGGAGAGGATGAGGGCCGGAGCGGCGGCGGCGGCGGCGGCGGCGGCGGTCGGGGAGGGGCCGGGGGAGGGGAGATCTGACGGGTCGCCGCCTGTTGGGAAAGTGATGAATTAGGGGAAAGGATGGTAACTTTGTGAGATTGATTAGTAGAGTTAGTGAAAATGATAGTACCTTTGTGGAGTTGGAGAGCGGCCATGGCGTTGAGCTTGAGATTTGGGGATTGAAAGAGAGAAAGAGAGAGAGAGAGAGAGTTTGGGAGGAAGAAGAAGAAGGGTGACGTGGACTTAATGTTCTGGGATGGTAGATTGACTGGTAATTTCGGTAATTTTGGAGGGAAGACAAGGGAGGGAGTGAGGCTGCCGGTTAAGGGGTGGGGGGTGACCGGAGAAAGGTTTGTCGTTTAGTGGAGGAATAATGAGAGAATGGAGGGTTGTGATCGATTGGATTGGATGCAATCACACGCCGTTCTCTATAACCTTTGTATGTTACAAAACCTCAATTAACTATAATAACATTCGAACGATCAACAACAATAAACTGAGAAATGAGGATGCTCTACCAACTCCCCCCCTGTGTGCCTCTCTCCGGTGAAGTCTTCTCTTCATCCCCGGCCATAAACCCACCTCATTGAAGTTCCTCTCCATCTTCACCACCCTTGCTTCCCTCAAACCCTTGATTTCTTCTTTGGCACCTCCGAGTCTGCTTTCTTTTGCTCCACAGCTTCTACACTTCTTCTCCCTGTTCTTCTTCCATGCTCTCCCTCCTTGAACTCAGTGGGTACGGGCCCAACGAGAGGGTCCGTCACCCACCGACCTCAACGACAGTACAAGAGCCGACACTCAGTCCTACGATGGTGCCAACCTATGCAACATCCACCATTGGAACTTCCAATATTCAGCCACCACCACCACCCTCTCTCCCATCGACTGACTTCGCTAAGCACTCCCCTCCTCCACCAAGTGCAGCACCTGCTGCCACTAACTCCCACTCAACAGTGAAGCCACTCCCCGAAGAGGGAAGGCAGCGAGAGCTCAGACGTGTTCGCTCCCCGATGCGTGCACACCTAGGTGCGCATCGACGTACTGAGGGGAGGAACTACGCTCATCATCGCTCTAGTGAGGGGTCACCTACAGGCCATCGGTATCAACAAAGACGTGAGGTTCTCTTGGGGGGAAGGGCCCAAAGATGGGGTCCCCCTCCAAGCCATTACTGGCGGAAGAAAACCCCACCCAGGGGTCCTTATCAGAGAACCAACGTAGTTGCCGCACGCAAGCATGGCTCTCTCAGGGAACCCCCCTACCATCACAATTCCAACAACTACACCAGCCCAAACTATCAATCACACCACCATCCTCAAAATGCTACCAATCAACACCCCCTTAAACCCTCTTCGGAAAGTATCAGGGACCAAAACCATCCCAAGCATCAACACAAACACAGGGAAATCAACGAAAAGCTTCAAACTGCTCCATCCCCACCACCAAATCCCACCACCTACCGACTCCCAATTCCAACATCTCTAGAGACGCACCCTGCGTTATCTCACGCCAAACACCCCCTGGAAGGTACGGTGCTTGACGGGACTACGGTGGGGGGTGGCTCTGGCGAGGAGGATGGGGAGGGGCAGTGGGTTCAGGTCAGGGGAAATAAGAAAAACAAGTTTCAAGAGAGCAACTCTAACCTTCTAGCTGGTCAGGCGCCACACAACAAGAAACAAAGGAAGGGCAAGAAGAGACCAGCACCGTGCTTTAACTGCGGGGATCTTGGGCATTTCCGGAGCGAATGCACCAAGGAAGTGCGCTGTTTAAAGTGCATGAAATGGGGCCACTTCTCTTATGTTTGCACAAATGTTGTTGAGACACACAGCGATGAGGAATGTCCGGTGCGACGGGGGACGTCACCGGACAACCCAGCTATTATCAGATTGGCTAAGAGCTTAGAGATTGTCAAAAGTGAGGAACAGTGGCTGAGACATTGGTGCGCCGTTGCCAAGGTTACTAAAGGGAGGCCTTCGGAGGTGCACGTTATGCAGGCGCTCACCGATAGATGGCCGATGAGCGCACATGGAGATTGGGTAGCCAAAAAGTTATGCCACTTGCAATTCCTCGTCTCCTTCCCAACGGTGGAGAAGGTATCTGATGTTGTTAAGGTGGGGAAAGTGGACTTTGGTCATTTCGAGCTTGAATTCGTTGCTTGGACACCGGGGTTTGGGGCGGAGTTACCACAAGGAGATCGATACTAGATCTCGGTTCACAACATCCCTCTCCACTTCTGGAAGAAAGAAGCACTCCAAGAGATCGTTGCGGAGTTCGGGATGTTGGTTGGTATCGATGAGAAGACGGTGCGACGCTCTGATCTAGTTTCGGCCAGACATCTCATCAGAAGCGCAGATATTGCTTTGATGCCTCGCTTCGCTAAGGTTTTCTCCTTTGAGGAAGCATACCTCATCAGGTTTGTTCTAGAGAAGAAAGAAGAAGCACGGATTAAGCAGGCGGTCGTTACTCCACCCTCCCCATCATCCGCCTTCAGGGACAGCAGGTCCTACCGACAAGTGGTAGGACCAGTTCAGGATCTCACTATCGATGGCTCTCATGAGGTGGAAAGGGCTCACAGGGAGATCCTCAAGGCGGCAAGGGGAGTGGAGCAGCGCCAGGGTTCATCGGCGGAAAAGGTCGAGCGATCAAAGGTCGTCATCGGAAGACCCAGCAGTCAAAGGCTCACAAGAACCCCTAACTCGGCTGATCCAACGGTGAAAGACCTCAACCACCCTGATCTAGTAAAGACAGGCATCAATCAGAGAAAAGCAACCGAAAGCAACTCCCAAAGTGATGACCAAGGCCTGCATGCGTCAGAGGAGGAGAGCACCTTGGCGCAGATGACAGGGACTGGGCTGGCAGAGCCCCAAAGTGGTAAAGCCCCCCTTTCAGTCAACATGCAGGACCCCAGAGTGGGGTTGGTGAAGCCTAGCACCATTTTGGGATACAAGACAAGCGAAGGGACGATGTCGACCAAAGATTGGGTGACCAAATGCTGGTTTTCACCAAATGAGGAAAAAGAAGCTCTTTTGGTGCAGCCAACGTTGGAATCTGAGACCACTCTGAGAAAAGCGCACATGGAGCTAGGTAACCACTGCGAAAAGAGCGGTAGGGCGAGCAGAGGTGCCTCTGAGGGAGTGGGGAGCGAAGCTCCGCTTTTCAGAGTGGTCGAAAGTAGTAAAGAAGACAAAGAGAGGTTTGGTTATGGAAATGGTAGATTGAGGAAGGAAGAAGGTAGAGTAGCAACTTTTCAGTCTACGACTTCGTTAAGAACGCCAAGATCTGAAACCACCATTTCACCCCCCCAATCACAATTTGCCAACTGGCGTAGGCGGTAACCTCACCGCCGCCTCAAAGATAGCATCGAGCGCTGCGCTCGAGGGCAGCGGTAGGTTGAACCGCGGAACAGCGGAAGGTAAAGATGTTTTGACTGGTTCTAAGGAGGAGTGGATTGGGCTATACGGGATGCCTTTTATAAGGGACAATGGGCCCAAAGAGGGGCCCAGTATACACCGTATTGTCTCTGAGACTGGTACCACTTTGGTTTCTAACAATCAGACGTGTTGTCAACCGGATAGCGGGCCCAAGGAGGGGACCGCGACGGAAGGCAACGATTATTCTATTATTGAGTCAGCTGTCGGTAGGCCCAATGAGGAGTCCACAGTTGGAGAGGCCTCTCCTCAATTTCAAAATCAGCATACTGTTAGTGAGGAGGACGTAGAAGAGCGTCTGAACCTGGACATTGACTTCTCATTTACAGATGAGGATTCAGGGGACTCTGAATTTATTGCTGATACACAAAAGGAGTTATCGCCAGAGATGGTGCTATCCACTTTACCAGAGTTGGCCCCGCGATGCAGCACTGGATCGTCTCATAGGACGGTTGGTTTCAGGGGGCTGAGGTCACCTAAGAGGGCTTATGCGGAGTCCTTGGATGATTTATTGGAGAGAGCTGCGGCCGCCAAAGCGACTAAACACGCCAATGGAGGTACAAAAAATTTTCTTGCTAATATTTTAAATTTCATGTCAGACTCTGAAGTTTTTCTATTAGCTATTACCTGTGGTTTGGAAGTTGGTGATAAAGAACGCAACACGTTTCTTCTTAACAAAATGCGGGGTTGGGAATCGGAGAGGGCTAAATCTAGTGTTCTTAAGGAACTAAGATCCAACTCTAGGGGGATTACGATCTTTGAGGGTGAAACCCGCCCAACTCCTTCACACACTGTCACCTCGGACATGGTTCCCCCAATGAATACGCTTTTCTGGAACGTCCGGGGTCTGGGGGACAAAGGCAAGAGAGATATGGTTCGAGACGTTATCATGAAGTCCAAGGCGGAAGTGGTTGGGCTTCAGGAGACCAAACTTATACATGGGACCAAACTCAAGAGAATAGGGGGGAACAGAATTAAGGAATGGGTTTTTTGCCCATCTGTGGGAGCCTCAGGGGGAATTGCCATTGGCTTCAACTCAGACCTGCTCACGTGTTCAGAGGTCTATATTGGTACATTCTCCCTGACTACACGTCTGGAACAACGTTCTGATAAGTATATGCAGACTATCACGGCTGTTTATGGACCGAACGTGGCTTCAGAACGTGATGCCTTTTGGCAAGAACTAGTCAATATTCGTCTCCGTTGGCCGGGGGCCTGGATTGTCAGGGGGGACTCCAATATTACCCGATTTGCGTTCGAACACAAGGGTAGAGGCTCCAGCGACAGGGACAGAGCAGAGTTCAATAGGGTGTTAACGGATCTTGAATTGATAGATATCCCTATTAATGATAGGCTATTTACGTGGTCTAACATGCAGTCTGCTCCGATTATGGCAAAATTAGACCGGATTCTCGTGTCGATGGATTGGGAGACTAAGTTCCCCCTTGCTACTGCTAGATCGATCCCTAGGCCAACTTCAGATCATACTCCAATGATTCTGGACATTGGGCTTCAGGGAGCTAAAAGGCATAGAAAATTCCGATTTGAGAAAGCCTGGCTGGAGATTCAGGGGTTTCACCACCTGGTGATGGAAAATTGGGCGCTCCAGTAACTGGCACAGATGCTGCGGGCCGGTGGTGTGAGAAAATTCGCAGATTAAGAAAGCGGCTACGTAATTGGAACCGATCTAGGCTCTCGACCATCTGGTGCGCAAAAGATTCCCTGTTGGAAGGAATTGATGAACTTGAAAGACTAGAGGAATCAAGAGACTTGTCACAGGAGGAAAGAAATAGACTTCTGGAGCTTCATGAGAATATTGCCAATCTCTATAAGATGGAAGAAATTAAATGGCAACAAAGATCTATAATTTCGTGGCTTAAAGAGGGAGACGCGAACACGGCCTTCGTCCACCGAGTGACAAGTGCGAGACACAGGTCCAATCTTATTTTTTCCTTAGAAACAAGCTCGGGGATAGTATAAGATGAACAAGTGATTTCCACAGCCTTCCAAGGTTACTACAAGGACCTCTTGGGGAAGAAGAATGACTTCCGGATCCCACTCAGGAATGATGTCTGGCAGACTTACCAGAACGAGTCATCGCCTTCGCTATCCTGCCTGGAGTCTCCGTTCTTGGAGGAGGAAGTCGAAAAGGCTATCAGTTAAATGGGAGCGGACAAGTCGCCAGGGCCAGACGGGTTCCCAATGATGTTCTTCCAGATTTTCTGGGAAGAAATTAAAGGGGACTATATGGCACTCTTGGATGACTTTTTTACCAACAAGCTCAGGTTGGGTATGTTTAATTTTGCGGTGGTAGTCCTGATCCCCAAACGGGCAGAGGCGTCGAAAGTAGGCGACTTTAGGCCAATCAGCCTCATAAATTGCTCGGCGAAGATTATTACAAAAATTCTAGGTATCTGCCTGGGGAGTATTATGGACAGTCTTATCAGCAAATCTCAATCGGGCTTCATTAAGGGCAGAAACATCCTTGATTGTGTGGCAACAGCGGAACAAGTCATCCACCGCTGCCATACCACCAACTCTAAGAGCTTTCTGCTTAAGCTTGACTTTGAGAAAGCTTATGACTCGGTCGATTGGGAGTGCTTGCTGGAAGCTCTCAGGGGTAGGGGCTTCGGGAATAAATGGATCTGCTGGATCAGGCAGTGCTTGCAGACTAGCAAAACGGCCATATCAGAGAATGGTAGGTCGGGGCAGCCGTTCCCTTGCAGGAAAGGTCTTAGACAAGGGGACCCGCTATCTCCACTCCTATTTACTATCATAGCGGATGTGTTGAGGGTTATGCTGGAGAATTGCCAGGACAAAGGTTGGATCACGCCAGTGGCCAGTTTCGTGTCTTCTACAGGGTGTACGATTTTGCAATATGCAGATGACACCCTACTATTTGGTAATGGGTCTAGACAAGAAACTATCTGCTTTAAAGGGACCCTATACTGTTTTGAGGCCTGGTCAGGCCTTAGGATTAATTTTCACAAGAGTGCGCTGACTCCAATTTCCCTTTTCGATGAAGAAGCAGGGGAACACGCTACTATTTTGAACTGTACGACGAGTGGCTTCCCTATCAAATACCTAGGATTACCACTCAGGCCAGGGAAATTATCTAAAGCAGACTAGTTGCCTATCATTGACAGGGTGGAGGACAGACTGTCTGGTTGGAAAGGTAAATCGTTGTGTCTTGGGGGCAGAGTGGTGCTCATCAACTCAGTGTTGTCTAACCTGCCAATATACTACATGTCTTTTTTCGAACTTCCAAGATGGGTGATCCAAAGAATTGACCAGATTCGAAAACGATTCCTTTGGAAGGGGGCAGACTCGGATAAAGGAGGTTACCACCTCATCAAATGGAGTATCGCTTGCATAAAGAAGAAGCATGGAGGGCTAGGCATCATCGACCTCAGAGATATGAACCTCGCCCTGCTGGGGAAGTGGTGGTGGAAGGTATTCCACAATAGCGGGGAAGGTTGGCAGGACTTCATTCAACCTTATCTCAGAGGAAAAGGCACGAGAAGCCTTGTCTTCCGAGTAGGGGCTAAAGTTTCGCGACTCTGGAAAGGAATCGCCAAGGCTAGCGGCCCCTTCAATTCGGCAGTTACGTCAAATATCGGCAATGGCCGGTCCACCAGATTCTTGTGGGATAGGTGGTGTGGAGCCCATACTCTGAAGGATACGTTCCCAGACCTGTTTAGGAGGTCGAGTCGACCGAATATGTCCGTTGCCGAAGGTTGGAAAAGGGGAGGCTGGAGACCGGCGTTCCGAGGAACTCTCACCCCATATTTACACCAGCAACTGCTGGACATGCAAGCTCACATCACACGGGATGGCAACAGGTGCACACAAGGCCCAGATCAGATGCGATGGGGACTCGAGAGCAAGGGAGCTTTCTCAGTAAGATCTCTGTATCATCGGATCCACTTTCGAGGATGCAGACCCAGCTGGACACAGGTGTTGTGGAAGGCGAAAACCCCCCTTAAAGTCAGAGTTTTCTTATGGCTAGTGCTCAATAATGCTATCCTCACTAGGCAAAATCTGGCCAAAAGACAACCACATGTGGCGACCAACTGTAGTTTCTGTGACGTACATGTGGAAGATCTAAATCACCTTTTTATTCACTGCACAAGAAGTAAAGCAACCATGGTTGAGGTACTCCGAGCCTTAGGAACAAGCGACTACCCCTGCGTATATGAGGATCTATGGATTGGCCCAAAATTTGCTTCGATTCGTCATGATATGAAGGATCCGTGGTACATAGCAATAGCAGCAACAACATGGGTGTTATGGCTTGACAGAAATAATTTTTATTTCCGTGCTTCATGTAATAGTATTTCTGGTAACCTGACTCACATCATGCATCTTATCTCTTTTTGGGCTACAGCTGCGGCCACGGGGGCAAGAGGAAGGATAGCCAGAGTATTTCAGGTAGAGGAGTTTGACGATGAGGAGGTAGAGATCGGACCGACGCTGGAATAAGGGACTGGCTTCACCAGTCATGACAGTGCGTATGCCAGCTCGTGTTTTGTTTCAACCTTCTGTACTCTCTGGTTGCTTGATGTTGGACTTGTTAGACCCACCCCCCAGGGTTTGTTGGGGGGGTATGTTTGTTTTCTTTCATTTTCTTCCTGCATTGTACTTTTGTTTTGTACTCTTGTTTTCTCCCGGTATGCCGGGGTTGTTTTATTAACTTCTTATTAATGAAACAGGGTAGCCTTATTCCACCTTTTTCCTAAAAAAAAACTGAAATGAAAAAGTGGAGTTTTTCTTTTCCATCTCATTCATTTAATAACAAATAAAAAAATATAAATAAGTTGAAAAAATATAAATATAATGAAATAAACGAAAAATTGCAACTTTAATATATAAAAAGAGTAATAAAAATTACACTCATCACATCTCGATTCCAGGCGTTCTCACCCAATTTTTTTTGAAAAACATCATGATCCCACCACCTAGACAATGGCATATTGTGAATGTGAACCCATTCAGAGAGTTTCTGGTATCGGCACTACTCCATAGTCTAACTCCCACCTTCTGAATCGGATTGTGAACTTATGATTTGTCCACACATCCATGAGACATGCATTAATACCTCGAGGTGTTCATATTGATCAAACATTGAAACAAATCGAGGTATATTAGCTAGGCTAAATTTCTCAAGAATTTGAGTAATATCCTCTGCGCTCAGGTAGCCGTCTAGAACCTCTACATAATGCACCTTCTACATGCCTCCTCTTTAACTTCTGATTCTTTAGTAGTTCCCAAGCACATGGAAGTCGACTCTCACCTATGTAGACATAACTCTTTTCTTCTTCTGAGGATTTAACCTTCACCAAATAATCAAATTCATCAAGGTCACCATGCTTCAACTCACTTGGGATACGCACCACCGGTTTCGGGCTACTCGGAGCTAGACCCACCATGTACCACACACACTCTCTCTCGGTTGCAGTGGGAGTTGGCAGTGCTGTTGGATCCTGTATGCAAGGCAAAGAACACTAGAGGGGGGATTGAATAGTGTTGTATAAAAATTAAACAATAAAATGAATTTTTCGCAACTGTTAAGTCGACTGTATCGGGAAAATCAGTCGACTGACAGAGGAAATATAAGAGTAAATGAACTGAATAGCAACCATTCTGTTAAGTCGACTTAAAGCGGAAAACAGTCGACTGCACAGAATCGGTTTTCAATATAACTCGACGAAAATGAAATTTCAAGATTGAGAAATCAAACAACAGAGAGTCGACACAGCAAACACCATGATATTTCCTGGTTCGGTCCTTTCGACCTACATCCAGTCCCCAAGAAACCCACTTGAGATATTCCACTATTCTTGAAAAATTACAAGAATACTCTACGGCATTTGACAACAACTATGTCAAATTCGTAAACCTCTCTCACCACTAGAGAGAGCAAAACCCATTCTACAACTTAGAGTGAAACCGACTCTACACCAAGAGTCCTACTCTCCAACCGAAAGGACCACTCTCACAAACCGAGAGTGAAACAACAATAAAAGTGAAGATTACAATGACCTAAAGCCTTGTTTTGATTGTGCTTTTTGTTTAGTGGCTAAAGGTCAACTTCTAACTTCAGTCTAGAACGAATTCTTTGTTATACAAGACTGAAATAAGAGAACCAAGTCTTAAAGAAAGTAAGTGCTTTGTAAACTTGTTCTTTTTCTCTCAAAAGCAAAATGACTTGATAAAAAGTTAAGGAACCTTTCCCAAATGAATTCTATACTCTATTTATAGAGTTAGATTCTCTTGGACGTTGAGAAACAGTTCCCCAACTACCGTACAACGGCAGTAAGAATTTAAATTTGAAAAACAAATTTTAAATTTTCAGAAAACTGTCAAAAACTGCTTGAACAGTCGACTGGGTTGCCAAAAGAGTCGACTGGTCAGAGCTTGAGTGAGTTCAGTCAGTTTCGTACTAGAACAGTCGACTGTTCTCAAGAGTAAGTCGACTGGTACTCAACAGCTAAACTTATACAAGTTTTATTTGGACATTTTGATTTCGGATAACTTTATTTTTATTTAGGGGATGTGTGAGTGTGTGTCTGACAAGGCTTTTACAAGAATTCTAAGACACAAAAATTACAAATACAGTTACAAGACACATGGTCATTTAATAAAACACTTTTGAAGCTCTTGAGAAGTCTTTGACTTGTGTCTTGATCTTGGGTCTTGATCTTATCTTTGTGGCTTGATATGGAACTTTTAGAAGCCTTCATTGTATTATTGCCTTGAACACTTTTGGTACACACTACAAAAGATATGTAAGATAGAACAATTGTGTGATTGTGTTGTAGTCATCAAATCAAGAATCTACATTCTCCCCCTTTTTGATGATGACAACACAATAACTTAAAAATAGTATAGAATAACAATTTACATATTATGATGTCACACATAATTGAAAGATATACAAATGTAAATAAGCTCCCCCTAAATAAAATACAATATGCACACAATTTTTTTTAAAACATGCACAACATGCACAAACATGCACAACACAATATGTACATATTTCTCCCCCTTTGTCATCAACAAAAAAAACAGAAGGAAAGAGATAAGAACAAACCATAAATAGCATAAATGGAAATTTATACATGATTAGTCAAAAAGATTGTTCATACGACAAAGTGAAAAGAGAACATCATTAAAGCATAAAACAAAAGTACAAGAAAAAACTGAAAAGTACATCAATCTTCTTCGTCTTCGTCATCATCACTGTTTGAGGCAGGTGAAGAGTGAGGAAACTGCCTAACAAACATCTGAGTGAGGTTAGCAATGCTAGCCTCAAGAGAATCCTGCCGACCTAAGATAAGATACTGACGATCCATGAGATAATTGAAAGAAGTGTAAAGACTCCCAGGTTCAGAAAAACTAGCTCTAGGACGAGAACTAGAGGACGAACTAGAAGCAGAAGACCGACGAGGAACAGAAGTGGCTAAAGAAATAAGGGGTGTATCTCTTTGAGGAGACCGAGGGGAGAGTGAAGAATTTTCATCCGAGCTAGACTCGCATGATCAAATGGTTCATAACGAGTCACAACATTAGACTCGGAATCAAGATCAATTTGATAGTGGTTAAAGATGTGAGTTAGAAGTGCGCTATAAGGTAGAAAGGAAGTGTGTGCCTTATGGAGACGACTAAAGATGACTCAACTCCAATTGATTTGGATGTTGCCAAAGATTGCATACACCGCTTGTTGCAATTCATACGAAAATTGGTCGTAGCTACCCATTTTAGGAATAATGTTGTACGACAATATTCGTGCAACTAGCTTGGCAAGCGGAGTAATCAATTTATTGGTCATTGGAAGACTTCGATTAGGCAAAAAGATTTTTGACAAAATAGATTGATCATCCAATTCAATTTCCCCTAAATCTAACCCTTCATTAGAGATATTCAAAATCTGCCCTAGTTTTTTAGCAATTAATTTCATTCGAACATTTTTCACAGTAGTAGTGAGAAATATTTCACTACCTTCCTCAGAAGTAGAAACTTTTATATTTGTATAAAACAAATAAATAAGTTGGGGATAGTAGTAGGGTTGATTTACTAAAGATAAAAGACCAAATAAGCCACATTGTTGAAACAATGGGGCAATAGAAAATCTATCTAAATCAGGAAAATTGATGAAACGACCCGGAAAAATCATGATTTGACAAATAATGAAATATTTCTCAACTAGAGTTGGATGCCTTAAATACTGAAGATAATTATGTGAAGATTGTTCTTCTCCAACATTAGAAGCCCTAGATCTTTTAGGCTTAGGCATAGTAGGATCTAGAATAATGTGAAAGGGAGAAGTAAAAAATGATTACCCAAATCAAGAAGCCAAAAGACACAAGACGCAAAAAGTCTCCACAGAAAGAGACTTCGGAATCGATGAGAGCAGATCAGGGCTAGAGAATGATCGAAATCCAAGAGCCAAGGAGCTTCAAGAGAGAACAACCGACTTAAGCTATTGGGAGCAAGAGTAAAAAGTGAAAAAGGGAAGGAAGAGGGCTTAGGGTTTTTACTCGAAGGGAATGGCTGCGATTACAAATGATTTTGAATCGAGGGTCTAGATCAAAAGCGGGTAAAAGAGAGTAAGAGAGAGGAGCCTCATCCTGTGACGATTCAGAATCAGAAAAACGAAATATAGTCGGACAGTCGACTAAGTCGAGAGCAAATATAACCAAACTCAAAGTTAAGTAAAGCTACTGTTAGTCGACTGTAGATTTGAAGACAGTCGACTAGCCAGAAGACAAAATTAAGTCAGAAAAATAGACAAAGAAAATATTGTATAAGTCGACCGATAATCAATTATAAGTCGACTGAGATATATAGAAAAATTTAAAAAATGTCATGAAATGAGAAAATGCTTAGTTCTCTTCTAAAGTTGATAAAAGTATCTTCTTTAAGTGGTTTGGTAAATATATCTGCTACTTGTTTATCAGTGAAAATAAAATCCAATAGTATATCTCATTTTAAGATATGATCACGTAGACAATGATGTCGAATATCAATATGTTTCGTACGTGAATGTTGAACCGGATTTTTAGATAAATTAATAGCACTGGTATTATCACACATTATAGCGGGTCTTGAAAAAGAAATACCATAATCTAATAAAGTTTGTTTCATCCATAAAATTTGAGCACAAACCAAACTTGCAGCAATATATTCAGCTTCTGTAGTAGATAGGGATACCGAATTTTGCTTTTTACTGCACCAAGATACTAGTGAATGTCCCAAAAAGTGACAAGTTTCACTAGTACTTTTACGATCTGTTTTACTACCAGCAAAATCAGCATCACTATACGACAAGAATTGAAAGTTATTGGTGCGTGGATAAAATAAACCATACTCAGATGTGCCTTTAATATATCTTAAAATACGTTTCACTGCTTTTAAGTGAGATTCTTTTCGATTAGACTGATATCTAGCATACAAACATACACTAATGTAATATCTGGTCTACTAGCAGTTATATATAAGAGTGAGCCAATTATACCTCGATAGAGTTTTTGATCGACACTCTTACCTAATTCATCTTTGTCAAGTGTAGTAGTAGTAGCCATAGGTGTGGTCTTACTACTAGTGCTATCCATGCCAAATCGTTTGAGTAATTCCTTAGCATATTTTTCTTGATTAATAAATATGCCCTTTTAAGACTGTTTTATTTGTAATCCAAGGAAATAATTGAGTTCACCCATGTGACTCATCTCAAACTCATTTTTCATGGTATTAGCAAACTCTTGACATAGATTACTGTTAGTTGATCCAAAAATTATGTCATCTGTATAAATTTGTATGATTAGTATATCTGTCTTTATTTTTCTAATAAACAAAGTAGTATCTACTTTATCAATTTCAAAACCAGTTTCTAAAAGATAAGTTTTAAAACGATCATACCAAGCACGAGGTGCTTGTTTAAGACCATATAAAGCCTTTTTCAATTTAAAAACATTGTTTGGGAATTGTTCATGTTCGAAACCGGGTGGTTGCTTAACATAAATATATTCCTTAATGAAACCATTTAAAAAAGCACTTTTAACATCCATTTGGAAGAGTGTGAAATTCATAAAACACACAAAAGATAATAAAATTCTAATTGATTCTAGTCTAGCAACAAGAGCATATGTTTCATCAAAATTAATTCCTTCTTCTTGATTATATTCTTGAGCAACTAATCT
Organism: Hemerocallis citrina; assembly: GCA_017893485.1. Lineage (NCBI taxonomy): Eukaryota > Viridiplantae > Streptophyta > Magnoliopsida > Asparagales > Asphodelaceae > Hemerocallis > Hemerocallis citrina. The sequence goes on from CM030359.1 coordinate 257,031,976, forward strand.
AGCTTTGTTCCTAACGACTTGTCCTGATTCATCTAGCTTATTTTTAAATACCCATTTGGTACCAATAATAGTATGATCAGGAGGTCGTGGAACTAAATCTCATACATCATTTCTTACAAATTGGTTAAGTTCATCTTGCATAACATTCAACCAAAATTCATTCTTACATGCTTCTTTAATATTTTTTGGTTCAAAATCCGATAAGAAAGCAATATGACAAATTATATTAAAATGAGATATTGTTTGAATACCATGTGAGATGTCACTAATAATTAGGTCATGAGGATGATCTTGAACTTCAACAAATGATTTTGGTAAAGTTTGAGTTATCGTTACAGGATCAGTCGACTTAACAAACCCTTCAGCCGACTGATTCACATCAGTCGACTTAGGAAGTCTATCAGTCGACTTGTCTAGGATATTTTGCTCTAGTGATTTAATACTGTTATTTAGTGGTGATGATTCAATTTCATCATCTTCAGTAACATAAAATGAAGGTAAAGATTCATCAAATAAAACATGCATAAATTCTTCAATAGTCAAAGATGACTTATTGAAAATTCTATATGCCTTACTCCTGTTTGAGTATCCAATGAAGATACCTTCATTAGATCTAGCATTAAATTTATCAAGATTATCTTTTGTGTATAATATGAAACACTTATAACCAAATACTTTAAAATACGAAACTTTAGGAATTCGATCATAAAATAATTCAAAACAAGTTTTCTTAAACTTTGGCCTAATTAATATTCTATTTAAAACATAGCATGCTGTAGAAACAACTTCGGTCCAAAAGTATTTAGGCAAATTAGTTTCAACAAGCATAGTACGTGCACATTCTTGCAATATCTTATTCTTTCTTTCAACCACTAAATTTTGTGGTGAAGCTCTAGGAAATGCAAATGAATGTGTTATTCCATTCTTGTTGCAGTATTCTGAAAAAGTTTCATTCTCAAATTCTCCACCATGATCACTCTAATCATGACTATAGTTAGAGATTTTTGATTTTGAATACGTTTGCAGAAATTTGCAAATTCTTCAAAGGCTTCATTTTTATGTTTTAAAAATAATACTCATGTAAATCTTGAAAAATTATCTACTAAAACAAATACATATCTACTTTTATTTAAAGAAGTGACTCTAGTAGGGCCAAATAAATCCATATGGATCAATTCGAGAGGCCTACTAGTAGAAATCATTTCTTTTGTCTTAACAGTAGATTTTACTTGTTTTCCTAGTTGACATGCATCACACATTTTATCTTTCTTAAAAGATAATTTTGGCAGTCCTTTAACTAGGTTATCTATATAATAAAACACAAAGAAAGCTATCAAGTGGCTCTCCTTCAATCCCCCAAAAAATCAAAGGTCCAGATCTAACCTCAAAAAACATATTTCCCCCCCCCCCCCCCAAAAGTTTCTCCCCAAAACTCAAATTCAAATCCCCCACCTAAAACAACTCCTATATTTATTTAATTTATTTTTTTTTCCTCGCTCTCTCCCTCCCTCTTCTATTCAAAAAATTAAGAAAATAAAAAATTTTAAAATTTTTAAAAAATAAAACATTAAAAAACTAAAAAAAATTAAAATTTAAAAACTTTAAAAATTATTCAAAAAAATCAAAAAAAATCATATAATATGTTTTTTGCTAGACCCCAAATGTTTCTCATATAATATGTTTGCTACTTCAATTAATTTGCTGGACCTCCAAAACTATTTTATATAATCAAACAAGGTGTACTGTTCCGAAGACGTGTCGTAGGCACGTGTCAACGGGTAAACCTAGTTCTTAGATAGTTTAGTAATGTTTTTCATATTTACATGTCCAAATCTCTTATGCTAAAGCCAAGAATCATTGTTTGAAGCAACTAAACAAAAATCATTCGAAAACTCATTTGTTTTTAAACATAATTCATATATATTATTTTTTCTAAAACCTTGAAAAATTACATTTGTCATAGATGAATCATAAATTAAGCATGCATCTTTTTCAAACATTATCTTATAGCCCTTATCACATAATTGACTAATACTTAATAAGTTATGCTTTAAACTACTAACTAGGAATATCTCTTCAATAGTAGGTGTAGTGTTCTTACCGACTATGCCTATTCCAATGACCTTTCCTTTGTTATTGTCACCAAATGTAACAGTCCCTCCATCTATATCTTGTATGGAAGAAAGTAAATTTGCATGGCCAATCATGTGTTTAGAGCATCTGCTGTCAAGTATCCATCGTTTCCTTTTAGGTACCGATAAAATATTAATTGTGAATATGGTACTGTTTTCATTGGGTCTGATAGAGATTAGTGTTTGGGAAACCAAACCCAAAGTGAGTTTGATTTACCACCATATGCAGGCATATAATTTACAGAATTACAAATATTATGAACAAAAGAATTTATATAAGTAATCTTACTATTAAGACTCAGGTTAAGTGGAACCCAAATATTTTTGCTCTATCCAGTCGACTGTGCTGTGAAGACAGTTGACTGGGAGGTGAAACTAGTCGACTTATATGAGATTGTCGTCTATTTGAATAAGACTCCATACCTCTGGACAGACGACCAATTTTATAGGTCAGTTGACTGGTCTGATCTGAAGAATTACTATTTTCATGATTAAAAATAATTTTTGGTTTTTCAAAAAAAATCATATAACTTGTTCTTCACACTAGAAACAGAATCAATCTTATTACTGCTAGTGTTATTAGAAGAATGATGTTTTTCAAGAGTTTTTTGAAAACCAAGTCCAAATCTTTTATTAGATTGAACTTGATTTTGGAGAACTTTATTTAAATTCTCTTTTCCTTTATTGAACTTAGATACATTCTTACATATCTCTTCATAATTTTTCTTTAGAGATATCAGATCTATATCCAAGTTTGAAAGACGAGAATTTAAAGACTTGACTTCAACATTTAAGTCATATTTTCTTGAGAAAGCGTTTGATTAACTTTCTCTAGATTTTTAACTCTTATCTTCTCCTTTTTTTAGTTATTGAAAGACTTCATTAAATGCTTCTAATAAATCATTAGAGTCAATATTGTCACTTACATCGTTTTGAGTAGCCATAAAGCACACATTTGCGACTTCATTTGACTCTTCATTCTCTTCTTCCGATGATGAGTCTCTATCATTCCAAGTTGCTTGGTAGGTCTTCTTGTTCTTGGTGTACTTGTCCTTCATAATGTTAGAAAATTTTCCTTTTTGATTTTACATTCTCTAACGGACAGTCCTTCTTCATGTGACCTGTTTTGTTACGCTTGAAACAAGTAGGAAGTTCATTAGTATCCTTAAACTTAGAATTGAATTTACCTTTGCGAAGAAATTTCTTAAATTTTCTTGTGAACATGGTCATTTCTTCTTCATCTTCTTCTTCATCTTTTTCTTCATCTTCTGAATCGGACATGGCCTTGAAAGCAAGAGTTTTCTTCTTGGCTTGTTGTGGTTCTAAATCCTTCTTACGTTCCTCCAATTGTACTTCGTATGCCATTATATTTCTCACAAGATTCTCAAGAGAGAGTTGTGTTAAACCGTTGGCTTCTTATATAGCGGTGGTCTTCTTTTCCCATTCGGGGGTTAGGGCACGAAGAACTTTCCTCACCATCTCTACTTGTGTATAGGTTTTGCCAAGAGCCACAAGAGAGTTTGTGATGTCGGCGAATCTTGTTATCATGTCCGATACATTTTCATTCTCCTTCATGCGGAACATCTGGAACCTGTGAACAAGAACATAAATTTTAGATTCTTTAATCTTATTTGTACCTTCATGTGTTACCTCAAGAGTATGCCATATTTGATATGCCGTTGTTGCGTTTGACACACAATTGAACTCTTCTTTGGTAAGTGCACAAAAGAGAGCATTCATCGTCATTTCATTGTTCATGGTATTGCTCTTCATGTCATCATTCCACTGTGCATAGCGAAGATTAGGCATGGTGTACTCCATCTCGGTCGTGTTCTAAATCTCATAGTTGATGGATTGTAAGCATATCTTCATTTTACACTTCCAGTAGTTGTAGTTTGTTCCATCAAAGTGAGGTGGCCTTTGTGTGGATTGGCCTTTATGGTATTGACTTTCATTTGAAGTAGATGTCATTGCACTCAACCAGACTCTGATACCAAGTGTTGGATCTTGTATGCAAGGCAAAGAACACTAGAGGGGGAGGGGGGTGAATAGTGTTGTATAAAAATTAAACAATAAATTGAATTTTTTGCAACTGTTAAGTCGACTGTATCGGGGAAATCAGTCGACTGTCAGTGCAAATATAAAAGTAAATGAACTGAATAGCAACCAGTCTGTTAAGTCGACTTAAAGAGGAAATCAGTCGACTGCACAGACTCGATTTTCAATATAACTCATCGAAAATGAAATTTTAAGATGGAGAAATCAAACCACAGAGAGTCAACACAGCAAACACCATGATATATCCTGGCTCGGTCTTCTAGACCTACATCCAGTCCCCAAGCAGCCCACTTGAGATTTTTCACTATTCTTGAAAAATTACAAGAATACTCTATGGCATTTGACAACAACTATGTCAAATTCGTAGACCTCACTCACCAATAGAGAGAGCAAAACCCACTCTGCAACCTAGAGTGAAACCGACTCTACACCAAGAGTCCTACTCTCCAACCGAGAGGACCACTCTCACAACCCGAGAGTGAAACAACAATAAAAGTGAAGATTACAATGACCTAAAGCCTTGTTTTGATTTTGCTTTTTGTTTAGTGGCTAAAGGTCAACTTCTAACTTCAGTCTAGAACGAATTCTTTGTTATACAAGACTGAAATCAGAAAATCAAGTCTTAAAGAAAGTAAGTGCTTTGTAAACTTGTTCCTTTTCTCTCAAAAGCAAAATGACTTGATAAAAAGTTAAGGAACCTTTCCCAAATGAATTCTATACTCTATTATAGAGTTAGATTCACTTGGACGTTGAGAAACAGTTCCCCAACTGCCGTACAACAGCAGTAAGAATTTAAATTTGAAAAACAAATTTTAAATTTTCAGAAAACTGTCAAAACTGCTTGAACAGTCGACTGGGTTGCCAAAAGAGTCGACTGGTCAGAGTTTGAGTGAGTTCAGTCAGTTTCGTACTAGAACAGTTGACTGTTCTCAAGAGTAAGTCGACTGGTACTCAACAACTGAACTTATACAAGCTTTATTTTGACATTTTGATTTTGAAAAACTTTATTTTTATTTAGGGGATGTGTGAGTGCGTGTGTGAAGGCTTTTACAAGAATTCTAAGACACGAAAATTATAAACACAATTACAAGACACATGTTCATTTAATAAAACACTTTTGAAGCTCTTGAGAAGTCTTTGACTTGTGTCTTGATCTTGAGTCTTGATCTTGTTTTCGTGGCTTGATATGAAACTTTTAGAAGCCTTCATTGTATTGTTGCCTTGAACACTTTTGGTATACACTGCAAAAGACATGTAAGATAGAACAATTGTGTGAATGTGTTGTAGTCATCAAAATTAAGAATTTACAAGTGCTTGGCCACGTGTCCCCAACTTTGACAATTGTAACATCTCCAATTAAGTTCAAATTCTAGAATCCATTGACCACCCCATCGACCACACTTGCGATGAAACATGGCAAGCTTACCTTCATTTGTTCTTCGAAAGTCCTTTTCCGATGGTTTTAGCTTAGGATCTTTTATTTTCGATGGGCTCTTCCTCGATTTGACTTCAATCCATGGGTTCTCCTTAGCCACCCATTTATCTTCCTTCTTACACCCTTGCCGATCCAATATTCATCCTCTGGCCATTTCATCCGATGTCAGCGATCGCTATGGCGAGTTCACCTTCCGACCCATCTCGCGATATGTTCATCCCCAATTATCCTAAACTTGGACGTCGTTCCGATGATTTTGTACCCTTTGTTCAAGCCCTCTCCCGCACATAGCTTTCTTGATTTCATTTCGGGGAACTCTCTCTCTCTGGTACCCTGGTACTTTATACTTGTCGATTCCCATTGTCTCTCCGGTCCCTAACGACCACCCTTTCCCTGGCCCTGCCTCTTTCCTCTTCTCCTCTTCGCTCTCCACGATAACTCCGACCGTGGTCCCTCTCACTTTCAAACCTTCGCTCAAGCTTCGTGCCACTATTGATTCCTTGCTCACCACGCATACGGTCATAATCCACTCTATAATGACATATGGTCGCCATCAAGATCGATGAAGGTAGAGTATTAATTGTTTTCTTCTTTGGGTCAGACTTGAATAATTCATATCACTCAGTTATAAGCTCTCTTGTCTCGGGACATTTTTTCCACTCACATCACGAAAATTAATTATAGCATTACTTATTCCTTTTAACTTAACTGTAAGCTACAAACTTTTATCTAACAAGTGCTAAATTATTTGCTTTGTCGATTTGTCCCTTAATCTTAACATTATATAGTATGAGTATTGTGTTGAGAGTGGGTTAGAAAATGTTCTAGCATACTTCTGAATTGTGGATGATTTACAGCTGATATTTTTTAACTAAAGAAGTTCTAATCTTGTCCAGATGCGAAATCAGAACAATTTTACTGAGAGAGCCAAGAAAAATCCTATGATTATATATAAATTTGTATGATTTTTTTCATAATTTTTAAGGGGGGGGGGAATCATAATGTTTGTAGGGGTTTTTTAAATTTTCAATAGTGTAAAGGGATATTTTGAAAATTTAGGGGGGGCTCTCGGCCCCCATTAAGCTACGCCACTAGCTTGTCTAGATGAGTACAGAAGTTCTAAATGAAAGCCATTGTAAAGTAATAGTTATTGTTTACAAATATCTTTACTTAGTATTTAAAGCTTATAGATAATGAATACAAGGCTTTTTACGATTAATTTGTGAAGTGTTTTTGAATGGCTATTTGTTATCAGTTCACTTAAGTATTTTGTATAGTAGAAGAATATCTTGCTATCAACATATACAGAAGAAAACTTGGGCCCACCTTTACCTAGAAAAGCTCGGTCCGACTCAAAAACCCACATGAACCCATGGGTTAAGGATCGCATTTGGCAAAACCACAAACTCGTTGGGTCTGGGCGGGTTGTTTAAAAGGTTTTCATGTTCAGGTATGGGTTATTTTTTTTGAACGGTAAAAAAATTCATTAATAGTAAACAAATTACATCTTATAGTCCTAAATCGTAGACAAATGAAGCAGTGAGCGAACCTTTTACTGTCAACTACTACCGGCATATAAGTCAAAAACTTTTTTTTTCTAGACAAGATAATTAAGAATAATATTTAAAAAAAAAACGAATACAAAACCGGAGCACCCATCATCGATCGAAAGATCCCTCTAGCATCTAAGTCAAAACTACAATAAGGGTAGTTACAAAACTCTTCGATTATCTAATACTAGTAATTTGCATGTGTAATGCATGTCTTAAAAAAATATATTTTTTAAAAGTAAAAATTTCGACGTAGTCTGACCTTGAACCTAAAACCTCTTTTATATTAGTTATGCCTGGGCGATGCACGAGTTAGTTTGTCTACAAATGACAACGCCAACTCTCTAATTATAATATTAGAGACCTCGAATCCGAAACCTCCTTTATATTAGTTATGCACGGGCGATGCACGAGTTTATTTGTCTACAAATGACCATTCCAACTCTGCAATTATAATATTAGATTAGATTAGATATTAGAGGTTAGAGATAGCACTAGTATCGGGTCGGGTCGGGTCGGTTTTGGTGCTGCACTACCCGGACCCGATACCCTATGGGTCCAAAAGTTGGACTCAGACCTGCCTCGCGAGCACCGGGTACAGATTCTATTAAAAATAACTTACCTTTCGGGTCCCGCGAGGGGAAGCGGCGGGCGTGAGTGGCGAGCTGGGGCAACAGGCGGCTGGTGGCGTGCAGTAGAGGGGGTTAGGGTTTGGGTTTGGGTTTAATTGGGATTTGAAGATTAGGGCGACGAGGAGGGCAGAGAGCGGGGGCAACGAGGAGGGCGGCGAGGGCGGGGTAGGAGAGTAAATAGAAGATTAGGGTTTGGAATGTAAATAAAATATTAGAGTTTGGAAAGTTAAGGTTTGATTTGGGTGAGAACATCCACTATCGTTTTGTAAAAACTCAAAATTTAGCAATTGAGTTGGAAAAAAAATCCCACTATCGTTCTCTAAAAACCCAAATATTAGAATACGGGTGAAAGTAGTTCGCTAAACATAGAAGTTGGAATAGAAGAAATGCTAAATACATAAAACGGAAGAAGATGGCCCGTTTGAGGAAAAAATTAGGACGAACAGAAGATGATTCTCCGTCCATCGTTTATTTTGAAAAAAAAAAGTCAAAAAGATGAGAGAGGGATGAAGAAGCACTCTCTCTCATCTTTTCTGAATTTTGGAAGGAAAAATAAATAAAAGGAACTCTCATTTTTTCTTATTAATTTTTTTTAAATTACTTATATTTACCCCCTCAATTTATATATCAACTCACAGTCTCAATTTCTTCTCACCTCCAACGACACATCTTGTTTAATTTTTTTTTTCTAGCGGCTACAAATTTCAAAAACAATATATATATTTACTCTACCCCACTCAGATAAAAACTAAGCTTCTCTGTCTCTTTCTTTCTATCTATGCTTCTCTGTCTCTTTCTTTCTATCTATCTTCCATTTTTGTTCTTTCTTTCTGTAATACCCCGTAATTTGTGAATAGTATAAATAAAATAAATATATATATAAGTGACTCTATATGATAATGAATTTGTGAATTGTGTTGGTTTGAAAGGATTGTATGAAATCCGGTTATGAAAGTGATATATGGCCCACAGATTGATACTGTGGTTGTTGGATTTGTTGAGTTTGGTTGTGGGCCCGGCTTTGATTAAGAAATGTGTTAATAGTTTGGATTTGGTATTGAATGATATGGCCTTTGAATTTGGTTGGTGACGTGTACGTGAGGTACACGGGATTTGTATAGGGGATTTGAGAATAATAGTCCAATATTGGAAATGTACAAAAAATAATTTGAGTATAAATACAAATACCTATGACCAAGAGTCACCTAATGGTTAACCACTTTTTGAGAGGCAGCCTGTGGTAGGCAGTTGTACTACATAGTATCTAATTTGTATTCTAAAAATAATAAAAATTGTCTGAGTATTGGGGCGGGTCGTTACAAATGGTATCAGAGCTGACTTTCGACACCGGGTGTGGAAGAGGGCCTCAGTATGATCCACGGTGTTGAGAATCATTGATCTCCGAGGTCGGGTATATTCTGCGGTATTGGGAATCATTGATGTCCGGGGTCGGGTATATTCTGCGGTATTGAGAGTCACTGATCTCCGAGATCGGGTATGATCTGCAGTGTTGAGAGTGATTGATAGCCGGGTATCCGATCTGCGGTGTTGAGAGTGATTGATAGTCGGGTATCCGATCTGCGGTGTTGAGAGTGATTGATCTCCAGGATCGAGGACGACGCCACATCGGCTAGAAAGGCGGATCCTGCACTAGATGTGTGCCCCGTACTCAGCGAGGACGCTGATTTCTAAGGTGGGGTGTATGTAATACCCCGTAATTTGTGAATAGTATAAATAAAATAAATATATATATAAGTGACTGTATATGATAATGAATTTGTGAAATGTGTTGGTTTGGAAGGATTGTATGAAATCCGGTTATGAAAGTGATATATGGCCCACAGATTGATACTGTGGTTGTTGGATTTGTTGAGTTTGGTTGGCCCGGCTTTGATTAAGAAATGTGTTAATAGTTTGGATTTGGTATTGAATGATATGGCCTTTGAATTTGGTTGGTGACGTGTACGTGAGGTACACGGGATTTGTAGAGGGGATTTGAGAATAATAGTCCCATATTGGAAATGTACAAAAAATAATTTGAGTATAAATACAAATGCCTATGATCAAGAGTCACCTAATTGGTTAACCACCTTTTAAGAGGCAGCCTGTGGTGGGCAGTTGTACTACATAGTATCTAATTTGTATTCTAAAAATAATAAAAATTGTCTGAGTATTGGGGCGGGGCGTTACACTTTTACTCATAATATTTTGACAAATCTCCAAAAAAATTTAATTATGGCAAACCGTAGTAATGGGAGCAGGACATACACATCTAATGAAGATGTTATTCTTTTTTAAAGCTGGGTTGCTATTACTCAAGACCCTTTGACAGATAACGATCAATCCGGTGCAAAGTTTTGGAATCAAGTATTTGCCACTTTTGTAACTATACTAGGCACGCCGACCGATCGAACAACTGGCTCTCTTTCTAGTCAATTTTTTGCAATTTCTAAATCTGTTTCTTTGTTTAGTGCAAAGTTATCCAGTATAACAAATAGAACTACAAGCAAAACAATTGCGGCGGATAAGGTATGTATGATTTACGATATTTAATTTTGTTGAAAAGATGTTTACTAATTTATACATGTTTTTTTTTTGTTTGTTTTTTTTATAGCTACGCGAAGCAACAGTAGAATACATGCAATCAACTGAGAAAGCATTTAAAATTGAAGAATTTTATGAGGTCCTTAAAGATCAGTCGAAATTTTTGCTACGTACAACTCATGTGTTCGACTCAGGACGAAGCTCTCAATCTGCGAATGGCGGTAGCACATTGTTGGTTCTTGATTTTGATGATCACAACACAGTGCATCATGTGTCTATATTATACAGCTGACATTGCAGTGCAGAGACTAAAGACAATTCTAGCTGAACAAACAGACAAGCTCAAACAGATACAGATGAAGAAGACAAGGATCAAATTTCAACTCAAGACTCAAGACTTCAAGCTCAAATGTTGTATAAATATTGTATTTTATTTCTTGTTGAGTCTTAGTATGATGTAAAGCCTTGTCAACACACACACACACACATACTCAAAATTTCATCATGTGTGTCTCTTAAAACCCCCAAAAATAAGTCAAAACAGTTTGAAGAATTTTAACATTTAAGTACCAGTCGACTTAAGCTCTTGCCAGTCGACTGCCTAGTACAAAACTGTTTAAAATTATTCAAACTCTGATCAGTCGACTCATATGGCAACCCAGTCGACTGTTCGAGAGTTTTTGACCGTTTTCTGATTTTCAAAAACGAACTTTTTCAAACTCAAACGGTCTGATCCGTTGGTTGACAGTTATGTAACTGCTTTCCAACGTTCAGAAGATCAAAACTCTTTATATAGAGTTTCTTCTCAAACAGAAAAACTTACTTGATTTCTTACAAAAACACCCGAGCACTCTTGAGAAAAATTTAAGTGATTTTCAGTAAAGAAAAAAGCTTTCAAGTTCACACACTTTGGTTCTCTACACTCAGTCCAGTATAGCATTGAATTCGCTTTGGACTGAGTATAGAAGTCAACCTATTTTTTAGCCACATGCATCAACACATACAACAACAAGGCTATAGGTTGATTGTAAAATTTCTCTTGTACTCTTGCTCTCGGTTGGAGAGTGTTTTTGACTCTTGGTTGTAGAGTCGGTGTTTTTTCACTCTTGGTTGAAGAGTGGGTCTGCTTTCTCTGGTTGAGAGAAAGGACTACGGGTTAGACAAGGTTGTTGTCGTAACGCCGTAGGGTATTCTTGTAATTTTTCAAGAATAGTGGAAATCTCAAGTGGGTTGCTTGGGGACTGGATGTAGGTCGGGAGGACCGAACCAGGATATATCTTGTGTACTCTGTGATTGGTTATCTTGTGGTTGCATTTACTTTTGTTTAATTAAACTCTGCAAAACTTGTCTGGCCAGTCGACTCAGCCTTGTATCAGTCGACTGATCAGTCTCGTATTAGTTATTCTCTTTGTCTCATCAGTCGCCTGCCTTATCTATAAGTCGACTGCATCGAGAGTTCAAGTTTCTTTTATTTGGCTATATCAGTCGACTGGTTCCCCACTAAGTCGACTGTGCCGTGAGAAAGTATTTATTCCACAATTTATTTTTAATAAACACTATTCACCCCCCCTCTAGTGTTTGCTGCTTAGCCTACAGGATCCAACACACATTACGTTCGCCAACAACGCAAGACAGGGATACAGATATATCGACTGACGTGGATTCATCTGCACCCCTCTCAGACCACCCGGTCGAAAGCAGTGAAGAAAAAAGGGAAAAGACCGACTAAACCTTCTCAATTTGCTGAAATGGTTGAAGAGACCAAAACTTTTAACAATTTGTTTAAGGAGGCAGAGGATAGAAGGATGATGGCAATGGAAAATAAGCTTGAGATAAAATAGAAAGAGCACGAAATGAAAATAAGAATAAAAGAATATCGCATAATGAGTATGGACCTCAGCAACTTACGTGAGACTCAACGCACTTATTTCATGTGTAGACAAAATAAAATTATGCAAAGTCGTGGTTACAATTAGTTCTTTTTTTTATCAATGTTGTTTTTATGTATGTTGCAATATCCCATGTATCTTGCTTATTTTCATTTATGTTTTTGCTTTGTGTTTCAAAATATATTAAGAAGTCTCTATTTCAGCTTAAAATATTTAAAAGTAAATTGATGCCTCTTCCAAGTAGATCCATACAAATTAAGTAGATCCATACAAAAATTACTTGCAAATGACTCTAAGACACATATACATTGGTGCTTTTATTTTCCTAAACCTCATCTCCGAATTCATTCCATATGTGCTCCACCAAAAATTGTCGCAGTGCATGATGTTTCTGTCTATCATGTAGTTCGACATTGCATACTAATTTGGAGGTACTTGTTGAAGTATCAGTTCTATTGGGTATGCTAGACGTAGAGTCTGCACGTTGGTCGTAGTCATAATCTTGAAGTCCTTCTCGTTCGTCCTCAACAATCATATTGTGTAAAATAATACATGTTTTCATTATATAAGATAGAATGTCAACATCCCGGAAACGTGTTGGACCACTTACAATCGCAAATTGTGCTTGTAGGACTCCGAATCCACGTTCAACATCCTTTCTTGCAGCTTCTTGCATTTGAGAAGAAAAAAAAATTCTTTTGAGTATCCGGTGTCGAGTATGTTTTGACTATGGTAGCCAAGGGGGGATAAATATCATCGGCTAAATAGTACCTTATGTAGTAGTTGTTATTGTTGATAGTGAAATTTGTGGATGGTGCACACCCATCAAGATGATCATTAAATTGACGTCTGATGAAGTAGACGAAGAAGATGAACTAAATTGAGTCATTCCTAAATTAAAGAAAAATTTGGAGAAGGGGAATGCTGGTATTCACATTGGAACTATCATTGAGTTTATATAAGAATGTAACAAAATAATGTATACAATAAGCTTTTTCTCTTTCAATATTCTGAACCCGCTCCCATCAATCATTTCATTTTGGAACCTGCTCCCATGTATTCATTGAGCATTGTATATAGGAATGGAACATTTGGAACGTGCTCACATATTTCCAAACCTGCTCCTATCAATCAATTCAGTTTGACTCACACTTGAAAAAAAACAACATAGCTGAAGTTTTATATAGCTTTTGACCTATACATCTGGCTATTGTACTAATCAATCAATATATCGTTTTATTCTTATCTTTTCCATGCCAACTTGTGGGCAACAGACAATACACAAACACACAAATGCCAAATCATGTCACAAAAAAGGAAAGCAAGAGTTGCTGTGAAGATATGACAATAAAGTGAAGATATGAGTGTGAATGACATATTTACCTATTATATCTCATCCATCTTCTTCAGTTCACATTAAACATTAAACATGAAGATAATAGTTGCATCAATGTAGAATACACGTTCACATTAAACATGAAGCATAAAAGCTAGTCATCGTTATCAAACTGTGTGCATGGCACATATTCAGGTGTCAAATTAAGGCGAGAAGATGAGGGTCGATCCATAGAAACACTTCTCCTATCAGTAACTGCTTGAGCGGGAATAAATTCTTTCAAAATTGTGTCGGTCATTATGAATCGCCTTAACTGGGCATCATTATAAGTCAATTCTTGGTAACGTTGGTATAAATCCTCATGCAATTTTGTTTGCTAAATTATAAATAATGCAACATAATTGTATATTCTAAATGAAATGAAATATCGAATAAAAATGTTATGAGGTATTCTCACATATGACATTACACTACGCGGCTCCAAATTGCAAGATCCCTCTTTGATAATCCTCGTATCTGTACCACCTGCAAAAAGTGAAACCTGAACTGCTCATTCGCCATGTATTGGCAGATTGTGTCTGGTAGTTTGTGTTGTGTACTCTGCTGGTGCAAAAAAAGGTGGGAGGCGGAAACGGCAATTGAGCATTTGGATCACTAATGCTTGATGGCCCTATGAAATTCACATTGGTACCATGCGAAAGAGTCGGCAGATTCTTATCTTGATACCCATCAAGATAATTAGGAATTGGGTACTTATCGTACTGCTTTGTGGTACAAGTCAGACCAATACTGATGCGTTAATAGGTAGACAAAAATCTTGCGGTGATATTCGAGGTACGAATTTTGGTGGGTCAACTGGGATATAATAATTCCCATAATTTGACGATAACAACGATCACCTAGATACCATACACTCTATATCGTATACATATTTTCAAGCACACATACAAATGTTTTAGGGTGATGCATTCAATAATAAATTCAGATCTATCAAAAGATTTAGAAATATGGAAAATATTACATGTGAGCAATACTGAAAAATTACTCGGCGACGAGACAGTATGTTTGCAAGCTGAATTTCACGTTCTGACTCGTGGGTCGATCCCGAATAAGGCTGCCAAATAATAGATGCAGAGGAACGCATCTCTAATTGATGTCTGGCGATAAAAATGTTATACCTAATCTGGTCTGATATATTAGTATCCAACTGATCTTTGTTCCAACGTCTAATTTTGAGCCATTTATCGGCGGCCATTAAAACATATGCTACATCTTCCGTTTGCATAGTTATTGGAACACATATATTTTTATATTCATAAGCCCAATACTGAAGATCAAAGAGTAACAATTAGTTTAGAAGTTAATACTGACAAATTGTATCTACTAGTTATAAATATAGCTTTTAAACATCTAATGTTACCTCTAGTACTTGTCATGGCCCGTTAAAAGACTTAACTTTAAGCCTGGTGCAAGAATCTAGAGACATATATAGTAGTGTCATTGCTTGACCGCCCCAATCTTATGTACCCATTGTATGAAGATCTTCTAGTGCTACAAGCCAACCAGAACTGATACTGCAAGTAGTGTTGGAGAAAAAGAACTCACAAAGAAAGAACATTAAGAATGCTCTTGCAATAATCAACGCAATATTATTATCAAATTGAGCTGCGTCGATCA
Source organism: Hemerocallis citrina (assembly GCA_017893485.1). Lineage (NCBI taxonomy): Eukaryota > Viridiplantae > Streptophyta > Magnoliopsida > Asparagales > Asphodelaceae > Hemerocallis > Hemerocallis citrina. The sequence continues at coordinate 257,047,229 of CM030359.1, forward strand.
CATTGGTATGAAAATACTTTTTTAGAAAGGAGCTACGTATTCCAGAAGATTTCCAATCAGCTTCTGTAATCTCAGGAAAAAATCGAGTCTATACAATTTCGAAGGGTAATCATCATCATTACACTAAGGGGCTTCACCGGATCCGATGGATAACCGCGTTAGCATTGTCCAATCTAATGGGGTGAATCTCAACTCACCATACGGTAGGTGAAAAGTGTGTATAGTATCCCACCATCTCTCAACCGAGGCCTTCACAAGCCTCATGGATGATTTCTCTGTATTTATTGTGAAAAACCGCTGCCACCCCATTTGATCGATTAATTGCTTCATTACTGCAACACGGGAACATCGATCGTATGCTTTTATTGGACCATTCCAATTTTTCCTAAATTTACAATATCCACCGGTAGGCTGATCGGGTTGAGTTGATACAGATGTTGGCGGTCATCAACCACTCTAATCGGTAAAATCACATGATTCCGACATCAGTTCGACCTCCGTACTTGTGTTGTCATGATCAGATCCTCCTTGAATAGTGGATTTTATTCTACCGATATATCTTCAGATCGACAGGTTTTTGGTTGCTGAAATGAAGATGCAAAAATAGTAGTGTGATGACTTAGAAATTTTTAATCAGAAGATTGATGAGATAAGTTGTAGAGAGAGAGTTTTAATCAAAAGATGGATGAGATGAGTTGCAGACAGAGTAATATATTTAAATAGGCTTAGATAATGGTGGGCAAAATAGTAAGTTAAATATTCCACTTTTTAAAAACAAAAAATAAAAATATAAGAAAAGGAGCAGACTTTGAATTTTTATCTTTTCTTAATCCGTTCTGAATTTTTTAAAAAATAAATAATATGGGACAGATTAATTTAAAAAAAATAAAATAATATGGGACGGATAAAGAAGATCCGTCCGACGTATTTCAGAAGGAAAAAAAAATAAAAAATCATCAAACGGAGGATCATCATCCGTTCTAATTTTTTTTAATAAAATTTTTTGTAAATTTTACATTTGACGGAGGAAGATCATCCATCCTATTAAAAAAATATTCGTTCTTGCATTTTTAGCAATAACGATAGTACCTCTATTGTATAGTTTATAAATCCTAAATGCTAAAAGTAGAAAATTTAGAAGATACAATAGTGGATGCTCTATGGAGAGCTTTTATAATCAGGTTTGGGTCTGAAACAATCTGGAGCAGATTCGGACCTGAAAGTGCAACGGATCCAATTTCAAGACCTGGACCCGACCCACATTAGAACGGGTCGGTTTCAGTTCAATGCCGGGTCTGAATTGGGTCCAGGTATCGGGTATTTATACAAGTGCAGTTCGACATATATTACGAGTAAAATTCTTTTGTCGAACCCGCCCGACCCGGCCCATTTGTAGGCCTACTTATACCTTTCCCCTCGACACCTCCAGCCTCCATTTCTAGGGTTAGAGTTCTCACCGCCGCATTTCCCCCTCCCAAAAAAATGGGTAATCTTTCTCACCCCAGATCCCCCGATTTTTCCCCAAAATCAAAGCTTCCACCCTAATCAGTCGATCTCTTTTTGTTTGCAGCAAGAATCAAGGTCCACGAGTTGCGTCAGAAGTCGAAGACCGATCTCTTGGCCCAGTTGAAGGACCTCAAGGCCGAGCTCGCCCTCCTCCGCGTCGCCAAGGTCACCGGTGGCGCCCCCAACAAGCTCTCCAAAATGTGCGGAAAGATCCGATCTTTTTTTGAATTGATTTTTTTTAAAAGTTGATTTTTTTCAAAAAATTTGGAATGGTATTTTGCAGTAAGGTGGTGAGGCTGGGGATAGCGCAGGTGTTGACGGTGATATCGCAGAAGCAGAAGTCGGCGCTGAGGGAGGCGTATAAGAACAAGAAGTATCTGCCGTTGGATTTGAGGCCCAAGAAGACTCGTGCCATCAGGCGCAAACTCACCAAGCATCAGGTTTACTTTGCACATTTTTCTCTATTATTAGTTGTAATTCTTGTGGTTGTTTACAGTGCGAATTGGTTAATATGGTAAGTTAAATTTGATCGACACATTGAGCTTCTTAATCTGCTTAGTTAGTCATGTGCAATTTGCTCACCTAATCTTGGGGACTATTGGTGTGAGTTGCATTACGGTTGTATGATTGACTTTTGTTGGTTAAATGGGTGATAGTTGTGTGGACATTTTATTAGAAATCAAGTGATATTATGATATGCATACAGTACTATTGGGGTGGGAAAGTCGTCCCTACAAATCTCGGGATGTATATTGTTATTTACGAGCTTGTAAGAGCATCTGTAGTTGTTTGCTAAATATCGATAAAATGGATATTTGGCTAAAAAACGCGCTGCACTCGTTTGCCAAATATCCATTTTATCCATATTTCGCTACAGTCGTTTGCTATAAATGAGAATGGGTTTGAGATTTATCCATATTTGAGCGACGACACTTGAAGTGCCGTCCTATAAAAGAAGTAATATTTTTTTTTCGTCGGACGGCACTTCCGTCCCTTGTTTTTTTTCCAATTAAAAAACCCCAAATCGTAGGCCAAATTCCTCGTCCGGAGGTTTTTGTAATTTTCAATTTTTTTTGCATTTTTTGAAAATGTTTTTACAATTTTTAATTTTTTTTTGCAATTTCTGAAATGTTTTTGTAATTTTTTGTAATTTTTTCATAATTTCTGAAATGTTTTTGTAATTTTTTGTAATTTTTTCATAATTTTTGAAATGTTTTTGTAATTTTTTTATTTTTTTGTAATTTTTTATTTGCACCCCGAGTACGAATTTTTATTCCTCCGACGGCACTTCGAGTGCCGTCGCTCCATTTTTATATTTTTTTAATTATTTTTTTCTCCGACGGCACTTGAAGTGCCGTCACTTATTATTTTATTATAAAAAGCAAAAAAATAGCTTTTGACCACTGCATCAAAACTTTGATTCCCATTTCCATTTATCCATACTAGTATCATGCACGTGCGATGCACGTGGAGGAAGAAGGGAAAAGACAAAAAAAAAGGAAAATAATTCCCAAACTGATCCACCGACGAAAATATGTACCAAACTGGGCCACTTTCGCACGTGCACGCGGGGAAGAAGGAAAAGGACAAAAAAAGGAAAATAATTTCCAAACTGATCAACTGCCGAAAATATTTACCAAACTGGTCCACTTTCGAAAATATTTACCAAAATGGGTCACCTGGCTTCAAAATGACGAAAAAAAAAAAAATCAATGACAAATACCACTAAGGCCTTCTCCCATTATAATAGTAGAGATATCGATATTTTTCCCTTCAACGACTACAGATGCTCTAAGGGGCGAAGAACAGAGTATATTGATTGGGATAGTAGAAGTAGTGCATTGTAATGGGTTGGGTTGTGGGAAAATTCCTTGACTGTAATTATATATTTTTTTTTAAGGAAAAGGAGTAAATAGAAATAATAAATGAGTGCAATTGTTTAGGCTTTTAGCCTTGTTTCATCTATTTTTTGTTTTCCTACCAATTATCCATATTTCAATGCGTTTGAGGAATCTAACAACTATTAACAGTGCTTAGCCTATTTAATGTGACACATTAACATGTAAGCGTCGTCCTCTGATTCCTGCGTTTCTATACCCACATTGTCAGCAACATGCCTTAGTTTGTCTTTCACCTGGGTTGAGACCAACTTTGTTCATTTGTTGGCTCCTATAGCATTCGTGCACAATTAACATATGATGATCTATTTTACTATTTGATTTGAATAAACCTGTAGTAGTATTCGTTTTTTCTGTTTCTTTTTATTCTAAAAAATAATACTTATTTTATTTCTTAATGTATCTTTACAGACGATAGCGTAGGTTTGTTGGAGCTTAGTGATTAGTGGATTTAAAATTGTAAATGATTCATAGGGTAGTTCCTTAATTCTTTTTGACTTGGATCATAAAATTCCAGAATTCCTTACAGAATTACCCATCTTGAACAAGTTAACCAAGTCTTCATGATAAATTCAGTTGTTTGAGATGTTAATATCATGTACCATTTTAAATTTGTTATGAGCTACATTACCTCCTTAATATGTTGTTCCAGTTACAAGGCCAAATTTGTTGAATCCTGTTCCATCCCAGATGAATACAAAAAATTAAGAGACAACTTTTCTTTTGGTAGTAGTTCTAGGGGATAGGCATGGTTTTAAATCTCGGGCTCATCTCAACAAAGGGTATTTCATCTTGGATCGGAGATATTAGAGGAGATTTCAGAAAAATGTGATCATCTCGGATGCTTATTTCGAACACTCAATATATTTTGTTACCGAACAAGATATTATATGTTCTGCATGTCATTTATTATATAAAATATTGTATAATATAACTAATGATATGAATTAATCACGGTAAATATTTTTGCAGAATTTAACAACGATATAAAAAAGAACGTAATATAATTATATAACTAAATTGAATTTGCATTGATTATAAAAAAAAATATCTCTAATTTCTAATATTATAATGAGAGAAAACCTTAGTGTCATTTGTCAATCTATCAACGCGTGTCACGCACGTACATAACCAATATGAAGTAGGTTTCAGGTTCGAGTCCTCACTACGTCAGTTTTTTGACTTTAATTTTTTATATATTAAAACGTGCATTGTCCGTGCATAACTAATATAAAAGAGGTCAGGTTCAAGACCAGACTACGTCAAAATTTTTACTTAAAAAAATATACATTTATTAAGATGTGCATCACTCGTGTAAATTTCTAGTATTAGTTAATAGACTTACTTGACTTTGTATATACACAAACAATAGAGTGACAAAATTCTCACAAAGTCCTATATTGGAAGACTTATACGCAAAAAAGTAAAACAAAAAAGCTATATATTTACAATAACATTAGTGTGTTGATTTCGGCCGATATTTCGGCAATTTGGGCAATATTTCGGCTGATATTCCGGCAATTTGGGCAATAACTTGTGTATTGAAAGTACTGACGTCTGTTACCAATTTTATGGTAGTACCGAGATGCAACTAAATCTGGTATAAAATCAGTAAAGTAAATTATTCATGATCCACTCCAATCTGACAACTGTAACATTCATGATATAGGGTCTAATTCTAATAATATTCATTATACTTCGGCTGATATTCCTGCTATTTTGGCCGAAATCTGCACATTTCAGTCCACAATGATACGGAGTATAAAATCGGTGATTTTGTATCGCCAAGTTAGCTGAAAGAAAATTATGGCCGAAATTTAAAACTGTGGGGATAGGCATTAACTTGTGTATTGAAAGTACTGACATCTGTTACCAATTTTATGGTAGTACCGAGATGCAACTAAATCTGGTATAAAATCAGTAAAGTAAATTATTCATGATCCACTCCAATCTGACAACTGTAACATTCATGATATAGGGTCCAATTCTAATAATATTCATTATACTTCAATTTAAATTATTTTTATTTGGTGCACCAAATATTTAGGTAAAGTAATGCTTGCCTATTTCATTTAAGACTTCTTAATTTTTAGCAACATGTATCTTTAACCTTCTCGTTAAAATGAATAGTTTTATGTAAAATTTGCTCGGGAGTCAAATTTACTCTGAATTGGAACTCAAATGAAACCTTCTTTTTACCGGTTCTTATAGATAAAAATTGGGAGAACACTGAGAAATTATCTTTAAAAGATTCAACTAGTATCAGATTGCAATGGACTGTTGAATGTTTCTAGAACCAATTCAGATTGTATCAAAAATCAAAGGAGTAAATGTTTCTTCATATTATTTGCCCAATGGGTTTATATTCTAAAAGGTATTCCAACCACTTTCTTAGTGTTAAGATATAGAACATCTGTTGAAATAAGTATGCCACGAGAAAAAAATTGGCTACCTTATAAGTTGAGAATGTAGATTGTTGTCTATGTTCTTCTTTGCATGCTAAGTTATTTTCTTGATTGGAACATAAGAAAAAATGACTTTAAGGTTTCTAATATATGTGCCCATTAATTTGAATCTTGCTTTTGGTATGATTATATAACTTTTTGCACATTTTGTTTATGCAAGAAGGTAACTTTTATGTTCACCAACTAGCAGTAACTTCCCAATTAGGAAGAACTATGATGACACTAAAAATATAGTTTCTTTTTGTTATATAGATATGGAGCCAAGAGGTTAATTTTTGGAAAATGCATAAATATCGTCTCCTAAGAGCATATGTAGTTGTTGTAACTCAAAATTTTCATATTTGGCATATAGAAATAGGAATTTTGAGTTCAAGCTGTAGTCGCTGTAACTCAAAATTTTCATATTTGGCATTTATATATAGGAATTTTGAGTTCCAACTTTAGTCATTTGAACTCAAAATATGAGTTTTTTTACAAAAAACAAAAAAATGACCGACGAGAGATGAAATACTGTCCGAGAGCTTTTTTATTATGAATCTTAATTGAATCTTACTTCAATCTTACTTAAATCATAAATTGTAATTAAATCTAAATTAAATCCTAATGTGTAAGCATAACAAGTTTTATAGGCCCAATTCTATAGAATTATTTCTTCACATTTGGAAAAAATTCATTGGACGGGAGATCAAATCTCGTTTGAGGATTTTTTTAAATACATGCTTGGATCTCCCGTTCGATACATTTAAAAAAATGGGATGAGAGATGATCTCCCGTCCATACATTTTTTTAAAAAAATTATTGTGAGATGATAGATCATGTTGCGTCCAACAAAATAACAGTTAATTTTTTTGGATTTGGGAGAATTTATCTTTTGATTGCTATAATTTGGAAATTTATCTCTCTTCTCAAATATAGAAGAGTACTGTTCCTCAAAACTCGAAATTTGGAAATATAAGGAACGACTACTGATGCTCCAAGGATAGAATTTTTTACCAAACTATCCCACTTTTTGTAAGTATATACCAAACTGTCGTAGTTTGAAAGTTCAGTACCCAGAGGTCCATGTCGCTGACTGAGATAGTGCGCCTGGTAAAAATTTGCTCGCTATCTCAGTCAGCGTGTGTTAGGAGCCATTGCTTTTTCTCTCAAGTAAGAGTGTGGAAAAATTCTCAAGTATAGACTCGCTAACTCCGTTAGCGTGCCTATTTAAACTAGGCGCACTAACTGAGATAGTGAGTGTCAATTGAGATTTCACTTAAATCACACTTGCTGTTGATGAATGGGTTGATAACAAATCCACTTTATAAATCCCCAAACAAAGAAATTTTGGAAGATGATTTTAGGGTTTTGAGAGTGGGAGGAGATATGATTGTGAGAGATGAAGAAGATCCTTTAAGATTTTGTAGAGTTTTTTTTGAGTAAGATCTCCAATTGGGATGCTAGGGTTTTGGATTTGAGTTTCGAAATTGGGAGAGAATGAGAAGAGAGAGAATATGAAAGAATAGATAGCGACAGCGAGTGTGATTTAAGTGAAATCCCAATTGACACTCGCTAACTCAGTTAGCGCGTTTGGGTTAAATGGGCGCACTAACCTAGTTATTGAGTCCAACTCTTGAGAATTTTTTCACATCCTCTTACTTGAGGGGAAAAGTAGTGGCCCCTAACACACTGACTGAGATAGCAGGCAAATTTTTACCAGGCGCGCTATCTCAGTCAGCGACACCGACTTTTTTGTATTTAACTTTCAAACTGGGACAGTTTGGTATATACTTACAAAAAGTGGGATAGTTGGTAAAAAAATCCCAAGGATGGGAAAAAGTAGTGGTCCCTAACACACGTTGACTAAGATAGCGCGCAGATTTTTACCAGGCGCTATCTCAGTCAGCGACATGGACTTTTTTGTATTTAACTTTCAAACTGGGACAGTTTGGTATATACTTACAAATAGTGGGATAGTTTGGTAAAAAATTTCCAAGGATAATACTTCTTGAGCTTTTGTTCTATTTTTTCACACTGGGTAACAACAGAAAAAGCCCGTCAAATCTAACTTTTGTGGTCAGCCACAGGAACGGTTTTCTCCATGTGCTAAGGACTATCTATAATGTCACACGAACATCTGTCATGTCTTTTCTAATTGACTCAATTGGTTTGTCTAGGCATTCCTTGCTAGTTAATTCGAGTCCTTAACCATGGGTTCCAACTAGGGCTGCAATCGGGCCGAGCCGAGCCAAATACCTTCAGGCTTGAGCTCGGCTCGTTTACGAAACGAGCTCAGTTTTGAGCTCGGTTCGAGCCGAGCTTTGACCGAGCGTTCACTGTATTTGAGCCGAATAGCTCGCGAGCTTAGCCTAAAAAAACCCCAAGCTCGAGCTCGGCTCGTTTACGAAAGGAGCTCAGTTTTGAGCTCGAGCTCGGTTCGAGCCTATCTTTGACCGAGCTCGAGCCGAATACCTCGTGAATAGCTCGATTTGTTTGCAGCCCTAGTTCCAACACACCAATGAGATCATGTAGCACTTGTCATTTATCAATTAGGCCCTACTAGTGGGTGACTTAGTGTTAAGACATCAATATAGCTACCCTTCCTCTTTGTTCCATCAACAACAATTTTGTCTCTCTTTTGAATTTATTTCATAATTGGCCCTTTGTTGAACATGGTTGAACCATCTCAATGAATTCTCTCTTATCTTCAGTTTATGTATCTCTAGTGTCTTGTATCTTCAATTTCTAATTATTTTCTATTAGTCACGTCAACATTTTTATTAAAGCTTACATGTTTTCAGCTTTTGAACATGCTTCCTCTACTATATTTTCACCTGTTGCTTGTGTTAAAATTTTAATTTATAATTTGTTTTATTTTGGATATTAGATTATTTTCAGATGTGCATGCCATCTTTTAACATTTCCTATTCATTCATCATAATTAACGCAAATGTTTCTTATTATGATATACATCCACTTCAATTTTTGTAGCACTTCAAAAATTCTTTCACTACACATAATTAATTATTCTTGTATTTTTTTTTTCTGTTAACAGGAGTCGTTGAAGACAGAGCGAGAGAAGAAACGTGAAATGTACTTCCCAAAGAGGAAGTATGCTATTAAGGCGTAGATTCTGAACTGTGGTTCTTTTTTGTGTATTAGTGGACAAGCTATATGCCCATGGGATTTGAAATCAGGTTTTATTAATGACAAGTTGGCAACCTTTCCAGTTTATTATGGTGACTGTAGGTGTTGAATTTGTTTGGGAAGTCACATTTTCTGTTGGCTGAATTTTAAATTTAGTACTATATTTTGTTTTCGGTATATCTTCTACCCAGAATCATGTTTTGAAATATCTGCTATTATTGAGACAGACCAGCTGTACGAGATTTGGGCTTTACTTAAACTGCTATTTATCATACGTTTGATGCTTCTGATAACTGGCAAGCCAATATTTGTTACCGATGATAAATGCATTGTCTGATGTGCATCGTTGGCTGCAGTAATTGGATAATGTTTGTGATGCCTTATCTTGCTTGATGGTGAACATTAAAATGGTACTGTTGCAATTGTTATGAAAAAGTATAGCTCGGTGATGAACTGCAAGTTGACTGTAACTAGCTGACAGCTATTTTTTTTGATACCAAGGAAAGAGTTATAAGACTCCAGCCCAAAGCAACTTAAAATTCATAAATTCTTTCATGCATTTGGTGGATAATGATGTTGTCTTCAGCGAGGTTATTAGAAAGAAATGTTCTTTTGTGTTGCAATGGTACAAATTATAGTTGTGCACCTGGAGTTTATACGGTTATTTTTCTGCTTGTAAAAATGGGTTTCAAAGTGATCTTGAAATACTCTTGGGGGGTGTTAGGTTTCTTATAAAAGATTTTCATGGTTGTCGATGTGGGTAAAAATGTTCTGCTCAATCTGTTTGCTCTCCTCAAGATCTGTGAGCCTCTGCCAATCTGGTCTGTAGCCCTTATGGGCCTTCTGTACTATCGGGCCTATGGAAGAGGGTTAACCTAGCCCATTAGGGTGAGGGTTGATTTCCCTATGCCTGTAAATATCAGTCTCCTCTCCTTTAAGAAGGTAATCAACTTCTCTTCACTCAAATCCTAACTCCATTTTTTCCAGTGACTGACTAGATCGTCGTAGGGTCTGTCGCCGAGATCTCTCTCAGTGTTTCTAGGCATCTTGCAGGTGTTCGGTGCGGCCAACACCACATCTCCTGTCCCTCGCGAAATTTCCATCTCAGATCCAGATCTTTGGTTGAGATGTGTCTTTCCCTTTACAAATAACAAGAACTCACATCTGTTGCTCCCACCACTAGATCAGCAGCATTAGATTGACGCAGTCTGTGAGAATTGACAGACTTATTCGATTCCAGACTCTGATCTCACTATGAAGCCGTCCCCTTCCATGGCACCCAAAGCCAAGAGAGCATCCACGGCGGAACATTGTGCCGACCTTCATCCTTCTTGCAGTCACGTGAACACACAGGGGTCTCAAAGACAGCGAGCCAAGGGTCCGTCAGGACTTGGTCCGAGTGCTTCACGCTTGGTCGTCGTTGACCTTCAGTACATCATCAATAATCGACAACCAGTGGATGACCTCTAACACCAGCTCAGCCGATCAAGGGGCAGGGCCACCCCCTCCAACAAGACTCTGACCCATAGCATTCACCCATCCCAGGGTCGAGAGCAAAGGCACAGCCACTCCCCGAGAGATCGTCCACCCCGAACAGTCAAGGCGAACAGGTCCCGATCACGAGAGCCGAGTTCTAGGATTTCAGGAACGAGGTTCTCCAGGCTCTCCAAGGTGGCCCAGAACCGAGCGTCAAAACGACAACCCTCGCCAGGAGAAAGCCTAGGGCAATGAGTCTCGCGACTCGACTCAGCCGGCGAGATGAGATGAGGCTATCCTTCAGCACCTCCAAGAAATGGAGAATCGCCTTGTTCGGATCGGCGAGGCTGAGTTACAATCCAACCGGGGACATCAGCCTACCCGGCCCCCGTTCTCCGCTCGAATCCTCGATGCTGAGATTCCGAGGAATTTCAGGCCAATTAAGTTTGAGACGTACAATGGAGAGAGTGACCCTGCTGATCACATGGAAGGGTTCAAAATCCTCATGATGATTCACAGTGCCTCGGATCCTCTCCTCTGTCGCGCCTTTCCAGCCACTTTGCGTGGCCCGACACGGTAATGGTTCTCAAAGCTCGCCTCCAACTCGATTTTCTCATTCAACCAGTTCGAGGCAAGCTTCCTTGCTCACTTCGTGATCAGCCGCAAGGCCGAGAAGACGAGCGCGTCCCTTCTGGTCCTCAAACAGAAGGAAGGAGAGTCCCTTCGGGACTTCGTATGGAGGTTCACCACAGAGGCTAGGGCGGTCTCTTCCCTCGATGCTAGCGTCGTGTCTGCGGTCTTCTGACACAATATTCGCTACGGCCAGCTTAAGACCTCATTGGCGAAGAAGCTGCCCATTGATTTTCCCGACCTCCTCAACATGGTCAAAAAGTACATCCGAGCCGAGGAGGCTCTGCACCCTGAAGGCCCGAAAGAAACCCTAGCCAAGGGAGAAGAAAGGTCGATGACTCTGAACCTAAGAAGAAGGCTCAGAAAGGTGCATTTGGTCAAAGATGATCGCCTCCTGTCCCTCACTTCGAGAGGTTCACTCCGCTAACTCAGAGTGTGTCAGCTATTCTCATGGAAATTGAGGATAACGAGATGGTCCGCCATCCTTCCCGATCCAGCAACAACAAGAAGAGAGACCAGAGATTCTACTATCGGTTCTATCAGAACCACAGGCACGAGACGGGTAAGGGCCTTCAGCAACTCTTAGCTCGTGGTCAATCAGATTTTCGGGGATTATAAGGCCCGTAACACTCGGATGGTCCAATACTTGACACGCGTCAGACAACTCTTAACAGTCTTTGAGGGTGCCGCTGTCGAGCGCATTCCGAGGGAATAAAATGGCCAGGCCGATGACTTGTCCAAGCTCGCATCATCGTCCTTCGAGGGCCTAGATCACACTGTTCTCAACGAGATCCTGCTCAAGCCTAGCATCGAGAACCGAGGTCCTTTGCCTCAACCCAGGCATTCAAGCGGATACTTGGATGTATCCCATCCGGAAGTTCTTGATAGATGACGAACTCCCACTAGACCCAGCTGAAGCCAGGAAGATAAGAATCTGATCAGAAAGATTCATATTGGTTGACAATGTACTCTTCAAGCGCTCATACATTAAGGTGGATGAGACACCATATCCCCGATGTCTGAGTCTCGATGAAGCCAAGTATGCGCTGGAAGAGCTGCACAAAGGAATTGGGGGGGGGGGGGGGGGGGGGGGAGGGGTGCCATATAGGCAGCAAGTCACTCGCGAGGAAAATGCTCAACCACAGATACTATTGGCTGACTATACTACAAGACGCCCATGATCTTGTAGAAAAGTGCAGCCCATGCTAGAGATTCTTTTCGATCAGGCGCATGGCACAAGCTCAACCCAAGTCACTTGCCAGTCCGCCCCCCTTTGGCATGTGGAGGATTGATCTAGTTGGCCCCTTCCTGAAGGCTACGGGCCATAGGAGCTTCCTCATTGTGGCCATCGACTACTTCACTAAGTGAGTCGAGGTAGAACTCTTGGCCACAATCACTGAACATCAAGCCCAACAATTCTTTTGGAAACACATCATCTGTCGGTTCGGGATCCTACATATTCTCATCACCGATAACGGAACCCAATTTGTCGGCAAAAAATTATGAAAGTTTTGCGAAGACCTCGGTGTCTAGCAGCGGTTCTCATCAATATCTCATCCCCAATCGACGACCAAGCTGAAAATGCGAACCGCCAAATTCTTGAAGGTCTCAAAAATGGTTGGACAAATCTCCCAAGGGACTGTGGGTCGATGAATTGCCGAGCATCCTTTGATCATATCGAACAACCAAGAGGATCCCCACGGGCAAGTCCCCATTCAGATTTAGCCTGACATACGTGACAAAGGCGGTCATCTCCCTCGAAATCGGGCTCCCTTCGCCCAGGATCACAGGCTTCAATGAGGAATCGAATTCGAAAGATCTCAAGGCCAACTTGGACCTAATCGACAAAATCCATGAGAAATCGACCATCAAAAGAAATATTTATCAGCAGCGGATTAAAAGGTTCTACAACAAGAATGTCCGTCCGACTGACATCAAGGAGGGTGACCTCGTACTCAAGAAGCTTTCTATTTTCGACCCCAACAAGAAAGACAAATTAGCCCTGATCTGGGAGGGCCGTATAAGGTCTCATAAGTGTTACGTCCAGGCACATACCGACTCGAAGACCTGGGGGGCAAGATAGTCAAGAGACCATGGAACGCCGAGCACGTTATCAAGTTCCACGAGGGGCCACAAAGGCAGGCATAGTTGTTAGTGATGATAGCAGGCACTACCCGCTTCATGTACCTCATTTTATGTAACCAAACAAGTAAAAGCAATGAAGTTTCTTTTTGGGTTGCATCAAAATATCTCGCGTTCACTTCTCCAAACAAGGGATTCCTCACAATCTCTCATGTCCTCGCCACTCGACGTGGATTTCGAGCCCTAACGGGAGATTTCTCGCAATCTCTCGTCCTCGTCGCCTGGATTGGACTTCGAGACCTAACGAGAGATTTCTCACATTATCGCCTCTCGGTTTGGACCTCGAGCTCTAACGAGAGATTTTTCACAATCTCTCACATCATCGCCGCTCGGCTTGGACTTCGAGCCCTAACGAAAGATTTTCTCACAATCTCTCACGTCCTCGCCGCCCGGCTTGGACTTTGAGCCCTAACAAGGGATTTCTCACAATCTCTCACATTCAGTAGGTCCACCTCGCTAACACATCCAGATCGAAGTCGAGCTCGAAAAGCGGAAGGAACGTTTTATTACAATATATAGTAGTCTATTGATTACAACCAAGTTACAAGAAGTAGGAAAGTTACAAATGATACAAACTTGGCCTACCGCTCCTCTTGGGGGGGGGGGGGGGGGTAGGACTAACGTAAACAGTTCGAGCCAAACCGAATGCGTTTGCTCGTTGACGAGCCCATCAAGATCCCTAGGAGTCGCTAAGGCGTACACTTCAGCAATAGAGCTTTGAGAATCACCCGGTATCGCCACCTCCAGCCTCAGGGTCGAAGACGGGCCCCCAACGGAGGGCCCAACAACCCCCGAAAGAACGGGTTCGAGATCCACCCACTCCGAGCATGGCCTTCAAACTTTGTATCTCCAATTCTTTCTCCACTATAACCTCACGAAGGAATGATTCAGAGATCGACCGCCGGGCGGAAGTACCAGACATCGACCATCTAGTCTCGGCGCTCCCCAAGTCGCGGTCGACAATCGCCTTCTTCAAACGAGCCGACTCCAAGCTCAGCTCCTTCGACTTAGTCGTAACATAAGAAACAATTGCTTCTCGAACCCAGGCCTGTTTGTGATAGAGAACCAAGACGAACATCATAGATTTCATCTTTCCCCTAAGACGCTCAATCTCGACATCACGAGGGCCGACCTAGAAGGAATCGTTCATCTAACACAAAGGAGGAAAGGTCATATCATTCTGGGCCTCATAAACTTGGCCAAATCACAAAACATAACTTCACAGATATTGCGCCAAAAGTTCCAAAATCAAAGAGTTCGGAAATCCATTTTATTCATCAAAATTCTTACAAAACAACGGTGACAGGTCCGCACTCGGAAAATACAAAGAAAAAGAAAAAAAGGGAAAGGGTGAAGCTACTGCTTAGAAAAGAGAGGCACCTCTTCAGTCGCCACTACGTCGACCTCGGGGTTGACCGCCTTCTTTACGTTCTCCTCGTCCGGCAGATGTTCACCCGCCTCCTCACCGTCTCCCCCGGGGGTTTTCGGATGCTCGGGAAGTTTCATGCCGTAATGAAACTCCTCGAGCTCACACTTAGGATAGTAGTACAGGGCATGCTCGAGGGCCCGATTGTACATCTTGTCCTAGATCTCGATGACCTTATCCTTGGCGGCGTTCCACATCTTTTTCAGCTCATTGTCGGCCACCTTCTTCATCTCGCCCTCCACCCGAGATCGGTCATCGACGAGGGAAGTCAGCTCGGCCTTAAGGTCCCGCTCACGGGACTCGGCCTCGTCCGCACTCAGTTGAGCGTTCTTCACCTCCTGTTGGAGCTCGCGGGTGTGCATCCTCTTCACTTGGGCTCTGGCCAATGTTGCCTGCAATCGAGGGGCCGAAACTTTGAAATGTGAAATAGAAAAAGTTTGATTTACGGAGTTGGGAAATACTTACCAGCACATCGGCCTGATCCCACCTCGTGTAGCACGACTCGAGAGTTTGGTCGCCAGGGCCTCTCTATCGCGAGGTATGGCCAGGTGTTCCACCACCTAGATCGCTACTGGCCCTTCCGTCAGCAAATTGGCCGCCTTCATAGCCCAATTGGGGGCCCACAGTTTGATCCCTTCATCGCCAATGATCTCCTGAACCGTGGAGTGGATGGGCAAAATGCTGCTCCTCAGCACGTCCGTAACCATAATGTTACTTGAGCTCGGTACCTCCTTAGCAGAGCTTGGGGTCCCTGCGATCGAGAGGGCCTCTGTTTCTTGGACTTCGGATCAGAAGCCCCTTTGGAGCCTCCCTGAGAGGACCTCTTCCGCTACTTCGACTGGTTGACAACCCTCTGTTCGGCCAATTTGACTATCCTTGCATCGATAGTGGTATCATCCATTGCTGCGAAAGAAATCAGAGATATGAGAATGAAGGAAAAAAATTGAACAAAAAAGAAAACGAAAAACATACAAGAGTCGATGGGGATCAGCCGATCCTGGCCAAGTGCCTCTCGGTCACGTTCGGCCAGCCGATGCTGTTGTCAGTGACGATCTGATCCACATCAGCCCACTCATCATTCGTTAAATCTTTTCTCTTCGAAGTTTTATGATTTGCCTTGTAAAAGTTCCAATTTGTTGGAATTTTCCAAGGAACCTGATTTCGGACAATGAAGTATTTATCCTTCCATCCTTTTATGGAGTTCGGATGCCGATGGACTACCTTCTTGTGGGGGCGGGGTGAGATGTAATATATTCCCTCGTGCTCTCCCGACGAATTGACCCCCAGAACGGCTCAGAAGTACTTCAGCTTCAAAGGCACTCCCCTCTCTTTGCAAAACAACATGAAAAGCACACGAGCTGCTTCTAAGAGTTTGGCTATACTGCATCAGGCTCAAACTCCCCCAATTCAACACCTTCTTGATGAATAGGTGCAACGGCAGCTGCAACCCCGAGCTGAAGGTGTCTACCGGAAACATGCAGTACCAAGGGGCCAAATTATCCGTAGGGCGGAGACCAGGGTTCGTAATCATCAACTCATACTACAACCCTATGAAGTAGTTCGCCCGTATCAGCGGTAGGTCACTGCGCGTCAAAACACTCTGCATCTTGTCTATCTTGATCTTTGGTCGGCTACGTGAAGAAGGTTGCACCCCATATCGAACTAAGTCTTCGACATTGTCCGGATACATCCTAATGGAGATCGGCGGCTGAAGATAAGGGACGGCGAGCCCACATTTTGGGAGAAACTCATTCGGTTGTTCCGGACAGTCTGGGAGGGTCCACCTCATCCTCCTCCTTGAATGCGAAGAGCCTTTGGGGGGACATCGTCGCCAACGGTTTCAGATTAGCGGCCTTACCCGACAGATCAACTTCCATAACCTCATCCTCATCCTCATCACCAACCCCTCTTCCAACCACATCCTCCACATCTTGCTCGGTATCTCCAACTTCCTCTACCTCTTCCTCGTTACCTGCACCCGCATCGACTGATTTACCCTCATCAACCACCTCTGCCACCTCTACCTTTCTGTCTGAGTCGCTTGATTCCACCACAAATGGCTTACGACTGCGAAGCGACTTGACATTTCAGACCTTTTTACTCCATTCCCAGGATGAGGAGTCGGACTGGCAATCCCCATCACCCTGAACAGACGTAGAGGCAGAAGAACCGGACCGAGCCCTCGACATAATCTATACTATTATTAAGCAAAGCCCCATTTTGGTGGCTTTTTACTATCATGCCCCCATAAACATTAAAGGCTAAAAAAATATATAGGGTTAAAAAATGTAATTTGCATGACTAATAAATTATTTTGCATGCCGCCCATTCAAGGTGATTAGTATTGAATGAGTTTCATTAATTCATAATCTGGATTGAATGCATTATACATTATTCATACCCTTCATGAATGAGTTTCGGCCTTGGGTGGTCCCACTTTCCAGAAGTTTAAGATGTATCCCATTCAAGGTGATTAGTATTGAATGAGTTTCATTAATTCATAATCTGGATTGAATGCATTATGCATTGTTCATACCCTTCATGAATGAGTTTCGGCAATGGGTGGTCCCACTTTCCAGAAGTTTAAGATGTATGTTAGAGTACTAGCATTTTGCATGCACAATTTATGATGCCTAGAAGTTTTCTCATGGCTGCATGCATGCCGGCCATAAAATGCATGTTAAAAAAACAATTAACATGAGCTAAACTGCATGTTAAAAAATAAAATGAGCTAAACTGCATGTTAAAAAAATAATTAACATGCAGTTTGAATTGTGTTCCATGCACAATTTATTCATAAAAAAGTTTGCTCCTATCAAAGCCAGTAGGTCTAACACATGCATGCAAATATCAAAATGAATAAATTGTGCATGCATGTCTGCATGCAACCTCTTCGGTGACTTGCCCCTTCCTCAAAATTCTACACATCTTTATAGACGTGCATAGCACGTGCATTATACTAGTATTAAATATACTAACCTGTGATCATTGCCAGAAAGTTCGCCATAAAGCTGGTGGCCAGTTACAGAACGATTCCTAGAGAGAGAAGCTCTAAGAATTAGAGAGAGAAAACAAAATGGAAAATAAGAGGGGGATTGAGGAATTGAGGAATATATAGACAGCTTCATGGTGCCTCGATATCCACAAACAATCTCAGCCACCCAATCTAGATCATCTAAATCTAACTGTGGATTATATTTCGACGCCTCGATTTCTGCAAATGTGACATCAGCATCACACGTGCAATACACGTGTCCACTAAAACCACTGTAAGTGTAAACTGATCCAACGAAGTTATGTAAAGCATGTGTCACTCGACGCTCGATATATTCCTCGAGCCAACTGCAAGCTTTTTTACCAAGTACGCATTGCTCGACGCTCGGCTTGTTTCTCGAGCCAACTGCAAGTTCTTTCTCGAGATGCACTACGCTCGACGCTCGGCATGCTCCTCGAGCTAGCTACAAGCTTTTCCACCAAGTGTGCTATGCTCGACGCTCGGTATGTTCCTCGAGCTAGCTCCAAGCTTTTCCACAAGATGCGCTACGCTCCACGCTCGGCATGTTCCTCAAGCCAGCCGCAAGCTTTCTCATAAGTTGCACTATGCTTGACCGTTGACATGTTCCTCAAGCCAGCTGCAAGATTTTTCACAAGCTTCACTACGCTCGATGCTCGGCATGTTCTTCAAGCCAGCTGCAAGTTTTTTTACCAAGTACGCGTTGCTCGACGCTTGACATATTCCTCGAGCTAGCCGCAAACTTTTTCATAAGCTGCACTATGCTCGACGCTCGACATATTCTTCGAGCCAGCTATAGGTTTTTTCACAAGCTGCAATATGCTCGATGCTCGGCACGTTCCTCGAGCCAGCTGCAAGTATTTTTACAAGCTACACTACGCTCGACGCTCGGCATGCTCCTCGAGCTGGCTGCACTACGCTCTACGCTCGGCATGCTCCTCGAGATAGCTACAAGCTTTTCCACTAAGTGCGCTACGCTCATGCTCGGTATATTCCTCGAGCCAGCTGCAGGCTTTTTCACAAGATGCACTATGCTTGACGCTCGGCATGTTCCTCGAGCTAGCCGCAAGCTTTTTCACAAGTTGCACTATGCTCGATGCTCGACATGTTCCTTAAGCCAACCGCAAGCTTTTTCACAAGCTGCACTACCCTCGATGCTCGGCATGCTACTTAAGCTAGCTAGAAGCTTTCCACCGAGTGCGCTATATTCGACGCTTGACATGTTCCTCGAGCCAGCCACAAGCTTTTTCACAAGCTGCACTATACTCGACGCTTGGCACGTTCCTCAAGCCAGCTGCAAGCTTTTTAACAAGATGCACTACGCTTGACTCTCGACGCTCGGCATGCTCCTTGAGCTAGCTACAAGCTTTTCCATCAAGTGCCCAAAACTTGATGCTCATCATGTTTCTCGAGCCAGCCATAAGCTTTTTCACAAGTTGCACTACGCTCGACGATTGGCATGAACCTCAAGCTGCCTACTAGCTGCTTGACCCTGCTCGACGCTCGGCATGAACCTCGAGCTGGCTACTAGCTGATTGGCCCCGCTCGACGTTCGACGCTTAGCATGCACCATGAGCTGGCTACGGATTGTTTGGGCTCCATTCGACGCTTGACACCTCTATCTCCAAGGCACGAGGCTCGGGGGTCGGTGCTTAGTGTCGCAGAACCCGACCTCAACCTCAAGTTTCTCCTTGCGGGTTCTTCTGCCCTGTCCTTATGCGCATTATCGACTGATCTTCTCACGAGATTGGGCTACTCCTCGATGGATGGTACATACAACCCTCCAGGAGTGGGGGGCCTATGATGTGGGTAAAAATGTTCCGCTCAATTTGAGCCGTTTGATCCCATCAAGATCTGTGAGCCCCTGCTAATCAGGCCTGCAACCCCTATGGGCCTTCTGCAGTACCAGGCCCATGGAAGAGGGTCAACCCGGCTCATTAGGGTTAGGGTTGACCTCCCTCTGCCTATAAATACCAGACCCCCCTTCTCCCTTTCAGAAGGTAATCAACTTTTCTCCACTCAAACCCTTACTCCACTTTTTCTAGTAACCGACTAGATTGTCGGAGGGCCTGTTGCCGGGATTGCTCCCAGTGTTTCTTGATATCTTGCAGGTGTTCGGGGAGGCCAACTACCAGCAGCACCATCTCTCCTGCTCCTCACGAAATCTCCATCTCAGATCCAGATCTTTGATTGAGATCTGTCTCGAAACTGTCATTTCCTTTACAAATAACAAGAAATCACATCTGTTGCTCCTACCACTAATTAGTAGCATTAGTTGTAAGATTACTGTAGAGAAAAGAAATTTGTCGAAATGAGTTCTAAAAAGTGGTTTTGTTGGTTGTAGTAGGAATAGTTTTCCATGAAAAATTAGGCTTGTCTGGTTTGTAAGAATACTGTAGCGAAAACAATTTAAAATAATTTTTATCTTTTGCTTTATTTGAAATTAATCCCAATTAATTAGGGTATTAACTAATTAAACTAAATTGATCATAATTAAATTGAGGGTTTTTAACATGTATGCCCCTAGCAAATAAGCGAATATCATATATGCCCCTCACAAATATGAATTTTTATATTTGTCCCCAACAATATTTGTCACATCTCTTAATTATCCCTCTAGTTAAAAAAACTCAAAATGATGGAGAATTTTCAGTTTTTTTAATGGAATTGATGAAACATGACTGAAATATTCGCTTCTCTACCATTCAAACTTTATCTTCATCCTTGTAAATCCAGACAATTGTTAATCCAACTGAGACTCACTAATTTTTCTCAAAATTTCTTTATTTTTTTCAAGAAATGGACAAACTAATAGTGCATCTTTGAGAACTATATATTCTTCCTCATGTTACTTCTCCAAATTTGCCATCAATCTTGTTTTTTAATGATATATTATAAACTTTCTCATTTATTTTTCTTAAAACTTTTAAATCTTTTCTCATTTGATTGTCTAATTTGATCTTTTAATTTGATTTCTATTTGTCTCGTAAGAGTAAAATCATGGTTAACTAAGTGATATCTAATATAGGGGTAAATATGAAATAAAGTCCAAATTGTTAGGGACATATGCAAAAATATATATTTGTGAGGGGTATATATGATATTATCATATTTGTTAGAGGTATACATGTCAAAAACCCTTAAATAAAAAAAACTGAAAAAAAAAAAAAACGAAACTAAAAAAGTTAAATCTTTATCTAATCTTAATTAAATCTTAATATGATCTAATCTAATCTAATTAGGTATTAAGAGTAATTAATCAGGGCTTAAAAGTAAAAAATGGGCTTAAGCCCACTAAATCCGAACAGTGTATGAATGGGGGAATTAGTCCCACATCGGTGGTGGAAAGAGGAAAGTTTGTGTAAATATGTTGTTAATATATGTACAGACAAAAGCTTAATAAGAAGTGGAGAGATAGATTAGGCACTAATCTTAATTAGGGAAATTATTAGGCCATTTTTCGAAAGTCTGTTTATCGAAATCCATATGCACACTCTTTAGTCCCACATCGGGCAAGGGGAAAGGAGTTGTTTGGTTTAAATATGATTTCGTAAATTTATAATATGATAAAAGCAAATTGAGAAGTGGAAAGAGCGAGTGTGAGAGAAATAAAGGAATAATTTTTTTTGAATAATGCACAAATTTGCGCATTATTGTGGCTACAGTGTGCCACAGTGCCTTTTCCCTTATTTGAGTTCCTACGGTATACTTCGGGGCAACCATAGTGCTTGTGCTTTTTCCCTGACTGGAGATTTCTTATACTAGACATGTATATCGAGAGGTGAACTCGAGTGCAGACTGTATGGCTAAGAGGGGTAGGTGTTGGGGTAGAAGTGCTAATGATTATTACTTAGATTGATCATGAGTTTCATTGTATCCCTGAGAGTGATTCTATTGTGTGTGTGTGGGGGGGGGGGGGGGGGGGGGGGGGGGGGGATTCCATACTAATCATAGTACCCAATTTTTATGTATTTAGCGAAAGAAGAAAAAAATATGTGTTTTTCCCCTTATTTGAGTTCCTACGGTATACTTCGGGGCAACCACAGTGCTTGTGCTTTTCCTCTGACTAGGAGATTTCTTATACTAGAAAAGGTGAACTCGAGTGTAGACTGTATGGCTAAGAGGGGCAGGGGTAGAAGTGCTAGGTGTGAGTTTATGATTATTACTTAGATTGATCATGATTTTCATTGCATCCTTGAGAGTGATTCTAAGGGGGGGTTCGATGAGTTTGATACTAATCATAGTACCCAATTTTTATTTATTTAGTGAAAGAGAAGAAGAAAAAAAAACGTGTTTTCCCCTTATTTGAGTTCCTACGGTATACCTTGAGGCAGCTACAGTACTTGTGGTTTTTCCCTGAGTGAGAGATTTCGTATACTAGACATGTATATCGGGAGGTGAACTCGAGTGCAGAATGTATGGCTAAGAGGGGGAGGGGTAGAAGTGGTAGGAGTGGGTTTATAATTATTACTCAGATTGTTCTTGAGTTTCATTGTATCCTTGAGAGTGACGCGGTACCCAATTTTTTTTTTATTTAGTGAGAAAAAAAGAAGAAAAAACTTGATCTAGCTAGATATATCTCACTGCATATGTAAATTGGGAAAATTACCGAACCTACAACCTTGTGATCTCGAAGTCAGACACGCTAATCCAATGTGCTATGCAATGGAATTGTTTACATTAAATCATTTACATAAAAGATTCGGCTTAATTCATATATTCCACTTAGGAGAACTTTGAGAGCAGCTGGTATCTCACGATCAATTTGTTTCTAAACTTCTACGTTGATCAAACATCATTGATCTATTCTTCCTTTCTGACGCAACCTCTGCAGTGATTGAGGGGGATGCTTGATTGCATCAAGGTTCGTGTATTTTGCCTGATTTTGAGGGATAAGGCAAAGGAGCTGCTTCAAGAATCGATTTAAAGTTGCACAACTTTTCACATCAATGGCATATGATTGCAAGCTTTAATGAGGCAAAGATGGGACATATCATCCGATGAAGCTGAAAATTGAAAATACCCTAACTATGAACTTGACCTGTCAACTAAAATAACCAAAACGTGAAAGAAATCTTAATTTCAAAGCTTCATTAAATTGAAGGAAGTTGATGTTAGGTACAAAAATGTGAAATAAACTCAAGGAAGTTGGTGTTAGGTACAAAAATGTTAAAGAATAAATTAACTATGAAACATGAAGACGCATATATATGACATTATGATTATGAATTAACCTGACGAAATACTCTCCTAACTAACAATAATAATGAAATCATAGTATAATATATTGATGCCATATGATATTATGATTATTTTCTTTTTTCAAGGACAGTATTTTTCGAAAGGATGTTAGTCTCAGGAGGGCGGCTCTCAATTGGGTAGGGTTTCACCCGAACCCGTCCTACCCAAACCTTATTTTTTTGGGGGTATAGCTCATTATTTTGAAAAACCTACACCCGTATAAAAATTCTACAAGAAAAAACCTGTACGGTTTGGAAAGTTTTACCAAAATGACCCACTTTTTGAAAGTATCTAACCAACTGACCCACTTTCAAAAGTATTTACCAAAACGACCCACTCGCTATCGATTTTGGTTAAAACCTCATCGCTATCTGAGATAGTAAGTGTATGGTTATGTGCTTGAAGAAAAACATCAAGTGTAGACCGGCTACCTCAGATAGCGAGTGTGTTTGTACTACACTCGCTATCTTAGATAGCAATTTTATAGTTGAGTATAAAATTCCCCAATCGACCATCGCTATCTCAGATAGCGAGTGTGTTTGTACCAGACTCGCTAACAGGAATAGTGAGTGTAAGTTCTTGAAGAAAAATTCTTCAATCGACACTCGCTATCTCAGTTAGCGAGTGCTTTTGTACTAAACTCGCTAATTGAGATACCGAGTGTCGATTGGAAATTTTTTAAAGACTTGCTGTTTCGCTCTCCATCAATTCTCTCTTTCCATTCTCTCTCTAACTCTGAAAGAAACCCAAAACGATCAACAGTAGAAGCAGTGCTGTGATAACAGGAGAAGCATAACAGTAACAGTAAGGATCAACAATAACAGTGTGTCAATGGTAGCAGTAATCAACAGTAACAGTAAAGTCCACAGTAATCGTAACAGAATGTGATAGTGTAAACAGTTGTTCTTATGTCTATGTTCATTACTAACTAGGTAGCACTTCATGCGTCCCAGATTTTACCACATGGTTGCTACAACAAACAGTTTCGTTTTAAGATTTTGTAGTGGAACTTCTATATGGCAATATATTCTGACAAACAGTAACAGTAACAGTAACAGTAATAACAAACAGTGTCATAGATCATGCTCTCATGCATCCAGAGATAAACAGTAAGTACCACATTAAATAGTGGGAAAACGAATCCCTTCTAAATATGTATTTCTATATTGTCCATAACTCGATCTTTTTCCTTAAAACCCCGGCTTGATTTCTATTATTAATAAACATCTGTGAACGAATACAAACAGGCTAAAGACATGGCAAGAACAGAAAATAAGTTTAAGATGAAATAGTGATTGCACCGGTTGATAAAAACAACTCATAATAGTCAAAACAACGAATTTTTCAGTTCTGGACAGTAAGACACTACTATACCAAATCTGAGATTTCCGTTGCTACATAATAGAAAATCCAGATCCATCAGAAAATCTAGAAACTAGATTCTCTGCCGATTCCAGCACATATATATAAGTTACATATCTGCCACAGAAATAGGGTTCGAAAACAGCATTTAATACGGAAATTGTGTTTAGCTAGAAAATGCAAAATCTTGCTTATAAGGATGAAAAGAGTTTAAAATCATCATAATTAAATGTGAGAAAACAACTATAAGATTCTTTAACGTATATAGTTTCAAAATATAAAATATTATGAAATTAAATTACAGATAGTATAGTCAACAAAATTGGAAAAACAGAATAATGCAACAAAATCTCAATTCTGAAAGTTCAGACACAGCAGTACCAAAACAGAGATAATTCATAAAGTATAACTCGAAATCCAGATCCGTCAAAAGAGTGATAAAATAGATAAATAAGGTTACAGTTTATATTCACAAAGTTTTCATCAAAAATAAATAGAATCAGGTTGAAAACATAATTCTTTATTAAATAGTATGCAGTTTGGAATATTTCCATTGGTTTCAAAAGCATAAATGAGATACAAAAATCATTAATTAATTCAAAAAAAAAAAGGGATTTCTCCCAGTCATATCTAAATATACTCAGAAAAATTTAGAGTTCAAATTCTACTTTTAATATCAATTTTCAAATAATATTTTATACAGAATACATATAGTTCAGAATCTGGAATATACGATATGACTGCAGTAAAACAGCAGTAACTCATGCATCAAAACTCGGAATTCAGATCCGTCGAAAGTTCTGAAAACTAGAAAACAAAGTCTACAATCCATGTTCACAAACTTATTTATTTTACTGATGTTAACAGAGTCGAAATTTCTGTACAAAATAGGGCACCAGCAAAACAGAAATTCTTTTATGCATTTTATCAAACAACTTAACTACAAACGGTCAAATCTAGATGTCATACAAAGCATGACATATATGGGTTACTCCAATCAGCATGGCATGAGAATAAATGGTCTATAATGAGATCATACATCCAAAAAATATCTATGTAACAGTCATCTACAACATACACTGTGTCACAAACAATATACAGTCAAAGTGCCATATAATCTAATTGTTTTCATGCAACGGGTGTCAATGATTGTAATTATTCATGATTAAGAGATGATGTCAACGGTTAAACTAATAAAATAGGATCATCATGAGAGTATAAATATTTTCATACTAGATTACTTACGGTATTAACTTGTATGATAAAAAGAACACATACAAGCTACTTGCTTGTTATGAAGATGACGGAAATGATGCAATAGAATAACTGGAACGGATCTCGAACAGTGAACACAACGAACAAAGAGACGAGAAATCCACACCAATCAAAACACGTGCACACGAGACACACGCGTGCACACACACAAAGAGACAGAGGCCAACAACAGCAAGACCGAACAGCAGCAACACCAGGGAAGACGACGGCACGGAGAAGACGAGTGGCGGTGACTAGGGTCGGCGCTGGGCTGCACGACGGTGTCGACCACAGAAGAAGATGATGACGACGGCACAGAGGATGGGCGACAGCGACTGGTGTGTGTTGACTTTTAGTTTGGTGTGCACAAAACGTGTCAATAATTACTAATAAGTTTAAGTTGAGTAGTTCAGATTTTCATGATCAAATAATATCAATAAGAGATTCAAGAGAGATTCAAGAATAGGCAAATAAGGAAAGTGTGGTAGGGTAAAAATGGCTTGGGGCCCAACCAGGGCCCAATACAACTCTCACTCAAAAATGGTAGAAACAGCAGTCTAGTTCAGCTTCGAGCCACTGCAGGGTCGGCGCCGAACCTCAAGTTCACCCCCACAGATCTGGTCTCCTCGTATCCGATGAGCGGCGATGGCCCTCGGCCTCCGATCCACGACAGCCCTCCGGGCCGTCCGCCCATCCTGGTGTAGAATGAAGATGACTTGGCGCACCCTACGCCACCAGATTCTCCCAGAAGCACAGAAGCACCATGATCTGCCATGTCAGCTCCAAATACCACCAAGGGCTTTGCCGCGTCAGTCCTATACCACTCCTGGTACTGCCACGTCAGCCCTAAACCCCCTGGGCTTTCTGCCACGTCAGGCCCATGGGCTTTCGGGTTCAGACCCGGCCCCCAAGCGGATCCAAACCCGGTTGGAATTCTCTATAAATACTAGAACCTCACCCACCTTTTGAGGTAACCAATCTTTTGCCACTTAAATTCACCTAGTTATTGCTACTCTCTCACAGAGACTGACTAGATCGTCGGAGGGTCCGCCACCGGGATAAACCCCGGTGTTTCAGGGCCGTCTGCAGGTACACAAGACCTCGGATCCGAACCCTCTGATCTGAGCCGAGGCATCCACCCCACTCCGAGCCCGTCGCAGGAGCCGCCAGGTCACTCCGAGGGTCGTCTGACAAGAAGCTTTCTCCTTCAATACAAATCGAGTCCGAACTCACACCTGGTGCACCCACACGTCTCCCAGAAATAAACCGCATCAGGTTGGCGCCGTCTGTGGGAAAACTACTTCAGAAGCCGACCCGAGCACGACCATCAAGGGACCTCGGCAGCCGAGCTCTCATGGCCTCCAAGGGCAAGGGGGCTGCTTCCTCCGTCAACCGACGGGACTCGCCCCCACCAACCGCGAACGCCGGTCCACACACTTCAAAACACAGGGCTCCCCATCAGGGGTCCCAAAGGAGCGTCACCCGTCAAGTCTAGCCCGACCTCCGGGGGGTAATCGTCAACCGACAGATTAGCCGCAGCAGGGGAAGGGCGGCTTCCAACCCGGCCCCGAACCATCCAAGACCGCAGCCCGAGGGACGGAGGCCAGCACTCAGTCGCATCGGAAGGCAACCTTCAGACCGACCAAACATGGTCGAGGGAGCCCCCGTCACTCACAAGGAGTTCCAAGACTTCCGGAGAGATTCTCGGGGCCCTCCGACGGGCCCCCAGGGAGGAAGCCCTCCACTCCCAAACCGGGTCGGATGCCGAGGCCAGCATGTCGTGCCCGTCAACAATCCAGCCAGAAGACGATGGCGTACTCCTAAGGCGCCTCCAAGAAATGGAGGATCGCCTCGATCATATAGGAGACAGCGACCAACGAGCGGCTCAGGGGTACAGACCTGTCCGTCCTCCCTTCTCCGCCCCCATCCTCCAAGCGGAAATACCCAGGAATTTCCGACCACCTCAATTCGAGACCTACGACGGCGAGGGAGATCCCGCTGATCACATGGAGGGTTTCAAAACCCTCATGATGATTCACAGCGCCTCGGATCCCCTGCTATGCCGAGCCTTCCCCGCCACACTTCGGGGTCCGGCTCGTGAATGGTTCTCGAAACTCACCCCCGGCTCCATTTACTCCTTCGACCAGCTAGAGGGCAATTTTCTTGCCCACTTCGTCACCAGCCGGAAGGCAGAAAGGACCAGCGCCTCTTTACTTGGGCTCAGACAGATAGAAGGAGAGTCACTCAGAGTATTCGTCCGGAGGTTTACCGCGGAGGCAAGGTCGGTCTCCTCTCTTGATCCAGGCGTCGCCTCTGCGGCATTTCGGCACAACGTCCGTCATGGACAGCTGAAAGCTTCTCTGGCGAAGAGACCCCCCGTCGACTTTCCTGACCTCCTCAACAGGGTCGAGAAATACATTAGGGCAGAAGAGGCCCTTAGCCCCGAAGATGCTAGGGAGGCCACCGGGAAGGGAAAACGGAAGGCCGAAGAAGTCGAACCATCAAAGAAGGCTCCGAGGGACGCGGGGGCCATGAAGAAGATCCCGTCGGTCCCCCGCTTCGAGAGGTACACTCCCTTGACACATAACGTGTCCGCCATCCTCTTAGAAATCGAAGACAAAGACATTGTTCGACTACCTCCCCGACCTAACAACAGCAAGAACTGAGATCAGCGCTTCTACTGCCGCTTCCACAGAGATCATGGGCACGAAACCGACCAATGCCGGGCCCTGAAAGATGAGATTGAGGAACTCATCTCCAGGGGGTACCTCCGAGAATTCACCCGAGAAGTCCCACGGGATCGGCGAGATACTAGGAACCGGAGGCTCTCGCCTCCGAACCCTACGCCGAACCGCATCCAGGGTCGGGATCCCGAGTCCGAGGGAGCCACGGATACGCCATTCATCTTGCACTGTGTCCACGGAGGTCCAATGGGAGGAGAATCGAATACTTCCCGAAAAGCCTTCATCCGAGAGGTGAACGCTGTCCAAGACAACCCCTCGCCCAAGCTACAGCCAATGCCGGTCTCATTCTCAGGGGAGGACCTCGAAGGCGTTCGCCTGCCCCACTGCGATGCCCTCGTCATTAGCCTCCACATGGCTAATTGTGAAGTTCGCCGAATCCTCGTCGATAACGGCAGCTCGGTTAATATCCTTTTCCTCGAAGCCTTCGAGAATCTCAAGTTACCTAGAGGCAAACTCAAGCCGGCCGGATACACCTTGCATGGGTTCTCCGGCGTCCCTGTCGTGATAGAAGGGATTGTTACCCTCGACGTTACCGCAGGGTCGGCTCCCATCAAGAGGACCGAGTCTATGGACTTCATGGTGGTCAACGTCAAGGCGGCTTACAATGCCATACTCGGTCGACCCGGGCTATGCTCCCTCCAAGCGGTGCCTTCGGCTTACCATCTGAAACTTAAATTTCCCACCCCGCAAGGAGTCGGCATCGTCTGAGGTAGCCAAGAAGCAGCGCGATCGTGCTACATGACCACCGTCGGGGGAGGGGTGTTCTCCCTCGACGCCGTAGAGTTCAAACCATAAAGGGACGGCCCTGCTCTCGGACCTGCCGTCGAGCTGGAGGAATTCCCATTTGACGCCGAGCACCTAGTGAAGTTCCTTGAGGCCCGAGCATAGGTTCTAACTTGGCTAGAAGTAAATCTTTTGTAAAGCTTTCGTATGTAAAGGGCCGTTTTAGCGGCCCTCCCTATCTTATACGAAAGAAATCTCTTTGTATTATACTCCAAACGTCTCGGCAGATCCGACCTAATACCAGACAAGGGGATCGTCACCCAAGTCTTCTCCCCGGTATCATCCCCGACGCCTCTGTAGGTCCGACCCGACCTCAGGCCCGGGAGGCTTCACAACACCCCACGCCGATCCCTCACGGACCGACAGGGCCGAACCACGCTCCCTTCATCATTCCTTACACTATCAACCAGAGCAAAGAGTGAAATGAATTCCTTATTCATACTCCTTTATTGGGTTATGAGAAAACAAACAAAGACCGTTACAGAAACACTCCTCTCATCTCAAACTGTAGGAAGCCGCCCTCTCAGAGCCCCTCTGGTCCGACAAATGGCGGGATCACTCCAATCGAACAACTTGGAACTCTCTCCTTGTCATAATGGTCCTTCGGTTCGGCCACGGTCGACACACCGGCCACGGAACTCTGGGCATCAACGGGTCGCATACGCTCTATTAGCAGCAGCGCAGAGGGTACCACCTCTGCTCGCCGACCCCCCGAGAAAGGTGTCGAGACGCCCAGCATCGTCTGGTAATGGTGTATCTCCACCTCCTTTTCCACTATCACATCGCGAAGTAGCTTCTCAGAGGAGGGCCTCTACACCGAGGAACTCGACATAGTATATCCGAGTCCGACACCCACGAGTTCTCGATCCACCATCGCCCTCCTCAGCCGGCTTGCCTCCTCACCAAGGGCTTCGGACATGTTCCTGTAATAATTAAAGGCCGCATCAGTGTTACGGGCCCCCTTACGGTACCGAACCAAAGTGGCCTCCAATGCCTCAACCTTGCTCCGGAGCCACGCCACGTCGGAACAACTGGGGTCCGCCTCGGGAAGGGAAGCCACAACCTACAAGAGAACCAACCAACTCAACACACATAAGCAAGGAGGTTCGGAAATATCCGAGGTCAAAACACTTGGCCGGTCAAAAATACTTTTTTTATAAATTGAGCTGCTTCCTACAAAAAATGCGGTGGCCAGTCCGCGGAAGGCAAATACAATCGAGAGGGAGAAAAAAGAAAGATAAAACTATACAACTTGTTTTCCCACCTCAGCATCGATCGGGTTCGCAGGAGGGTCGATAGCCGGGTTATCAACGGGCCCTTCTTCGCCAGGAGTCTTCGGTGTCCCCTCGATCTCCATGTCATACTCAAAGTTGGACAGGTCGACGGTCGGGTAGAAGTGCCACACATGACTGAGGGCCTTCGCGTAACACTCGTCCTGGGCCTTGATCACCATCCGTTGACCCGCATCCGTCAGCTCTTCCCTCTCCTTGGCGAACGCAGTCGTCAACTCCTCCTTCTCCTTGGCAAACTTCTTCTTCAAGGAGACCACCCTCTTCCCCCACTCCGCATCCTTGGCCTCGAGCTCGAGCTTCATCTGCTGCTCCCTCTTGTGCGAGCTCTCGAGCTCGATCCGCATCTCCTTCATCTCCCGCTCGCTCTTATTCGCCCGAGCTCGCTCTTGTGACAGGGACGCTTCGTAGAGGTTCTTTACGTTAGCCCCCTGCATACAAGCCTGCGACCGACAAGCACAGATAAGAAAAAGACTCCCGAAGCAAGATCAACAAGAGGGATAAGGTCGACAAGCTTACCAGCACGGTGGCCTGCACCAGGCGCGTAAACGCCACCTCTACGGGCTCGCTCTCTATCACCTGGCGATCGCGAGGGGTCGCCAACTTCTCCACCACCTCAACGGCCTGGGCTTCCTCAGTCAGACAGTCGCCCATCCGAACCGACCAGTCTGGTGCCCACCGTTGCCTCAACATCTCCACCACCGGGTCTTCTTCCTCGACCTCTACCAAGGGACCTTTCCCCTTGTCGAGATCGGGTGCCCTCGCTTGGCCCTTGCCCCTTGAAAGGGCCACCCCCTTGCTCGTCTCCGAGCGAGTCCTCTTAGCCCTCGGCTCGAGCGGGGCCTCCGAGATAGCTAGGGATGACTCCCTTGGCTTCTTCGTCGCCTCCCCCTTCTTCTTCTCGGCGTTCTCCTTCTTCATGGCGAGCCTCCTTGCCTTGATCGATGCTTCATCCATATCTACAGAAAAGACCATTAAGAGCAATGAGCAAGAAAGTACGAAAAGATCGAGAGAAAAGAAACAACTACATACGCAGAACGGCTGGGCTCAGTCCAATGCTCGCCAGGTGGGCCTCCGTCACCTTCGTCCAATCGATACTAGGGGACAGACGGAGGCGCTCGACAAACCCCCACTCCTTGGCCGTCAAATCCCTCGGCCTCGGCGGTTGATAGCTTGGCTTAGAGTGGTTCCATCGAGTAGGAATGTCCCAGGGCTCTTCATTCCGGATCACCAGATATTTTTTCTTCCAATCCTTGATGGAGTCCGGGTGGCTGTGAACGACCTTCCCCTTACTCCGGAGGGAGATATAGTAAACACTCTCAGCCACCGAGCTGATCATCAACATCGCTTGGAACACATTCAACCGCAGGGGTACCTTTTGTTCCTCGCACATCAGTACAAAACAAATTATCTGCTTTCAAGAGTTCGGCCCATACTGCATCGGCGCCAAGGAGGCCCAGTTCAGCACTTCCCGAACAAACGGGTGGACTGGCAGCCTCAGTCCAGAGATGAAGGCATCCACTGGGAAGACGCAATACCAAGCAGATAGGGGATCGGTTGGGCGCAGAGTAGAGCTCGGAAGCATCAATTCGTAGCCAGGACCTATGTGGTACGCCAGCTGCAAAACCTCCAAGTCCCCACCCTCCAAGACGATCGGAATCGCGTCCATCATCACCCTCTTCCGACTCGGCGAAGAGGCCTGCACGCCGAAGAGCTCCTTGTCAGATAGGTCGTCAGGATACTGACGGAAAGGCTTCGGCTGCACGGGCGAACCTGTCAACAAATTGCGGTAAACAGGCGCCTAGTTCGAACCACCAGTCCTCGGTCCTGCCTTCCTCGGAGCCTTCTTCCTCTTCTTGGTTCGCTCCGGCGAGGGAGTAGATAATGGCCCCAGACCAGTCGGCATGGAACTCAGACCCGCACCCTGAACTGTGGATCTCCTTACTGTGCCGCCCTCGCTTCCCTCCTCCTCGGAAGTCAACTCCAGAACACGGATGCCGTCCGAACCATCATTCGCTTCCTCCGACTCGCTACTCTCCACCACGAAGGGACGTCGGGAGCGTAACGGCCTCGCACCATGTACCTCCTCCTCCTCACCTACTGGTTCCTCCCACGAAACCGAATCGGAAGGCTCCGCAACGTGTACTGACTCCTCCTCAAGCACGGGCTCCTCCCACGACATCAATTTGGAGACAGGTTTCACTTCCCCCCTAGACGTCGACGCTGACGAGCCAGACTGAGCCCTATCCATCTGTGCCTAAACTAAACAGACTTACTAACTAACCTGGGGTCACTTCGGAAGGACAAGCCTAGTACAGCCAACTGCAGGGACGAGCGCTGAAGTGTTGGGAGATTTTTTGAAAAGGAAAGCTGCGAGAAAGAAGTGGGCGAAAGGGGGAGAGGGGGAATACTTATAGAAGATGAAAACGACTCCTCGATTTCCACAATTACTGTTCACCTATTGACGTGCAACTGCCGCCTGGAAAATCGCACCACTTCCTCGAAACGTGCACTACTGACGTCATCCAGTGCCAGGCTGGCAGTCTAACGCAGGGGTCGGGTCGGATGGGGTATTCGGCAGGGAGAACATTTTACTTAAGATTTAAGGTGTCGTCCTTCGACAGACGCCCCGGGCTCCAGGGCTTGGTCGGTTCCCCTCTCACCCGCGAGCAGCTCGGGGCTTACAGCCTCGACAGCTGAAACCCCGAACTGTTCGAGGGTGAGACAGAAACCACCATCACCTGGAGCCCTATTGGAAGACAGATTGGCCAACCTCCAATCGGAGACGACCCATCTATCCGAGGCTCTTCAGCCCCAAGTCCGGAATGTGGTTGATGCCCCTCCCGTCTGGATCTCTCTCGGGCCAAACAACCATATCAGGGCCGTCTGACCCGAAAAAGGATCCAGACGGCAGAGCCACCACCAATCCGAGGCTCCTCATCTACCGGTCCGGATTTCGGTCGTTACCCCTCTCGCCCTGATCTCCCCTGGATCTGGCTACCGTATCAGAGCCATCAGATCCAAGAGAAGATCCGGGCGGCAGAGAAACCACCTCTCCGACACGACCGGGGGTAAAATTTTGCAAGAGACAGACGTCCGCCGGAGCAGACACCTCTGATGGCCAATAGACCACCCTTGCTGTGATCCAACCCACTACGGAGGGAGGGGTACTTATAGCCTCCCCCATAGGTCGGCCTTTATGACGTGGGGAAGACCAAACGACGGAAGCCCATGCACCATGCATTTATTAGGCGGCGCAATTAAGGCCCTTGGGAAATTGGAACATCACACAGATCCCGGAGCGCCTTCAATGCTCCACAAAGACAGCGGGCTACTCTGCTCAACATTCCTAAGGCACAATGGTTCGCCCCCACCCTTGCCGACCCGTAACCCCTCGCCAGCTCGAGGCCAAGTCTAGTACCAGAGTAGTCATATCAGGGAGGCTCAAACGGCCCGCCGTCGCCCTTGCCAACCCGTAATCCCTCGCCGGCTCGAGATCAGGTCTGGCACCAGGATAGTCTTCTCGGAAAGGCTCAACGACTCGCCCTCACCCTTGTTGACCCATAATCCCTCGCCAGCTCGAGGTCAGGTCTAGCACCAGGGTAGTCTTCTCAGGAAGACTCCACGGCTCGCCATCGCCCTTGCCGGCCCGTAATCCCTCGCCAAGCTCGAGGTCAGGTCTGGCACCAGGGTAGTCTTCTCAGGAAGGCTCAACGGCTCGCCAACACCTTTGTTGGCCCGTAATCCCTCGCCAGCTCGAGGTCAGGTCTAACACCAGGGTAGTCTTCTCAGGAAGGCTCCACGGCCCGCCATCGCCCTTGCCGACCCGTAATCCCTCGCCAAGCTCGAGGTCAGGTCTGGCACCAGGGCAGTCTTCTCAGGAAGGCTCAACAGCTCGCCATCACCCTTGTTGGCCTGTAATTCCTCGCCAGCTCAAGGTCAAGTCTAGCACTAGGGTAGTCTTCTCAGGAAGACTCCACGGCTCGCCATCGCCCTTGCCGACCCGTAATCCCTCGCCAAGCTCGAGGTCAGGTCTGGCACCAGGGTAGTCTTCTCAGGAAGGCTCAACGGCTCGCCATCACCCTTGTTGGCCCGTAAATCCCTCGCCAGCTCGAGGTCGGGTCTAGCACCAGGGTAGTCTTCTCAGGAAGGCTCCACAGCTCGCCATCGCCCTTGTTAACTCGTAATCCCTCGTCAGCTCGAGGTCAGGTCTAGCACCAGGGTAGTCTTCTCAGGAAGGCTCAACGGCTCGCCATCACCCTTGCCGACCCATAATCTCTCGCCTGCTCGAGGTTAGGTCTGGCACCAGGGTAATCTTCTCAGGAAGTCTCAAACAGTTCGCCATCACCCTTGCCGACCCATAGACTCTCGCCGGCTTGAGAATCGCTCTAAACAATCAGGACAACCCCCTCATGAAGGCCCAGTGGTTCGCCATCCCATTTCTACAACCGTAAACACTCCTCCACGGCTAGCTCCCGCACCCCCGCAGGAGTGGGGGGCTTGTGTGGTAGGGTAAAAATGGCTTGGGGCCCAACCAGGGCCCAATACAACTCTCACTCAAAAATGGTAGAAACAGCAGTCTAGTTCGGCTTCGAGCCACTGCAGGGTCGGCGCCGAACCTCAAGTTCACCCCCACAGATTTGGTCTCCTCGTATCTGATGAGCGGCGATGGCCCTCGGCCTCCGATCCACTACAGCCCTCCGGGCCGTCCGCCCATCCTGGTGTAGAATGAAGATGACCAGATTCTCCCAGAAGCACAGAAGCCCCATGATCTGCCATGTCAGCTCCAAATACCACCAAGGGCTTTGCCGCGTCAGCCCTATACCACTCCTGGTACTGCCACGTCAACCCTAAACCCCCTGGGCCTTCTGCCATGTCAGGCCCATGGGGCTTTCGGGTTCAGACCCGGCCCCCAAGCGGATCTAAACCTGGTTGGAATTCTCTATAAATACTAGACCCTCACCCACCTTTTGAGGTAACCAATCTTTTGCCACTTAAATTCACCTAGTTATTGCTACTCTCTCACAGAGACTGACTAGATCGTCGGAGGGTCCGCCACCGGGATAAACCCCGGTGTTTCAGGGCCATCTGCAGGTACACAAGACCTCGGATCCTAACCCTCTGATCCGAGCCGAGGCATCCACCCCACTCCGAGCTCGTCGCAGGAGCCGCCAGGTCACTCCGAAGGTCGTCTGACAAGCAGCTTTCTCCTTCAATACAAATCGAGTCCGAACTCACACCTGGTGCACCCACACGTCTCCCAGAAATAAACCGCATCAGAAAGTAATAAAGAAAGATTGCAAAATCATGCAAAAGAAGATGTTATTCAAAAAGAGCACATATTGATTAGTGCCCAAGAAAGCTATCAAGACCAGTTGTTGTTATTCCATATTTGTGAGATTTTATCTGTATTTGATTGATTGATGATTGATTAGTATATGGTAAGAATATAAAGTGGATTCGTCATGAATAGCACGATTGCGGTCGACCGCACTTCTTATCGGTCAACCGCACCACAGTCGACCGCACGTTATAGTAATATAATGAAGCAGTCGACCATTCATCTTTCGACTTTTCGTTTGAAAGATGAACGGTCAACTGCACCTTAATTGCGGTCGACCGTGACTCGAGCTGTTCACCTTTTTGGAATGTATCGTTTCTATATTTGATAGATACACTTCCTAGTCTATATATTTGGATGAACCCACTATGTATTCTTCGCTTATTACTTTGAGAAAAATATTCTGAACTAATCAATTCAACAATCAATCCGAGTGTGTGTGATAATTATTTGTTTTTTTCAGTTAGGATCATTAAAGATCTTGAGTTTTTCTTTTCTTCCACTTCAGTGAGATAGACGGGACTTGTGTTAGAAGTCCTATGGGTATAGGTTTCTTGACCTGAATCCGAGAATTACTATACAAGGGTTTGAGTATAGCGGAACGCTTGTGGCGGAGAATTGCTACAAGTAGGTGGTGTTAACATTGACTTGGGGGTCGAACCACGTTATATCGCTGCATCACTTGTTCTTGCTGTGTTAGCATTTCTTATTTCTTCTCATTTACTTTACAACTCAGTTTTAATTTTTTTAAAAAATTTTTAAATTCCGTACAATCACCCTATTCACCCCCCCTAAGGTGATTTATAGTGGTATCAGAGCGAGGTGCTTATCAAAAGCTTAAAAGCTTAAGCAAAAGGTCCAATAGCCGAAATCCCTTTTCTCGAAAACTTGTACTCATCGGAGCTATTTGTCTCCAATGGAACAAGTTTTGCACGCTTACCATATTTTGATGGAAAAGACTATGATGTTTGGAAAGTTCGTATATCTCATTTCTTACAAATGCTTGGAGAGGAAGTATGGATGTGTGCATAAAAAAAACAGATATTCCAGTCAGCGATGGAAAGACGACCTTTTCAAAAGCAGAACTGGCACTAAAAACTGCAAATTCCAAAGCTATGACGGGTCTCTATGCAGGGTTGAACAATGAGGAATTAATGCGATGTGGGTGAAATTGTAAGAAAACATACAAAATTTGGAACAACATGCTGAAACGGCATGAGGGAACCACTTCTGTGGTAAAAGCTTAAGTAAATTTATGTTTTTTTATGTTTAATATTTTTTGTATGTTGCCAAGAGAAAACGTAGATCAAATGCTTGCCCGTTTCGATATCATTGTACACGAGCTTGAGAGCTTAGGTAAGGGGTTGGACGATGACCGAAAGGTCAGAAAAATCATAAGCTGTCTCACACCCGAGTGGGATGTAAAAGTTGCTGCAATGAGGTAGACCCTTGAGGAAAAGGGATTCGATTACTACACCTTTCAAGGAAAGCTGGAGATATACGAGATGAAGATGATAGAAACCAAAAGATACAGGTAGAACATCGGAATTCCACCAAAAACCGAAGAGAGGACCATCGCCCTGAAAGAAGAAAAATCCCGACCATCAAAAACAGATTCAGACCATGAGGAATCAGATGAAGACATCACCTTATTGACTAAGCAGTTTCGTAAGTATCTCAAACATAAAAAATATGGCAGGTACCAAGGAGAAAAGGAAGAAGATAAAGATGACGTATGCTACAAATGCAAGAAGCTAGGACACTTTCGGGAAAATTGTCCCGTCTCACAGGTTAAGAATAGGGACTACTACCATTCAATTCCGAGATTGAAAAAAAGGCATTGAAGGCAACGTGGCTAGACTTAGACTCAAGTGAGGATGAGCAAGGTCACAACGATGTTGGCTTCATGGCTCTTGGGAATGGTGATGTGCAATCACCATTTCAAGAAGAGGTAATCGAAGAACCCACTTATGATGAGTTAGTAGATATGTGTAATAGATTAAAAGATTATGCTAAGAAATTGATTCGGGAACTAAGACAATATAAACAAATTCCAAATGAATCTCATGACTCTTGCATCGCTAAAAATCAAAAACTGAAAGATAAAAATTCTTTGATCATGGAAAAATTCGAGTCATTTAGAAAAGATCATGATGTATTGCTAGAGGAAAATGAACTCTTAAAATAACAAATTCAAGAATCCTTAGTAACACATGATGAACACTTAAGAGAAATTTATGAGAAATCTGTTTATATTGCTAAGCTCACTGATGATTTAAAAGAATATAAAAGAAAATTTGATGAGATAGTGGAAGGTTGTAACGAAGCTCTTGAGCAAAATAAAATACTTGATGCTACACTAGACACTCTTCGTTGGAACACAAAAGATGATGAGATGACTAGGAAAAGACTTTGTAAAAGAGTAATTGAGCTCGAAAAAGTTGTTGAAAAATATGAAGGGCCCAGTTACCTTATTACAGAAATTCAAGATCTTATCATGATAATCGAGGGCTTGGTTACGAAGAGCCAATACACCATCAAAAACCTAAATCATCATGTCATACACACTTGCATAGTCATCAACATAATCACAAACCAACTCAAAACCATATAAGTGTGCATGACCCAAGGCATAATTGTATCACATTTCACTACTACTATAGACTAGGGTGATTTACAGTGGCATATTTCTTATAACTGTTCATTAAAAAGGAATACTAATTTTGTCTGGGTAAGAAAGAATGTCAATGCAGGTTCAAAACCCACTTGGACACCTACAAAATTCCATGTAAGTGGTTCGATGCCTTCAACTTAGAAGATTGCAAGCACCTTGATGGAAGATGCTCGATAGTCATAACAGTTATACTAGCAAAACCTGCGTCTCTATCAAAGAAAAAGGGTAAGGACCTTGGCCTTTTCCGATAAGTATAGCACCGGATACAATCTACACTTGCTTAAATTTATATTAAGATTACTTATTTTCAAAATAAAATATCTAGAGCATGTTATACATGAATTGTGTGAACGTTACAACATATAAATGTGTCATAATCTGATCTAAAAGTACAATGTTGATTTGAGGAAAAACAACTTTGCAATAACCAAAAAGTCAGTTGCCTGTTCGGTCGACCGATCGGTCGACTGTGCTATACATTGAAACTTGATCAGTCAAAAATGGACCGGTCGACCGTCCACCTCTCTACCAGAAATCACTCAATCAAAATTCTTTCTTTCGTGTGATGCAGTCGACCGTATCTGTGAATCGGTCAACCGACTCGCTAGGCTGCTTTGATTTTTCTATTTCTATAACAGCTGGTATAAATACCCCTTCATTCCCTTTCTCTCAAACCTCATGATAAACCCTAGCCCCCATACACAAACCCATCAAATAAACCTCATATCTCTTACTATTTTCTTCAAATTTCTTAAGTGCTTTCTCCTTCTTTGACTCATGGCTTCCTCCTCCACAAATCGAAGGGTAAGAAAGCTATTGCTTCTAAATCTGTCACTAGAGAGGGCATTATATTTCGAAATTCTAATTGCGATGATCTCTATTTCTCTGGTCTTTGTAATGATCCAGTTGTTGCCAATCGGGAGATAAACTTAGCATCCCCAGGTGGACAATTTTCTGTTATGGTTAGGATTCTTAGAGATTTTGGGTAGGAGAATTATCTTAACATTCCCTAACCCAACAATTCTATGCTAATCTTGAAGGCTTTCAAGACAATGATCTCACTCTCTCTTCTATCATTCTTGGAAGAAGAGTCAAAGTTACTCCCGAATATCTCCGAAGGAGATATAAATTTCCTGAAGGGGAATTTGATGCGTATCATTTAGATTTCAAAACCCTTAGTTATAAACCCGGCCACAACAAAGACACTGTCAAATCCATGATTGTTCAACCTGAATTCTCCCATCTTCGTCGTCCAGCTCCCACAAATTTTACTGATTCAGCTCGTGTTTTAAACAAAATTGTCAATGCAAATATTTAGCCCAAAAAGAATGACAAGTCTGAAATTCAGGTCAACCAATCATTCATCATCTTCCTTATTCTTGGTGAATATAAATTTGATCTTGCCATTTTTATCATTCGCACGATGAATTATGCTACTATTGATGTACTGTTTACTCAGCGGGCGTGTCATCGCTAAGCTCAATAACAAGAGTGCCAAGCTGAACATCCCCCACAAGACTCTTCCTCCTCTCGTCGTAAAAACACCACCCCCTCCATTTTATCTTCATTCGTGACTCATGAGCAGTTTGCTGCTCATCAAATGCAAGTGTATGGCTATTATGTGAACACGATTGAGTACTTGCAAGGTAAAGAAGATTGGAAATTATTCATCCTCCAAATGATGAGGATAATGATGAGGACGATGATGAAGACAATGACGACGACAAAGATGATGATGGAGATGATGAGGAATAGATTCCTGATACCGGTTGTAATGGATAGATGTAATATGACCAAATAGTTGCATGAATGTTCTCTAATGATATGTAATCTCTTATAACTTGCTATGTAGAAATGACTTCATTGCAAAATCTCACATATCTGGTTGTTTATCTATCAATTTATTGGTCGACCGTACGGTCGATCGATCACACTTCTGGACTTTCAAACACAAACTTTTATAAGAAACACTATTTTCAAAAATTGGCTTTCAGTATCTACGGTACGGTCAACCGGTTTACTCTCTGTCTCTTGTTTATCAACAAAACTGTGCTCACATGGTGTATGGTCGACCGTGTTGTCAACTGGTTCGCTCTCGGGTTGGTTCTTTGTTTTCTGAGCTAAATTGATTTTTTCGGTCGACCGACTTCTTCCCTGGTTGCTCGTTTTTAATATTTGCTATCTGCTATGAGTTTGGTTTCTTGAAATTTACTCTTTTTCTTTTGCTCTTTGCCACATGTTTGTATTGGAAAAATCTTAAATCTATGATATCATGAAGAACTCTCACTGTATATCAAAGAGTCTCGCGATTAACGGTATCATGTAAGAAGATTTTCCTTACATTCTTTAGAAAATATTCTATTCCCCAAATTGATTACTGTATGGTACTTTATTTTACAATGGATTTAGGGGAAGTATGTTATACATTTAACTTATGCTATTTTTTGCCCCTTCTTGGTGTGTTCCAAAAAGGGGGAAATTTTTTAATGAAATTTTTATGAATTTTTTATGAATGTTTTTAACTAAAAGTTACTAAAAATAAATGTTTCTTCTTAAAAGTTTTTCTTACTATATATCTTCTATGAAACTCTATATAACAAGAAGTATTGAATTAAGGGGTAGTATGTACAAATCTCTCTTAAATGCTCTTTATCTATGAAAATCTGTGTTACAGGAGGTATTGAATTAAGGGGGAGTACTTTTACGCTTTATTGTTTATTTTTATTTTCAACATTCAAATGCATGTTTTGTTCACACCAAAAAGGGGAGATTGTTGACTATTAGTTTGGTATGCACAAAACGTGTCTATAAATACTACTAAATTTAAGTTGAGTTGTTTAGATTTTCAGGATCAAATAATATCAATAAGAGATTCAAGAGAGATTCAAGAATAGGTAAATAAGGAAAGTAATAAAGAATGATTGCAAAATCAAGCAAAAGAAGAAGTTATTCAAAAAAAGCACATGTTGATTAGTGCCCAAGAAAGCTATCAAGACCAGTTGTTGTTATTCCATATTTGTGAGATTTTATCTGTATTTGATTCATTGATGATTGATTAGTATATGGTAAGAATATAAAGTGGATTCGTCATAAACATCACGATTGCGGTCGACCGCACTTCAGGTCGGTCGACCGCACCACAGTCGACCGCATGTTATAGCAATATAATGAAGCAGTCGACCATTCATCTTTTGAATTTTCATTTCAAAGATGAACGACCAAATGCACCTTAATTGCGGTCGACCATAACTCAAGCTGTTGACCTTTTTGCAATGTATCGTTTCTATTTTTGATAGATACACTTCCTAGTCTATATATTTGGACAAACCCACTGTGTATTCTTCACCTATTACTTTGAGAAAAATCTTCTAAACTAATCAATTCAATAATCAATCCGAGTGTGTGTGATAATTATTTGTTTTTTTTCAGTCGGGATCATTAAAGATCTTGAGTTTTTCTTTTCTTCCACTTCGGTGAGATTGACGGGACTTGTGTTAGAAGTCCTGTCGGTGTAATAGGTCTCTGGCCTGAATCCGAGAATCACTGTACAAGGGTTTGAGTATAGTGGAATGCTTGTGACGGAGAATTGCTACAAGTAGGTGGTGTGGACGTAGACCTGGGGGTCGAACCACGTTATATCGCTGCGTCACTTGTGCATTCTGTGTTTGCATTTCTTATTTATTCTAATTTACCTTGCAACTCAGTTTTAATTTTCTTTAATTTTTTTTAATTCCGCACAATCACCCTATTCAACCCCCCTAGGGTGATTTGTAGGGTGTGAGCACGGGAGAGAGAAGAAGGAGAGGGGTGTGATAGGGGGTCTATCGCCGGCGATCAAGGACGACGACAGCGACAGCAGGGAGGTCGGGGTAGGTCGGGAGGTAGGGGAGAAAGAGGGTGACGCTAGATCGAGAGAGAATAGTATTAGGGTTTTGGTGATTAGGGTTAGGGTACAATTAGGGTGATTATATAGGGAAAATATGGGTTTGGGTGAACTGGGTAGTATCCAATAGGAAGAAAAGAATACAATAAGAGACAAATAGGCCATAAAATAGGTTTAAACAATAAACGAGATCAAGAACAAATAGTATGCCAGATAAATGAGAATAAAAAGCTGAATCAGTGCAAAATGATTCACAAGAGAGAGAAGAACAACACACCATACAAAGGGAATGAAATTAAATACAACCAAAAACAAAATAGATAATCAAGAATTTTATTAAATATAATTAAAAAATACAAATATGAGCAATAGGGGTTACAAATCCTACCCACCTAACAAGATGAATTTCATTCTCGAAATTCAACCAGAAGTACATAGGGTAACCCCAAAAGAAAAGAAAATTACAATAAAAAAAGTAAAAACAGCAACACAAGAGCTACACAAACAAATGAGGAAATCTCCGCTGGATATCCTTCTCCAGCTCCCAAGTCGACTCACTCGATGAGTGAGGATTCCAAGAAACACGAACAAGCTTGATCACCTTTTTCTTCAAAACCTTCTCTCGCCGATCCACAATAGCAACCGGCGGGATCTCATAAGACAAATCCAGCCTCATAGATAACTCTGAGTAGTTAATCACATGGCTCTCATCACGGATATACTTCTTAAGTTGCGAGACATGGAAGACGTCGTGCACTCCAGATAAAGCAGGGGGCAATGCAAGACGATAGGCTACCTTGCCTACTCGTTCCACGATGTCAAATGGTCCGATAAACCTAGGGCTCAACTTGCCTCCGCCACCATAATGAATGACACCTCGTCATGCGATACCTTGAGGAAAACATGGTCTCCTACCTCAAACTCCAAGGCTCTGCGATGAACATCAGCCCATCGCTT
Source organism: Hemerocallis citrina (assembly GCA_017893485.1). NCBI lineage: Eukaryota > Viridiplantae > Streptophyta > Magnoliopsida > Asparagales > Asphodelaceae > Hemerocallis > Hemerocallis citrina. The sequence goes on from CM030359.1 coordinate 257,090,439, forward strand.
CTGTCTGTCTTGCGCGGCTTGAAGATGCTTCCTGATCTGACTCACTGCATCCACCGTCTTGGTGATTAACTCCGGGCCCAACAATTTTCTCTTGCCAATGTCATCCCAGCACACTGGCGATCGACACTTACGATCATAGAGTGCCTCGAAAGGAGCAGCTTTAAGACTGGCCTGAAAACTGTTGTTGTATGAGAACTCTACAAGATGCAAGTGGTCCTCCCAAGAACCTCCAAATTGCAGCACACAGGACCTTAACATGTCCTCTAGAGTCTGGATGGTCCTCTATGACTGCCCATCTGACTGAGGGTGAAAAGTTGTACTATACTTCAACTTACTCCCCAGAATACTCTGAAGACTCTCCCAAAACTGCGACCTGAACCTCCTTGTATCCCTGTTAGATACAATATTGACTGGAACCCCATGAAGTATGACAATCTCTTGCATGTACTTCTCAGCTAGGCTCTCAGTAGACTGTCCAACACTGAAGGGAACGAAGTGCACGCTCTTGGTCAACCTGTCCACAATCACCCAAATGGTGTTGTGACCCTTAGGACTCCTCGGCAAAGCGATCACAAAATCCATGGTGATATGCTCCCACTTCCACTCCGGAATGGGAAGAGGCTGAAGAAGTCCGGCAGTCCTCTGATGCTCTGCTGTAACACCCCAATTTTTTTTTTGACTCCAAACTCAAATCTTTCAATTTCTATATCACTTTAATCATAAACTAAGAAAGTTAATTTTCAGGAAAATTTTTGATAGAGTCTCCCCTGTAAATTTCGCCCCGAAACACAAAAAGCTTACGGAATTCTGCTCAAAATTCCGTAGCTCACAATCCACATAATATTTTCATGGGCTCCCCAGGCCAAAATGAGCAGATACACACAGGCAATATAATATAATGCTCTGGGGGCCAAACTCATAACGAATTATCAAATATCAAATAAAAACCATAAATTTCTTTGAAAACGAAGTAAAATTTTTAGAAAAACCTTTGTAAAACCTACCACAGAGCCCGGTACACCACAACGAGGTGGGTACGGGTCACAAACATACCATACCACATCGTACTATACTTACCATCATCATCAACAAGCTTGTACATTCAAATTACAATTTAAACCATAGATTCTACTATTCACTTCACTAAATTTATACATAAAATTTAATGTGAATAATTTCACTCTACGAAATCTACGTCTCACCTCTGTACTGCTGGGGACCTGAAATAGTAGGGGATTTAGGGTAGTCCTCGGACTCCCCTACCCCCCCAAATACTAAGGGGTTAGCCATTTCTGGTGTGAGTATAATTTAAAGATCTACAAATAAATTAAATTGTATAACGAAAATAATTTTAAACTTACAAACATCGAGTAAGAAGATACATCTTGAACCTCTGAACTTTAAAACATCATAAATACGGCTTTATATTCAATTAAAACATCATAAATACGGCTTTATATTCAATTACTCTTCAAATCTGTATCAAATTATAAAATTACCCATACTCACACATTCCACTATATATTTCACATCAACCTCATATCTATCCTTACTTTATATTCGCACAATTCGAATTTCCATTCAATCCATTCCTTTTCAATTTGAATCCCCTACACAAATACTTATCACTTCATAATTCCTACTACCTCATCGTTTCTTTATTTCCATAAATACTCCCATAAAGTCCCTAACTCTTTTCTTCATACTTTTATAACTACGCACTTCATTTTTCATTCATTTACATCTACGAACTCACAACTCATATTCTTAAATACTCATTTTCATTCATAAACCCTTTCTTTCTCAATTGCATATTTCATAACACCGCGTTCATTTATTACTTATAACACATATCATCACGTATGCATATATCCACATAATACCACATTAATTCTTGTCTTATGACAAAATATAACACTTCATTACCCATTACAATTCACTCACATTTTATCACATCATGCACATATCACTTATTAAATACTCATTCTTATCACATCAAAAATATGTTTTATAACTCATTCTCATCCCGTTATATCATTTAGCTATTACTCAAGCTAATTAATGACCAACTTACTTTCATCTTCACTATAACTCAAGTTATCACTGATTTCACTTTCACTCACATCAATTTATATTCCATACCCCCAAACATAGTTTGGGCAATAATATATCACACCCCGAAGCCGATAGCTTGGGTAATAATCACCACACCCCAAATGCATAGTCTGGGTAATATCACATCACATCTCACGAGTTATTAATTCACTTCAATCATTATTCATCTTCACTTATTTAATTCTTCATTTCCATCAATCATAGCCCTATCATGCCCACTCACCCTGCGAATTATGCCAAGACAGGTAGTTCCCACCATTTCCACAGAAACAGCAGGCAGGTAGTTCCTTGACACAATTCCAAGGTGGAACCACTCATATCATACTGTATTTTACTTAAATCTCCATTCACAACTCATAATACTGCTTACTTTAACTTTTCATTCTCATATTATATCTCACCTTACCTTTCATTCATGATTGCATAACTCCTCTTCTTTATTTCTAACATTCATTCACATACATACTCTATATACTATTCATTTCTTTTCTTTACATTCTCACTCTCCTCTACTCATGTTCATTCATTTGCCAATATCGCATCATAAGTATAGCCACATGCCAATATATACCCACACACACACACACACACATATATATATATCTCCCCCGTAGTATATTCATATCTCCCATAATATAAATAATCTCCGTAAAATATCATATCATCCGTATCTTTACATATACATATATTCTTTCAATACACATACACCTTTATAATTTCTCCTTTTCAGTGCCCACACAACTGACCTCCTCGTACAACACAGGGATCTCTGTGCCTCCCATCCCGTACATTTCAATCCCGCGAACCCACCACATCACCCAGATCCAGGTGTCCTAAGCATCTACCATTGTGGGCTGGATTGAAAATACGGTTGCGCGCTTGTCCAACCAAGACTAAAGCCAAAATGCTAGTCAAAAGTAAAATATAACACGCGGATCGATGCTCACACAGAGTCTTACACGTCCGAGGCTACGTCTTCCTCCTGGCCCTATACCAGCGAGGGAAACTCCTGATCCCCAAACATAGTTTGGGGCAATATATAACTCCTGATCCCCGAATATAAAATTTGGGGCAATATTAATATATATATATATATATATATATATATATATATATATATATATATATATATATAACTCCTGTTCCCCAAATATAATTTGGGGCAATATATAACTCCTATTCCCGGGTGTATCCCGGGCCTGTGGGGTCTAGCCCAAACCCCTGGGAGATTGTGCGGCACTGCAATATTTAATTCTCCTTTATGTACATATACATATCTCCTTTTTTATATACTCCTTCACAATATAACTCCTGTTCCCCAAATATAAAATTTGGGGCAATATTAATACATATATAACTCCTGTTCCCCAAATATAATTTGGGGCAATAAATATAACTCCTTTATAAAATAACTCCTTTAATACAATAACTCCTTTAATATAACTCCTTTATAAGACTCCTTTATAATAACTCCTTTATAACATAACTCCTTATATTCATTTAAAATATAACTCCTTTATAAGACAACTCATTTACAACATAACTCCTTTATAATAACTCGTTTAATACAATATCTCCATATATTCATTTAAAATATGACTCCTTTATAATATTTCTCCATATATATATTTCTCCTTTATAATATAACTCCATATATAAAGATATCTCCTGTATATCATAACGTCCTAAGAATATAACTCCTTTATAATACAATTTTGCCATTATAACATACCATGAAAGCATATATCCCCATTAAATTCGTAAGCATACACATGCCATTAATCTCATCGATTATTGCGTAAAATTCTCAGTTACCACCCACATGGCACACACACATCATGCAAATCTTCACATCACATAATCACACAAATTTCCAATTTATCAACCACATACCACACCTACACCATATCATTCATTTCAACATGTTAGCACGTCACACTATCACATCATATTTTTACACATCATATAAACATAGTCATTATTTCTATCGTATTAACATATCACATAATTTTGCATCGTACACACCATGCGTTTCATCACGTCACATCGGATACATACACACACATATATCTATGTAACGCCCCGAATTCCAAATACACTGAATTCGAGATGTTCTACAGGATCTTTTCACTTTTTTTAGTACAATTTTACAGGGAAATTAAAACTTTTCATCATACATCAGAGATTACATCAATGTTATACTTTTTCTTTTGCACAGAGGAAGTAAAATTTACAACAATTGAATAAAAGTACAACAGCATGATATAATCTTTAAGCATCCATTCTTCTTTAATCTTTAACAAGTCATTCACCTGGATATAAGACTGTGGGTACGTCAGTTTATTCAACCGACGAACATTATACACGGCCATCCTCTCTATGCCGGAAATAGTATAACTTAACTTTCTATATTTAACAAACACAAACTTGTCAAAATTCAAACTAAAGGGACTACTCTATTGATGTCGTGTTGTGATTGTGCACTTAATCCTTAATGCATTTATTTATGTTACATGACACTAATGCGCAATTGTTCGGATTCTATGCATCCCATACTACATAGGTCCGAGGGCAAGCCCTTATTCGTTCTTCATCTTTCTAGGGTTCAATCCCCCGTTATGACTTAATCTACTACTGTAATTACGGTAGTGTCTTAGATGTCCTATGATCTATGAGCCCATGTCCAGGCAGCCTGGAGGGGAATCCCACGCACTGACACGACGCATCGAGCAGGCAACCTATGGACAATTCAGCCTCTGCCATGGAACAATGGCACCACCCATAGCCACTCGAACATCCCACGAACGTCGCCACCGGGACGGTATTCGGGAGCAGTATCCACGCCATGTCACGACGCATCGTGAAGGACCTGTGAATACCCTCTCGCCGCAAATCCGTTGGCCCTCATACCCGTGTTTTTCTTCTACTTTCATCACGTCTTCACTATGTACTAATCCTTAGTTTTATTAAAAATCATGAACAAAAATAATCTCTAGAGTTAGCCTCTCCATCAACCGGACTTATTTGTTTATTACAACTTGACCAACCTTGGTCTAATTTCATTTCAATTCATTTCATTTCTCAATGCCGGGAAGACTTAGCTACTCTATTTCAATTTTCATTTCACAATCTTCAACTTATAAAATTTCCATATCGAGTTCTCATACTCATATGTACATTATCTTTTCAATCCATGATTTCTCATTTTGTTCACAAGTCTATCATTGAGTTTGCATATACTCATCCATTATCACATCATAATAATTCTACATTACTAAACAATGTGCACACTTCATATTGTTCCACAAGTGAGAAAATAATTGCATCATATCATATAACCACATTTCTTTTTGCCAAATCAACTCTTAATGTTCCAATTCACTTATTCTTTCAAGTATAGTTTCATACCAATAATCCATTTAGAACCATATGTCTTTATATGCTTTTTGACTCCAAACCATAGTAAAATTTATTCAAATAATACCCAAATCATTCTTATAAAATTCCTTACATTTTTATGAGAATTACCATATTTTTTTCACATTTTTTGGACATCTACAACTCCCAAAAAAATATTTTTTTATAAATGCCGAAGGTAAGAATCGAACCCAGGCACAACGGAAACAGAGCCAAGAGCACCCGCCGCATGGCCGAACTGTGCTAGCGATATGAAAGGGCGAATTTAGTATATATGCTTTCGGGTCGAAAGTTATATATATTTTCAAATGGTGAAAAAAATGTTGTGAACACAGGGTTCGAACCGCTCACTCCAGAGAAGCCAACCGCAGTTAGTGACCGCCTGAGCTAGTAGCTCGGGTTGTCATAATACCCAATAAAAACCCATATGTTTCATATTCGTACTGTTTTAAAAAGACAACTCGATGTTCAAATTAACTAGGTTCATATTGCCTTTGTAAAAACTACTGAAAAATTTCAGATTAAATCCTCTTCATATGGTTTTCATAACAGCAAGTAAAAAATAATTTTTGCACCAAAAACATAGTTTTTTTTTTCCACACAAATTAATAAATTGTTCATTAAGACTACTATACTTTTTATTTTCGACATTGAATAATCAATTAGTCTTCTAATCCCTTTTTATTCACAATTTTTCTTATGATAATTCACTGTTATTAATTCTTATTTAACAACACATATATTTTGGATTTATCCATACCCATATCAACATAAAGGTTTATTTAGCACATGAATAGGTAAACTCAAAACTACCAATTTTTGAGTGGTTCTTCTTTAATGATAACAAAATAATTTCATTAGTTCCTCTATGTCACAAAGTATACTATTACTCATTAATTAGCATAATTGCAACTCAATCATTCAAGAAAATCATTCTTTTCAAATTAAAGTGTACCCTTTTCTTAATCAATTTCATGTTTCAATATTACAATTAACAAGCAATTTTATTAGAAATTTTCATGCATCATACTAGCAATATTCTTAAGAGATTTAACCACCATCATTCATTCATGGAGAATTTCACACACAATTTAATTTAATGCTAGAATTACACACAAGTTAATCACAACATTTCAATCAATTCATACACTACTTTTTTTTTTTTTTTTTAAATTAAAGTGTGTTCTTATTAGTATTCTTTTGCATGCATAGTTTTGACAATTAAACCTAGCATGGATTTCTACATTAGAAATATGAAAGGTTACCCACCTTGTATGGAGAGAAAACACAAAAAGCAACCAAGTCCTTGTAAATGAAAGCACCTCCTCCTAGACAAAGCGCGCACAAGCTCCACACCAAGCAAAACCGAATGCTTCTTCTCCTTCAATGATGCCGGCCTCTCCTTCTCCAAGCAATCCCACACAACTCTCTATTTTTTTATAACTCACACTAATATTAAAATAGGACTATAGTTTGGAAATATGTAATTGCATATGAAAATAGCCATGAGAGGGGAGGTATTTATACTAAAAGATAAGTGAAATGGAGGGCTAAGATTGCTTAGGTGGTTGTAGAATGGAGGGCCTAGATCAAAGTAGGAGTTATGAAAACTACCCACATTCACAAAACTACCTCCATGATCACCATGACAAAAATCAAATCTCCCTCCAAAAAGAGTGCATCCCGGCCTCATCAAGAGTGTGCATAGCAAGTGTACGTGTAGTGCACGTGCATGCAACTAGGCCAAATTTGTACCTTTTAATTTTCTACAAAAATAAAATAATGATAATTTAGTCTTCTACACGACAAGTTTTAATTAAAAATAGATTTATTCATGGGCTTTGTTTTTGGGCCAAAATAGTTTATTAAAATAAATAAAATAAAAATACATTTGGGCTTTAAGAAAAAGGGCCTTTTTAATTAAATCAAAATAAGGCTTTAAAGAAAGGCTTTTTGTACAAAATAATTGGAGAACAAATATATATATATATTTATACACCTCATAATAAAAATAATTCAACCCAAATATTGCACGTGCACACTACGTGCAAAATAAAATAATTTTCCATTAATTGAAAAATCAGGGTATTACAATCTATATCAGTATGACTCCTCAAATTTAAATCTCACCACCCCGTAGCCTATATATGCTTACAAGCATCAACACACTCTCATACATAATTTACCCCGTATCATACGTATAAATTTCTTTATTCAATACACCTTACACATCACACACGACAACCTTAATTTAGAGTTTTCATGGCACATTAACTACATTAAATAAAAGCGATCATACTCACCTGAGGAAATACGAAGATCGGCTGTACAAGCGCCCTGTTATTTCCCAAACTCGCTTTCACTTCCTATTACCAAATTTTAACAATAAATAAGGTTAAAGATATCCAAATCACCCATAGATAATAATTAAAATAATTTTAATCTCTCACAGCTATTTCACTAAACGCCTGGCGTGAATAATATGTCTACACACATTCTCAATTATTTTGATTGAGTTCTAAACCAATAAAATTTTTCCTAAATTCATATTAATTATCCCACAATATTTTACAACCACCAATACAAATTCTAAGGCAAGCAAAATTGAATTGCCCATCCTATTTTGGAAAACCCCAAACTCGTGGTTATGTCGAATTGGGAAATCTATGCTCATATTATGAGAAGCAAAATCTATCGCCCCTAACATTTTCTACAAGCTCTAACTATCCTCCTACATCGATTATTATTGAAATAAATGAAAAGCACAAAATCTAAAATACAAATATAAGATTGGGTATACCTTCCCGAAGTCCTCTCCAAAAATCGACGCTACCACGTTGTAGAGAACCCTTCCATTAGTCATCCCCTCAAATTAATTGAAAAACTATGGAGTATATGGATGGATTAGGCGGAGAGAGAGAGGGCCGAATGGGTTTCGGTGGGGGGTTTGCTTCCGATCGGGATGAGGACCAGGAAGGAAAGAAGGAATGAAGAAGAGAATGGGGAGGGGGTTTAAAAAAAAAAGTTATAATATAAATAGATTAGTAAAGGAATATTTACAAATAGACCCCCAGACCTCCAAAATATTTCAAATAAACCCCATCTCTACTTTTAACAATACAAAATATATTAAAACATCCCATAATAATCCTCCAAATTCATAAAACAAAATTAAACAATAATTTTCCATATAAAACTCGACTCATACTTCAATATACCATCTACACCAATCCAATAAATATTCATACCAATATCCATTTTTAAAAATAAAATATATCAAAAATAATTTTTTTCCGCCACTCCAAATATATAAAAACAAGTATTTCCGGTATTTTAAAAATTCGAGGTGTTACATCTGCCTTCACCTACTGGTAGATCAAGCACTGCGACACAAATCTCTCTATGGCCCTCTTCATACCATGCATCCAAAAATGAAGCTTCAAGTCCCGGTACATCTTCGTACCACCAGGATGAATAGAGTACGATGATTGGTAGGCTTCCTCAAGCAACTTTTGACGAACCTCACCCTTCGAAACACACAACCTGGACCCAAAACGAAGAGATCCATCTGAGTGAATAACCATATCGGTTATCGTACCCGCTTCAACTTCGGCTCTAAACCCTTGCAATTGCTCATCACCTGCCTGAGCCTCCTTAATCTGCTCAAAAAGAGACGATTGCAATTGAGCATCATGTAACTCTGAACAGATGCTAGCAAGATCACATCCAAATCCAACCTCCTCATCTGCTCAATAAGCTCTCTCTGCTGAGTTAGGAACATGACGACTGGTCTCCTACTCATAGCATTTGGCACCAAGTTCACTCTACTAGGATGGTATTGCAAACTGATATCATAGTCAGCCATCAACTCCAACCATCGCCTCTGCCTCATGTTCAGCTCTTTCTGAGTGAACACATACTTGAGACTTTTGTGGTCAGTAAAGATCTCCACTCGGTTTCCAAGCAGATAATGCCTCCATAAATTCAAAGCAAAGATCACCGCAACCAACTCCAAATCCTAGGTAAGGTAATTCTTCTTGTGCGGCCTCAACTGTCTGGACACATAAGCAACAACTCGACCCTTCTGCATCAACACTGCACCTAGGCCCTTACTAGAAGCATCACAGTGAACCACAAAACCATCTGAACCATCCGGAATAGTCAACATTGGTGCTGACATTAACCGGCCCTTCAACTCAGCAAAAGCTCCACTACAAGATCCATCCCAATCAAACTTCTGATCCTTCCCAGTCAACTTAGTCAATGGACCAGCTATCTTCGAAAAGTCTTGGACAAACTTCCGATAATACCCGGCCAAACCAAGGAAACTTCTCACTTCCGAAACTGACTTAGGAACAGGCCAATCGTTGACCGCAGAAACCTTGGACGGATCAACAGAGATACCATCGCCTGAGATAATGTGCTCCAAAAAGGTAACTCGATCAAGCCAGAACTCACACTTGCTGAGTTTCCCATAGAGCTGATTCTTCCTCAATGTCTACAGAACCAACCTCAGATGATCAGCATGATCCTTCCGATTCCGAGAATACACCAGAATGTCATCTATGAAGACCATCACGAATCTGTCCAGAAATGGAGAGAAAACTCTGTTCATCAGACTCATGAACACTGCTGGTGCATTCATGACTCCGAAAGGCATCACAAGGAACTCATAGTGTTCGTATCTGGTCCTGAACGCAGTCTTCTGTACATCAGCTGCCTTCACCTTCACTTGATGGTAACCAGAGCGAAGTTCCAAATTCGAAAAGACGGCAACTTCATCCAAGTGATCAAACAAACCATCAATCCTGGGTAGCGGATATCGGTTCTTCACTGTAACACTGTTCAGCTCATGGTAATCCATGCACAGTCGATGACTTCCGTCATTCTTGCTGACAAACAAGACAGGAGCGCTCCTGGGGACACACTGGGCCTGATGAAACCCAAATCCAGCAAATCCTGAACCTCTACCTTCAGCTCTGCTAGCTCAACTGATGCCATCCGGTAAGGACTATTCGATATCAGCACAGTACCAGGCTGAACATCAATACCGAATTCTACATCCCTATCCGGAAGTAGCCCAGGCAACTCCTCAAGAAACACATCCAGAAAATCCCGCACAACAAGAGTCGCAGCCTCACAGCCTGAATGCAACTCCATTGCACAACCAGCATCGACAACTACTTCCTGACCACGCCCAAGGGGTAACTTCCCAGCATGGAACTCAAACTTCGCACGGCCTGACATCTTGAAAACAACCTTCTTCGCTCGACAATCAATGATCGCGTGGGTCTCACCCAGCCAATTCATGTCGAGAATCACATCAAACCATGAACTGCCAATCACAATCAGATTTTCTCTGAAATCAGCACTTTCAATCACCACGGGACTCTGCTTGCACTCCCGGGAACAAACGACAACACCGCCACCTGTAGTGATATGCCAAGCAATCGGCAACTCACCGCACACCAACCGATGCTGATCCACAAAGCGGAAGGTGACGAAGGAATGGGTTGCCCCGGAATAAAAAAGAGCACGAGCAGGAACAGAATGAAGAAGAATAACACCTAAGATAGAGCCAAATAAGAAAAAAGATGAATAGATAAAAGATAACCAAGGAATATGAAAAATAATGCAGAAAGAACACATGAAGAAAGATGAAAGAGAAATAAATGAAACAAATAACAAATAACAGAACAACAAAAAAAACACAAAAGAATACCTGTAACGAATTCCTCCGCGGTCTGAGCTTCCTCCGCAGTCAAGTTGAAAGCCTGACTCTCCCTGGAGCAGCGGTCCTCTGACTGACAATCTGAAGTTGAGGGGGAAGTGGCGGTCTAGCCTGACTACGAACTGGCGCAACTACGGCCTGGTCGTGCCTCCTCCGAGGAAAATCTCAAACCAATTGGTCGATAGCACCACAACCGAGACAACGACGGTTGGCCTTCCAGCAATCCTTGCGCACATGCCCAGGGGTTTGGCAAAAGTTACAAACAACATTCCTCTATGGAGGAGAAGGACGGTAGGGAGTTGTCCTGATGGCAAGGACCGGAGCTGGCCTCCTGATCGGACCTCTAGTAGGCCTGGCAGCAACAGCAATGGGGTACTGCACAACCCGCTGAGAAGGGGTCCCCCGAACACGAGTCTGCTCTGTTGCTCGAGCTGTAATATCCTGAATTTTCCTAATATATAAAGATTATTTATTTTTACATATGGTATGCATGTGTAATATTTGTTTATTATTATTTTTCAACATGATGAATAAGCATATTGTTTTCTATAAGGATTTTCCCTAAAGCCCAAAGGTTAATTTACTTATCTTCTTTTAAAAATATTTATTTTTGGCCCAATTAATTTAAGCCCATGGATTTAAACCTCTTGTATTATTTCCTACAACTTGTATGTGTAGCATCTTTTCTTTTATTTCCGGGTATTTGATGTACAATTTTGTAGAGTGGTTTGTGTGTGCACGTGCATTCAATGTACACGTGCACAAGCACACAAGTATGGCCGGATTGGGTGAGTAGTGGGGATGAGATGTGGGCGGTTATGCAAGGTGTGGGTAGTTTTCACAACTTCCTAGTAAATCTTAGCCCTTGATCATCCAACTCTCTAGTGCATCCTAACCCTCCATTCCACCTATATTCTAGTATAAATACCCCCTCTTATTCTCTATTTCTTTTACACTAGATTAATTTTATAAGAGAGGTATTTGTGAGAGTTGTGTGTGGGAGCTTTTCTGTAGGAGACCGAAAGAGTACTCTGAAGGATTTCGGCGTGGAACAAGGAGCAAGGAGCAAGAAGTGCTGCACCGCATTGAGGACTTTGCTGGATTCGATTACTTCGTCAAATAAGGTGGGTGTTTCTCAGGACTTCTAATGTAGAAAACATGCTGTAATTATAATGTTTGTTCCTGTACTCTTGAGGAGTAAGATAGTACGTAATAGAAATGCTTGAGCATGTTTATTGTTGATAATTATGGAGGACTAAAAGTGTAGAAATGGCACGGAAAACAAAGATGAATTGCGTCGGTACAGTCGACTGTCGTGTAGATAAGTCGACTGGTACGAGACAATTATTTTTATGATGTGGGGATAAACATGTATGCAAATAGACCTAATGGTGTGATTACTAAGTTTGTATTTTCCTATGACACATATAATGGAGGGAAGGTAAATAAATGAAAAGAACTAGCGATGATTAATAACCTAAGAACTGTCGGAGCAGTCGACTGATATTGTGTTCAGCCGACTGGTGCTTCAATTTAATTATGGTTATTTGGAAATTCCATGTAATGAGATATTCCATCATGTTGACCTAGTGTAATGAATTGAGAATTATATCTTCATCTTCGTAAGGAAGTTATGAATAAGTGCGAATGCATGTTTGAAAATATTCCTTCGAAGAAGAGATAACATTCGTAACTTGAAGTTTCATGGTTGTGATGTTACTGAACAAAAAGAGACACTGTTTATGAAACATGAATATATGTATATTGTAAGTTGATATCATGATGCAAGTGCATGTAAGAGCTGTTAGATAATCTCTTAATTCGAAGTATGGATCTGTCCAGTCGGCCGAATGCGTGTAGCAAGTCGACTGAGCTGAACGTAGAAATGAACTGCTAAAAACCCCAGGACAGACGACTGATGAGATAACAGTCGACTGTCACGAGGACAATACTGTGAACATGAAAAGTTGCGGGACAGCCGACTGGCCAAGTGCAGCAGTCGACTCTCCCGAGTATTTTTTATGAAGAATCTGATTTGACTGTAACAATCGACTGGTCCTTTTCCAAGTCGACTGTACAGAGTGGAATTTGATGTGACAGAAGTTTTATTTTGATTACTGTTAAAGAATTATGACTGATGTTGTTAGAATCTATTCTGCTGTTGCATGAATGTATATGAAATGAATCGTATTTCTGAATTGAGAAACTCACATGAAATGAGTCATGCTTGAATAAAGAATTACATGAATATGAAAATTAAAGAACATGATATGCTGAAGCACTGAAAAATGAATTCATGAGTTAGATTTGCTCAAACTGGAAATTGTGAATTTGAAATTGGAACGAAAGAGTAGCTAAGTCTCCCCCGGCAATGGAATTAAATTGAAAAGAAGACCAGGGTCGGTCATGTATTGAAATGAATGAGTAAGTCCGGTTTAGGGAGAGGCTAACTCTAGAGCTTTGATTTTATTCATGATTCTATTAAAATAAGGACTAGTACATAGTGGAGATGTGATGAAAGTAAGAGACAAACATTGAGTATGAGGGCTATTGGGTAATGGCGAGAGTGTATCCCAGGAATTCCCATGACGAGTCTGGGTGAGGATACTACTCCAGAGTACCGTCCCAGTGGCGACGCTCGTGGGATGTTCGAAGACTACGGGTGGTGTCATGTTTATGGTGAGAGCATATCCCAGGAATTCCCATGACGAGTCTGGGTGAGGATACTACTCCAGAGTGCCTAGACATGAGTTCGTAGGTCAGAAAACATCTAAGATACTTACCGTAATTACAGTAGTAGAGTAAGTCATGGCGAGGGATTGAACCCTATAAAAATGAAGAACGATTAAGAGGCTTGCCCTCGGACCTATGTAGTATGGGATGCATAGAATCCGAACAAGTGCGCATTAGTGTCATGTAAAATTAAATAATTGCATTAAGAATTAAGTGCACAATCACGACACGACATCTTTAAGAGTTCCCTTTTGATTTACATGCTTATATTGAACAAGTTTGTGATTGTTAAGAAATGAGATTCGTTATACTGTTTCTGGCATAGAGAGGATGGCCATGTATAATTATCGTCGGTTGAATAAACTGACGTACCCACAGTTTTGTATGCAGGATAAATTACATGTAAAGAGGAATGGATGCATAAAGATCTTATCATGTTGTTGTATATTTATGTAAATGTTGTATATTTTGCTTCCGCTGTGCAAATGTAAATGTAATATGATGTAAACTCTGATGTAAAAAGAAAAGTTTGAATTTCCTTGTAAAATTGTACTCAAAGAAAGTGAAAAGATCCTGTAGAACATCTTGAATTCAATGATTTAGGATTCGGGGCATTACAGAGTGGTATCAGAGCCACGCATTCTACGCTTTCACACTTGTACAAATTTATAAGGAACGACACCCTAGAAGTGGACATTAGAGTGTGTGTTTGAGTCTAGAGATTTAAATGTAAGTGACTTACATTTGTGTTGCTCTAAGATTTATGCTTCTTCCTCTCTATTTCTAAGATGGCTGATCACTTCGACCCTGCTGGAGGCGACGACTGGCATATCATTGAGGAAGAGTACCATCCTGAACAGGCTGATTCTGAGGACGAGTATCACCCTGGGCAAGCAGATTCTGATGATGAGGAGTGGCCTGAATCTCGAGAGATTACCCCACCGCCGGATTCATCTGACGATTCTTCTTCCGATGAAGAAGAGGGACCAGCTCTGAGTGGCACTGTGGCTTCTCTTCAGAGGCAAGTGGAAACCCTGAAGGAAAGAGTTGGAGTTTTGGAAGCTCAGCTGGCGCAGCGGAAGGACGATTTCTCCGTTCTCAGTTACCGAGTGTGGGAACTTGAGAAGAGAAAGAACCTGACTGATGTGCTGAAGGATGAAGTTGAAGAACTGTGGGAAGAACTTCGAGCAGTGAAGAGGACCCGTAGGAGTTAGATTGTTGTAGCTTCTATTTTCTTCATTTCTGATGTCAAAAATGTTTTAATTCGAATGTATAAACTTTGGAATTCAATGAAATGCAAGTTGGTTTAAATTCTTGTCATATACTTAGAATTTGACGGATCTTTTGCATCAGAATATGTCGAGAAGAGGGGCTAAGAATGGTGAAGGTTTGGACCTGGAGACTGAATTTGCAAGGGTCTACCAGACGCTGAATGCAGTAGCTGGGAACCAAGGAAGGGGGCCGGTGAATCCAGTACCTGAGGCAATTAAGCTAGTGGAATCATTCAAGAGAATGAAACCACCAGTGTTCGAGGGAAAGTCAGACCCAGATGCGGCTGATAACTGGATTTGGCAAGTGGAGACGATCTTTGAGGTGTTGGAGACACCGGAGGGCAGCAAGGTCAAGTTGGCGACTTTGCAGTTGGAGAAGGATGCGGCTGTTTGGTGGCAGTCGATGAAGAGGACTATGGGAGGCTTGTTGCTCGGCTGGGAGGAATTTCTGGAAGAGTTCTGCAGTCACTATTTCCCCTCCGACGTCCAGGAGAAGAAGGCAATGGAATTTCTGTCACTTCAGCAAGGCAGCATGTCAGTGAGGGAGTATGAGACTAAGTTTACTCAACTCTCTAGGTATGCTCCAGAACTGGTGATGGATGAGGCGAAGAAGGCTCGCAAATTCGAGCATGGGTTGAGGCCAAGCTTGAGGTCTCGTATGATACCCCTTGATATCAGGCGATTTGACAAGCTGGTCAAGAGGGCGGCAGCGACGGAGGCGGATATGGAGCAATTCCATGTTGTTCAGAACCGGAGAAACAACTGGCAGTCCAGGAAGAGGCCTGCACAATCGGGGAGTTTCAAGGGGCAACCATCTGCACAGAGGTTCAAACCGACAGGGGCGAACGCTATCAGTGTAGCTGGAGGACCTGGAAACAATGTGGGGAGACCTTCTGCAGTCACCTGTTACAACTGTGGTGAGACTGAACATTACAAATCTCAATGTCTTCAACCACGGGCTGGCAATCACAATGTGCCAATACAGCAGACTGGGAAGAGGCCGTACCAGTCAGGGCGAGTATTTGCTTTGACGGAAGCTGATGCTGATGAGGCAGATCAGGTCATCTCTGGTACGATGGCTGATGTTTAGTGGTTTCGTCATTTCTCCTTCCCGTTTATATTGTAAAACTGTTATGTAATGGTGTGTATTATGTAACAGGCAAACTCTATCTTAATGGAATGAAAGCTGTTGTATTGTTCGATACTGGATCCTCTCATACTTTTGTGTCTCCTAGATTTGCTAAAGTGTTGGGAGTGGAACCGAAGATTTTTCCAGGCAAGATCTTAGCAGTAGCTACTCCATCAGGGGAAACTTTGACCACTGATCGGTACTATGCTGATTGCGAGATTATGATTGGAGATCGAATCTTTGGCATTGATCTGATCGAGTTGACTATCTTGGGAGTCGATGTTATCATTGGCATTGATTGGATGTCGATGTACAGTGCGAGCATCGAGTGTAAGACCAAGACGGTAACAGTGAAGGCTCCAGGTGGACCTGAAGTCACTTTCCAAGGGAAGCAGAGGTGTTCTAAGCTGGTGGCAACTATCCGCAAGGAAGAGACTCCTGTGGAAGTGCAAGGGATTCCTGTGGTTCGGGATTATCCGACTGTGTTCTTGGAAGATTTTCCTGGGTTACCTCCGCATCGTGATGTAGAGTTCAGCATCACTGTTCAACCGGGAATGCACCCATTTCTAAGACACCGTATAGGATGGCTCCAGTGGAACAGGATGAGGTGAAATGGCAGATTGAGGAACTGTTGGGAAAAGGCTTTATTCAACCTAGTGCGTCACCTTGGGGAGCACCAGTGCTTTTGGTAAAGAAGAAGGATGGATCGATGAGGATGTGCATCGATTACCGGGAGCTGAATAAGGTCACTGTTCAGAATAAGTATCCGATTCCTCGAATTGATGACTTGTTCGACCGTCTACAAGGAGCAGCTGTATTCTCCAAAATAGATCTTCGATCAGGATATCACCAAGTACGAGTGAACGCTGAAGATGTGCATAAAACTGCATTTAGAACTCGGCATGGGCATTACGAATTCTTAGTTATGCCATTCGGAGTGACAAATGCACCCGCGATCTTCATGGATTTGATGAACAGAGTTCTGAGGCCGTTTATTGATTCTTTCGTCGTGGTGTTTATCGACGATATTCTCGTGTACTCCAAGTCAGAGGAGGAGCACACCGAGCATCTGGCAGCAGTGTTGCAGAAGTTGGAAGAGCAGAAGTTGTATGCCAAGTTATCCAAGTGTGATTTCTGGAAATCTGAAGTGGCATTCCTAGGTCACATCCTTTCTAAGGAGGGAGTGGCAACTGACCCTCAGAAGATAGAGGCAGTGAGAGATTGGGCTAGGCCTACTACAGTGAAGGAAGTAAGGAGTTTCCTTGGGATGACTGGATACTACAGGAGATTCATTCAAGGTTATGCTCAGATAGCTGTACCGCTTACTGGACTGACCAAGAAGAATGTGAGCTTCAAGTGGACTGAGCAATGTGAGGCGAGCTTTTAGGAGTTGAAAGATAGGCTGACTACTGCACCTATTTTGGCTTTGCCTAGAGCAGGTGTTGAGTATGATGTTTACAACGATGCTTCACATCGGGGGCTTGGTTGTGTCTTAATGCAAGAAGGTAGAGCAATCGCTTATGGGTCTAGGCAACTACGACCGCATGAGAAGAATTATCCGACTCATGATCTAGAGTTGGCTGCGATTATCTTTGCGCTGAAGCAATGGAGGCACTACGTGTACGGCGAGAAATTGAATATGTACACGGATCACAAGAGCTTGAAGTATATATATCAGCAGAGGGATCTCAATCTGAGGCAGCGAAGATGGTTGGAAGTGCTCTAGGATATGCGACCTGAGATCAAGTATCATCCTGGAAAGGCTAATGTTGTGGCTGATGCACTTAGTTGCAAGAGCAGTTTGGCCAGTCTGATTACAACTCAGAGGCATCTGATTGAGGAGTTGGACCGAGCAGGTATTGAGGTTGTCTTGCAAGGATTGGGAGCATCTTTGGCTCGGTTGAGGCTTCAGCTTACCTTGAATGCTAGGATCATTGCAAGTCAGGAGGTTGATGCTGATATTTTGGAGATGAAGGAGCAGGTTGGTGCTGGCAGGTTGCCCTGATTTCAAATCAGGGATGGAGTGCTGTGGTTCGGAGATAGGCTGTGTGTTCCAAATCAGGTTGACCTGAAAGAGAGTATTCTTCAGGAGGCGCATGCTACTCTTTTGTCGGTACATCCTGGGAGTACTAAGATGTACAAGGACATCAAACAGCATTTCTGGTGGTCAGGTTTGAAGCGGGATGTGGCTAATTTTGTCGCGAAGTGTGAGGTTTGTCAGCAAGTCAAAGCCGAAAATCAGAGACCCGGAGGTCTATTACAGCCGTTACCTATTCCGGAATGGAAGTGGGATAACATCAGTATGGATTTCATCACGGGATTGCCTAAGAGTTCTAAAGGCAACGATGCAATTTGGGTTATAGTCGATCGACTGACCAAGTCCGCTCACTTTTTGGCGATGAAACTCACTGCTTCGATGGACAAGTTAGCTGAGATGTATATTGGTGAGATTGTCAGACTTCATGGTGTTCCCTCAACCATTGTGTCTGATCGAGATGTGCGGTTTACTTCGCATTTCTGGAGGAGTCTTCAGGCAGCTTTGGGTTCCAAGACAGATTTCAGCACTGCTTTTCATCCTCAGACCGATGGGCAGACCGAGAGAGTCAATCGTATTCTTGAGGATATACTTCGGTGTTGTATACTAGACTTCGGAGGCAGTTGGGAAAGACATTTACCTTTGGTAGAATTTGCCTACAACAACAGTTTTCAGGCTAGCATTGGGATGGCGCCGTATGAAGCTTTGTATGGCAGGAAGTGCAGGACACCTGTTTGTTGGTTTGAAGTAGGGGAACGTCAGTTGTTTGGTCCTGAGCTTGTACAGCAAACTTCTGAGAAGATTGATCTGATCAGGAAAAGGTTGGTGGAAGCTCAGAGCAGGCAGAAAAGCTATGCAGACAACCGGAGAAGGGACCTTGAGTTTGAGGTTGGTGACTTCGTCTTTCTAAAGGTATCGCCCAGTAAAGGTGTGGTTCATTTTGGCAAAGGCGGGAAGTTAGCCCCGAGGTTCATTTTGGAAAAGGATCGGAAAAACTGCTTACCGGCTTGAATTACCGGGAGAGTTGTCTCAGGTGCACAATGTCTTCCATGTGTCTATGCTGAGAGGTTATATTCCAGATCCGAGTCATCATTTGCCGGAAGTTCCGGAAGGTTTGCAGTTAGACCTGAATTACATCGAGTCTCCTGTCGAGATTGTTGACCGTAGGGAGAAAGTCTTGAGGAATAAGACGATACCGATGGTCAAAGTAGTCTGGAGAAACCACTTGGTTGAAGAGGCTACTTGGGAATCTGAGGAGAGGATGTTGAAGGACTACCCTGAGCTTTTTGCTTGATTGTATCCTTGTATCTTTTGTTTTCTTGTTTTGTTTTCTGTTTTCTCGCTCTTGGCTGTAGTTCCGGGGACGGAACTATTCTAAGGAGGGAGTGATGTAATACCCTGAATTTTCCTAATATATAAAGATTATTTATTTTTACATATGGTATGCATGTGTAATATTTGTTTATTATTATTTTTCAACATGATGAATAAGGATATTGTTTTCTATAAGGATTTTCCCTAAAGCCCAAAGGTTAATTTACTTATCTTCTTTTAAAAATATTTATTTTTGGCCCAATTAATTTAAGCCCATGGATTTAAACCTCTTGTATTATTTCCTACAACTTGTATGTGTAGCATCTTTTCTTTTATTTCCGGGTATTTGATGTACAATTTTGTAGAGTGGTTTGTGTGTGCACGTGCATTCAATGTACACGTGCACAAGCACACAAGTATGGCCGGATTGGGTGAGTAGTGGGGATGAGATGTGGGCGGTTATGCAAGGTGTGGGTAGTTTTCACAACTTCCTAGTAAATCTTAGCCCTTGATCATCCAACTCTCTAGTGCATCCTAACCCTCCATTCCACCTATATTCTAGTATAAATACCCCCTCTTATTCTCTATTTCTTTTACACTAGATTAATTTTATAAGAGAGGTATTTGTGAGAGTTGTGTGTGGGAGCTTTTCTGTAGGAGACCGAAAGAGTACTCTGAAGGATTTCGGCGTGGAACAAGGAGCAAGGAGCAAGAAGTGCTGCACCGCATTGAGGACTTTGCTGGATTCGATTACTTCGTCAAATAAGGTGGGTGTTTCTCAGGACTTCTAATGTAGAAAACATGCTGTAATTATAATGTTTGTTCCTGTACTCTTGAGGAGTAAGATAGTACGTAATAGAAATGCTTGAGCATGTTTATTGTTGATAATTATGGAGGACTAAAAGTGTAGAAATGGCACGGAAAACAAAGATGAATTGCGTCGGTACAGTCGACTGTCGTGTAGATAAGTCGACTGGTACGAGACAATTATTTTTATGATGTGGGGATAAACATGTATGCAAATAGACCTAATGGTGTGATTACTAAGTTTGTATTTTCCTATGACACATATAATGGAGGGAAGGTAAATAAATGAAAAGAACTAGCGATGATTAATAACCTAAGAACTGTCGGAGCAATCGACTGATATTGTGTTCAGCCGACTGGTGCTTCAATTTAATTATGGTTATTTGGAAATTCCATGTAATGAGATATTCCATCATGTTGACCTAGTGTAATGAATTGAGAATTATATCTTCATCTTCGTAAGGAAGTTATGAATAAGTGCGAATGCATGTTTGAAAATATTCCTTCGAAGAAGAGATAACATTCGTAACTTGAAGTTTCATGGTTGTGATGTTACTGAACAAAAAGAGACATTGTTTATGAAACATGAATATATGTATATTGTAAGTTGATATCATGATGCAAGTGCATGTAAGAGCTGTTAGATAATCTCTTAATTCGAAGTATGGATCTGTCCAGTCGGCCGAATGCGTGTAGCAAGTCGACTGAGCTGAACGTAGAAATGAACTGCTAAAAACCCTAGGACAGACGACTGATGAGATAACAGTCGACTGTCACGAGGACAATACTGTGAACATGAAAAGTTGCGGGACAGCCGACTGGCCAAGTGCAGCAGTCGACTCTCCCGAGTATTTTTTATGAAGAATCTGATTTGACTGTAACAATCGACTGGTCCTTTTCCAAGTCGACTGTACAGAGTGGAATTTGATGTGACAGAAGTTTTATTTTGATTACTGTTAAAGAATTGTGACTGATGTTGTTAGAATCTATTCTGCTGTTGCATGAATGTATATGAAATGAATCGTATTTCTGAATTGAGAAACTCACATGAAATGAGTCATGCTTGAATAAAGAATTACATGAATATGAAAATTAAAGAACATGATATGATGAAGCACTGAAAAATGAATTCATGAGTTAGATTTGCTCAAACTGGAAATTGTGAATTTGAAATTGGAACGAAAGAGTAGCTAAGTCTCCCCCGGCAATGGAATTAAATTGAAAAGAAGACCAGGGTCGGTCATGTATTGAAATGAATGAGTAAGTCCGGTTTAGGGAGAGGCTAACTCTAGAGCTTTGATTTTATTCATGATTCTATTAAAATAAGGACTAGTACATAGTGGAGATGTGATGAAAGTAAGAGACAAACATTGAGTATGAGGGCTATTGGGTAATGGCGAGAGTGTATCCCAGGAATTCCCATGACGAGTCTGGGTGAGGATACTACTCCAGAGTACCGTCCCAGTGGCGACGCTCGTGGGATGTTCGAAGACTACGGGTGGTGTCATGTTTATGGTGAGAGCGTATCCCAGGAATTCCCATGACGAGTCTGGGTGAGGATACTACTCCAGAGTGCCTAGACATGAGTTCGTAGGTCAGAAAACATCTAAGATACTTACCGTAATTACAGTAGTAGAGTAAGTCATGGCGAGGGATTGAACCCTATGAAAATGAAGAACGATTAAGAGGCTTGCCCTCGGACCTATGTAGTATGGGATGCATAGAATCCGAACAAGTGCGCATTAGTGTCATGTAAAATTAAATAATTGCATTAAGAATTAAGTGCACAATCACGACACGACATCTTTAAGAGTTCCCTTTTGATTTACATGCTTATATTGAACAAGTTTGTGATTGTTAAGAAATGAGATTCGTTATACTGTTTCTGGCATAGAGAGGATGGCCATGTATAATTATCGTCGGTTGAATAAACTGACGTACCCACAGTTTTGTATGCAGGATAAATTACATGTAAAGAGGAATGGATGCATAAAGATCTTATCATGTTGTTGTATATTTATGTAAATGTTGTATATTTTGCTTCCGCTGTGCAAATGTAAATGTAATATGATGTAAACTCTGATGTAAAAAGAAAAGTTTGAATTTCCTTGTAAAATTGTACTCAAAGAAAGTGAAAAGATCCTGTAGAACATCTCGAATTCAATGATTTAGGATTCGGGGCGTTACACGAGCTGCTTCCAAGGCATCCGCATAAGTACGGAGACGATGGGCAGCCAAGTGCACCTAAATACCCTGATCAAGATCCAAAAGGAACCTCCGAGCACGATCCTCCTCATTTGTCACCAAGTTGGTAGAGAAGTGGCTAAGCCTGGTGAACTCCGCGGCATACTCCACTGATCTAGAGCCCTGTTCTAAGAAATACTTGGTGTTACAACACTGTATATACAATATGTAATTGAATCTCAAAACATGGCACTAAAAAATCAACCAGAAAACAAACCAACCAACCTGCTTCAGGGCAAGAAATTGATGCTCCATTTCTACCCGGGTGATGCGCGGGAAAAATTACTCCAGGAAGCTTTGAGTGAAAGTGGCCTAAGTAATAGGCCGCTCTAGCCTCTCGGATTCTTCCCTCCTCCAGATGTGGGCCAAATCCACCAACTGGACGCATACCACATCCACACGGTTGGCATCGGCGACCCTAGCTGCCTGTAGCAAACTCTCCGTCCGGATCAACCACTGCTCAGCCTCAAGTGGCACCTTAGTACTAGCGAACTTATTAGGGTGCAACCTCATGAAATCTGCAACAGTACCTGGACGAGGGGGCACGACTACAGGGGCAGGCACAACGGGGGTCAGAATAGCATTCCGGTTAGCAGCTACCAAAGCGGCCTTAACCAGTTTGCTGTGCTCTTGCTGCATCTGAGCAATCTGTTGGTGCACCTGAGTTACAGCTGCCAACTCAGGATGGCCTTCTTGCGAAGCCGAAACATTCCCACGAGCCATAGTCTGTACAAAACCCAAAACAATTAGCTTTCAGATCCAGTTGATTAATAATTATTTGTGCAACGCATGGCCTGTCGGGAGTCAAGAAAATCCGATCGAGTCAAGCCTGCCTAATGTATTATCCAAACTAACACATTAGCCAAATCTGGAGCTCTGATACCACAGAAAACCTTGTCACGCCCTGCTTCCCAAAAGAATACGGAATATGGTACGCGACTAAGCCCAGTAGATAGTTTTCACCATCTATAAGCTGTACGGATCTGCTTGACTCATCATAACAGTAAATATAACAGTATACTCCAACCAGGCATGTAAAAACAATCATTACTTAACAGTATTTATTGCATCAATAATAAATATTCCAACAAATACTAGATCCGAAAACAAAGCAATAATTCTGGGATAATAAGCCCAAATACAAGTCTCAATACAGTTTACAAATATAAATAGTTCATCAAAACTTTTAAGCAAATGATTCCAATTACGCAGCTCAAAACTTTTGTTCACCAACTCCTGTAGGCAATTGATCAGCAAAACCTGCTTATATGGCAATTATAAGGAAAATTAAAAAATAGGAAATATAACGCTCGTTAGATGCAAGTCTGGGCCACAAGCAATACAAGTAGGAAAATAAAGGGAAAAACTAAACTAAACAGATAATACTAACATAGAAAGGGTAGAAAATATAACAATCTGTAGGTGACAGTAAGCAGTGTAGTGATAACAGGAGAAGCATAACAGTAACAGTAAGGATCAACAGTAACAGTGTGTCAATGGTAGCAGTAATCAACGATAACAGTAAAGTCCACAGTAACCGTAACAGGATGTGACAGTGTAAACAGTTGTTCTTATGTCTAATGTTCATTACTAACTAGGTAGTACTTCATGCATTCCAGATTTTACCACTTGGTTGCTACAACAAACAGTTTCATTTTAAGATTTTGTAGTGAAACTTTTATAGGGCAATATATTCTAATAAACAGTAACAGTAACAGTAATAAAAAATAGTGTCATGGATCATGCCCTCATGCATCCAGAGATAAACAGTAAGTACCACAGTAAACAGTGGAGAAACGAGTCCCTTCTGAATGTGTATTTTTATATTGTCCACCACTCGATCTTTTTCCTTAAAAACCCCGGTTTGATTTCTTTTATTAATAAACATGTGTGAACGAATACAAACAGGCTAAATACATGACTAGAACAGGAAAATGAGTCTAAGATAAAATAGTGATTGTAACGTTTGATAAAAACAACTCATAATAGTCAAAACAACGATTTTTTCAGTTCTGGACAGCAAGACACTACTGTACCAAATCTGAGATTCCAGTTGCTACAGAATAGCAAATCCAGATCCGTCAGAAAATATAGAAACTAGTCTCTCTACTGATTCCAACACATATATATAAGTCACATATCAGCCACAGAAACAGGGTCGAAAATAGCATTTAATACAGAAATCGTGTCAGCCAGAAAATGCAAAATCTTGTTTATAAGCATGAAAAGAGTTTAAAATCATCCTAATTAAATCTGAGAAAAAAACTAGAAGATTTCTTAACGTATCTAGTTTCAAAATATAAAATATTATGAAATTATATTACAGATAGTATAGGCAACAAAATTGGAAAAATGGAGTAATGCAACAAAATCTCAATTCTGAAAGTCCAGACACAGCAGTACCAAAACAAAGATAATTCATAAAGTATAATTCGAAATCTAGATCCGTCAAAAGAGTGATAAAATAGAAAAATAAGGCTATAGTTTATATTCACAATGTTTTTATCAAAAACAAATAGAATCAGGTTGAAAACATAATTCTTTATTGAACAACATGCAGTTTGGAATATTTCCATTGGTTTCAAAAGCATAAAATGAGACACAAAAGTCATTAATTAATTCCACAAAAATTAGAGATTTATTCCAGTCATATCTAAACATACTCAGCAAAATTTAGAGTTCAAATTTTACTTTTAATATCAGTTTTAAAATAATATTTCATACAGAATACATATAGTTCAGAATCTGGAATATACGATATGACTGCGGTATAACCGCAATAACTCATGCATCAAAACTCGAAATTCAAATCCGTCGAAAGTTCTGAAAACTAGAAAACAAATGATACAATCCATGTTCACAAACTTATTTATTTTACTGATGTCAACAGGGTCTAAATTTCTGTACAAAATAAGGCAGCAGCAAAATAAAAATTCTTTTATGCATTTTATCAAACAACTTAACTACAAACGGTCTAATCTAGATGTCATACAAAGCATGACATATATGGGTTACTCAAATCAACATGGAATGAGAATAAATGGTCTATAATGAGATCATACATCCAACAAACATCTATGTAATAGTCATCTACAATATACGGTGTGTCACAAACAACATACAATCAAAGTGTCATCTAATCTAATTATTTTCATGCAACGGGTGTCAATTATTATAATTACTCATGATCAAGAGATGATGTCAACGGTTAAACTAACAAAATAGGATCATAATAAGAGTACAAATATTTTTTATACTATATGTAACGACCTGAAAAATAGCATATGGCTATTTTGCATCAAAATGTGTGCGCGATTGAGAATTTCGCGCGAATATGTATTTTCCGATAACAATTATTTTTAATCGAGAAAAATAAGATATATTGTCTACCTTATTTTATCATTATTTTCGGAATTAAATTATTTTTATACGGAGTATTACGGAGTGGTTTTAATGTATTTTTGTATTGTTTATAATATTAAAGTAGAGAATTGGGTTTTATTTGGAATGTATTGAGGACTAGGGGGCTTATATGTAATATTCCCCTTATATCATTTATTTATCTATTTATTTATTTATCCCTTATAAAACCCCACTCTCCCACCTTATCTCCTGCTTCCCTTCTTCTTCTTCCCTCTTCCGTTTGCTTCCCAGACCGAAGGAGAAGAACCCACCCCCCGGCCTCCTCCCTTCCTCCCGTTCGTCCACGCCGGCCGATCGAGAAGAAGCCCCGACCACCATCTCCTTTCTTCTTCTTCCCGTTCGTTCCCAAACCGACCCAAAAGAGCCCCGACCCTCCCCTCCTCCCGTTCGCGCCCAGCCGAAAGAAACGAACCCCATCCCTCCTCCATCTTCTTCCTTCTCCATCTTCTTCCCTTCCGTTCCCATCCCGACCCAAAAGAAACCTCAGCCGAACCCATCGCCGATCACTTGCCCATGCTCAAATCCCCTCCGATTCTTCATCGATTCCAAATTAAATCGAGGGGTAGACTAATGGAGGGATTCTCTACGTGGTGGTGGCGTCGGATTTTCGATTGGATTTCAGAAGGTAAAACCCTAATTATTTTATTGTATAAAATTTAGTCGGGTTAAATTTTATTGAGTAAGAATATTGGGGTAGAGAGATTTGGAGATGTTGGAAGTGGTAGATGTGAGAAATTAGTGGATTGTTAAAGAGATTGTAAGTTATTAATAAATTTGGGTTTTGGGTTTGTAAGAGAGAATTATATGGATATGAATTAATTCTCGTATAGTAATAGAAATTGTAGTGGGGCTATTAGAATATTTTGGGGGGTGATTTAGTAATTGTTTGGAAATAAGAATCTCGTCGGCATTAGTTTATTACGTGCATCGCACGTGTATATCCCAAGCGTTCAATAAACGCTTGTGTGATATTTGGGATGTTGTTATTAACTTTTATAATTGGTTTGGACGATTTGAGTGATTACGTGCAAAGCGCGTGTGCATCCTAGGCGTTCAATAGAATGCCTGTGTGATATTGGAGTTAGTATTATTATTTTTTTCCATAACTGTTTTGGATGCTTGAGCCTTGATTGCTTTGAACTTTGATGATAGGATATAGTAGCGGCTTTGGATGCGTGGTGGCACTTCGAGCCTTCGCGGGACAATTTGTGAGTATGATTATACTAAATGCATGTTTATTGTTGTGATAAAATCTTAGGCGGTTTGAAGCAATCCTTGTTTAATTCAGCTAAAATGAAGTTTTAAATTTGAAATACTGAAGGTTCTTTTGTTAAAAGTTGTTATGTGGTAAATGGGTGTGTATATGGTAAATGGATGTGATTTTAATCATTCAGTGTGATGGGGACGTATTGCGTAGATATATATATACATGGTGTTGTGATGTGTATGTGAGTTCTTAGCCTATGGGAACGTTGGAGAATTTTGATTATCATTGTATGATAAGTGGAATGCTAAGAGATAGAGTTGTATGGGAAAGAACAACTCATTTTTTTTATAAGCTTTGTTAAGAAGCATGCTTTTAAGGTAAGTTTGGGAAATTGACCAACTAGAGAGTCGTAGTAAGGAGTCATAGCTTTCTAACATTTCTGGAATTTTGTAATTCCAGTTTATAGGTTGAGAGTTATGATTTTCCAAGGATAGAACGGACCCAATCTTAGTCGAAGTATTATTGGCTAAGTAAACTAGTTTCTCTCCGTTCGTACACCTGATGGAACTTGTATTTTCGAGAACTCAAATGATAGAGTCTGAAAGAGGTGCTGAACTAGGAAGTTGAAATAGACACTCCCACCTCTCCATAGGACCCGGAATTGAGAATTTCCGATGAGTGAGCAAAATCTTATGCTATTGGAAAGGTGCAGCGAGTGCAAGAAGAATGTGCTTTGAGAGTATATGAGGTTTTACAGTATCAAGTAATTTTGTATCGTGTGTTGGAAGTTATGGACGTTGCAAGCTAGCAACCTGCTGATTAGACTAAACTTCAAGTTTAAGTTAGCTTGGGGATTTGAGCTCCTAAATAGCTGAGAGTCGCCCACTAGGGGATTGCTGGGGATATCCCCACCATTCTAGAAGTCTGATTGTGTTAAATTCCGATGAGCGTAGCCTGGGTTACAGCTACTGCTACTTGAATTATTTCATCGGATAATTGATGAGGAGCCATCTGCATATCGCAATGTGGTAATTATGCGCTATCGGGTTTCAATGATGTTTTAGCATTTTATCTGGGACTTAGATAAGTTCCTGTACTTAGTACTCATAGTGGACACGAACGGGTTGTACGGACTGCGGTCCGATAGAAAGACAATGCTATAGGTATACTGCGGTATATCTTTAAGTTCGTCATGACTGTTGAATAGGATCCAGGTATATGCTAGTGGACACGAACGGGTTGTACGGACTGCGGTCCGATAGAAAGACAATGCTATAGGTATACTGCGGTATATCTTTAAGTTCGCCACGACTGTTGAATGGGATCCAGGTATGTGCTAGTGGACACGAACGGGTTGTACGGACTGCGGTCCGATAGAAAGACAATGCTATAGGTATACTGCGGTATATCTTTAAGTTCGCCACGACTGTTGAATGGGATCCAGGTATGTGCTAGTGGATACGAACGGGTTGTACGGACTGCGGTCCGATAGAAAGACAATGCTATAGGTATACTGCGGTATATCTTTAAGTTCGTCACGACTGTTGAATAGGATCCAGGTATGTGCTAGTGGACACGAACGGGTTGTACGGACTGCGGTCCGATAGAAAGACAATGCTATAGGTATACTGCAGTATATCTTTAAGTTCGTCATGACTGTTAAATGGGATCCAGGTATGTGCTAGTGGACACGAACGGGTTGTACGGACTGCGGTCCGATAGAAAGACAATGCTATAGGTATACTGCGGTATATCTTTAAGTTCGTCACGACTTTGAACCCAACCATGTCATACTATCAGGAACAGGAAGTAGACCAAATTAGAATGCATTGCATAGCGAGGGTTCGAATCCCTAACTTAGAAACAACGGCTTGATTTGGAAAGTATGTAGTATGGGATGCATACACTTCCAAGTCTCGCTTGCATTGGACTAAGTATGTTGGCTTGACCTGGGTCACATGTAGTATGGGATGCATGTGCAACCAGAATCTTGCTGACATTAGATTAAGTGCATCTGTTCTATATTCTGTAGTGTTGCATTAGACTCAGGTCATGGCATACGCAAACACTAGGAAATTAGGATACGCGTTTATTTCCCATTTAAGATGAATTATGAGTGTGAAAGTGATGTATTGCGAGACGTGATGATATGTGTTGTAAGAATGAATGAATACGATGTTATGTGATATGAAATTGGAAAGGAATATTTGCATAAGGCGTAAAGTGATGGGCCTTAAGCAATTAATTTGGAAATGATTTTCCAAATTAAAGTTAAGTATGTTTGTGAGCAGGTGTGGATATGCATACAGGAAGTGATGCAGCGAGTATTTTGATGTGAAATTCCTTTTATGATATTTACATGCTCAGGTTATTTTGGTATTCGTAAGTTCATTCTGTTTTACTTATAAGTTTAATTGAGTTGCTTATTAATAAATTATACTCACACCAGAAATGGCTAACCCCTTAGTGTTTGGGGGGTTAGGGAGTCTCTGGACTACCTAGGCCCCTACTGTTACAGGTCCTCAGCGGTGCAGAGGTGAGGTGTAGACTCTGTGGACGGAGCTTCATTTTACCATGGTCACTTAGGGTTTAATTGTGTGAATAGTGCATTTTATGATTTAAATTGTATTTTTGCTGTATAAGTATGTGGATGATGATGGAGAGTAGAGTGTGGAGTGGCATGGTATGGTTTGGACCCGTACCCATCTCGTTGTGGAGTATCAGGCGCTGTGGTAAGCTTTTATAAGTTATTTTCTAAAAACTTACTACGTTTTCAAAAGGATTTATGGTTTTTAATTAATAATTGATAAACCGTCATGAGTTTGGCCCCCAGAGCATATATATATTGCCTGTGTGATGATGCTCATTTTGGCCTGGGGAGCCCGTGATATTATTGCCTGTGATGTGAGCTACGGAATTTAGAGCAGAATTCCGTAAGCTTTTTGTGTTTCGGGGTAGAAATTACAGGGGAGACTTTGCCGAAATTTTCCCTGAAACACAACTATCTTAGTTTATGGTTAAAGTGATATAGAAATTGGAAGAATTGAGTTTGGAGTCCAAAAGGAAAAAGGGCAGGCGCTACAGTTGGTATTACAACTGATATTTGTAATTACTGCGGGGTAACTCTGTATTGAATAAAAAGTTTTAATTTCCAGCATTTTGTGTATCAGGACTAATTGAAGGAAAGATCTTGGCATGTGTCACGGTTTCCCAGTTATATGGGAATTGGGGCGCTACAGAGTGGTATCAGAGCTGACTTCAATTTACAGTCCAACACAGTAGGAAAATTAAACTTGAATGCCCTTTAGGAGTCGGGTTTTAGCTAGTTGTAGATAGTTATAATTCATATTGTTGGCTATTTCAACTTATGTTTTATAATTTTTCTATATCTGGACTAATCCTAGTGTATGTGTTACCATCCTTAAAACACATGAATGATGTTCAAGGATGTCCTAACCAAGGAGGTGTTGTTGGAAGAAAGTGAACCGATATCGATGGATGATCCGATAACCTTGAGCGAGGAGCCAAGGAGACTTCTCCACTGCAAGGACTAAGTGTGGATCAATGCACAGTGGCTGCAGCCAGCATACATCGGAAAATGAGGAAGCTTAGGAAGTACGTGGTTAGGAAAGGTCGTCAAGTTAAGAAACTGGGGGATGCCTTCGGAGCTATATCAGAAGGCCTGGCAAGGGAGCAGAGACACCTTGATTCCAAGATTAGCACGACTACAACATGAATGGGAGCAAATCCCAGAGACCACCGAGGTTGTAGTATGCAACCTTTGTGAGAGAGTCGGGCACAAGAAATTAGCCTATCCATGACTACAAGGGACCAGATCTGCACCCGTATTAGGGTTCAAGAACCAAGGTCAGAAGCAGAAGACTCAGAAAATGGAGGGCAAACTTGGAGGCAACTCTAGATTTGGTTCGTTTGAATACACTATCTGGAGCGTCAGCTTTGAGCAAATTACAGGAGAGAATCCTGGAAGTTTGAAGTAATGATCGTAGGCTATGCCTTATTCTAAGGAGGGAGTGGCTACTGAACTGCAAAAGACCGAGATAAGGGAGGGATTGACCTCAGTCAAAGATCGTGAAGGAAGCAAGAAGCTAGATGACGAGATCCAGCATGCCAGTATTAGAGTGATTACTCAAGTTTAGAGCTCAGTTTTGGCACGATGGGAGCTACAACCAAGTCCGAGTGAGCAAGTCAGAAGGCTTAGGCAGGAAATGCAGGGATTGAAGCACTGAAGCAGCAGGGGTTTCCAAGATCAGCTTATGATTAAGCATCCACTAGGAGCACGCCCAGGAGGAGATATCACTCAGACAGAGGGCAATCGTGTTAACAATTCAACAAGGTCACCAAAAGAAGTGACTCAGGGGCTGAAGTGGCAAGGTGAGACTTCGTCCTTTCTAAGGAGGGAGTGGTCACCAACCAATAGAAGTCGTAATCGAGGAGTAAATCAACTTCACTGGTAGACGAGTATAGAGCAGAGCAATGCAGCCACTGTCTACTCTAGAGCAGGAGCAGTAGAATGTCAGCATTAATTCATGGTGGGTCTGTCCAAAAGGCTGAGGACGACAGTTCAACTTGGTAGAAGACCAGTTTTCGAGAATATCACTCGAGAAATTGGAGATGGCTTAGGAAAATGTCTCGTGATCCATTGATGTTTGTGGTTGTTTTCCTCTCCACTAGTGGTACAGTTAAGATCCATTGATGGCACGGAAGAGAGAAGGAGGAGAGGGGTGCGGTGGGGGGTCTGTCGCCGGCGATCAAGGAGAACAACAACGACGGCAGGGGAGGTCGGGAGGTAGGGGAGAGAGAGGGTGACAGCTAGATAGGGAGAGAATAGTATTAGGGTTTTGGTTATTAGGGTTAGGGTACAGTTAAGGTGATTATATAGGGACAATATGGGTTTGGGTGAACTGGGTCTTATTCAATAGGAAGAAAAGAATTCAATAAGAGACAAATAGGCCATAAAATAGGTTTAAACAATAAACAAGATCAAGAACAAATTGTAGGCCAAATAATTAAGAATAAAAAGCTGAATCAATGGAAAATGAATCACAAGAGAGAGAAGAACAACACACCATACAAAGAAAATGAAATTAAATACAAACAAAAAGAAAATCGATAATCAAGAATTTTATTAAATATAATTTAAAAATACAAATATGAGCAATAAGGGTTACAATAGTGTTGTTGATCCTGAAATAATTTGGACATCCTGTACAATTACAACGAATGCATATCAATATTCCATGTCTCGGTACTTCTCATACGAAGCTTGAACTAGGATTAGCATGTGGCTGGACATTACTAATTGAGATTTGCTGAATATATAATTTCAATGCGCACCAACTATAATTTGGATCAACTGTCCTAGCAATCATGGACTTCAGAGTGTTGTTATTTGCTAAGGGCACAGTCATAAAATATTGACCTTCACCTTTATCCACTGCTTATCGAGCCAAAATTTTAAAATTTCATTGATCTCTAGCCCAATTAGTAACTTCATAAATTTTCTCAACTAATTTTACCTTTGCAATTGTATGGGGTGTCCAGATTATTTCAGGATCAACAACACTATACAACAACTTATCTTCGCGTCACGAATAATTTCACCACAAAAATAAATCCATATAGGAATTTCATAATCCATACCTATACATATTTATATAAAAAATGAGACACATAATCTAATCTACCCAAGTTTAGAAGACAAAAGGTTATACAAATCATACATTCGAATCTATGATCGGGATCTTCGATGATGGCTTTAGGGTTTTGAGAGTGGGAGTAGAGAGGGTTGTGTGTAATGAATTGGATCACAATAGATTTTGAATGGATTTTGTTGGTGAACTAACGAATTTGGGAGGCTAGGGTTTGTTCGTTTTGGGTTTCTTTCGGAGTTAGAGAGAGAATAGAAAGAGAGAAGTGAGGGAGAGCGAAACAGCAATTCTTTAAAAATTTTCCAATCGACATTCGCTATCTCAGTTAGCGAGTTTAGTACAAAAGTACTCGCTAATTGAGATAGCGAGTGTCGTTTGGGAAATTTTTCTTCAAGACCTTACACTTGCTATCCCAGTTAGCGAGTGTGGTGCAAACACACTCGCTATTTGATGGTCGATTGGAAAATTTTCTACAGAACCATAAACTCGCTATCTAAGATAATGAGTCTATACTTGTTGTTTTTCTTCAAACACATAACCATAAACTCGCTATAGCGATGAGGTGAGATAGCGAATAGGTCATTTTGGTAAATACTTTCGAAAGTGGGTTAATTTGGTAAATACTTTCAAAAATGGGTTACGTTGGTAAACATTCTAGGGTTTGGGTATTACGTCTAACCCACCCAAATCCGGCCCAAATATCCGGAGTCACATAAATACAACACAAACATATATACTTATACAACATATCTACATGTACATGTTTATAGTAGTTATCTAGTGATAAATTACCAAGAGAAATGAGTAAATCCATCCATAAAGCTATTTTTATGTCAAGTATATTTTTTACTTACCGGTCAGTTTCATTATTTCATTCGATCTATTGGAAATGATGGTTATCATTTGGTATTGACCTAAAATAGATGTCTTTTAGGTGTAACTAATCAATGTAATACATTTGCACAATTATAAGTCAAAGTGAATTATTTATCCTTTTTTGAAAAAAATACTAATGATGAAATGAAGATCTAATTTTTGTTTAGATTAAGTATTATAATACATCCCCGATTGATCTCTTTTTTTTTTTTTTAAATTTTATATTTTTGTGCTTTTTTTTTTTTAAAGTTTCTACTGATCCACCCCTACTTGCTCTACCCAATAAAGGGGCCCGTCCCAAGATTCTGCCTGAACCCGTAGTGTAAGGTTTGAAAAAAACACGAACCCGTTGTGTGCGGTCAGGTTGAGTATGCAGACTTTTTTTATATTTTAAAATATGCATTTTTCGAAACTATTTGAAAAGAGATTACACTTACCAAACTTATTGCGTTAGGAGAATCAACATCTGATATGGGTCAAATGACGTGACCTCTCTTGGACCACAGGATCTCCTCAAAAGCTGTTCACCCCCGATCATCAGGTCTGCCAGGTCTGCCCTAAGTCTCCTGGGCTTTCGCCATGTCAGGCCCGCGGGCAACCGGGTCCAGACCCGGCCCCAAATGGGTCCAGACTCGGTTGGCACTGCTTATAAATACCAGACCCTCTACCCCGTCAAAAGGTAATCAATCTCTCCCCTCGCAAACCCTAATTACTGTTACTCTTCAGTGACTGACTAGACCGTCGGAGAGCCTATTAACGGGACCAATCCCGGTGTTTCTAGGCCGAGTGCAGGTACACGAGATCTCCAGATCCGAGCTTTCAAATCCGAGCTTCCAGATCCGAGCATCACTTTCTTATGGGGACGAGGCGAGAGATAAAAAACCCCTCCTGGTCCCCAAGCGAGCTCATTCCCAGGATGGCTCGGAAGTAAGTCAGTCTCGGCTTAATCCCCTTCTCCTGACACTTCAAAATAAAACACACCAAGTATTTTCAAGAGTTGGGACCGTACTGCATGAGACTCAGCTCCCCCCAGTTTAGCACCCTCTTGATGAACGGGTGCAGCGGAAGTCTCAACCCCGAGATGAAAGCGTCCTCAGGGAACATACAGAAGCTAGACTCTAGTGTGGGGGTCGGGCGAATTCCGGGGTTCGGCACAAACAGCTCGAATTCCCACGGAATAAAGTAAGCCGCCCTCAAGATGGGCAGGTAGTCCTGTGGCAAGGCGCACTTCACGTTGTCCATCTTGATCATGGGCCGGCCCTCGGCCCTCAGCAGCGAAGTATACGCGAGAAGATCCTCCACGTCGTCAGGATACATCCTGATTGATCCTGGATTTTTGCTGGAAAGAGGGGGGGTACTTGAACCCGGAGCCATATTCATATTTATCATTTTCGGCCGGACTGTCGGGCCTAATCCATTTCCTCTTCCTTCTTCGGGGACGAGCAGCCTTCCTATCAGGGGAAGGGGTCGCTAAGGGGGCAACGACGGAAGGGCTGCCTTTTCATCCTCTACCTCTTCTACGGTTCCTCCGACCTCCCCATGATCGCTATCGCCTGCTGTCCCTTGTTTGGACCCCTCTTGACCATCGCTCTCCTCGACCTGCCCCTCTTCTTCTGGGCCTCCTTCCCTGGGCTCACCCTCCTCGTCCACAAACTCCTCCCCAGAGTCTCCCTCGGGGTCTTCCTCCTCGTGCTCCTCCTCAGCAGGCTCCTTACCTGGCCTACGAGATTGCAAAGGCTCTACAATCAAAGCCACGTCTCCCTCGCCATCCGACCCTCCAACTGACACAACCTCCTCCTTTACCGGATGCAAGTCACCCGACGACCAGGACATCGAAGATGAGTGAACTTCCTCCTCGGCGTGACCTGATGTGCTTGCCTCGGAGCCGGACTGAGTGCGTGACATGGTAAAACTAAAATACTAACCTGTTTTGTCGAAGAACACAAAGATCAACGGAAAACGGTCGTCGGCGGTGTGCAAGAAAATTTCTGTCATAAAGAGGATGAAAGCAAAATGAAGAAGTGGGGTGGGAGGAGAGGGATTTATAAGTGCAGATAGGACTCCTCGAATTCCGCAGAGATTTGGCCGTTTGATCTTTATCATCAAGATCTAACGACCACCACGATCTTGATGACGTCAGCCTAGAGCATAAAAATACCTTCTTACCCTCGGTTCTGTCTGTTAACGCAATGGCTCAGTGCGCAGGGCCAGCTTCTCGGGTAATTCACCTTTACTCACCCAAGTTACTCCCAAAAAGTTTCTACTAAGCAGCTTGGGGCTCGGCGCTCGGATGTCATCGCGAGCCCCAAAAAATTTCTCTTAATGGCTTCAGGGTCAACGCTTGGGTATCACCGCGAGCCTCAAAAAGTTTCTCCTAAACAGCTTGGGGCTCGGTGCTCGGATGTCACCGCGAGCCCCAAAAAATTTCTCCTAAACAGCTTGGGGCTCGGCACTCGGATGTCACCGCGAGCCCCAAAAAGTTTCTCTCAACGGCTTCAGGGTCGGCGCTCAGATGTCATCGTGAGCCCAAAAGTTTCTCCTAAGCAACTTGGGGTTCGGCACTCGGATGTCACCACGAGCCCCAAAAAGTTCCTTCTAAGCAGCTTGGGGCTCGGCGCTCGGATGTCACCGTGAGCCCCAAAAAGTTTATCTCAACGGCTTCAGGGTCGACGCTCGGATAACACCGCGAGCCCCAAATTATCCCCCAGCCAGCGAGGGGCTCGCATCCCGACCCTCCATGCTCAGCAAGGAGACCTCCTACTCCACTGTAGTACCCTTTATTTTAAAATACTATTTTTGAGATTAGAAAATGAATTATAATGATTTTTGGAGATTTAATAAATATTTTTCTGAAGATTTATCTTTTTACACGTACAAAACACGTGCAAATATTTTCTTGAAAAGTTCAAAAGCCAAAATTATTTTGTGAAAAATCATTATTTGTTATTTGAGATTATTTATGATTTTTCTGGATTTTTCTAATATTTATTGGACTGATTTGCAAATAATTCAAAAAGAAGAACTTTTGTACAAAATTACCAATTGGAGTAAAACTTCAGATTTTCGAATTTTTGGACTGGTTATGATGCCTAGTCAACTCATGGTTAAAAATTTTACTTATTGTTTTGATGAATTTGAATTATTTTACAAGTTTTGATAAAAGGGGATCTATTTGCAAAATTGTCATTTTGAGGGGTAAAAGTGCAAACTTATTTTTCTGAACTTTTCAAACAGTGCCGGCTAGAAATAAATTGTTCATTTTTTTTAAAATCTCAATTAAATTGATTTTATCAAGTTTCCAAGTATAGGAATCTATTTATGTAAAGTTATATTTTAAAATGGTTATTTTGCAAATGTGTTCAAAACCCTAATTCTCCTAATTCCGGCCTATTTAAAAGGTGGAGTGCAGCCGTCTTTTGCTGCACAACACAAAAGATTCATTGTTTTATTTTTCTTGGAGATTTAAAGAGAAGGTCTTGGATTCTTTGCAAAGAAGGGGTTTGCTTATTCTCCATTAATTCGATTGGATTTCTTCATTGCGGTGAGTGACTTGTTTTGTTCTGTTTTTGTTTTATGTATGTTGCATGTGGTGTTACATCTATTAGAAAGCATGCTAGGGTTTTGACATGAGTACATGTGGTGAATTGAATGAATTAATGAGTTAAAATTGGATCTTTTGAGAAGAACCCTAGTTATTTGTGAGTAGAGTTGCATGTGGATGATTTTAGATTGTTGGAGAACCTAATATAAATTGTGAGTAGACTATTTCTTTTGGGTTATTACTAATTTGATTGAGAATGGTGAAAGTTATGCATTAATTGATTAAAGATGAGATTTTTATGATTTTTGGTGAGTTGGATGAAAGCAACTTGGCCATGTTAATGATAAATTTGTTTATGAATCAACTATTGAGAATAGTTGAGATTGAGTCTGAGAAATTTTGAGAATTGGTAATGGATTATAAGACCATGTCTTGAGGATTTTGAGTTGTGATGACTAAATTTGGGGATTTGTGATTTTGGGAAAAACTTTACTTGAATTTGGATTTACTCAAATACTAAGTTTTTAATCTGAATATTTTGTTATTTAATTTATGGATTTGTGAAGTTCTTTTGGTGCACAAACATGCATAAACGTTTTTCATAAATATTGTATTTTGTGTTTTAGAAGAAATTGAGTTTTATGTGTTTTCAAAGGATTTTACTATATCTCAACTTATTTTGGTACTGATAAGGTTTGGAATATAAAACAAAGTTATTTTGATATATGACTGATTCTTAAAAACTCTAGTTTTGATATATGCCCACATTCATGTTTTATTTTGAAGAAATTCATCAAAAAGCTATTTTATCAATTCAAGTGGTTTTGATTGGTTTTCATGGATCTTCGTATATCCTATAAGTTGTATTTGATCATATCAGAAATATACTTTTTATAGATTTTGTTTTTGTAAAGTAAATCTTCGTATCGGTTGAAATATGCACAACCCAAACTGCAGCCTGTAGGTGTGACAGTCGACTGGTATGTTTCGACAGTCGATCGTCGCTACCTGACTGCTGTGTTTTTTAGTTTTCTTGAAATCTCGTACGGAACAGTTGACTGACCCATTTCTCCAGTCGACTGTCCCTGCTCTGTTTTAATATTTTCTCGAAGTGTTGGATTTTTGCTCTGGACAGTCGACTGGTGACTTTTACAGTCGACCGTCAATACTTAGAATTTATTTTCTTAAAAATGTTGGATTTTCGCTCTGGACAGTCAACTGACTCTGATTTGCAGTCGACTGTTACTGATATTTTCTTGAGTTATTCTGATGTTCTTTAAACGATTGATTCCTTAAATATTTTTGGATCGATAACTTACTATTCTAAATATTATTCTTTCTACAGAACATATGTTTTCAAGATATTTTATTGTTGGGTTTGGATTTTGGAATTTTATAAAGACTTGGGTTTTTGTTGATTGGAGAAGTTTCTCCATATGATCGTTTTGACGATGGATTTGTGAGTTTTGGTCTTGTTGATATCTCTAGGAGTTGAGTAGGAGTCCTGTGAACCGGCAGTTGAGACTTGTTGAGTTAGACCAGAGGGGTCTTGGTTTGATTATTGTTGAGTATTTAAGTCCGGCAGGATACACTAACTCTATAGATGGGAATTTTGTGTTTTAATAATAACCAACTTAAGGACAGACACTAGTGGGAATGTGATGGAACTTGGGAAATGTAAGTATAGGCTCATGGTTTCTTTAGTCCAACGGATGCGTTCCAGGACTGTTTGTTGTTCTGTCCTGAGAGGACATTTGTATGTTCGCGTGTCGAGGGTCTGCAGGCCTATTCACGGAGCATGCAGGGTGCATTCGCGTGTCGAGGGTCGGCAGGCCTATTCACGGAATGTACCTGATGTATCTGCACATCGAGGGCCTTGCAAGCCTATTCGTGGGGTACACGGGTTGTGAGGTGATCCTCCGGTTGTTTTTGAGCTATCTTACATGATGCTTGCGCGTCGAGGGCTGTGGTGCCTATTCGCAGAGTATTCTGGATCTTGTTTTCCATCACCGTAGTAGGTTTAGTTGCATAACGAGGGGTTATCCCTATAAAGTGGAGATCGTTAAGGGCTTGCACCGGACCTATGTACTATGGAATGCATAGAATCTGACAAGTATGCATCAGAGAGTCAGCATATAGTATTGTTGTTTTCTTGACTTGGTTTTATACTTATGTTTTCCTGTTTTTCCTACACTTGACACTTAGTCTAGATTCACTTGATGTTTTCATGTATTACTATTTACTATCTTATATTCCTTGATGTTTTCATGCTTTACTTGTTATTATTTCTCATTCCGTTTATTCTTGCGGTTAATACATGTTGTTGATGACTCCATGCTTAATGTTTCATTTATGTTGTTTTGTTTTTATGTCACTCACACTGTTATGGCTGACCCCTGTAGTTTTGGGGGTTAGAGTTATCTCTAGCCTCATAATTTACAGGTAGGTACTTGTAGCTTGGAATTTGGATGCTTGTGCTAGAAAGATAATAGAGCTTGTGTAATTTGTAATAGAAAGTGTTGTAAAAGAAAAGTTTGTAATTCAAGGTGTTTTGTATTCCGCTGTGTTTTGTAAATGATTATTGTAATAAAAGTTGAAATAAAAATTATCTTTGTTTTTGGACTGTGTTTACTATTGCAATTGAAGTTGATGCTGGGAATTGTGCCACGTATTTCTAAGATATCATATTGGAAATTCGGGGTGCTACATCCACAGATCTCAACATCCCCTTGCTTTTTCAGTAAGTAAGGGGGGATCGTCTGCCGACCCCCTACGCTTGGCCAAGCGACCTCGGGGTCGACGCTCAGATGCAACCGCGCGCCCCAAATTATCCCCAGCCAGCGAGGGGCTCGCCTCCCGACCCTCCATGCTCGGCAAGGAGACCCCATACTCCACAGATCTCGACGTCCCCTTGCTTTTCCAACAAGTGAGAGGGCTCGTCTGCCGACCCTAGACGCTCGGTAAGGATACCCCCTACTCCACAGATCTGGACGTTCCCTTGCTTTTCCAACAAGTGAGGAGGATCGTCTGCCGACCCTCGACGCTCGGCAAGGAGACCCCCTACTCCCTAGGTCCCGACGTCCCCTTACTTTTCCAACAAGTAAGGGGGCTCATCTGCCGACCCCCTACACTCGGCCAAGCGACTTCGGGGTTGACGCTCGGATGCAACCGCGAGCCTCAAATTATCCCCAGCCAGCGAGAGGCTCGCCTCCCGACCTTCGATGCTCGGTAAGAAGACCCCCTACTCCACAGATCTCGACATCCCCTTGCTTTTCCAACAAGTGAGGGGGATCGTCTGCTGACCGTAGACGCTCGGTAAGGAGACCCCCTACTCCACAGATCTCGACGTCCCTTTACTTTTCCAACAAGTGAGGGGGATCGTCTGCCGACCCTCGATGCTCGGCAAAAAGACCCCTACTCCACAGATCTCGACATCCCCTTGCTTTTCCAACAAGTGAGGGGGCTCATTTGCCGACCCTAGATGCTCGGCTAGGCGACTCCCTACTCCATAGATTTCGACGTCCCCTTGCTTTTCCAACAAGTGAGGGGGCTCGTCTCCCGACCCTAGACGCTCGGTAAGGAGACCCCCTACTCCAAAGATCTCGACATCCCCTTGCTTTTACAACAAGTGAGGGAGCTCGTCTGTCGACCCTAGACGCTCGGCAAGGAGACCCCCTACTCCACAGATCTCGACGTCCCCTTGCTTTTCTAACAAGTGAGGGGGATCGACTGCCGACCCTCGACGCTTGGCAAGGAGACCCCCTGCTCCATAGGTCCCAACGTCCCCTTGCTTTTCCGACAAGTAAGGGGGCTCTTCTGCTGACCCTCTACACTCGGCCAAGCGACCTCGGGGTCGACGCTCGGATGCAACCGCGAGCCCCAAATTATCCCCCAGCTAGTAGTGGGCTCGCCTCCTGACCCTCGGTGCTCAGCAAGAAGACCCCCTACTCCTTGGACCTCGACGTCACCTTAATTTTCCTACAAGTGAGGGGACTTGTCCACCGGCCCTCGACGCTCGGCAACCCGAGCTTCGAATCTTCTGCACTCGGCACCCCTCGTGACTCCAAGAGGGGATCCCCTTCATCCTACCCCACTGACCTCTTCGGGAAGATACGGATCCCATTCTTCGCCGTACACACCACTTCGCTCTTCCTACAGAGGCAAAAAGCCACTCCTACACTGCTAGATTATCCAGCCCTCCAGGAGTGGGGGGCTCCTGATATGGGTCAAATGATGTGGCCCCTCCTGGGCCACAGGATCCCCACAAAAGCCATTTACCTCCGATCATCAGGTCTGCCAGGTCTGCCCTAAGCCTCCTGGGCTTCCACCACGTCAGGTCCACGGGCAACCGGGTCTAGACCCGGCCCCAAACGGGTCCAGACCCGGTTGGCACTGCCTATAAATACCAGGCCCTCTACCCCTTCAAATGGTAATCAATCTCTCCCCTCTCAAACCCTAGTTACTGTTACTCTTCAGTGACTGACTAGATCGTCGGAGGGCCTGTCACCGGGACCAACCCCGGTGTTTCTAGGCCGAGTGCAGGTACACAAGACCTCCGGATCCGAGCATCCGGCCTCCACCTCACTCCCGCCTACTCTCGAGCCGTTCCCTCGGCTGAGGGTCGGGCGTACCATCCAGTATCGAAGCTTCTGCAAAAATACAAATTGAGAAGAACTCAGACCTGGTGCAGCCACCCCCCAAAAACAAACGGCATCAATAACTATACTCGCCGTTCCCAAGAACAAGCTTAGTTATTTCGTGCTCGCCGTTGGAACACGGCCAGTGTATTTTTTTTAAAAGAATTTGTACCAAACTCATTGTACCAAAAAGAATTTGTACAACGAGTTTAGTTAATTTTAGCTCGCTGTTCTCAACAACAAGTTTTTCTATGATGTTTTTTTAAAAAAAATCACCAAATCCAACATAGAGTATCACTCTCTGGGAATCATAAAATTGTACAATCACTATTTCCAATAACGAGTTTAGTATATTTTCTATCGTCGTTCCCAACAAAGAGCTCTTCTTGGATTTCTTTCACGAAAATTCACTAAGTCCTGCAGAGAGTTTCACTCTCTGTGAAATTTCAAAAATTGTATAGTCGTCGTTCCCAATGGCGAGTCTAGTATAAAGCTACTTGCCATTGGGAACGACGAGTTTTGTTTGAAAATTTTGAACTAAACTCACCATGGTGAACGGCAAGTAACTCAATCAAAAAAAAAAGAAAAAAAAAACCTCGCCTTGTCCCAACGGCGAGCAAGAAATAAGTAAGCTCGTCGTTGGGAACTACGAGTGTAGTTGTTGAGTCCTCGAGCGCAATAAGTTTGGCAACTGTCCTTTTTTTGCAAATAGTTTAGAAAAATGCATTTTTGGGAAAAAAATTGATATATGCTTCGGGTATGGATTTG
The DNA here is from genome assembly GCA_017893485.1 of Hemerocallis citrina. Taxonomy (NCBI): domain Eukaryota; kingdom Viridiplantae; phylum Streptophyta; class Magnoliopsida; order Asparagales; family Asphodelaceae; genus Hemerocallis; species Hemerocallis citrina. The sequence goes on from CM030359.1 coordinate 257,133,356, forward strand.
ATATTAGTAAAAACCCACTTGACCCCGTCCATTTGCACGCCTAGTTCTTACTAGGCCCGTAGAATTAATCAAATTTTAGGTTGTCTACAAGCTATGTAACGCCCCGAATCCCAAAATTACTGAGTTCGAGATGTTCTTCAGGATCTTTTCGCTTTTCTCGAGTACAATTTTACAAGGAAATTCAAACTTTTCTTTTTACATCAGAGTTACAACATCTCACATTTAAATTTATACAGCGGAAGCAAAATATACAACATTTACATAAATGAACAACAACATAGTGAGATCTTTGTGCATCCATTCCTCTTTACATGTAATTTATCCTGCATACAAAACTGTGGGTACGTCAGTTTATTCAACCGATGATAATTATACATGGCCATCCTCTCTACGCCAGAAACAGTATAATGAATCTCATTTCTTAACAAATCAACAATCTTGTTCATAATAAGCATGTAAAAATCAAAGGGGGAACTTTTAGAGATGTCGTGTCGTGATTGTGCACTTAATCCTTAATGCAGTTTATTTAATTTTCACATGACACTAATGCACACTTGTTCGAATTCTATGCATCCCATACTACATAGGTTCGAGGGCAAGTCTTTTAATCGTTCTTCATTTTTGTAGGGTTCAATCCCCCGCCATGACTTACTCTACTTCTGTAATTCCAGTGAGTATCCTAGATGATTCTATGAGTACAAGCATGTATCCTGGCCCCTGGAGTAGAATTTCGCGCCATGTCTTGACTCGTCAAGCATGCATTCTGCGACAATTTAGCCTCCTCCCTGAACACACTCCTCTTGCAGTCACCAAAACATCCCACAAGCGTGACTAGAGTCCGATCATTACTGAGTTGTGCCCGCGCCATGTCTTGACGCATCAAGCATGCATTCTGCGGCTCACACACCCGCACCGTACCCTAGCTCTCATACTCATGTTTTTCTCTCACCTTCATCACCTCCACACTATGTATTTAAGTTACATTAGAATCATGAATAAAAATCAAGCTCTAGAGTTAGCCTCTCCATCAACCGGACTTATCATTTCATTTCACTTGACCAACCTGGTCTATTTCTCAATATCATTTCATTTCACTGCCGGGGAGACTTAGCTACTCCTTCGTTCAATTTCAAATTCACAATATCCAATTGAGCGCCATCAGCTCATGATTTCATTTTAGAGTCCCACAGACTTTCTCATCATGATTTAGCCTTTCATAATTATTCATTTAATTCTCAATTCTCATCTATGATTCCTTTCACATAATTCACACAGCCATAAACAGAATCCATCGATTAAAAGCATAAAGTTCATCATTACCAACAGTAAATAACATGAATCAAATTATCAAAAGTCCACTCTGTACAGTCGACTTGGAAGAATACCAGTCGACTTATACAGTCACATACAGGTTCCTCATAAAAGCTCGGGATAGTCGACTGTTGCACTCAACCAGTCGCCTGTCCCGCAACCTTCCATATTCACAATGTTATCCACATAACAGTCGACTGTTCATTAATCAGTCGTCTGTCCTGGAGATTTCAAACAGCATAATTTCCAAGTCCAGATCAGTCGACTTGCTACACGCATTCGGTCGACTGGACAGATCCATTTCAATTAGGGAATTTATTTACAGTTCTTACGTGTACTTGCATCATGATATCAATTAACAGTATACATCAATTCATGTTTCATAAACAGAGTTTCTTCTTGTTCAGTAGCATTCACAGCATAATTTTCCCAGTTATTAACATGCTCCTTTAGAGAAAACTACTCTAAACATGCATTCGCATTGCCCATACTTTCTTACAATAATGAAGGTACAAATCTCGAATCATCATAATGGGTCTACGTAACTAGAATATCTTTATTCAGGGGACTTTCAAACAGTCATATTCAGAAGTGAAGCACCAGTCGACTTAACACCAAGTCAGTCGACTGCGCCGACAACTTCAGATATTTATCACTATTAGTTCTTTTCATTTATTTACCTTCCCTCCATCATATGTGTCATAGGGAAAATATACATTTAGTAATCACACCATCATGTCTATTGCACACATTTTATCAGTACATTATGAAAGGTAGTGTCTCGTACCAGTCGGCTGGCTCACATGGCAGTCGACTGTACCGACAGTCCCGTCTCAATATTACTAGCATGTTCAAGCAATTTCTACCGCATTCCATTCACTTTTTATAACATAGTATCAATCATAACAATTGCAATATCATTCCTACATTAGAAGTCCTGAGAAACACCCACCTTATATGAAGAAATAATCGAAATCCCGCAAAGTCCTTCAACACCGTACTGCACTCCTTGCTCCTTTGTCCCACACCGGCTCCTCAGCAGTGTTGCTTGCCTCCACAGAAAAGCTCCCACACAACTCACAGATACTCTCTTGAAATCTTAGGAAATTTTAGTGTAAAAGAGATAGGGAATAGGAGGGGGTATTTATACTAGAATATAGGTGAAATGGAGGGATGAGATTTGTTGGGGAGTTGGAGAATCAAAGGCTGAGATCAGATCGGGAGTTGAGAAAACTACCCACAACTCAAAGTAACTACCCATGATCTAGCCCCATCACTCCACAATCCGGCCAAGGGTTGTGTCCAATGCACGTGTATGCGAATGCACGTGCATGCACCAACTACACCCTACAAATAGTATATCAAATACCCGGCCAAAAGAAGAAAAGGATGTCACACATGCTGGTTATAAAAATACAATAGAAGGGGTTTTAAATCCATGGGCTAAAATTAATTGGGCCAAACTAATTATCTTGTAGAAAAACATTTGGGCTTAAGAAACAATATTACACATGCATATCATATGTAAAATTAAATAATCTTTATATATATATAGAAAAAAAAATCGGGGTATTACATCACTCCCTCCTTAGAATAGTTCCGTCCCCGGAACTACAACCAAGAGCGAGAAACAGAAAACACAACAACAAGAGATACAAAGATATAAAGATACAAAATACAAAATACAATCAACAAGACAATCAAGCAAAAAGCTCAGGATAGTCCTTCAACATCTTCTCCTCAGATTCCCAAGTAGCCTCTTCAACCAAGTGGTTTCTCCAGACTACCTTGACCATCGGTATCGTCTTATTCCTCAAGACCTTCTCCCTACGGTCAACGATCTCAACAGGAGTCTCGATGTAATTCAGGTCTAACTGCAAACCCTCCGGTACTTCAGGCAAATGATGACTCGGGTCTGGAATATAACCTCTCAACATAGACACATGAAAGACATTGTGCACCTGAGACAACTCTTTCGGTAATTCAAGCCGGTAAGCAGTTTTCCCGATCTTTTTCAATATCTTATATGGGCCTATAAATCTCGGGGCTAACTTCCCGCCTTTGCCAAATCGAACCACACCTTTACTGGGTGATACCTTCAAAAAGACGAAGTCACCAACCTCAAACTCAAGGTCCCTTCTCCGGTTGTCTGCATAGCTTTTCTGCCTGCTCTGAGCTTCCACCAACCTCTTCCTGATCAGATCAATCTTCTCAGAAGTCAGCTGTACAAGCTCAGGACCAAACAACTGACGCTCCCCAACCTCATACCAACACACAGGAGTCCTGCACTTCCTGCCATACAAAGCTTCATACGGCGCCATCCCGATGCTAGCCTGAAAACTGTTGTTATAGGCAAATTCCACCAAAGGTAAATGCCTTTCCCAACTGCCTCCAAAGTCTAGTATACAACACCGAAGCATATCCTCAAGAATACGGTTGACTCTCTCGGTCTGCCCATCGGTCTGTGGATGAAAAGCAGTGCTGAAATCTGTCTTGGTACCCAAAGCTGCCTGAAGACTCCTCCAGAAATGCGAAGTAAACCGCGCATCTCGATCAGACACAATAGTCGCAGGAACGCCATGAAGTCAGACAATCTCACCAACATACAACTCAGCCAACTTGTCCATCGAAGCCGTGAGTTTCATTGCCAAAAAGTGAGCGGACTTGGTAAGTCGATCGACTATAACCCAAATAGCATCATTGCCTTTAGAACTCTTAGGCAATCCCGTGATGAAATCCATACTGATGTTATCCCACTTCCATTCCGGAATAGGTAACGGCTGTAATAGACCTCCGGGTCTCTGATTTTCGGCTTTGACTTGCTGACAAACCTCACACCTCGCGACAAATTCGGCCACATCCCGCTTCAAACCTGACCACCAGAAATGCTGTTTGATGTCTTTGTACATCTTAGTACTCCCAGGATGTACTGACAAAAGAGTAGCATGCGCCTCCTGAAGAATACTCTCTTTCAGGTCCGCCTGATCTGGAACACACAGCCTATCTCCGAACCACAGCACTCCATCCCTGGTCTGAAATCCGGGCAACCTGCCAGCACCAACCTGCTCCTTCATCTCCAGAATATCAGCATCAACTTCCTGACTTGCAATGATCCTTGCATTCAAAGTAGGCTGAAGCTTCAACTGAGATAAAGTTGCTCCCAATCCTTGCAAGACAACTTCAATACCTGCTCGATCCAACTCCTCAATCAGGTGCCTCTGAGTCATAATCAAACTGGCCAAACTGCTCTTGCGACTAAGTGCATCAGCCACAACATTAGCCTTTCCAGGATGATACTTGATCTCAGGTCGCATATCCTCGAGCACTTCCAACCATCTCCGCTGCCTCAGATTGAGATCCCTCTGCTGGTATATGTACTTCAAGCTTTTATGATCCGTGTACATATTCAACTTCTCACCATACACGTAGTGCCTCCATTGCTTCAAAGCAAAGATAATCGCAGCCAGCTCTAGATCATGAGTTGGATAATTCTTCTCATGCGGTCGTAGTTGCCTAGACCCATAAGCGATTACTTTACCCTCTTGCATTAGGACACAACCAAGCCCCCGATGTGAAGCATCGCTATAGACGTCATACTCAACTCCTGCTCTAGGCAAAGCCAAAATAGATGCAGTCGTCAGTCTATCTTTCAACTCCTGAAAACTCGCCTCATATTGCTCGGTCCACTTGAAGCTCACACTCTTCTTGGTCAACTCAGTAAGCGGCACAGCTATCTGAGCATAACCTTGAATGAATCTCCTGTAGTATCCAGTCATCCCAAGAAAACTTCTGACTTCCTTCACTGTAGTAGGCCTAGCCCAATCTCTCACTGCCTCTATCTTCTGAGGGTCAGTTGCCACTCCCTCCTTAGAAAGGATGTGACCTAGGAATGCCACTTCAGATTTCCAGAAATCACACTTGGATAACTTGGCATACAACCTCTGCTCTTCCAACTTCTGCAAAACTGCTGCCAGATGCTCGGTGTGCTCTGCCTCAGACTTGGAGTACACAAGAATATCGTCGATAAACACCACGACGAAAGAATCAATAAACGGCCTCAGAACTCTGTTCATCAAGTCCATGAAGATTGCGGGTGCATTTGTCACTCCGAATGGCATAACTAAGAATTCGTAATGCCCATGCCGAGTTCTAAATGCAGTTTTGTGCACATCTTCGGTTTTCACTCGAACTTGGTGATATCCTGATCGAAGATCTATTTTGGAGAATACAGCTGCTCCTTGTAGACGATCGAACAAGTCATCAATTCGAGGAATCGGATACTTATTCTGAACAGTGACCTTATTCAGCTCCCGGTAATCGATACACATCCTCATCGATCCATCCTTCTTCTTTACCAAAAGCACTGGTACTCCCCAAGGTGACGCACTAGGTTGAATAAAGCCTTTTCCCAATAGTTCCTCAATCTGCCGTTTCACCTCATCCTGTTCCACTGGAGCCATCCTATACGGTGCCTTAGAAATGGGTGCACTTCCCGGTTGAACAGTGATGCTGAACTCTACATCACGGTGCGGAGGTAACCCAGGATAATCTTCCAAGAACACAGTCGGATAGTCCCGAACCACAGGAATCCCTTGCAATTCCACAGGAGTCTCTTCCTTGCGGATAGTTGCCACCAACTTAGAACACTTCAACTTCCCTTGGAAAGTGACTTCAGGTCCACCTGGAGCCTTCACTGTCACCGTCTTGGTCTTACACTCGATGCTTGCACTGTACACCGACATCCAATCAATGCCAATGATAACATCGACTCCCAAGATAGTCAGCTCGATCAGATCAATGCCAAAGATTCGATTCCCAATCACTATCTCGCAATCAGCATAGTACCGATCAGTGGTCAAAGTTTCCCCTGATGGAGTAGCTACTGCTAAGATCTTGCCTGGAAAAATCTTTGGTTCAACTCCCAACACTTTAGCAAACCTTGGAGACACAAAAGTATGAGAGGATCCAGTATCAAACAACACCACAGCTTCCTTTCCATTAATATAGAGTTCTCCTGTTACATAACATACATCATTACATAACAGTTTCACACTATGAACGGAAAGAAGAAATGACAAAAACCACACTAAACATCAGCCCTCGTACCAGAGATGACTTGATCCGCCTCCTCAGCATCAGCTTCTGTCAAAGCAAATACTCGCCCTGACTGGTACGGCCTCTTCCCAGTCTGCTGTATTAGCACATTGTGATTGCCAGCCCGTGGTTTGAGACATCGAGATTGGTAATGTCCCACTTCCCCACAGTTAAAGCAAGTGACTGCAGAAGGTCTCCTTACATCGTTCCCAGGTCTTCCAGCTACACTGACGGCGTTCGCCCCTGTCGGTTTGAACTTCTGTGCAGATGGTTGCCCCTTGAAACTCCCCGGTGGCGCGGGCCTCTTCCCGGACTGCCAGTTGCTCTTCTGGTGCTGAGCAACATGGAACTGCTCCATATCCGCCTCCGTTGCTGCCGCCCTCTTCACCAGCTTATCGAATCTCCTGATACCAAGAGGTATCATACGAGACCTCAAGCTCGGCCTCAGACCATGCTCGAACTTGCGAGCCTTCTTCGCCTCATCCATCACCAGTTCTGGAGCGTATCTGGAGAGCTGAGTAAACTTAGTCTCATACTCCCTCACTGACATGCTGCCTTGCTGAAGTGACAGAAACTCCATGGCCTTTTTCTCCTCGACGTCGGAGGGGAAATAATGGCTGCGGAATTCTTCCAGAAATTCCTCCCAGCCAAGCAACAACCCGCCCATAGTCCTCTTCATCGACTGCCACCAAACAGCCGCATCCTTCTCCAACTGCAAAGTCGCCAACTTGACCTTGCTGCCCTCCGGTGTCTCCAACACCTCAAAGATTGTCTCCACTTGCCGAATCCAGTTATCGGCCGCATCCGGGTCGAACTTCCCCTCGAACACTGGTGGTTTCATTCTCTTGAACGATTCCACTAGCTTAATTGCCTCGGGTACTGGATTCACCGGCCCCCTTCCTTGGTTTGCAGCCACTGCATTCAGCGTCTGGTAAACCCTTGCAAACTCGGCCTCCAAGTCCAAACCTTCACCATTCCTGGCTCCCCTTCTCACCATATTCTGATGCAAAAGATCCATTAAATTCGAAGTATAAGACAAGAAATTAAACCAACTTTCATTTCATTGAATTTCAAAGTTTATACATTCGAATTAAAACATTTCTTAACATCAGAATAGAAGAAAATAGAAACTAGGACAATCTAATCTCTACGGGTCCTCTTCGCTGCTCGAAGTTCATCCCGCAGTTCATCCACCTCATCTTTCAACACATCAGTCAGGTTCTTTTTCTTCTCAAGTTCCCAAATCTGATGGCTAAGAACAGAATAGTCAGCATTCCGCTTCTCCATCTGAGCCTCCAAAACTCCAACTCTATACTTCAGAGTATCTACTTGCCTCTGCAGAGAAGCCACAGCGCTACTCAGAGCTGGTCCCTTTTCTTCATCGGAAGAAGAAGAATCGTCAGGTGAGTTCGGCGGTGGGGTGATCTCTCGAGATTCAGGGTACTCCTCATCATCTGAATCAGCTTGCCCAGGGTGATACTCGTCCTCAGAATCAGCCTGTCCAGGATGGTACTCTTCCTCAATAATATGCCAGTCGTCGCCTCCAGCAGGGTCGAAGTGATCAGCCATCTTAGAATAGAGAGGAGAAAGCATAAATCATAGAGCAACACAAATGTAAGTCACTTACATTTAAATCTCTAGACTCAAACACACACTCTAATGTCCACATCTAGGGTGTCGTTCCTTATAAATTTGTACAAGTGTGAAAGCGTAGGAAAGCGTGGCTCTGATACCACTCTGTAACGCCCCGAATCCCAAAATTACTGAGTTCGAGATGTTCTTCAGGATCTTTTCGCTTTTCTCGAGTACAATTTTACAAGGAAATTCAAACTTTTCTTTTTACATCAGAGTTACAACATCTCACATTTAAATTTACACAGCGGAAGCAAAATATACAACATTTACATAAATGAACAACAACATAGTGAGATCTTTGTGCATCCATTCCTCTTTACATGTAATTTATCCTGCATACAAAACTGTGGGTACGTCAGTTTATTCAACCGACGATAATTATACATGGCCATCCTCTCTACGCCAGAAACAGTATAATGAATCTCATTTCTTAACAAATCAACAATCTTGTTCATAATAAGCATGTAAAAATCAAAGGGGGAACTTTTGGAGATGTCGTGTCGTGATTGTGCACTTAATCCTTAATGCAATTTATTTAATTTTCACATGACACTAATGCACACTTGTTCGAATTCTATGCATCCCATACTACATAGGTTCGAGGGCAAGTCTCTTAATCGTTCTTCATTTTTGTAGGGTTCAATCCCCCGCCATGACTTACTCTACTTCTGTAATTCCAGTGAGTATCCTAGATGATTCTATGAGTACAAGCATGTATCCTGGCCCTTGGAGTAGAATTTCGCGCCATGTCTTGACTCGTCAAGCATGCATTCTGCGACAATTCAGCCTCCTCCCTGAACACACTCCTCTTGCAGTCACCAAAACATCTCACAAGCGTGACTAGAGTCCGATCATTACTGAGTTGTGCCCGCGCCATGTCTTGACGCATCAAGCATGCATTCTGCGGCTCACACACCCGCACCGTACCCTAGCTCTCATACTCATATTTTTCTCTCACCTTTATCACCTCCACACTATGTATTTAAGTTACATTAGAATCATGAATAAAAATCAAGCTCTAGAGTTAGCCTCTCCATCAACCGGACTTATCATTTCATTTCACTTGACCAACCTGGTCTATTTCTCAATATCATTTCATTTCACTGCCGGGGAGACTTAGCTACTCCTTCGTTCAATTTCAAATTCACAATATCCAATTGAGCGCCATCAGCTCATGATTTCATTTTAGAGTCCCACAGACTTTCTCATCATGATTTAGCCTTTCATAATTATTCATTTAATTCTCAATTCTCATCTATGATTCCTTTCACATAATTCACACAGCCATAAACAGAATCCATCGATTAAAAGCATAAAGTTCATCATTACCAACAGTAAATAACATGAATCAAATTATCAAAAGTCCACTCTGTACAGTCGACTTGGAAGAATAACAGTCGACTTATACAGTCACATACAGGTTCCTCATAAAAGCTCGGAATAGTCGACTGTTGCACTCAACCAGTCGCCTGTCCCGCAACCTTCCATATTCACAATGTTATCCACATAACAGTCGACTGTTCATTAATCAGTCGTCTGTCCTGGAGATTTCAAACAGCATAATTTCCAAGTCCAGATCAGTCGACTTGCTACACGCATTCGGTCGACTGGACAGATCCATTTCAATTAGGGAATTTATTTACAGTTCTTACGTGTACTTGCATCATGATATCAATTAACAGTATACATCAATTCATGTTTCATAAACAGAGTTTCTTCTTGTTCAGTAGCATTCACAGCATAATTTTCCCAGTTATTAACATGCTCCTTTAGAGAAAACTACTCTAAGCATGCATTCGCATTGCCCATACTTTCTTACAATAATGAAGGTACAAATCTCGAATCATCATAATGGGTCTACGTAACTAGAATATCTTTATTCAGGGGACTTTCAAACAGTCATATTCAGAAGTGAAGCACCAGTCGACTTAACACCAAGTCAGTCGACTGCGCCGACAACTTCAGATATTTATCACTATTAGTTCTTTTCATTTATTTACCTTCCCTCCATCATATGTGTCATAGGGAAAATATACATTTAGTAATCACACCATCATGTCTATTGCACACATTTTATCAGTACATTATGAAAAGTAGTGTCTCGTACCAGTCGGCTGGCTCACATGGCAGTCGACTGTACCGACAGTCCCGTCTCAATATTACTAGCATGTTCAAGCAATTTCTACCGCATTCCATTCACTTTTTATAACATAGTATCAATCATAACAATTGCAATATCATTCCTACATTAGAAGTCCTGAGAAACACCCACCTTATATGAAGAAATAACGAAATCCCGCAAAGTCCTTCAACACCGTACTGCACTCCTTGCTCCTTTGTCCCACACCGGCTCCTCAGCAGTGTTGCTTGCCTCCACAGAAAAGCTCCCACACAACTCACAGATACTCTCTTGAAATCTTAGGAAATTTTAGTGTAAAAGAGATAGGGAATAGGAGGGGGTATTTATACTAGAATATAGGTGAAATGGAGGGATGAGATTTGTTGGGGAGTTGGAGAATCAAAGGCTGAGATCAGATCGGGAGTTGAGAAAACTACCCACAACTCAAAATAACTACCCATGATCTACACCCATCACTCCACAATCCGGCCAAGGGTTGTGTCCAATGCACGTGTATGCGAATGCACGTGCATGCACCAACTACACCCTACAAATAGTATATCAAATACCCGGCCAAAAGAAGAAAAGGATGTCACACATGCTGGTTATAAAAATACAATAGAAGGGGTTTTTAATCCATGGGCTAAAATTAATTGGGCCAAACTAATTATCTTGTAGAAAAACATTTGGGCTTAAGAAACAATATTACACATGCATATCATATGTAAAATTAAATAATCTTTATATATATATAGAAAAAAAAATCGGGGTATTACAAGCTAAAAGTCCCTCGTTGACAACAAAATGGCTATATATATATATGTAACTCCCGTTTTCATTTTTCCCCTTTTATTATTGACCCTCATTGTAATCTCCACTATAATTCTATTTTATTTCTTTTTGTCTCATTATTGTATTGAGTAATATTAATTCTAATGTTATTCATAAGTTATTCTTGATCTCAATTTGATTATTTAAATATACTCCTTGTATTCCTAATTCAGATTTAATTTTATAATTTGCCTTTGTCTTTTGGGTTGTGAATTGTTCTCCTATTTGATCCATTTTGTGCCCAAAGCCCAATATCCACCTCCTATTAGATCTTTTGCCCAAACCCACTAACCCAAAACCACCCCCCAAATTCTCTCTAACAGTCAAATTCCAAAGATCTCTCCTAATCACTCCCCACATCTGTAACCCCCCAAAAATTTGAAAATGGAATCCCTATTATTAAGCCCCATAATCTCTTCCATTACTATTTTAATCAAATACTAACCTAATACCCCCTAATGCACAGCTGCCATACCCAAAGAAAAACCCTAACCCCATATTATTCATCCCTACCAACAAAACCACCCATATATTGTTTAACCCTAACCCCCCGCATTATTCAACCCCCTCTCATCTCCCTCTCTCTGTTTCCACTTCAACCCAACGCCATCAGCCAATTTCCCATCGCCAAGCCAGCTCCGACCACCTTTAACCTCCATCATCGTCCTCATCGTCGTCTCCTCACCACCTCCATCCCATCGTCACCACCATCTCAACCCCGTCGCCTTCATCATCATCCCCATCGCTCGAACTCGATTTCACCGAAACCCATCAACCCATCCACTGCCCTAGCCATCTCTGATCGCCCTCCTCATCGCCGCCCCCCCTCATCCTCTCCCCGTTGCGGCTTCCCCGCGACGCCATTGCCGAACCTCTCCATCCAAAACAAACCCATCGTCTTCACTTCCATCGAACCCATTGCACCTTCGCCTTTACTCACCACCGCCTCGTCTTCGTCGCTCCGTTCATCCCTTCATCCATCCCAGGACCCTCGCCCTCATCGTCTTCGTCGAGCGCTCAAGTTTCCCTACCGCTCTCGCCTCCTCTGTTTGCGAAGCGAAACAGAGCTGCTCGAGCGTGCCAGTCCCCGCCGCTGCCGTCGCTCCTCGACCATAGCGCCTCCGCACATCGTCGTTGCCGCTGCCGCCCCCTACCGCTGCTGTCACCGTCACTCTCTCTCCCTCTCTCAGTCACGTTGGAGAAGAAGAGACGAGAGTGGGTAGTATCGCTGTTTGCTGTTCTGGTTGAGGAGGGATATGTTTTTGCTGTTCTGTGTTGCTGTTGTGTGGGGGATCTCAATTCAGTGTGCAGTGTTTGATGTTTTTTCTAGTAGGGGATCAAGCTCTTGGTGTTTTGCTGTTTGGTTCTTGCACTTGCTGTTTGGTGTTGGCACGTAGCTCGCACGTATCTTGGATTCTTATTATTATCGAAGCTAACGTCATCTAAGGGCAAGTCATCTTACTCGAATTGTATTGTATCATGTTCGAGATCATTTATTGAATTCCGCAAGTAGATCCATATTGAATATCGTATATTGTTATTGTCATCTATTGTTGGGATACCATGGATTTACATGAGCGAATCCAAGTGGTAGTCTTGACTTCGTGCCGTCTTTTTGCCTCTAATGTATAGGGATCTTACATGCACTTATGTAGTTAGTTATTGAATATAAGAATAGGAAATTATTGTTACATTTCATTCCATGACATTATACACAACTATTGTAGATTGTATATTAGGGTTGATTGTTCATGTGATTGATAATGATAAATTAGTTGATTGTAAAGAGTAGAGTTATGGACATTATATATCTTAATACCATGTTCACATAGGAATGACTTGCTGTGATTTATGATTGTTAAATCCCAATTCATTGTTCTTAACATTTTAATCGTTTTATTCAAAAAGAACATGTTGACACCCTGAAAATTTTATGCCAACCTGAACCTCGTTGTGCTGTTTCAACCTAGATAATGTCATTAAGATCAGTCACTTTCTGAATATGAAACGTAGCCCTAAGCGTTTAGTTGCCAATAACATCCAGAATTTTCGAATTCCGACTTATATTGCATGAGTTATGACCTTTTTGCTACTGCTGCGCTGTAATTTCAAATTCATGTACATACCATGTTAGGCTGATGAATTAAGTGAACTAATGATCAACTATTGCCCTGATAAATTCCAGATTGGTAGATAACATGCTTAGGGTGATAAAAATTATTTTTACTAATTTTTACAATAAATATTTACTGCCCTTGCAACTGAAATTAGTCAACACTGATAACTAGCCAGAAACTAAAAGCTGTAAAGAACACTGAATTTCATCTAGCTACTGTTGTCGGAATATAGACTTTAAATATGCGTTGGAACCGGGCAAGAGTCTAGTTTCAAGAAATTTTGACGGATCTGCATTTGCTATCCTGTAGTAACGAAAATTCTGATTTTGGTACAACAACCTACTGCTGTCCAGAATTGGATTCCTATGTTTAATAATATATAATTGAATCTATAATGTTATATTTGGTGTATTTAATTATATAGAGTATTTTGCATGATCTTAGGGTTATTTTGTCACCTTTCTAGTGTCCCTTATTAATCGCATTATTGTATGTTAATTGAATAAAGAATATAAACCAAGCCGGGTGGAAGGGTTGATAAGGGTAGTTGATAATATAGTGATTGTACTCGGTATTGTGGGCTTTGTTTCCAAAATATTGTGTCGGCTAGTGCTATCGATTTATTGTTGGATTACTAACTGCAGTATCCCAATTCATCGTGTATTGTTTAAGAACCTATCGTGCCGACTATTGTTATCGTTATTGTGCAAGAAATTGTTATTGTTATCGTGCGAGTATATGAACTATAGAATCTACCACCTTAGTCTAAACGAAATTGATTGTATGCATCGAACCTGTGGTATGGCACACATGGGACACAGTAGTACGTGCATTATCTAGGATTACAAATGAATAATAGACTTAAGACTTTCATCACATTGTCATTGCATATTGTCATCTTTGTTGAACAGTATTATCATTATTGTTACCATTATTGTTATTGTTTATCGTTATCGTTATAAATCGTCGTCATTGCATATTGTATTACTATCGTATTGCCACTATTCGGTATTATTGATTTCATCGATCATTGAATTCATTGCTATACCGCCATTGTCATTGTTTCTCTGTTTTTCTACTTGCATGTCCACAACTTGCTCTAAGGACTTTTTCCTTTCTTTAGATGAACAACTTACAGGTAATCAAAGAGATTTACCTGATGGGCTAGGGGGAGCAACAATGGTGAAGGAGATGTTTAGCTGCGCCACTTAAATAAATGTTGCTTTATTTGAGAACTTTAATAAATTGAACAAATGTTGCTTTCTTTGTATTATGGGCTTTGACCCGAATGTTGTTTGTTAAACTCCAGATGTTGGGTCATTTTGATGTTGGTTATTTTTATGCTTAATTTCAATGATGTTATTTATATGATTATTCTTTCATTGCATGCGTGGTTATTTTATTTCTTGTTTATATTGTTGAGTTGGATCAATAACAGCCTATGGATGACGCAAGTCATTCGCTGGGCCGTGTCACGTGTTTGCATTCCGTATTTTTGGGAAGCAGGACGTGACAATATATATATATATATAGCACGGGGGGGGGGGGGGGGGGGGGGGGGCTTCGGTTGTGCACTCCTCCGTAGCCGTTCGATCTGGTGCTCGATCAAGATGAAGATCTGATGGCTCCGCTCATCTTACTTGAAAAGAGGGGTAGTTTAGGAATTTCCCCTACCCCTCAGATCGATCTCTTTCCTCTCCTTTTCTCTTTCCTTCTCATCGCTCTGAGGTGCATCTCATTAACTGAGATTAGAATGGTCATATATGTAAAAAAAAGTTATGCTCAGTTGGCTCAAAAAGCATAGGTTCCTGGAACCATAGCAGCACAAAATTATACTTGACTTGGTAGGTGGGGATAACACATAATTAAACTTGACAATTGCATGCATTCATCACCGCCTACAAACACAAAAGGAAAATTAAAATACAATCACCTAGCAAATTTACCACATATTAGAGAATTCAAATACTTCCCCCAGTTCAAATTGGAAGCGAGTGGCCAAGCAGCAGTCAAGGAACAGTGTTGGGTTTTGGAGCAGCCATGGGTTTCTAGAGCTAGGGTATCTTTGAATTCCCGAATTGGTGGATTTCTCGAGGAGAATTGACGGGGGTTTAAAGAAAAAGAGAGAGAGAGAGAGAGAGAGAGAGAGAGAGAGAGTCAATGAGGAAAATAGATGATTAGAAGCGAGCGGTCGAGCGGCAGTCAAGGAGCAGCGATGGGTTTCGGGGGTAGGGTTTCGATTTGGGGTGAGAAAAATCCTCGTTTCGACTAGGGGAAGACAGCGATTAAAAGGAAAGTGAAGGAAATCGAACTGAGGATTTTGTTTCGATTAGGGTTTCGATTTTGGGGGAGGGGGATCCTGGTTTCAATTAGGGGATGAGAAGATCGCAAGAACGGTGAGAAGGAAAGATAGAAGGAGAGGAAAGAGATCGATCTGAGGGGTAGGGGAAGTTCCCAAACTACCCCTCTTTTCAAGTGAGATGAGCGGAGCCATCAGATCTTCATCTTGATCGAGTGCTAGATCGAACGGCTACAGAGGAGTGCACAACCGAAGCACCCCCTCCCCCCCCCCCCCATATATATATATATATATATATATATATATATAGGAAAATCTTCCATTGTGCACCACCCCTCTGTGTGCACTCGGCCTTCCATCATGTGACCATAAAAAACGATGATTTTGCCTATCTATCATGTGACTATAAAAAACAATAATTTTCAGCCATACAATTTTGTAACACTTCAATGCATGGGCAAATGAATTTCAAATGATTTGATTTTACATATTTAGACTAATTTAAATGTGTAGATCAATGTGAACGGTTCGGATCGTCGATATGAAGACAGAAAGGTCGAGTGCACACGCCGTGGTGTGCACTCAGCCTTCGGACATTCGTATCAACGATCTAAACCGTTCACATTGATCTACACGTCTAAATTAGTTGAAATATGTAAAATTAAGTCATTTGAAATTCATTTGCCCATCCATCATTTCATTATAAAAAAAACAATATTTAGCCATACAATTTTGTAACACTTCAATGAATGAGCAAAAAAATTTCAAATGACTTGATTTTATATATTTAGACTAATTTAAACGTGTAGATCAATGTGAACAGTTTGGATCGTCGATACGAAAATCCGAAGACCGGATGCACGCAATGACTAGTGCACAACGAAAGGGGACTTGTAGCAATCATTGTACAGGTATGTAAATTGTGTATATTTACACAATACTAAAATTACAACATTGGAAGATGGCGAACTCTTTATACTAGTATTATACACGTGCGTTGCACGTGGGAAAAATGGGGAGGAGGGAATGAAAAGGACAAAAAAAAAATCTACCAACACGTGCCAAAATGACACTAAGCCCTTCTCCCATTATAATATTATATTATTATTATTAGAGATTAGAGATTAGAGATTAGAGATTAGAGATAGAGATTATAGTATTATACACGTGCGTTGCACGTGGGAAAAATGGGGAGGGGAATGAAAAGGACAAAAAAAAAATCTAGTATCATACACGTGCGTTGCACGTGGGGAAAATGGGGAGGGGGAAATGAAAAGAACAAAAAAAAAAAAAAATCTAAGACAAAATGACAAATATTTACAAATGACACTAAGCCCTTCTCCCATTATAATATTAGATAGATATTAGAGATTAGAGATTAGAGATATATCAAGACAATATGCCAACAATGATGATTGAAATATTATACATGAATCGAATAAATAAGGAAAAATTTCTGTTAATTCCCAGAGTTTTTTAAAACTTAATATCGTATATATTTTTTATTTGTAATTTTAATTTCATTTTAAAAAGGTATAATATACTAACTGTTTTCGATAATGAGAAATTTATTCTGATATCACATTCACTTTCTTTGCCATCTTAAAACTTCACCGAACATCACATGCCTCATTTTTTTTTTTTTTTTTTTTTTTGATTATACTGGGTTCCATCCCCCTCTTTGGGTCAGACTAATCCCAGTCCCGTGACAAGGAGCCCCGACCTTTGGTTGGGTTTGTGCGCCAGCCCATCTAGCATAGCGGTCACTGGCCACCCAGAGGTATTTAATCCCCATCTATGGGAACCGTAGGGTTCGAACCCAAGATCTTGGAGGAGCACACTCCAAGTCCCATCGCTCTTACCACTAGGCCACTTGTGGTGGTTATCACATGCCTCATTGACTTGTCTCACGATGCCATCTAATAATTATTCTTGTTAACTAACCAAAACTCTTCCTCTCATAAGCCAAGAAGGAAATGACAGAGAAAGGGGAAAAAAAATCAGATTTAAAATTCAATGAAAAAAGGACGTTCGGTGCACACCCGATTATAAAATCTCTCTCTCTCTCGTTCCTCTTTGAACACCGCGCACGAGATCCATCTAAGACGGGTTCAAAAACCCCTCCCTTTTCCTTCTTTCTTTCTTCCAAGTTCCAACCACTCTCTCCTACTCCCTTCTCAGAATCTCAGATCTCGATCATGACCAAACCCGTTAAGCCCTCCGCAACCCGACCCGCTCCCCTCTTCACCCGCCTCCTCTTCCTCCTCCTCGGCGCCCTCATCGCCTCCTCCTTCTTCCTCCTCCGTGGTGGGCCCCATCTCACCACCTCCTCCTCCTCATCCTCATCTGTCCACCTCGCCATTCCCTACCGCCCGCTCCAAACCGGTCCCCACCACCACTTCCCGACAATATCTGTGGGCCCCAAGCGGCTGCCGGTCGGGCTGAAGCGACCGGCGAAGAGGGTGGTGGTGACCGGCGGGGCCGGTTTTGTGGGGTCGCATCTGGTGGATCGGCTTCTGGAGAGAGGGGACTCGGTGATTGTGATCGACAATTTCTTTACGGGGAGGAAGGGAAATTTGGTGCATCGATTTGGGGATCCGAGGTTCGAGCTGATCAGGCACGATGTGGTGGAGCCCATTTTGTTGGAGGTCGATCAGATTTACCATTTGGCTTGCCCTGCTTCCCCTGTGCATTACAAGTACAATCCCATCAAGACCATTATATCCTTTTTTTGGGGGATTTTGGGAGATGGACTGGTTTTGGTTTTCGAATTACGGTAGTGGAATTTCTGTTTGACGTGTAGGATTATAGCATTGATAATTGAATTTCAGCAACTAAATAATTAATAAAACAGTAAATAGATGGAATTGAAATAAAATAGAGATTACAAATTTATTACTGTAGAAATTTGTCTTAATATGTAGTGTCTTTATTCGATGAAGTGGGTTAGTTTCAGATTTTAGGATGTTTGGAGTAAAGGGGTTTGTTGTTGAATGATTGAGGTGCATTTTGTTCTCCGGTAGTTGGTGGTTTGGTTGGGTAGGGTGATTGTTGAAGGTTGGTAGAAGTGGGAATTTTTCATGAAATGAATTTGACTAGACCATAGAGATAAGTAGAATAAAGTCTGATTTTGTGATGTTGGATTATGTCTACTTGTACTAGGAATAATCTGGCTTTGCTTTTGGATGTATTTTTAAAATTATTTTTTTATTTTTTTATTTGGGTTTTTTTTGTTTGTTTCTGTAGGTGATGTTTCTGTGTAATCAGGTGCGTAGACTGCGTATATTGGATTTTTGTTTCAGCATGTTTCTAGATGTAGGTCAATTTTGCTGAAGTCATCAAATAGATCTTGTTTTTAGTTGTCATCGTTCTAAATATCAAATATGGAGAAGCTATTCTTATGGAATCGTTGTTTCTAAAAAAATGTCAAGTAAAACGTGAGGAACTGCACCATCTGTTCTTTGAATGTAATTTTAGCTTAAATTTAGTTAATTTTAGCTGAGCATGAAGTATCTTTACGTGCAATGACTTTATTGTATTCTGTGAAATTCATTTGGGATACTTAACCATGTGTTACAAGACAAATGTGATGGGAACCTTGAACATGTTGGGATTGGCCAAGAGAATTGGAGCAAGATTTCTCTTGACTAGCACCAGCGAAGTTTATGGCGACCCACTTGAGCACCCTCAGAAGGAAACTTATTGGGGCCATGTCAACCCTATAGGTTAGTGCTTTTCTGCTCATGAATTTACAGGAAAAGGGAAGAATTCTATTACTGTTCTTACTAAATACTATCAATTTATTAATTTAGCTTGTTTTCCTTTTTAGGAGTTAGGAGTTGCTATGATGAAGGGAAACGCACTGCTGAAACATTGGCAATGGACTACCATCGAGGTGCAGATGTTGAGGTAACTCAAACTAATATCACTTTAACTAATTTGTTTATGGTCATTTACTAAATAATCTGATGTTATAATGGAGCTAGAATATCTTGAAAATAAGGTTGTTTTACATTGGGCCTATTTGTTGGCTTAAAGATACTTCATGTTCAGCTAAAGTTGACTGAGTACAGTGGGCATGTTGATGAATGAATTGAAGAATACTTCTTCTCTCTATTCATTTCTCTCCTGTTCTTGCACTAGTCGTCTTCTTCTTCGTTCAATAACCTCGCATATCATAATGACGTAATTAGTGAAATAATGACATAATTAGTGAAAAATCCTCCTTTGTTAAAGAAATTGCTAAATACATCAACTTAAAATCAAAATTTGTATCTCCTACAAAGTTTAAAATTTATTTTTCAGTTTGAGCCTTCTTCTGAGATGTCATGTACTCTATATAATTTGTTGTGCATGCATCATCTTTTAAGCCTAATCGGTCCCTCTATATATACCATTTTAAGCCTCCTCTGCATCAGGATTTAGTCGCTCTAGTTGATCTGTATAATCTACTAGATTCTGCTTGCTTTATAATTGTTAAATTCATTATCTTTATAAAAAAATATTTTTATATATATATTATATTTCTAAATAAATGGAATCCATGGAAGTGATTACTTTAGCTTTCCTTTTGTCATGTATATGGTGTACTCCTCCCACTTAGTTCATTACCTACTTAATTTTTTTATAAACAATTGTAAATCTTTTTTCTTATTGGTTCTGTTGCACTTATATCATTCCATCTATTCACTTTTCACGCATTATGGGGAAAGCGGTCAATTCATATATATCACTTACTGGAACTGCCAATTGTTTTACTTTGCAATTTCAGGTGCGTATTGCACGTATTTTTAATACATATGGTCCTCGCATGTGCTTGGACGACGGGCGTGTTGTTAGTAATTTTGTTGCTCAGGTTTGTGTTTTGGTCGATAACCATTCTTAGCTTATAATATTCTTGAAACTGATTGAATTTCAAATTTATTTTGAATTTCATTACTATATAGGCCATACGTAAACAGCCAATGACAGTTTATGGTGATGGAAAGCAAACTCGAAGTTTCCAATATGTATCTGACTTGGTACTCATTTTTCGCCTTCATTCCTTTTAATTCATTCTATAAGTCTTGACTCCATTTGTTTATACTGCCTATTTAATTCAACTATTCTCTTGCAGCTTATATGATACCATGTTTTCTTTTAAATTATGACAGCAACATTGATGAATTGCATAAACTTTTCAAGCTAAAACTGCAGTTTGGCTATGCATTCATGTTCTTTTGATAATGGTATTAGAGAAAGAATAATATTTTATTGGATATTCGTTACTGAATACATGGTCTTCTATATATAGGAGAGATACAAACCAAGGCACTCTTCCTATGGATTAAACTAAACAAATACTTAGTCACTTCTAATATCACTTCTAATACTATTATATCCGCGCAAGTTGGTGCGTATAAATCATACATGCCTAACTTGTCGCAGTAAACTGAATTCTAGCACATGTTAGTGGCTTATTAAGGATATCAGCCAAGATCTCTATGCACATGTCATACCTCAGTCTGCTCAGGCTCCTCCTTGATTCCAACTTTTTGTTTCAGACCATATGAAAACCGATCTCAATATGCTTTTATGCTCATGGAACACAAGATCTATTGTAATATGAAGTGCAACCTGATTATCACAATATATTCCGATCAAGGTTAGAATGATCCACCCCCAACTCATTAAGATACCTTTTCACCCAAACAAGCTCACAAGTGATATCGACCATGACTATATTCTGAATCTGCACTGGGTTTAGACACCATTGACTGTTTCTGGCTCTTCCATGGCATTAAATTTCTACCTACAAACACATAATATCCAATGGTAGACCTTCTTGAAGTGGGACAACATGCTCAATCTGCATTAGTGAACCTAGTTGCTCGACAATGTCCACCATCTTTGTAAATCAGATCTTGATATGGAGTAGGGTTGTGGATGGGCCGTGTCCAGCGGGTTTGAGCATATTTTTTACCATACTCTATGCCTACTATTGCCAAGTCGATTCGACCCATACTGAACGAGTTTGTACTTTCCCAAACCTGAACCCAACTACTCTTTTTATTTTGGTATAGCGGGTTACCCTATGGGTTCGGGCAAGTTTTTGTGTCAGACTGGGTTTCTTATGGTATAGCGGGTTTGAGTTGGGTCGGGTGGGTTTGAGTAGAATTTACAATTTTTCTATGGCTAAATTTCACTTAACCATCCGATTTTGGGTGATTATCAACAAACCCATCGTTTCTTTTTTGGTCATTAATAAACTACTCTTTTTTTATTTTGGAAAAACCCACTCATGGAGTAACACTTACGTTAGAACTACCCTATGGGTTCGGGCAAGTTTTTGTGTCAGGCTGGGTCTCTTATGGTATAGCGGTTGGAGTTGGGTCGGGTGGGTTTGAGTAGAATTTACAAATTTTCTAAGGCTAAATTTCACTTAACCATCCGATTTTGGGTGATTATCATTTTTTTGGCCATTATAATAAACTGACACTGCTGTTAGATTTTGACTGTAATGTCCATAGTCGCTTTGTGTTAATCCCGTGTTATTACAAATCTTTGCGGGAAGCCCCACCTACAATACTAAATTGAAAGAAATGTAATAAGAAAAAGAAAACTTACCTTACCTTTTCATCTTTTATTTTCCTTTCACCTTATTTCAAGCAAATATCAAACCTTTCTTACAATTCCCCTATTTCAATTTGTTTAGCTCTAAACCCATATTAAAGGAGTACTTAGAACATGGTCGGGGTAGTTTAGGGCTAGAAAGAAAGAAACAAACAAACAAACACATGCCATCACGTGATACCCAAATAAAAAGAAGGTATGGCAGTGGGTAACGAAGTGTAGTTTATTACCCAAAACTGAGGTTGGTTAAGTGAAGTTTACCCCTTTTCTAAAACTTCTTTCCAGCATTGAACTAGCTTAAATCTTCAATGATTCATTTTCGACAAATAAAAAAATTCACTCGATCTTAAAATTGTAGCCAAAGATATTGATCACAATATTAAATAAAAATTCACTCTTATCTTAAAAAATTCACTTCAAAACCTCATCATCTCATGTGATCACAATATCATCAACATATACAACAAGGGATATACGCTTAACCTCCTTATGATGAAGAAAACTGAATGATCACTGTGACTTCTCTACATGCTAAACTCGTTGACAATGTTTGCAAATTTTCCAAATCGAGCCCTGAGAGACTGCTTCACATCATACGAGGATTATTTCAGACGACAAACTTTTGTGTTATCTTTCTTACTGACAAAATCAGGGAGTTACTCCATGTAAACCTCCTCCACAAGAACACCATTAAGAAACAATTCTTGAACTCAAGTTGAAACAAAGACCAATGATAACCATCCATCAAAGAGATCAGAATCCAAACCGATATCATCTTTTCTACAGGAGAGAAAGTTTCATTATAGTCCATTTCATTATGTCTGAGAATAACCTGTTGCCACCAACCTAGCATTTAATCAGGCCAACAAATCATGAAGATTAATTTTAACTGTCCAAACCCACTTGCAACCAACAGTGTTTTCTTAAAGGAAGTAGAATAGGTTCTCTTGTGTCATTCTGAGACATTGATTTACAAAATTGACATTCTTATGAGCTTGACAATGGGGATATTAAGGTGAGGATCCATACCTACCGCAATCTCAGAAACAAAGGGAGGTTGTTCAGAGTTTGGGGATGAGCCTACCAGAACTATGATAGGCATAGTCACAGATACCTCAAAAGTTTGGACTGGTAGGATAGTTGGAACATGAGAAACAATAGCTTTGAGGGCATGCTGATACCAGATGTTTTGTTTTGTGATTGGAAGATTAATAGGCTAACTTGTTCAACTGATGTTAGGGAAGCAGATCTTTGATTGGAGAAGCTTAGTTATCTTGAATTTTTTTATCAGCGATTGAGTTCGTATTAGGACCATCATTAGAATACGACAGAAAATAGGATGTGTGACCAAATAGGTGATGATGCAGTATCAAGTGAAGAACTCATAGGCACAAAAGATTGGCTAAAAAACAAGGTTATGATTTCGAAAACGTCATATTAGCAAAAATATACATTTTGCAGTTTAGGACAGTATCACCTATAACCTTATTTGATGTAAACCATACCCAAGAAATACACAATTAGTACATTGATCAAAATTAGAAAGACTAGGATGATCATGATTTTAAAAACAAGTACTTTAAAGAATCAACACCCCCCCCCCCCCCCCCCCCCCCCCCCCACACACACACACACTTGTTTTCAAGGGAATATAACATAAAACAGGACTTCCTTTGAACACTGTGGACAACATGTGATTAATTAAATGGCAATCAATTAAAACATCATATCCCCAAAATTTCTTAGGAATTTGTTTATGAATCATTATTGTTCTTGCAACCTCCAATATATGTCGATTCTTATTTTCAACAACACCATCCTATTTGGAGGTGTAAGAAGAGGATTCATGAACAATACCAAATTCAACTAAAAATTTAATAAAATCGAATGAAAAATATTCCTTTGCATTATCATTTCACAAAACTTTCACATAAATATTAAATTTTGTGTTCACTTCAGCACAATATTTATGAAAAATATTAGATATCTCAAAATGAGATTTCAACAAATAAAGTCGAGCACTCGAATAATCATCCACAAAAGTCACAAAATATCGAATTATCGATCCAATCACCGGCTCAACATTGTGGCTCTTATATATCTCAACGAACTAAAATAAATAAACTATTAGATCCACTCTCAACTCTAGGTGGGCATGTGGCATAGTGATGCTTATCCAACTCATATAACTCAGATACTAACTCAGAAATGAAAGATAACTCACTCTTCAAAGTCTTCAGAATTTGCTAAGAACTACAATGCCCTGTTCAAGTAGCAAATCAAACACAATTAGCAACCCATAAAATTTGTTGCAACCTTCTCCATAGTCAGATATTCTTTCTGAACAATACACAAAAGAAATCTCTTTTAAACATCCCAACAATAATGATTCAATATTGTGCAATAACCACCACTCAATATTGTGAAGTAGAAACATGAGCCCGTATTGTCATTATAGTCGTCATCATACCCTTCAAGCATCCGACATCCCTAGCCTATTCAAATTTCTGCATAACCTCTGAAAAGAATAAACGATGGGTGCACTACACCTTCACAAGACTGACTTAGGATACTAGTGAAACAATTCAAGAGAGGATAGCTTGCTGCATATACCTTTCAAATGTGAGAGCTTAGAAAAAAGGACTTTAACATACTATGGTACATTAACTTGGTTGAATGGTCCCCAAATAAACTCGATAGACGTTAGCTCGCTGAACAAAATGAGCTACATAATGTCCATCTAAACTATTTGTTTTGTAAAAGCTTTTGAAATCATGGTCATAAAATATACAAAACAACCTTGAAATGGAGAGAACTTTAGTGATGGTTGTGAACATTATTTAAACCAATCATAGACCGCATGCTATGGTTCAATTGCTGATATAGTTACCCTAGACCTTTGACTATGGTTCAATTGCTGATGAATTTCCCTTGGACAACTCATGGTCGCTTTGCACTTGCACACCGGTAACATTTGTTTTGTTTTGCTGAGAAGGAGCATATTGGTGATGATGCAATTGAAGACATTTGGAGTGATTGTTTTGTGGTGCGCTCACCAGGGGTTAGTCATATTAGGGATTTGCTAGAGGAAACAAATCTTTTGATAGTCAGAAGGATCTTTGATGAAAGATATTTAGTACTTTTTGGTCACCGAAAAGACCTGTTCCTTGTACTAGGTGTTCTGGCACTTCAAGTGCTTTTTGTCATATTAAGTAATGGTTGAACTAGTCATTCTTGAAACATAGAATGTCCTTTGATGATCATCTTTATCACATTGGAGGTGTTGTGATGGTGGTAAAATGTGTCTCGCAACATGAAGGTTGCTTGCTAATAGGATTTTTTTATTGAATTTACATTTGAACCTTGAAATTAGAAGGCATAGAGAATTAAAGGCTGAAATATGTAATTGCAGTAGCTTGCACACAGTTTAGGTTAATGCTTGTTTTAGTTAGCATCCATCATCATCACTTAAGTTGACTATCCCTTTCAAAGTTGATTTCTATGTTTCATGACCATGATTTACAAAAGCTTTTAAGAGCACTTTTACCCCTATCGCCCGGGCAAAAGGCAAAAGGCAGGAAGGGCGGTTACTATTCATCCCAAATAGTAACTGCCTTACAAAGTTTTCGACCCCTTCCCACCCACGTGAATAGTGACTTCCTGGGCAGTTACTATTCACACTTATGTTATTATAATAATAATTTTTTTTTGTAGATTTGTGGTTGATAGTATTTTTGATAATATTTGTTGAAGAGATTTTTGCAGATATGAAAATCGGGTCTGATTTTGGACATATATGAAATATTTGGATGAGATTTATTATTATTATTTTGATAAGATTTTGGACAAATAAGTTTGTTTTAAATTCAAGCACAATTTTGGGCCAACAAGTGAAGCTTGTTTGTTGCTTGATATAATTTGTTTTTCTTGATATGTAGTGTGGAGAGTGAAGAAGATTGATATATTTATAGGGAAAATTGTTAGATTATCCCCCAAAATTTGGGAATTTTAAAGAGTTTTTAATTTTTTTTAAAATAAAAAATTCACAGAAGGCCTTTTTCATTTAAAAAATCAAAAAAAAGGAAAAAGTAGGCATTGGGGGTGGTGAGGCCCACGTGAACAGTGCCCTGTCCCCGGGCATGCACTCAGGCTCGGGCTGTCCGGGTTCAAGCCCAGGCAGCGTGGGTCCCACCACCTGCCCGGGCAATAGGCAACGGGTGGGGTCGGTTTTTTCTTCTTTTTTTGTCTTCACATGGGTGGGGCCCACCCGTTGCCTGGGCTAAAGGCAACGGTAGAAGTGCTCTAAGAAAGAATTACTTTAGATGAACTTAGCTCATTTTGTTGAAAGAATTACTTCAAATGAGATCATTTAAGACAGTCAATCCAGAGGATATACTCTAGTTTGTTAAAGTAGTCGATTACATAAGCACTTATCTTCGACAGTTGTAAGAGCAAGCTATCATCTCTTGAATTGCTGACCAGGATCCTAAGTCAGACTTGTGAAGGTGTAGTGCAACCATCGTACGTGTGTAAAATTTGTTGAGAATCTTTATTGTTCAGAGTTGATGATTAAAAAGTAATCTCACTGAAAGTGGAGAAGGCGGCAGTAAAGATAGTGGAGAAAGCTGCAACGAAGTTTTTTGGGTTGCTAGTTGGGGGTGGCGGCACAAAGGAAGGAGGAGAAGAGCCCGATCTTTTTTTTCATCTTTGCTTTTTTCTAAAATTTACTTTTTGAGAAAAACATGAAGGGCTGTTAAGAAAGTTGGGAGCGGAAAATTTTTGTATAATATCCTCACTCTGTACCATGATAATGGTATTAGAGAATAGAATAATACTTTGTTGGATAACCGCTACGAAATACAAAGACTTCTATATATAGGAGAGTACAAACCAAAGCATTGTTTCTTCCTATGCCAGACTAAACTAAACCAATACTTAGTCACCTTTAATATTACTTCTAATACTTTTAATACCCTTATCATATAAGAATAATAGCGTAGTTGCCAAGGTTGACACATCCCATGAAATATAAAAATGAATGCTTTGTCTGATATCAAATAATCTTCAACAGTAAATTACTTATTGATATTCAACTGCATTTCCTTATGGCTTAGTTTCTTGGAAGGCCATACTTCTTATAAAAACTGAACTTGTTTCACATAAAAGTTAGATTATGAAAGACTCTTCTCTTTGTTTTGAGTCCATTTATTGCTAATTTTCTGAATTAATTTAAAGTGTTAGAGTCTAAACGAAGCATTTTGTTTTCTTCTGTTTAAGCGAATATTTTTTTGGGCTGTAATTCTGTACTTGAAATGAGAATGTTGGGATAAATGACCGGTAGACGATAGTATGTATGAGAAAATAGATCTATGGTATGGGAGAGTGATAGGAGTTATGTAGTCCATTCAGAATTACAAAACATAGTTATGACAAAAGTAATAAGATTTACTAGTATAAATAATGTATTCAAGTGTTTAAAAATTGTTTATCATGTGTTTAATAAGTATTGAAAAGTGTGTAAGAAAGTGTCCAGGTTGAAAGATGTGTATTAAAAATTTAGGAAACATGTGAGAAGTGTTGAACACATGTGAGGAGTGTCCAATTTCTATGGTGTTGGTGTCCAACAGGAGCAGGTATGGCTCCGTCATCAGTGTTCATGCTAAATGGAAATGGGTAACTGGTGAGAAAAGAAATATTTGTTATTTTATTTGTTAAAAAAAGGATCTGATTGTCAGGTTACTTTATGAGACCAAGGTATGCAGCAGAGATAATTTTGCTGATAAGAAATATTTTGAGAAATTATCAAAAAAATAAAAAAAGAAGAAATATTTCGAGAAATGATACTTCTACAATAGAATTATGACGAGGGATGACAGAGAAATACCTAGAGTGAGTATTTCACCCCTATGCTTGAATCATCTGGTGTGCCGATTGATTGATTGATTGAGGACAACTAGTTCATTGATATAGCTAGAAGTTGTGACTGTTAAACTAGGTTAGTACAGTGGATTTTATATGTCTAGTATATCTATGAAAGTTGTATAACGAAACTGTATGAATTAATATGACCTGATATGCTAAACTTGGTAGTACAGTGGAGTTTATGTGACCGTAGGATGCCGATGAAATTTGTATATGGAGTTAGGAGTTAATATATGACCTGATATGCTTTATATTTCAATATGTTGGGTAGTTAAGACAATATAGAGGGATCTACTACAATATTGGCCTACAACTAGCGTGCAATTGAATATGAAAAATCTAATGATTCTAATATAAATCTGATTGTATCTTTTTTTTTGGGTGATTAATTTAGATGTATCATGACTGTCTATTTAATACAAATAGTGTTAATCCATCTGAATTACTCGAGTAGCTGCATGCGTGTGTAATACAAGGATATATTGTTGCACCAAATTGAAGTTTATTTATTCTGTGACAACATTTTCAATATTAACTTTATAGATATTTGTTAAATAGAGAAATATGACTGGATATGCTATATATTTTTAATGTGTCGAGTAACTGAGGCAATGCAGGAGGATATAATAGACCTTTAGCTTACAACTAGGGTGCTGATGAATACAAATAATCTATTCTCTGATATGAAGTTAATTTTGCATGTCTTCTAATTAATTGAGATGTCTCATGGCTGTCTATTTTAAAACAAATGGTGTTAAAACCATACAAAATATTTGAATAAGTGCTTGCTTGTCCTAAACTCCTAATATACATGAACATATTGTACTGCACAAAATTGAAGTCTATGTATCATGTAAAACCATATTCAATACTAACTTTCTGTATACTTGCTAAAATACAGCACCAAATAAAATACATTAAAAATCAAACTCATGTTTCTTGCCATTCGTTTGCATTATTCATCAAACATCCAATGAATTTTGTATGTGGACCACTTTACTCGAAAATATGTCCGTATTCAATTCAAATCGAAATCTTCTCTGTCGGATAAAGTTGTTAACCTAACCATCTATAGAATATGTGTATTCATTGTTCTATCTGCTAGAAGAAAACAAATATAAACACTACATCCTCTTGGTTTGCACTCTGTTGACAACCCATCAACTCATGCTTTGAGGCGAAATGGTTATTGACATTTAAGATACTGTGTTTCATAGATTTCCTAAGTTCAAACTTCATTTATAACAATTAAAACATATTTATTATAATCTATTTATTTCAAGTTTTCTAATCAGAGGCCTTTGCACGTGACCTTAAGGCTCACGCGAGGGGAGTGTGAAGATTGCTTGAAGTATATGATGGCATTCATGATTTCTTTAAGGTTCACTTGAGGGGGAATGTTAAGATAGATACGTAGACATAGTGGCCACCTTAATTTTCTCACTTTGCGACCAAAAATGTCAATTTGATAGAAAAGATGGCATTTTGAAGAGTTGAAATTGGTAAATGACATTGCAATTTTGTTCATGCGCAGGATTTGTAAGTTTTCAAAACAAACCTTATAACTTAAAGATGGCTAATATTTTGGAATAAAATATTTTAGGTTGCGGGTTTGATGGCACTGATGGAAGGTGAGCACGTTGGACCATTCAACCTTGGCAACCCTGGGGAATTCACCATGTTAGAGCTTGCTCAGGTTATACCATAATTATATCCACATTTATTGAACTTCATGCACTTTCTCAATTTATTCAAATGAACGATTTGAACATTCTTTTGAACTAATATGCCTTAATTATCTAGGTTGTGAAAGAAACTATCGATCCCGCTGCAACCATTGAGTTCAGGGAAAATACAGCAGATGACCCACATAAGAGAAAACCTGACATCAGCAAAGCGAAAGAGCTTCTGAACTGGGAGCCAAAGATTTCATTACGTGAAGGACTTCCTTTGATGGTATCTGATTTCCAGAAGCGAATTCAGAATGGGGAAATTTAGACACTCAAAGGCCAAAGTTTAAAGCTGCATCAAGTTATGTGCAACTGACAGATTCAATCTTATGTATGTACGGATCATCATTCTTCCGTGAGTTCCCTACTCATGCCTCCTATTTATATCCTGAACAGTCGATAGAAGAGCCTTTCTTTATTTTTATTTTTTGTCTTTTCTGTTTTTGTTACTGAAGTTTACTCTATTACTTTGTAAAATTTTGATCTTTTGGTTGATCTATAGTCTATACAAAGTGCAAGTTTTAGATTACTATTACTTGATGGAATGTTTTTCATGTTGCCTTTTAATTTCCCTGAACTTTGGAGGTTTGAAGTATTGATGGAGCACATCTTGGATTAAGAATGTCAGCAAAACTATTTTCGTACAACTCTACTTGATTTGGTTTCTTACATTATTTAGAGGGAGGGCTTATCTATTAGATCTGAGACGAATGGAGCAGTTAACTAGGGAGCTAGATTGCCACAAAATTTCTTTTCCTTGGAAGTGTTGGAAACTATATGTAATTCCCTCAACAAAGTCCGATTCCCACTAGGCCTGTATTTATAAGCAGATTATTAGAAGAAAAATAATTTATTGTGGACAATCCTGGTTTAGGTGTTGGCCCATAAAATGGGATTTCGACACGCGGAGGTGTGTTAGCAGATAAATATAAACTCCTCAATTTTCATGGCAACTTCAAAGTTTTGGTGTAGCGATGAAGACATTCCATTAATTAAAACAGATACAAATTCAAATCGGTCACTACAATTCATCGCATTAAGAAAGATGAGAATCTAGCAAGGGCCATACAAGATTGTATATGTAATTGCGGAGTGTACATGAATAGAAACCTTACCCTGATTGCAGATTTACAGGGAAAAAAAATCTGCTCCACCATGGTGTATACACCAATTGGGGTGTACACCATTGGATGCACTTTGAAATAAGTGCTTCTACTTGATTAGCCTACCGGCACTTATTTCAAAGTGCATCCAATCTTGTCCACCCTGGTTTATACAACATGTTGCAGCATTTTTTTTTTCTTTTTCGATTTACAAATATTAACTTGGTAAGTATCAGAGTACCAAATATGGAAACTAATGTCAGCATTCTAAATATCGACAAATATGAACTTGAATGGATATGTAGTTTATGTACATATAAAATCTAACATTGGAGGACGGAAACACTCTAAATTTCCCTTACTATACTAAAACATTAAGTTGTAGTATGGTTGGAGAGTTTATTTTTATTGAGTGAATAGCCCTCCCAGTTATACATAGATGTGACATTAAGTTGTAGTATGGTTGGAGAGTTTATTTTTATTGAGTGAATAGCCCTCCCAGTTATACATAGATGTGACGAGGAAAGCCTACTTTCTCTTGTTTCTTCTTGATACTAACTTTACTGTCATTTCTAACTCCAATTGCGAATGCAATGACGGATAAGTTTGGGCGTGCTCAATCAAGACCGATAACAACATCAGTTAGAGAAGTGATATGAATCGTAGTGAAACCAGCAAAAGACAATATGGGTAGACCTAAATGGACCTGGATTGGGGCAGTTGAGAAAGATATGATAGGTGTTAAGTTGACGAAGTAGATGGCCCTTAAGCTGAATCGAGGAAATTGAGTAATGCGTCCCGAACCATTAAGAGTTATGATAAAAGTTTTCTAGTTACTTTCTATGGATGCATTTGAGTCTATGTACTGAAAAACAATGGGGCTTCTCTATCCTGATACCTATTATGAGAGCATAACTACAAAGCCAGCTGCAGGAATCAATTCTGGAATACTTTTAACATTCAATTTTCAAAAGAAGAAAAGAAAGCTAGATTCTACCTTCCTTTCAGTTGCAGTGCTCTTCTCACTGTCTGATTTATACAGGAAGGGAATCCACCAGCTAAACTTCTAGAATACTACAAATCTCACCTGTTGCTTTCGAGTCCTTTCTTTCGGTCTCACAAAGATGGAGGTGGGCATTACTTTTACACTTGTTCATTGTTGATGGGTTTATCATTGTGACCTGTTGCCATATTCTTGAATTATGCTGCAATATTCTGATCGTCACGATGCTTCATATCAAATTATTTTCCCAACTGTGCTTACTTTTTGAAGTGATTAATAGTTCTGAAGGTGTAGCAAGTCATATTAAGCTGCAGTTTAGCAGACATTACTGAATTTTGCCATTTGATTTTAAAGTTGAAGCCGAAGTTTGCGACTAAGGTTTTGAAGTAACTATAGTAGCAGACTAGCAGGGAACGATTGTGGGCACTATTGTGGCTAGCTGTAACGACCAGCTGAGGGTTATGCTGATACAAAGCCCCTCCTGGAATTGCTTTGAAGTGAGGGTTTCGTCTGGGAAATTCGTCCTTGGTATTTAGGTAGTTTCCCCCCCTAAGTGCAACGACTTCAGTGTTACTGATTTTGAATTGCATCTAATGATCATATCAACTTGCAACTCTTGTAGTTGGAAGAATTCAATTTGTACTCAATTGCAACTTTAAGTAGAGGAAGAATGACCGATGTGGAGCAGATGTCGTAGGACGGACGAGTAGAAGATTGGAAGATGAGAGGATGCAGCTCAACTTGCGTTGTTGAGAAATGTAACTCAAGATCTTTTCCTCCAAAATTTCAAACCCCAAAACCAAAATTTCTCCCCTAAAAAACTCATTACTTTATTACTATCTCTCTCTCTTTACTTTTTCATATTTCTCTCTTTCTCTCTCTCTATATATGTCTCTCCCATTCTTTCTTTATTTAGTTAAAAATTTTAATTTTAAGATTTCGGTTTTGTAAAAATTCAGAATTTTTAATAGCAAATATCTCTTCAACAATTAAATTTTATTATTTTACACACTTAAGTATCTAAGAAGTTAGATTTTATACCCCCATTTATAATTATTTTTCAATATAGACTTTTATTTATAACTAATTATTGTCATACTATTCAAACTTGAGTTACATAATTATTGTTTTACTGTTTACATGACTTTTCGTGTTTTGTATCGTTCCGAAGACATGCCCTATATATATATATATATATATATATATATATATATATATATAGACTAACGAAAACCAATAGGCTCAGAAAACACTAATCATAAGTAGGGCTGCATTGGAGTGCCGCGCCAACTAGGATATGATAGCTATATAATCAAGAATACTTAGAACATGATTGAAATAATTATTCAAATCATAAAGTGTTTTGCATCACTGCCTAAACCATTGTGAGTCATCGTCACCAAAAATTTTGGTGAAATGAGTTAGTCTCAAAACTCTAAATTTGATACTTTCAAGCCTTCCTCTCTTCTCTCCCGCTCATACCCCAGATGTGTATTCAACTTTGAATAATTATCATGGCACACAATCAAATAGATTTCAAAACAATAATTTCAATGGCCCAAAATTTTGTAACCAACTAATATCCAAATCAATCTCATCATTGCCTACAAACAAAACCGAAAGATAATGCAAGAAATTAAACAGATATCATTAAAGGATTTTTGAGAGTCAAATACTTCTCTCCGGAATATGAGAGAGGAACAACCCAATGAGCCAAGAAATCCAAACCGGCAGCCGAGCTATCGATCGCTACAGTATACCCCTTTTACTCCTCCGCAGATCTGAGGATGAGCAAGATCAGGCTCCGATCGGTGGTAGGGGTAGGGTTTTACACAGGTGAGAAAGAAAGAGAGCGGGAGAGGAGCGCTCTCTCTTTCTTCCTTATCGATTAGGGTTTCGAAGAGACCTTCGATTAGGTTTCCGAAAGGTGCGGATCTCTTCAGATAGGGTGAGAAGAGAATAGAGGAGCCCCAAAGAGATCGTCTTTCAACTTCGAGAGCGGGTATCGAGAGCGGGAGAGGGGGATTAGGGTTTGGAACGAGAGAGAGCGGGAGAGAAGAGAGGAAGGCTTAATCGATAAGGAAGTGTAGAGATAGAGGAGCCCCAAAGAGATCGTCTTTCAACTTCGAGAGCAGGTATCGAGAGCGGGAGAGGGGGGATTAGGGTTTGGAACGAGAGAGAGCGGGGGAGAAGAGAGGAAGCCTTATCGATAAGGAAGTAAAAGAGATAAGGGGAGTATACCCCTTTTACCCCTCCGTTATTGAGAAGAAAAGAGCGGGACGATCTCAGCCGTCCGATCGTGATCAAGATCGATCAGACGGCTGTGACTTCCAGCTCTCGATAAGGCACTCAGCTTTCGAGCTCTTAATAGACTCACTCTATATATATATATATATATATATATATATATATATATATATATATATATATATATATATATATATATATATGGCCGCAGTTATACCAAACAACCCGTAGCCATTACAGAACAGCCAATTTGATGATTATTCACATGACGGTTAGAATGAAAATACATTGATCTAACGCTACCATACAAACACTGACTGACCAAATTAAAAGCAAAGAGATAACCACTCACGATATGATCAATGCCTTTATGACTTAAGGTTTTCTGAGATAGGCCGATGTTGAGATGCACCAACCGTATCAGATCATAATTTGGCTATATTTTTAATATTACAGATGAACTATAGGTCGATTGTCTATTTCCCAGGGTTTCTGAACCCTGTCATGAGTAGCATAAATCTAGATAAAAGGAAGGATTGGTTTCTTCAGTGAGCTGGAGGCTTTGGTGGCCATAGCTGGGCATTCTTCACCTTCGAGATGCTGTTGAGTACACCCAATGGAGTCACATCTCCAACCACAGTCACCTTCTTGTTCACCAAGTCGGTCGTGAAGGACTTCACTCCTGACAAAGGGTAAAATTTATAAAATCAAAAAAAATTAAGAAGAATATATTTATATATATTATGAGGGAAACACAGTTGTTCTCACCTTCCATCTTCGAGATGTGCTTCCTCACCTTCCCTTCGCAGCCTTTGCAGTGCAACGACACCCTCAATACCACAATCTTAACATTTGAAAAAGAGAAACTCAGTCCATATATATATATGCCATCATCTCTGGCGAGATATATATATATATATATGTATGTATGTATGTATGTATGTGTGTGTGATTTATTATCGTGCCCGTCTTGCTTGATTTTTCAAAATTGCGTGCCGAATTCGCACTTTTGAACTATGTAACTATGAAACTATGAAACCAAGCAATAGTTTGAGAAGTATTATAAGAAATGGTGACAATTCGAGATACATCGGGTGAAAATTGCAATTTCACTGAAATCATGTCCCCCCCTCTTTAATAAACAAAAAAATTTTAGTTCGTACCTGTTGCTCTTGTGGTTTACTAGTAGTGCTACTACTAGTAGAAGCAGAAGAAAAAGAAGAAGAAGAGGAGGTAGAGTCTGTCTCATTGGACTTCTCAACCTTCACAGACTGAAACCTCTCCATCTCAACCGGCAACACAACACTTATCTCTTCAATCTTTGCACTCGACTGAAACCTTGAAAGTTCAATAACTTTCGCAGATGGAGCAGCAATAGATTCTTTGGTGGTAATGAATTCATCTGGAAACTTGCTCTCGTTGCTCAGTAGATGTCGTCGAGAACTTGCAGGACTGCTGAGTTGAGTGGTGGTTTGTTTTTTCGTCTCGCAGGCTTTCTTATTCTTTTTACTGCTCCTCTTCGGATTAATATGATGAATATGAATTGGTGAGTTGCTGGGCCTCGTCGTTATCGGAGACTGAGGGGGGACTGGGTTAAGAGGTTTCGACCTCAGAGGGTCCCGTAGGTGCGGAGAGTAGCGGTCTATTGCTCGGCCCCCACCGACATCGGTCATAGGGAGTGCCCGGTGTTTGGTGGTGGCTGTGGTTGGTGTTATCGCAGATGAAGGTGGAGAGGTGCAGAGGTGAACCTCTTTCAGTTCTCTTAGGAGATTGGGGGTCATGATTTCCTAGAGGGAGAGGGAGGGGGAGGGGGAGGGGGAGGGAGAGTGAGGGAGGGGTGTTTTTGATTTGCCTTATAAGCATGGAAGAAAATTATGTGGTGACCCGCATATGGGTTGGACCTGAACCTAATTCGACCCGAGAAGAAGGGTATTTTCGAATACTTTTCCCCTAGTTTTGGAGCAAGAACAAATTTACTCAAAATCCTGCTAGGATAGGTATAATCAAGTAAATTTGAAATGCACGTGTTAATTATCTAGTACATGAAATTGCATTTAAACGCCCCAAGTGACACGCGAAAAGTGTTTCTAAGACGATCTTCAGTTCGATTTGATTCATTTCCAAGTGGAGTTTCTTTTTCTTGACAACTGACCTATGTATATCCTTAACTTAATTATTTGTGTAATAAATTGGACATCAATGGTATAATTCTCATAAAGCAAAGCTTCCCTCAATGTGGATGATTTGATTCTGAAGAGAATGAAGATGGGAATAATAATTTGTTGGCAAACCACCGAGCAAATTGGCGAGGAGTTTATGAGCCAACTTTTCCTTTGCTGTATTATCTCAACTTCTCATCCACACAAACTACATAGCATCAGATGCCTTCACCCTTTTCCAATTCAAATGCCCTCTGCCTTTTTGAGATTCCTTCAGAAGAAAAAAAGAGCCATATCATTTTAAAATCTTAAATATACATTTTTGTTACATATTTTTTGGTAGTCCTTTTTTTTTGGGGGGGGGGGGGGGGGGGGGGGGGGGGGGGGGGGGGGAGGGGCTGGTTTAAATTAGGGCTGGGAATTAGTCCGAATCCGACCAGGGAATTGTTTGGACCTGCAAGTTATCAACATATGTCGGGCTTGAACTTACTTTTGAGGCCCGGGCATAAGAGTTGATTAGTTGTGACTTGTGAGCTCATTCTCGACCAATTAAATCCAATTGGGGGGTCTTCATAATCTGGAGTAGGACTGGGGAGCCGCTCCTTTTTATTGGAGGGAATTGTGCGAGTTAACGTACGTGCATACACGCGTCCGAATGTATAGATGAGGTAGTGGACTCACCCGTTGAAAGACGGGCTAGTACTTAGCGTAAAAATATGTTAACAAATATATTTAGGTTTTTAAGTTGAAAATATATACATGTATGCATACATAAATGTCATAAACGTATAATTTTTGTACTATCTATACTATCTATACTTATATACTACATTAAAAAGTATGAGTTTGGCATATTCTCAACAAAATTCTTCTATCAATAGCAACTTTCATATGTTGATTTTCGATCATCATTAATAAATCATATTCAATAGATGAGAATTTCCCAAATAATGCACGTGCATCCAATATATAAAATAAGGGATTATTATTTTATGTAAAAGGAAATAAATAAAACCGAATTAGGGTTTTACCTAATAAATGGAAAATAATAAATGAAAAAAATGTAAATGGCATCGTGTCATAAGCAATCCATTTATGTATAGAAACAAATAAATAAAACTAATCTATAAATGGACTAATCCATTTATACATGGAAAACAATAAATAGAAACATCCTTGCATGTGAAATAACCTAATAAATGAAAAAAATAAACGGAAAAATCACGTCTTATGCACTCCATTTATGCATGGAAATAAATAAATAAATAGACGCATCAATGCATATGCAATATTTTCCAAGGGGAAATAAATAAAACTATATCATGGTTTCACCAAATTAATGGAAAATAATAAACGGAGAAAAAAAGACATCGTGTCATATGCAATCCATTTATGCATAGGAAAAATACAAAAAAAAAAAAAGACAATAATCTGCAAATGGACTAATCCATTTATACATGGAAAAAAAAACAAATAGAAACATTCTTTGCATGTGCAATAATTTATTAATGGACTATTCCCATTTATGCATAGGAAATATTTTCTATTATGTACAATAATTTAGAAATGTACCAAATTATTGTTTAAAAATGGACTAATCCATTTATGCATAAAAAAAATATTTTCTTGCGACATACTATACATAAAAAAATATTTTCTTATGCATACTATACACTAGTGTTACCCTGTGCAAATTGTACAGACTAAAATACTTTTAACAGACTCATAAAATTATATGGAACTTAAACAATACAATGATGATATGCACTGTGTCTTTTTTTCCAGTTTATCTTATTCAATAACATGTGCTACTCTTGTCTGGAAAACCTAAATAATGATATTTTAATCTATTTTGGTCATATTCTTTGAAACCACTAAGAGAGATTTCATTAGTTCATATTCTTTTATTATCATGTACATGCACAGTAAATTTAGTTCTTAAACAAAAATATAAAAGTCATTAAAGGACGGAGGTGACCATATTCAATACCGACACAACTCTAAGACATAGTTAAACTCTAGATCCCTAAATTTAGAGATGCCCCTTAACTGTTTCGATCACAATATAATTAAAAGATGACAAATCTACAAATTATCAAATTCACATTTTCAAATCAACCAACATAATTCTATATTTCTAAAGCAAATAAAAAAAAGTCGAATAATTAACAAAGTTGAGCTTACAATGTAGTAATAGGTGGGGATGTGTCTCTTCTTGGACTCCTCCTTGATGTACTCTGCTATCTCCTTCTCTACAGTGTGCTTCTCAACTGTTTTTTCTCTCAAATCAAGCATTCCATCTTAAATCATTTCCTCTCAAATGAAACATAATCAACATCAGAAGGTGAGTACTCTGCATTTTCACAAACAGCTCGTGTGCACCACAAATAAGAAAATAATTGTAATCAAGATAATATTGAACCCAAATTTGAACATTCCCACATCTATAAGCATCTTACTGAGCCCTATATTTAGAAGATTGGTGTATAAATCCATCCACTTGAGTTCCATATGCCCCCACCACACAGCAGGCTCCTACAACTAACATATTTTAGTTCATTCATGCATTTTATCAAAGGATGAGCGCATATAGTAAATAGAGATACGATTGAAAATTTTAACATGGGAAGACGAAGCCGCACATAATAAACCAAAGGATCTTTAGACATTACTCTTAAATTCATGCATCAAATATTTTCATCTCTTTAGCAAATAATTATACTATATATACAATCCAAAATAAGAGAGGATGTTACAACTTGATCAATACCTTAATCTCATATTATCAATATTCTAAAAAATAATAAATATATAATCCAAAATAAGAGAGGATCTTACAACTTCCTGAATACCTTAATTTCGGCGAGGATTTGGGGTATGGCGTATGGCTGTTGCTTAGAACTGGGTGGACTGGCGAACGACGAATGATTACGGTTGAGTTTTGGGTTTGGGACGACAACGAGGATAGGCGAACGGGGACGACTTGTATGTGGGTGGACGGCGAACAGCGACGGTTTGGATTGGGGTGGATTTGCGAACGACGAACTGTGACGGGTGAATTTTGGGCGAGGATGGGTTGGGTGGGATTTGGGAAGAGGAAGAGTTTTTTGTGTTTTGTATATTTTTTAATTTTGTTTTATTAAGTTAAATGTGTGGTCTGCATGTGGTAAGATAAGTTTGAACTCCTATTTTTGTTCTTCTTTCTCTATTTCAAAATAGAAAAAGGAGGAAGGAGTAGTCCTATTAGCTTAAGGTATAATATAAAATAAGGGCTGCACAAATCAATTCCATATTGCTGCTTGTTGGAGTTTATGGAATGCTACGAATGATAGAACTTTCAACAACAAGCACCTAACGAATGATATTTTAATCACTAATGTTAAACTCTGGTTCTCTCATTGGCTAGATGGTAGTGCAAGCTCTAAGAAGAAATTGAAGATCGGGAAAGAATTGGAAGATGCAGGAGCAGCGGATCTACTTAGGAGCATTCCAGCCTTTTTGCCAAGCAGTGATGACAGCAGCCGAGAGTAATTGAGTAGAGGTTCTAATGTACTTTTTGGGGAACTGTAATGTCCCGTTTTGTAACTATTTTGATAACCCTCGTACTTAGCTTATGATGTATGTCTGTTTGGTTGGGGGTTTATTTTGTAATTGAGTGCAGCGGTTGAGTGTGCGCGGGGGATGAAATCATTGTTTTGACTCTAGTAGAGAAGTACGACAATAGTCTGCTGCCCTCTCTACGATTCAACACTATGTCATCTCGATCTTGAGCACCAGCGAGGCTCAACTCTTTTTTAGAACCCCGCCATCAGTAGATTGTAATAGTTCCTTTACTCTATCTAATATATATTTGAATGTGAGGTAGGGTTTCGCCCTACCTTTTTCCAGTAAAAAAAAATTATTTCAAGTCTTTCGTACTTTCGAATCTACTTCTACTTCTAATATTTTCTCCTTTTGAGTTACCAAGTGATAAGATATGTTCATTTGATGTTCACTTGATTAGGTATATTTGTTTTCCTTCCGAACATGAACTTAGATCTATGTTTGAGTTTTTCTTATTTGATTTTGTTCTTATTAAATTCTAGAAATTTTCTCTTCACATGTATAAATTGTAATGGCCGAGTTATCAACATTTATTTATTTAATATAATTAATTTAATTATCATATACTACTAATTAATTTAATTATCAGTTCAATTTTAGTTTACAGCTTGTACAAACTCTATTGTCTTCAAAATTTTGGTTTACTTCAACAAGAAAATGATAAGTTATGTTATTTACTAGTGTCTACAATGGAATTTCGTCGTTGGATTTTTTGTCAGATTACAACTGCAAGAATTTCGCTAAGTTGTTGCATCTCTGCCCTCAACTCGGACACATCCTCGATGCGAGCAAGCCCAGAAGTAGATGCAGAAGGGCCGAAGACTTGAGAGGGTGTTGGCCCTAAACCCAACCCACGCACACGACTATGGCGATCTCTACCCCTCACTTCGAACACAACTTCCTTTTGAAGTGTTAATGAATCAGAGTAAGAAGTGGAAGATCTCTCTCCATGCAATCTCTGGCCTTTTTCTACAAAAAAGACTGAACAAAATATTAAGATTAAGTTATTTATTCGAAAGCAAAGTCAAATATCAATGAAGCACACATGTGCAAAAATTTACCACTATATCTGCTACTTCATCATCCATAAAGTTTCATTTTTTGGGATGTGGGTAGCCTCAAAAAATCTATCTCGCCGATTCTCTCACCATAATTTGACACTTCCTATAGATGAGTAAGATATAATGATCAAGTTATGTGTTATTTTATTGTGCCAAAAATATGAAAACCCCAATGGCCAAAAAACTTAAAACCAGAAAAAAGACTTGAAATGGCTGAAATTGCATTTTACCAATTCATCTCGAAATTTCTGACTTGCTCGATTGCTTTTGCTGGTTTCTTCTCTTTTCTGTACAACCTAAAATTATAGTATTACTCAATTAACATGAAAATAAAAGATAAACACTTTGATATCAAATCTCATATGCTTATGAATACCTTTCCTATATTTGAATTCCAATAATTGACAAAGAATTTCCAATCTTGAGCAATGATATAGGGTAGAATATCCTTTGCATTTTCGGCCTCAGACCTCTCAGGAAAATAAAACTTCCCTTTCAAATAATTTTTATAATCCCCCCACTTCTTAGAAGCCGATTTGTCTAACCAAATGTCCAGAACGTTGGAATAAGAAAAATATAGCGACAAAATAATATTCATTTAAAGATAGAGAAATGCAGTTATAATATAGTCATGAGGAATTATGAAAATATTAAAATTTTGAACTTAGATGCATAAACTTAGTTTGACTAATATGTTTTCAGGAAAAGAATACCTTTATAATAGCAAATGTGGTAGCCTTGGTCGTGGTGGGCACTTTTAACCAATTTGGACAGCTTGGACAAAGGCGACGATTTCTTGCAACCACCCCACAAAATTGTGAAAGTTTACTCGTAGCTCGACCTATAGGTTGGTGAAAACTATTTGCAATTATGACTATTCTATCATTGTTTGGTAGTTTCCAAATATCCGACATCTTTGTCATCCCCCTTTGCCTCCTGGGCGTGCTTCCTTCACCTACCTTGAAGTGACTACCTCTCTGGTCTGTACCTGCAGTGCCTCAAATTATAGCTGGAGTGGCTCCTTCACTATCTCCTCTACTGTTCTGGGTTGAAGGTTCATTGGTTGATTGCTCCTGCGCTTGATATTCATTTACCACAATTGTGTTCAACCTTCTTTTGCTTCTCGTCATTTGTCACTTGTTAAAATAAAAATGAGAATAAATTTAAGTCTAATAACATCAATTAGAATCAATTAAACGACAAGTCATAAGGCATAACAATAATGACATATATGAAAATAAGCGATACTCAATACAAATGATACAACAATAATGAGATAGATGTAAATTAAAGTCATTCAATCAACAAGTCAGTTGCAATAAGCAAACCTATGCAATAATTAATAAAATAGAAACCATCATCAAATACCAAAAAACATATTTCATAATTATATTACAACATCATCCAATACATCACCATCTTCTCCAGGGAAACTATTACCATCCGTTACATTTACATCAAACATAGGAAACATAGAAGCAATGCAACTATTCATGATATCATCGTCCTCATCATCTGAGTTGTCCCCTAATTGAAATCCATCTCTTGGTTGCATAGTTAGTGCCACATAAGAATTTGGGTAAGACGGATCTTGAACATAGAAAACCTGGTGCACTTGATATGGGAACACAAATGGTTCATTGCTAATGTGTGGTCCCAGAGTGAATCAACTGTAAGAAGTTTACAATTGTAAAACCTAAATTATCCTGGTTAATAGAACTATTCTTATTTAACCCAACTCAATCCACACGAAATAAGACCACTCGAAAATGGCAGTAATAATCCAAATCTATAATATATGTGAGCACCACATAATAGTCAACATCTCCATCTGTAGAATTCGCGTCGTTCGTATAGGCATAACTTCTAGTTTTTTAATTCACTACAATGCCACTATTTTGAGACTTCAAGATAACCTCACGATCCTTAGTATGAAATCTGAAATTATTGTATATTTATCCCTTGTATCTTTTAACTATTTTATGCGGACCTTTAGCCAGAATGTGTATTTCAGATGATACCTCCTCATCACCCAAAGAGGAAACCAATAAATGCAATGTAAATCATATTAGTACCATGAAAAATACAAAAATAAATTATAATTCAATTGTTTGGTCAGTCACTCACATAAGTTTCAAACCACTTATGGAATTGTTCATTCATTAACTTATCTTGCTCACGTTGTGGTAGTTTTCTTGGTTTATGTCTTCTTTTAGTTGTCCTGACAAATTTTTCTGAATAAGGCAAAACAAATGCAGATTCACATTTAAATTAATAACATTATAAGTGGGAGAATTAAATTCAAACTAAACCAAATCCCACTTACATGCGAAATGGCCCACCTAATGCATGGTGATCCAACACATATCAATGTGCTTGTTCCCATGTTAAGTCATCTAACTCAAAAGTGTCAATTTTCACGTTAGGCTTACTAACAGTCTCGAAGGGATATTTAGCCCCTTGAAGGTTTGAAGTGTCTGCGTTTCGCCTTGGTCTAGTCAGACTTGTCTCTACACCCTGAAGATACCTTGAACAAAGTTTGAACATTCCTCCGAAAGATATCCTACTGCTATTGAGTCTTTTGGATATGCTTTATTTCTAACATTATAACCCTTAAGTCGGTAAGGTTCCTACGCAAATATATTTGGATTAAAAATGTATGTGAATACAACAAACAAGAACTACATAATTAATAAATTGAATGAGGCCTGAATAATTACCGCCACCGATATTGGACTGGTCCCCAAGTCTTGCCTCACCAGAGTTATGGGAAGGAGGTCTAGCATCAAAATGTGGTAGTCATGTGACTTTAAACCTTGAAGCCTCTTCTCCATAGAGTTGACACATCTTGTTATGTTAGATCAATAGCCATCAGAGACTTTAAGTTGTTGTAAAATGTTGCAAAACATTTTTAACTCCATTTATGACATTGAATAGATTGCAGGAGGAAGACGTCTTCTACCAATATGTAAGTTTTTTGGATGCAACTCATGTCGTATGCCCATTGATACTAAGTCAAAGTGGGACTTAAGATTGTTTTTTGTCTTCCGGTCATCCCTCATAACTGTTCCTACACAATTTTCACCAATATTTTTACTGACATGCATCATATCTATGTTATGGCGCAATAAGTTGAATTCTCAATATGGCAACTAGAATAAAATACTCTTCTTCTTCCATGACCCTGAATCAATAAGATTGTCACACTCATCTACAACACATAAATCAGTGTCCTCATGGTTCTCATTCCTTGCCTTTTTTGTTGACTTGTGGTATATTTCCATCAGCGAATTGATGACCTTCTAGTCACCTTAACACATCTGACCAAGATGAAGGGCCAGGAGCATGTCCCCACTCGGTACCATCAAATGACTCTATTTTTGTTCTAAATTTATGTGTTTCATACAACCATCTTCTATGACCCATGTAGCAATTGACATTATAAAGCCACCTTAAAAAAGTTTGGTCAACACATTAAGGTCAAGAATAATGTCCTTTGGTACTATAACTAGATAATAGTGCAGATGCAGGAAAATCATTGATTGTCTAAGTAAATGCAACCCGGAGAACGAAAGTTTCCTTAGTTGTTGCATCATAAGTTGGAACACCCTCCCATAACTTTTGAAGTTCATCTATTAACAGCTGCAGGCACACGTCTATATTATTTTCTAGGCCTTTTGGTTAAGAAAATATCATGGACAAATTGAAGGAGGACTGCTTCATTCATCTCTAAGGGCCATATTGTATGGGATTAACACAACATGTCATAATTTGTAAGTACTACTCATTTGCCTAAATGAGTTAAAATCGTCACTGGCTAATCCTAGTCTGACATTGCGAGGATCTTTCGCAAAATCAGGGTAT
Organism: Hemerocallis citrina; assembly: GCA_017893485.1. Classification (NCBI taxonomy): domain Eukaryota; kingdom Viridiplantae; phylum Streptophyta; class Magnoliopsida; order Asparagales; family Asphodelaceae; genus Hemerocallis; species Hemerocallis citrina. The sequence continues at coordinate 257,178,066 of CM030359.1, forward strand.
CTTTCATCAAAAAATTTCCAAGATTCAGAATCAGCCAGATGCCCGAGAATCTCATCATTCTTGCAAACTTCAGCATGCCATCTCATATCAGAAGAGGTTTTAGATGACATAAATAGTCTTTGCAGTCTAGAAATTATATGAAAGTAATGCAAAAGTTTTGCAAATTTCTTTCTTTTGGTTGTTTTAAGTAACCCATTTGTTTATTGGTCTTCATTCGGTGTTACAGCCCATTTCGAAAGTATCACAGACTTGACAGTTCTCAAGACTCTCCCTATCCCCCCCCCCCCTGAATAGCACACAATCATTTGGGCATGCTGCAATTTTCTCATATCCTAGGTCAGAAGACTTCAAGAAACTTTTTTGTTGCATGGCTGAATTTGAAATACAAATTTCTGGAAATGCTTTATTCAACAATTAAAGAATGATGGTGAAGGACTTGGCAGACCATACATTTAAACATTTTATTTGAAATAGTCTAACAATGAAGGAGAACTTAGAAAACTTGGTGTAATCACAGTACAAAGGTGTATTATCATTTTACAGCAACTTACTAAAAGCTTCATATTCTTTATTATTTTCAGGGCCAGACCTTTCTTCCTTCAAAAAGCCACAAAGATATGATGCTTCTATTCAATCATTATGGACCTGATCCATTGGACTATTTGTGTGAACTGGAAAATTATGAATACCCAAAGTATCCTGCACTAAATATTGCATCTCATCAGCAACACTTAGGCCATCATTCATCTTCTAACACAAACACACCAACAAACGCTAACTTAGGATACTCTCCAGGTCAAAACCACTATGTGTACCCTGTTAGAAAATCATTGCAAATCAAATGTGTCTCCACTATATCGCATGTCCTCAACTCACAGTTTGTACTTTAGAAACATGGACAACGAATTAAGTTTTCATCAGGAGAATTTTGCTTTGCGAAGTTAATGAAGTTTTTAACACCATTGCAGTATTCCTTGGATAATGGTGGTTTATTAACCCAACTTTTATCCCTTTGAATAATGGACCTCAATCTGAAATTTATATTTCATAAATTTAAAAGTTAATATAACTCATTGACGTACATGATAACTACCATTTATTAATAAGAACATCATCTAACTACCACACTTCTAAACTTAGACACACACACATGAAATTTGAGATGTAGTGAATTAGGGGTGATATATATTCTTCTCTCATATAAAACAAAATGATCTCTCCAACTGAGGTGAGATAAAAATGACCCGAGGCCAGCCAGGGCCCAGGGTTGCTTCCACTCAAGAGCACGTCAGCTCGGCCCCGGGCCATCACACGGTCGGGGCCGAGCCAATAACTCACCCCCCACGAAACCGGCTTCCTCGTTCCGACGATCCGCCATGACCTTCGGCCTCCGATCCTCAACGGTCCCACGGACCTCCCATCAGCCTAGTAAGGGATAAGGATGACCTGGCGCTACCTACGCCATTCAATTCTCTCAAAGGCACAGGGACCCCACGATCTGCCACGTCAGCTCCAAAACCACCTAGGGCCTTGCCACGTCAGCCTTATACCACCCATGGTGCTGCCACGTCTGCCCTAAACCCCCTGGGCCTCCTGCCACGTCAGGCCCATGGGCTTTTGGGTCCAGACCCGGCCCCCAAACGGATCCAAACCCGGTTGGGATTATCTATAAATACCAGGCCCTCTCCCACCTTTATAGGTAATCAATCTTTGCCACTTAAAAACCCTAGTTACTGCTACTCTCTCTCAGAGACTAACTAGATCGTCGGATGGTCTGTCACCGGGATCAACCTCGGTGTTCCAAGACCGTCTGCAGGTATGCGAGGAGAGGCATCCCAATCCGAGCCGATCCTCCAGTACCGAAGCGAGCCTCCTGCTCACCGTCCAGCACCGCATCCTTCCACTATTACAAATCGAGTCCGAACTCATGCCTGGTGCTTCCACACTCTCCCTAAAAACAAACCACATCAGGTTGGCGCCGTCTGTGGGAAAACATTAATTGTTCGGTGCGGACGACCGCCCGAGCCTCGCCACCAACGGTCTCCCTTCGATCCGCTCTCCCATGGCTCCCAGGGCCCGGAGAGACGGGCCTCCTCTTCAGGACTACCTCGACGGGATTCATGGATCAAACAATTCGGGGGCAAACCCCGGACCCCAACGGGGCGCACCTCACGCCGCCGAATCCGACCTTTGCCGGGTCATCCAGAACCGAAGGGCTAGCCAGGCTAGGGGAGGGACCGCTTCCAACTTGGCCCCGAACCATTCCCGGCCTGCGCCCGAGGAAAGGCCATCGGTACTCAGCCGCATTGGCCGAATTCCGACGCCACAACCCGACCCTACTGACCATGGCGCGGTCACCAGGGCCGAGTTCAGGAGCTTCCGGGACGAGATCATGGAGGCCCTTCACGGGGCGCCAAGGGCCGCGATGCTCGATCGACCCCGTCACATAAGCGAGGGAAGGAGCTACACTCGTGACCCAACTCCTCCCCCTGAGCGCACCGAAGAGGTACTCCGACGCCTCCTAGAGATGGAGAATCACCTCGAACACATCGGCGACGGGAATTCGAACCCCATCCTAGGCCGAAGGCCTTCCCGGCCGCCATTCTCTGTCAACATCTTAGAAGCGGAGGTCCCCCGGAACTTCCGGCCTCCACAGTTCGAAACTTACAACGGTGAGGGTGATCCGGCTGATCACATGGAGGGCTTCAAGACTCTCATGATGATTCACAGCGCTTCAGATCCCCTGCTGTGCCGAGCATTCCCGGCCACCCTCCGGGGTCCGGCCAGGGAGTGGTTCTCCAAACTCTCCCCCAGCTCAATCTTCTCATTCGATCAGTTGGAAGCCAACTTCTTGGCCCACTTCGTCACCAGCAGGAAGGCCGAGAAGACGAGCGCGTCCCTGCTCGACCTCCGGCAGAGGGAGGGGGAGTTGCTCCGTGACTTCGTCAAGAGGTTCACAGCCGAGGCAAGATCCGTCTCTGCCCTCGATGCCGGGGTCGCCTCGGCCGCCTTCCGACACAATGTCCGGCACAACCAGCTGAAGGTCTCCTTGGCAAAGAAGCCACCCCTGGACTTTTCCGACCTCCTTAGCCGAGTCGAGAAGTACATACGAGCTGAAGAAGCTCTAAACCCAGAGGGCAGCAAAGAAGTCGCAGGGAAGGGCAAACGCAGGGTCGACGAGGTCGAACCTGCCAGAAAAGCGGCAAAGGAAGGGGTCGGCATGATGAGGGTACCTCCGGTGCCTCGCTTCGAAAGGTACACTCCCTTGACACAGAACGTGTCCGCCATCCTCTTAGAAATTGAGGACAAGGGCCTTGTCTGACTACCTCCCCGACCAAGCAACAACAAGAAGCGAGACCAACGCTTCTACTGCCGCTTCCATAGGGATCATGGGCACGAAATCGACCAGTGTTGGGCCCTGAAAGACGAGATTGAAGCCCTCATCTCTTGAGGGTACCTCCGCGAGTTCACCAGAGAAAGCCAACGGGATCGGAGGGATACGAGGAACCGGAGGCCTTCGCCTCCGACCCATATTCCGAACCACCGCCAGGAGCGGGATCCCGATCCCGATCCCGAGGAAGCAAAAGGACATGCCATTTTACATTGCGTCCACGGAAGACCGATGGGGGGAGAGTCGAATACTTCGCGAAAAGCATTCATCTGAGAGGTGAATGCTGTCCAAGACCTCCCCTTGCCCCGCGTACAACCGCTACCTGTCTCCTTCTCCGACGAGGACCTCGAAGGCGTCCGCCTTCCTCATTGCGACGCCCTCGTCATTTGCCTCCACATGGCAAATTTTGAGGTTTATCGGATCCTCGTCGACAACGGCAGCTCGGTCAACATCCTTTTCCTCGAAGCCTTCGAGAATCTCAAGCTGCCCAGAGATAAACTCAAGCCGGCCGGATACACCTTGCACGGGTTCTCCGGCGTCCCTATCGTCATAGAAGGGATTGTAACTCTTGATGTCACAGCAGGCTCGGCTCCGATCAGGCGGACCGAATCCATGGACTTCATGGTGGTGAACGTCAAGGCGGCGTACAATGCCATACTCGGCCGGCCCGGTCTGTGCTCCCTTCAAGCGGTACCATCGGCTTACCACTTAAAATTAAAATTCCCCACCGAGCGATGGGTCGGTGTTGTCCGTGGCAACCAAGAGGCGGCGCGGTCTTGCTACATGACTGCCATCGGAGGGGGCGTCTTCCCCTCAACGCCGTCGAGCTCGGGTCCGAGAAGGATGGTTCCAATCCTGAGCCAGCCGACGAGCTGGAGGAGGTCCCGTTCGGGACTGCAGACAAGTCGAAATGGTTCCAGGTGAGCCGCTCACTCTCCGGAGATTTGAAGTCAGGCATAATCGACTACATCCGCCGCAACGTCGATCTATTTGCCTGGAAGCCCTCCAACATACCCGGGATATACGAAGACCTGATCATGCATCGGCTGAGCGTCATCCCGGGCTCCAAGCCGGTCGCCCAGAAGAGGCGCAAATTCGCCCCGGAGCTGCAGCAGGCTATGAAGAAGGAGGTGGACAAACTCTTGTCCGCTCGGTTTATTTAGGAGGTCAGCTACCCCGAGTGGTTGGCGAACGTCGTCATGGTTAGGAAGGCGACCGAGGGATGGCGGATCTGTATAGACTTCACGGACCTGAACAAGGCATGCCCAAAAGATCCTTTCCCCCTTCCCAGCATCGATGCCTTGATCGACGCGACCTCGGGACACGAGCTACTATCCTTCATGGATGCTTTCTTGGGGTACAATCAAATCTGGATGTTCCCGTCGAACATTGCGAAGACCTTGTTCGTCACCGACCAGGGTCTTTTCTGTTACCGCGTTATGCCCTTCCGGCTGAAAAACGCCGGAGCCACTTACCAACGGCTCGTGAACCGGGTCTTTAAAGACCTGATCGGCCGCAACATGGAGGTCTATGTCGACGACATGCTCGTCTAGAGCCGGGAAGGGCCAGACCACGTCACCGACCTCGAGGAAGCCTTCGGAATCCTCCGACGTCATAACATGAGGCTCAAACCGGCCAAGTGCGCCTTCGGTGTCTCCTCAGGAAAATTTTTGGGGTTCATCGTCAGCCAACGCGACATCGAGGCGAACCCAGAGAAGATCCAGGCCATAATAGACATGGCCCCGCCCCGGAATGTCAAGGAAGTTCAGAGGCTCACGGGCAGGTTGGCGGCCATCGGTCGTTTCCTCTCTAAGTATGGGGAGAAGTCTCTCCCCTTCTTCAAAGCTCTGCACGGAAAAGAAGGCTTTGAATGGGGTACCCATCAACAAGAGGCCTTCGAACAGCTGAAGCAGTACCTCGCCAACCCTCCTCTCCTCAGCAAATCCGAGCTGGGCGAACCGCTGTGGCTCTACCTCTCCGCCTCGGATAGTGCCCTCAGCGCCGTCCCCGTTCGAGAAGAGGACGAGGTTCAGAGGCCATTATACTATGTAAGCAAAGTCCCACTCCCCGTCAAGACGAGATACGCAAAGATAGAAAAAATGGCCTATGCTCTGATCATGGCGGCCCGGAAACTCTGCCCTTACTTCCAAGCTCACTCCATCCAAGTACTGACCGACCAGCCATTAAAAACCGTCCTCCACAAGCCCGAGAACTCCGGCCGCTTGGTCAAGTGGTCAGTTGAGCTGAGTCAATACGACATCGGCTATCAGCCGAGGACTACGATCAAAGGTCAGGCCCTCGCCGAGTTCATCACCGAATGCACCATTTCCGAGCCACCCAATATCGAAGGGTCGGATCCAACCTGGGAAGTCTATGTCGACGGATCCTCCTGTGAAACCGGGAGTGGCGCTGGGATCATTCTCCGAGGCCCCGACCAATTCCTCCTTCAATACTCCCTCCGCCTCAACTTTCTGGCCTCCAACAACGAGGCAGAATACGAGGCCATGATCGCCGGACTGACCCTAGCCCACCGAGCCGGAGCCAAGCAAATTCGGGCCTTCAGCGATTCTCAGCTCATGGTCAATCAGATCACCGGAGAATACGAAGCCCGCGACGACCGGATGGCAAAGTATTTGGCTATGGTCCGACGACTCCTAGCATCCTTCTACTGCTCCATGGTTGTTAGGGTCCCCAGGGAGCAGAACGCCCAGGCAGATGCATTATCAAAACTCGTCACTTCCTCCTTCGAGGGTCTCGACCAAATAGTACTCATCGAAATCCTCTTAAGGCCCAGCATCAATGACCAAGACCAAGAGGTGATGTGTGTACAAGATGGCGCCGGCCCGGACGACTGGACCACCCCCATTCGAAAATTCTTAATCAATGCCTAGCTTCCTAAAGACCGGGCCGAGGCAAGAAGGGTCAGGATCTGAGCTGAAAGGTTCGTCATGATCGACGACGTCCTCTTCAAACGCTCGTACACACTGGCAGACGGGAAGCCATACCTCTGTTGCTTTGCCAGTAATGAAGCTAGTTACGCCCTGAGAGAGCTTCATGAGGGGATCGACGGATGCCATATGGGGAGCAGATCACTCGCTCGAAAGGCCCTGAATCAGGGGTACTATTGGCCAACCATGCTGCAAGACTCCCAAGAGCTAGTCAAGAGGTGCGGCCCGTGCCAGAGGTTCTCCCCTATCAAGAGGCTCCCTCAAGCCAACCTCCGATCCCTGGCTAGTCCCATGCCATTCGCCATGTGGGGCATGGACCTGGTGGGCCCCTTTCCCGTGGCCACCGGACAGAGGAAGTTTCTGATAGTCGCCATCGACTATTTCACCAAATGGCTCAAGGCCGAGCCACTGTCCAGCATCACCGAGCGCCAAACCCAGCAATTTTTCTGGAAAAATATCATTTGCCGGTTCGGAATCCCACAAGTCCTCATCACGGACAACGGGACCTAATTCGCAGGTCAAAACTTCCGAAAATTCTGCGAGGACATCGGCATCCGGTAACGCTTCTCCGCTATCTGCCACCCTCAGTCCAACGGCTAAGCGGAGAATGCGAACAGGCAAATCCTCGACGGGCTTAAGAAATGCCTCGACAGTTCCCCCAAGGGGCAGTGAGTATAAGAGCTGCCCAGCGTGCTGTGGGCACACCGAACCACCAAGAGGATCCCTACGGGAGAGACGCCATTTAGCTTGACCTACGGGACGGAGGCAGTGATCCCAGTCGAGGTCGGTCTACCTTCTCCCCGGATCATGGCCTTCGACGAAGCAGAGAACTCATCCGGCCTAAGGGCCAACCTGGACCTCGTTGCCGAGGTCAGGGAGAAGTCTTCCGTCCGAAGGAGCATCTATCAACAGCGGATCGAGAGATTTTACAACAAGAAGGTCCGCCCAATGGACATCAAGGCCGGGGACCTCGTGCTAAGCAAGTTGTCCGTCTTCGACCCAACCAAGAAGAGGAAGCTGGTCCACAACTGGGAAGGCCCATATAGGGTAGCCGAGGCTATATGCCCCGGCACGTACCGACTGGTGGATATGGAGGGTCGGTGTAACACTTCGAATTTTTAAAATATCGAAAATGTCTGTTTTTATATATTTTGAGTGGTGAAAATTATTTTTGATATATTTTATTTAAATATTGATATCGGTATGGATATTTATGGTAGATTGGTATTATTGCTATATATTGAAGCCATGAGTTGAGATTTTATGTGAATAAATATTGTTTATTTTATTTTATAATTTTGAAGGATTATTGTGAGATAATTGCAATGTATTTTGTATTGTTGGTGCTATTGAAGAAAAGAGTTGGGGTTTACTTGAAATATTTTGGAGGTCTAGGGGTCTATTTGTAAATATCCATTTATAAAAATATTATTATTATTATAGTTTTATCTCTACTACTATAATGGGAGAACACCTTAGTGTAATTTGTCCTCAACCCAAATATTTTCGAAAGTGGACCAGTTATGGACTAACTTTGGGTAAATATTTTCGAAAGTGGATCAGTTTGGTAAATATTTTCCACAGTGGATCAGTTCGGAAATTATTTTCTTATAAAAACCCCCCCATTCTTCTTCTTCTTCTCGGTTCTTTTCTCTCCCGATCCATACCGAAACCCATTCGGCATCATCGATCCCAACCAAATCCACTCTCATTTCTTCATAATTTTCAAATTAATTTCATGGGATGGCTAATTGAAGGGTTCTCTACAACGTGGTAGCATCGGATTTTCGAAAGGATTCCGAAAAGGTATACCCTATTTTATTTATTCGTATAAAATTTAGTGTGTTTAGTTTTATTGAGTAGGATTATTATGGAAGAGTGATTTAGAGGTGTTGGAAGTGGAAGATTTAGGGAATTAGTGGATTGTTAGAAAAATTACAAGTTGTTAGTAAATTAGGATTTTGGATTTGTAAAATAGAGATATATATATATTAGAATTATCTCTTAGATGGTGGTAAAATTTTTAGTGAGCCATTAGAATAAAATAGGGAGTGGTGATTTTGGCATAAACTCGAATTAGGGAGTTTATGAAATCGGGTTGAAAACTCGATCCAAATAACTGTAGAAAATGCCTGCGAGGGTGTAGAGTATTATGAAAGGATTAATATAAATTTAGGATGATTTTTATAGGCTTCCAGCTCAATTAAATTGAGTGAAATGGATTATAGGTAAAAAGTGCACGCCGGGTGTTCAGTGAAATGCCCGCGCGATATGGAGGTGAGAATTTGATGAATTCGGAGGTATAGATGAGTTCCAGTATTGTTGTTAACCCTAATTTGAGATATTAGGACCAAGGGATGGAAGAAATTAGGAAATAGGAAATTTTCATATTAGAAAGCCTCCGATCAATATGTGAGTTCTTGCATCAGGATTCGAAATTGAAATCCGTCGATGTAGCTCGCCTACATTTGTCATTTGTGACACGTGGGTGAAGACGGATTCAAATTTGGAGGTCCGTGGGTCGAGTTTTGAGCTTTAAACTAATCGGTTCTATAATTTTTCAATTAGGGGGAAAAAGTCGAACTTCGACTGGCTACAGGACGGACATGGGACATCGCTTGCTCGAGCCGTCAGGTGAGTACGTTGTGTTTATGAATATTTTATATTGTGACCAAATTTCATGGTCTTTTGATGTGTTTTGTGGGTGTTATGCCAAAAAATGAATTTTCGTTGAAAATACGGATTTTTAAGGATCCAAAATGGGTTTTTGAGACATGTGATGAAATTAACTATTTTAAGTATATAAAACCTATATTATGGGTTAATGTGACGTGTTGAAGTATAAAAACTAAATATATTAAATTATTTATGCGTATTTTTACCCCGTGCATGTTTTGTGCATGTTTTTGGGGGTATATAGGCCGATATAGGCAATCGGGTACATGCGGAGCCTGGTGTATGGGCTAGCATGTCATGGATGGATGTTATAAGATGTAATTAGACGAATTTAGTGATTGTGATCATGTTTTGAAGATCTGTGTAATTATAGTACACGTTTGTGCATGTTTTGGGGCATATAAGCCCTTATAAGTGATTTTACTTATATGAAACAGGATGTATGAGCTAGTATGCTATAATTAGATATTATAAGACTTAATTAGAGAAAATAAGTGGTTTTGGTCCCTTATGATGGGAAACCCGCATGTGTGATGTTTATTTGTAATATATATAGAGATGATTATGATGTGTGATGCAATAATTGACGAAATTAAATAAGTGGGTGCATGTTTACATTTTAATTATGTTTGAAATGAATTAATGGGCAATAATATGACATGTTGGTTTATATGATAAATGACTTGGTGTATGTTTATATGGGATTTAATGAAGTATCGAATAGCATGGTATTCATAATGGGTGATGTTATGGTAAATTAAATAACATGATGGTTTCTATGTTAAATGACATGGTGTATGTATATATATATATATGATACAACGAGATGATAATTAATATCGTGACAAATGGTAAGAAAAGGTAAGATGGTAAGTGTTAATAAAATGTGTTTTTATTCATGTGATTAAAGTCAAGAATGTAGCACTTGGTTAATTAAAAGCTGTGATGCTTTGTGTTGAATTAGTAAGATGAAAAGATGAAATGATTAATTCTTATAACAAATGGCTTTGTTGACCAGTACCTACAGCAATCCTGGGGGTTTGGGCTAGACCTCCTAATACCCAAGGACCGGCTTGGGGCACGAGGACCCAAACTATGTTTGGGGCACGAGGATTTTATCGCCCAAGCTATCGGCTTGAGGCCCGGCTTTCCCTCGATGACAGCTGTCGCGAGGAAGTACCCAGTCTATCTGGGGTCAGTGGTTTTTCCCTCCTGGCTATCGGCTGGGAGGAAGTACCCAGTTTATCTGGGGTTAGTGGTTTTTCCCTCGATGACAGCCGTCGCGAGGAAGTACCCAGTTTACCTGGGGTCAGTGGCTTTTCCCTCTTGGCTTCGGCCGGGAGGAAGTACCCAAGTTCTACTTGGGGTTAGTGGTTCCCTCGCTAGTTCGGCTAGGAGGAAGACGTAGCCTCGGACGAGTAAGACTCTGTGTGAGCATCGGTCCGCGTGTTTTACTGGGCTGTCGGCTTTCAGTATGTTGGGATACTGTGGCTCACTGGTCGACAAACTAATAAAATAACTAAGTGTTAATAATAAATGTGAATTGTGCGTGGAAAGGAAAGTAAATAGTAAAATGTGAATTTCGTGTGGAAAAGAAAGTGGAAAGTGACTTGTGAATTGTGAATAACAAAGAAGGTAGTTGCGAATGAAATAAATGTGAAAGAAAATGAGTTATGAGTTAGTATATGAAAAGAAGTGATAAATGCAGTGCGTGGTTAATTTAAAATGATAATAATAGAAGAGACATGTGTTCTTATGAATAATACGAAGTAATGGTATTAGGTGTGTGATCATTAAAGTAAAATACAGTTGATGTGAGTTTGTGTACCTTGGAATTGTGTCAAGGAACTACCTGCCCGCTATTTCTGTGGAAATGGTGGGAACTACCTGCCTTGGCATAATTCGCAGGGTGAGTTGTTGTAATAGTGGTAATGATTGATAGAAATGAGAAATAAAGTGAAAGTGAAGATGATAAGCGATTGAAGTGAATTAATAACCAAGCTATCGGCTTGAGATGTGATGTGATATTACCCAAACTGTGTGTTTGGGGTGCGGTGATTATTACCCAAGCTATCGGCTATGGGGTGTGATATGTGGTGGCCCCAGATTGTGTTTGGGGATTAAGTGAAAATGATAATAAGATTTATTGTTATAAGAATGAGAAATTACTAAAGTAATATAATAAGATGTCAATGAGCTATAAAACATGGTTCTGATGCAATGAGTATAAGAATTCTAATTAATGAGGTGTTAATGATGTGATGAAATGTGAGTAAATCGCATGGGCAATGAGATGTGGTAATTATGTCACAAGACAGGAAGGAAGGTGGTATTATGAGAATATATGCATATGTTTATGATGTGATACTTATTATAACACAATAAAATAAATACCTGTATTATGAGATTGGGTATGAAAATGGTTATTAAAGAAAGTATGTTGTGATTTGAGTTTGTGTACCTTGGAAGTGTGTCGGGGAACTACTCGCCCGCTATTTCCGTGGAAATGGTGGGAACTACCTGCCTCGGCACAACTTCCAAGATGAATGTGTGTGTTGATGACATAATACAAGTAAATGAAACGCATGGCTAAATAGAGTTGGAGGAATGATGTAATAACATCATGTAATTATTTTAATATAAATAGTGAAATGCTGAGATGACGATAAGTGTGGAAAGATGAATATTCGTATTATGCGAATGTAAGATAAGTATATTTATATATATACGAGGTTGATGTGAAGTGTATTATGAAATGTGGGAAGTATGGATGATTAAATGATTGAATGCAGGATTGGCAACGTATGTGATTTATCACTGTATTGACGATGTTGTGTTCAGGATTCAGGTTGCATTATCTTAATTTGGTATTCGTAAGTTTAAACTATTTTCTTTATACTATTTTAATTTGTTATTTGATTAATAACTATACTCACACCAGAAATGGCTAACCCCTTAGTGTTTTGGGGGGGGTTAGGGGAGTCTGAGGACTACCCTAGATCCCCCACTGTTGCAGGTTCTCATCAGTGCAGAGGTGAGGCGTGGAGTGATAGTATAACTTTTTATTTTAAAAAATTTTTGTATTCTTTAGTTATAGGAATAGTGAAATTTATGATTTAAATTGTATTATGAGTGTATAAGCCTGTATATGACGATGATGAGTATAGTGTGAGGTGGTGTAGTATGTTGGTGACCCGTACCCATCTTGTCGTGGAGTACCAGGCTCTGGGGTAAGTCTTACCATGATTTTTCTAAGATTTTACCTCGTTTTTCAAAGAAATTCATAGTTTTTAATTGATATTTGATAATCCGTTATGAGTTTGGCCCCCAGAGCATTATATTATATTGCCTGTGTGTATCTGCTCATTTTGGCCTGGGGAGCCCATGAAAATATTATGTGGTTTGTGAGCTACGGAATTTTGAGCAGAATTCCGTAAGCTTTTTGTGTTTCGGGGCAAAATTTACAGGGGAGATTCTGTCAAAATTTTTCCTGGAATATAACTTTCTTAGTTTATGATTAAAGTGATATAAAAATTGAAAGAATTGAATTTGGAGACTTAGTTTTCGAAAAAAAAAAAAAAAAAAAAAATTGGGGTGTTACAGTTTGGTATCAGAGCTTAGGTTAACTAGGAAATTGTTAATCCTAGTGATCTTGCCATGTGAGTATGGGTTCATTATCGTTTAGTTGGAAATAGAGAGTGTATTTTATGTGGGTGTTTTGCTGAAGAATGGATTCTATCGTGGAATGGTGTGATCCCCATTAGACTTTGGTCTGACCTTGAGTCAGCATTTCCTTTCATGACCCTGCATATGGGTTGATCTCTGTAGAAATCCAGGTGTGAATTTACGCACTATTGGAGTATTCCATTATGTTGATTGCTGTGAGCCGTAAGGGGCTATTCCCAGGAGATCTGGTGTAGGTCCTATGGACATATGTTCTGTAGGTGTATATTTTATATATTGAGGAGTGATGTGTGGTTATGGTTTTATCCCATATTTGGGAAGATTGATTGGTTGTAGAAGGTTATGTAGGTCATCTGCGTAGTTGGGGAATGGTGCAGGGAGGATTCGGGTGAGACAGCCCGATGAAACCCAGTTTTGATTATTTATAATGCCTTGGTCGATGAAGATTATGCCCATTGGGTTTGGTGGAAACATTTAATACAAAGATTGAGATTGTTGATGGGGTTTGCAAAGTTTTTGATGTATTTGAAGAGGTTTTTGGTCCCCCACCTTGGTGAACTCGGGAGTTCAAGATTGATTTGATATTTGGTATGACTCCAATCTCTAAATCAACTTGTGGGATAGTACCTTAGGAATAGGTAGAGATAAAAAGAATTTGAGGTGATGTTACTGAAAAGGTTATCGGTTCAAATGATATGCCGTGGGGCGCGCCGACAGTTTTGTAACAAGGAAGATAGCTCACCGAGAAGGTGTACTGAGGAAGGTGACTATTAAGTATTCATTGTTGAGAATAGATAATTGGTTGGATTAGTTGCGGGGAATGTCATTAATCTCCCGATGAGAGTTGCACACCGAGTACTATCAGATAATCCCTAGAGAGGGAAAACATCTCAGGAATTGTTTTTCGTACTCGGTATGAATTGTATGAGTTCTTAGTGATATCTTGGGACTGGCGAACGTCCCTGCAGTTTTTATAAATTTGACGAATTGGGCCTTTCACCCTTATATTAACAGGGTATGATTGTATATGTGAATGATATTTGGGGTATAGTTGCTGTATGGTGGAGCACTGATCGATAGGTTGAGACCAGAAGTGGTATGATAAGTCTGTAAATTGCTATTTTTGGGGGCGAGAAGTGTGAATTTTGGGACACATTGTGTCTGTTGAAGGCGTAATTATGGATCCAAAGAGAATTACAAATGGTGAAAAGACGGGAAGTAACCATCGGATGTGTTGGAAATTCATAGTTTCTTGGTTTTCACTGGCTATTATCGGAGGTTCATCCCTCGATTTTATATTATTGCTATACTGATGACTCATTTTCTTATAAAGAATGAGCCGTTGGTATGATCCGAACAGCGTGGAAAGATATTTTCAAGAGTTAAAGGAAGATTAACGACAGCTCATGTTTTGATCATCCCGAGAAGGAGGTGCATGTAGTACAGGATCAGGTGCAGTTTGATACGTGAAGGCAAGCTTGTGGCTGTTATATTGAGACAGTTGTGGTTATACGAGGTGCGTGAATTATTAAATTTGAAATTAGTAATAGTAAGGCATGTATTGAAGGTGTTGAGAAAATAGTTTTTCAGAGAATAATTCAACCTTTTCTGTGATTATAAGAGTTTGAGCACTCGTTTGTGTAAATGATTTTAGTAGGAGGCAATAAACGTGGCTTGAGTACCATGGTAGCTTGGTATGGAAATCAAATACCACATGGGAAGAAATAAGGTGATGAATGCTATTAACAGAAAGAAGATGTTGGCTTTTAATGACCTCCCAGGAGTGGACGATGTTAAAGATCATTGGATCAAATTAATTTTATTTCAGTGGCAAAGGGCAGCACGATTGTAGATGTGGGCAATTGATCAATACAGATGTTTATCCTACTGCCTACAGCTGATTGGTTGAACTTGAATTCAAAATTTCTGTTGGTGACAGAGGACGCGAAATCGAATTCTAGAGGGGAAATCCTCGTTATTATTGTAGATTTGGTGTTCTTGATGTAGATGGCTTGTGGTAGCAGGTGATAGAGATTTCTCATTATATTCAGTATATTGTCTATCATGGTGGCATGAAGATGTATCAAAATTCTAGGAGAATATTTTATTGGTCTGGAGCGAGGAAAAACATTAATTATCAGGTGAGCATGGATAAGCCTCTTTTGAGGTGTGTAGCTGACAAAGAAAATAATTATGCAGATTCGCGGCAAAAGCCTTTTGAAGATAGAAATTGAAGATTTTAGGTATTCTTGAACGTATCCTTTATTCATGGAGTACGTCGTTTTAGAAACCGGGAAAAACTAGACCCGAGGTATGATGGCCCTGTAGAGTTATAGAAAGAATGGGAACTGTGGTATATTGTTTGAAGTTTATTTTGGAGATATCGGGTATTCTGGATGTATTTCTTGTTTCTATGTCGAGGAAATTGTGAGAGATCTATCTCAAGTGTGGAGCCGTTGTAGATCGAAGACAGCTGGATGTGGCATTGGATGTGATATCCTATGAAACTAGTAGTTATTGTAAAGCCATAGTGCAGTTAACCCGACGACCAGCTGGGTAGTTGTTAATGGTGCAAAGAAGGTTTGATGTTGATAATGTACCTGGAAATCCTAGGTAATGGCATGGAGGAGGTATCTTGAAATCGCTCGGGGAGTTTTCTTAACCCCTATAGCTCGAGGACGAGCTTCTTTTGAGGTGTGTGGAATGTAACACTTCGAATTTTTAAAATATCGAAAATGTCTGTTTTTATATATTTTGAGTGGTGAAAATTATTTTTGATATATTTTATTTAAATATTGATATCGGTATGGATATTTATGGTAGATTGGTATTATTGCTATATATTGAAGCCATGAGTTGAGATTTTATGTGAATAAATATTGTTTATTTTATTTTATAATTTTGAAGGATTATTGTGAGATAATTGCAATGTATTTTGTATTGTTGGTGCTATTGAAGAAAAGAGTTGGGGTTTACTTGAAATATTTTGGAGGTCTAGGGGTCTATTTGTAAATATCCATTTATAAAAATATTATTATTATTATAGTTTTATCTCTACTACTATAATGGGAGAACACCTTAGTGTAATTTGTCCTCAACCCAAATATTTTCGAAAGTGGACCAGTTATGGACTAACTTTGGGTAAATATTTTCGAAAGTGGATCAGTTTGGTAAATATTTTCCACAGTGGATCAGTTCGGAAATTATTTTCTTATAAACCCCCCCCATTCTTCTTCTTCTTCTCGGTTCTTTTCTCTCCCGATCCATACCGAAACCCATTCGGCATCATCGATCCCAACCAAATCCACTCTCATTTCTTCATAATTTTCAAATTAATTCATGGGATGGCTAATTGAAGGGTTCTCTACAACGTGGTAGCATCGGATTTTCGAAAGGATTCCGAAAAGGTATACCCTATTTTATTTATTCGTATAAAATTTAGTGTGTTTAGTTTTATTGAGTAGGATTATTATGGAAGAGTGATTTAGAGGTGTTGGAAGTGGAAGATTTAGGGAATTAGTGGATTGTTAGAAAAAATTACAAGTTGTTAGTAAATTAGGATTTTGGATTTGTAAAATAGAGATATATATATATTAGAATTATCTCTTAGATGGTGGTAAAAATTTTAGTGAGCCATTAGAATAAAATAGGGAGTGGTGATTTTGGCATAAACTCGAATTATGGAGTTTATGAAATCGGGTTGAAAACTCGATCCAAATAACTGTAGAAAATGCCTGCGAGGGTGTAGAGTATTATGAAAGGATTAATATAAATTTAGGATGATTTTTATAGGCTTCCAGCTCAATTAAATTGAGTGAAATGGATTATAGGTAAAAAGTGCACGCCGGGTGTTCAGTGAAATGCCCGCGCGATATGGAGGTGAGAATTTGATGAATTCGGAGGTATAGATGAGTTCCAGTATTGTTGTTAACCCTAATTTGAGATATTAGGACCAAGGGATGGAAGAAATTAGGAAATAGGAAATTTTCATATTAGAAAGCCTCCGATCAATATGTGAGTTCTTGCATCAGGATTCGAAATTGAAATCCGTCGATGTAGCTCGCCTACATTTGTCATTTGTGACACGTGGGTGAAGACGGATTCAAATTTGGAGGTCCGTGGGTCGAGTTTTGAGCTTTAAACTAATCGGTTCTATAATTTTTCAATTAGGGGGAAAAAGTCGAACTTCGACTGGCTACAGGACGGACATGGGACATCGCTTGCTCGAGCCGTCAGGTGAGTACGTTGTGTTTATGAATATTTTATATTGTGACCAAATTTCATGGTCTTTTGATGTGTTTTGTGGGTGTTATGCCAAAAAATGAATTTTCGTTGAAAATACGGATTTTTAAGGATCCAAAATGGGTTTTTGAGACATGTGATGAAATTAACTATTTTAAGTATATAAAACCTATATTATGGGTTAATGTGACGTGTTGAAGTATAAAAACTAAATATATTAAATTATTTATGCGTATTTTTACCCCGTGCATGTTTTGTGCATGTTTTTGGGGGTATATAGGCCGATATAGGCAATCGGGTACATGCGGAGCCTGGTGTATGGGCTAGCATGTCATGGATGGATGTTATAAGATGTAATTAGACGAATTTAGTGATTGTGATCATGTTTTGAAGATCTGTGTAATTATAGTACACGTTTGTGCATGTTTTGGGGCATATAAGCCCTTATAAGTGATTTTACTTATATGAAACAGGATGTATGAGCTAGTATGCTATAATTAGATATTATAAGACTTAATTAGAGAAAATAAGTGGTTTTGGTCCCTTATGATGGGAAACCCGCATGTGTGATGTTTATTTGTAATATATATAGAGATGATTATGATGTGTGATGCAATAATTGACGAAATTAAATAAGTGGGTGCATGTTTACATTTTAATTATGTTTGAAATGAATTAATGGGCAATAATATGACATGTTGGTTTATATGATAAATGACTTGGTGTATGTTTATATGGGATTTAATGAAGTATCGAATAGCATGGTATTCATAATGGGTGATGTTATGGTAAATTAAATAACATGATGGTTTCTATGTTAAATGACATGGTGTATGTATATATATATATATATGATACAACGAGATGATAATTAATATCGTGACAAATGGTAAGAAAAGGTAAGATGGTAAGTGTTAATAAAATGTGTTTTTATTCATGTGATTAAAGTCAAGAATGTGGCACTTGGTTAATTAAAAGCTGTGATGCTTTGTGTTGAATTAGTAAGATGAAAAGATGAAATGATTAATTCTTATAACAAATGGCTTTGTTGACCAGTACCTACAGCAATCCTGGGGGTTTGGGCTAGACCTCCTAATACCCAAGGACCGGCTTGGGGCACGAGGACCCAAACTATGTTTGGGGCACGAGGATTTTATCGCCCAAGCTATCGGCTTGAGGCCCGGCTTTCCCTCGATGACAGCTGTCGCGAGGAAGTACCCAGTCTATCTGGGGTCAGTGGTTTTTCCCTCCTGGCTATCGGCTGGGAGGAAGTACCCAGTTTATCTGGGGTTAGTGGTTTTTCCCTCGATGACAGCCGTCGCGAGGAAGTACCCAGTTTACCTGGGGTCAGTGGCTTTTCCCTCTTGGCTTCGGCCGGGAGGAAGTACCCAAGTTCTACTTGGGGTTAGTGGTTCCCTCGCTAGTTCGGCTAGGAGGAAGACGTAGCCTCGGACGAGTAAGACTCTGTGTGAGCATCGGTCCGCGTGTTTTACTGGGCTGTCGGCTTTCAGTATGTTGGGATACTGTGGCTCACTGGTCGACAAACTAATAAAATAACTAAGTGTTAATAATAAATGTGAATTGTGCGTGGAAAGGAAAGTAAATAGTAAAATGTGAATTTCGTGTGGAAAAGAAAGTGGAAAGTGACTTGTGAATTGTGAATAACAAAGAAGGTAGTTGCGAATGAAATAAATGTGAAAGAAAATGAGTTATGAGTTAGTATATGAAAAGAAGTGATAAATGCAGTGCGTGGTTAATTTAAAATGATAATAATAGAAGAGACATGTGTTCTTATGAATAATACGAAGTAATGGTATTAGGTGTGTGATCATTAAAGTAAAATACAGTTGATGTGAGTTTGTGTACCTTGGAATTGTGTCAAGGAACTACCTGCCCGCTATTTCTGTGAAAATGGTGGGAACTACCTGCCTTGGCATAATTCGCAGGGTGAGTGGGTATAATAGTGGTAATGATTAATAGAAATGAGAAATAAAGTGAAGTGAAGATGATAAGTGATTGAAGTGAATTAATAATCAAGCTATCGGCTTGAGATGTGATGTGATATTACCCAAACTGTGTGTTTGAGGTACAGTGATTATTACCCAAGCTATCGGCTATGGGATGTGATATGTGGTGGCCCCAGAGTGTGTTTGGGGATTAAGTGAAAATGATAATAAGATTTATTGTTATAAGAAAAAGTAATTACTAAAGTGATATAATAAGATGTGAATGAGCTATAAAACATGGTTTTGATGCAATGAGTATAAGAATTCTAATTAATGAGGTGTTAATGATGTGATGAAATGTGAGTAAATCGCATGGGCAATGAGATGTGGTAATTATGTCACAAGACCGGAAGGAAGGTGGTATTATGAGAATATATGCATATGTTTATAATGTGATACTTATTATAACACAATAAAATAAATACCTGTATTATGAGATTGGGTATGAAAATGGTTATTAAAGAAAGTATGTTGTGATATGAGTTTGTGTACCTTGGAAGTGTGTCGGGGAACTACTCGCCCGCTATTTCCGTGGAAATGGTGGGAACTACCTGCCTCGGCACAACTTCCAAGATGAATGTGTGTGTTGATGACATAATACAAGTAAATGAAACGCATGGCTAAATAGAGTTGGAGGAATGATGTATTAACATCATGTAATTATTTTAATATAAATAGTGAAATGCTGAGATGACGATAAGTGTGGAAAGATGAATATTCGTATTATGCGAATGTAAGATAAGTATATTTATATATATACGAGGTTGATGTGAAGTGTATTATGAAATGTGGGAAGTATGGATGATTAAATGATTGAATGCAGGATTGGCAACGTATGTGATTTATCACTGTATTGACGATGTTGTTGTGTTCAGGATTCAGGTTGCATTATCTTAATTTGGTATTCGTAAGTTTAAATTATTTTCTTTACACTATTTTAATTTGTTATTTGATTAATAACTATACTCACACCAGAAATGGCTAACCCCTTAGTGTTTTGGGGGGGGTTAGGGGAGTCTGAGGACTACCCTAGATCCCCCACTGTTGCAGGTTCTCATCAGTGCAGAGGTGAGGCGTGGAGTGATAGTATAACTTTTTATTTTAACAAAATTTTTGTATTCTTTAGTTATAGGAATAGTGAAATTTATGATTTAAATTGTATTATGAGTGTATAAGCCTGTATATGACGATGATGAGTATAGTGTGAGGTGGTGTAGTATGTTGGTGACCCGTACCCATCTTGTCGTGGAGTACCAGGCTCTGGGGTAAGTCTTACCATGATTTTTCTAAGATTTTACCTCGTTTTTCAAAGAAATTCATAGTTTTTAATTGATATTTGATAATCCGTTATGAGTTTGGCCCCCAGAGCATTATATTATATTGCCTGTGTGTATCTGCTCATTTTGGCCTGGGGAGCCCATGAAAATATTATGTGGTTTGTGAGCTACGGAATTTTGAGCAGAATTCCGTAAGCTTTTTGTGTTTCGGGGCAAAATTTACAGGGGAGACTCTGTCAAAATTTTTCCTGGAATATAACTTTCTTAGTTTATGATTAAAGTGATATAAAAATTGAAAGAATTGAATTTGGAGACTTAGTTTTCAAAAAAAAAAAAAAAAAAATTTTGGGGTGTTACAGTTTGGTATCAGAGCTTAGGTTAACTAGGAAATTGTTAATCCTAGTGATCTTGCCATGTGAGTATGGGTTCATTATCGTTTAGTTGGAAATAGAGAGTGTATTTTATGTGGGTGTTTTGCTGAAGAATGGATTCTATCGTGGAATGGTGTGATCCCCATTAGACTTTGGTCTGACCTTGCGTCAGCATTTCCTTTCATGACCCTGCATATGGGTTGATCTCTGTAGAAATCCAGGTGTGAATTTACGCACTATTGGAGTATTCCATTATGTTGATTGCTGTGAGCCGTAAGGGGCTATTCCCAGGAGATCTGGTGTAGGTCCTATGGACATATGTTCTGTAGGTGTATATTTTATATATTGAGGAGTGATGTGTGGTTATGGTTTTATCCCATATTTGGGAAGATTGATTGGTTGTAGAAGGTTATGTAGGTCATCTGCGTAGTTGGGGAATGGTGCAGGGAGGATTCGGGTGAGACAGCCCGATGAAACCCAGTTTTGATTATTTATAATGCCTTGGTCGATGAAGATTATGCCCATTGGGTTTGGTGGAAACATTTAATACAAAGATTGAGATTGTTGATGGGGTTTGCAAAGTTTTTGATGTATTTGAAGAGGTTTTTGGTCCCCCACCTTGGTGAACTCGGGAGTTCAAGATTGATTTGATATTTGGTATGACTCCAATCTCTAAATCAACTTGTGGGATAGTACCTTAGGAATAGGTAGAGATAAAAAGAATTTGAGGTGATGTTACTGAAAAGGTTATCGGTTCAAATGATATGCCGTGGGGCGCGCCGACAGTTTTGTAACAAGGAAGATAGCTCACCGAGAAGGTGTACTGAGGAAGGTGACTATTAAGTATTCATTGTTGAGAATAGATAATTGGTTGGATTAGTTGCGGGGAATGTCATTAATCTCCCGATGAGAGTTGCACACCGAGTACTATCAGATAATCCCTAGAGAGGGAAAACATCTCAGGAATTGTTTTTCGTACTCGGTATGAATTGTATGAGTTCTTAGTGATATCTTGGGACTGGCGAACGTCCCTGCAGTTTTTATAAATTTGACGAATTGGGCCTTTCACCCTTATATTAACAGGGTATGATTGTATATGTGAATGATATTTGGGGTATAGTTGCTGTATGGTGGAGCACTGATCGATAGGTTGAGACCAGAAGTGGTATGATAAATCTGTAAATTGCTATTTTTGGGGGCGAGAAGTGTGAATTTTGGGACACATTGTGTCTGTTGAAGGCGTAATTATGGATCCAAAGAGAATTACAATTGGTGAAAAGACGGGAAGTAACCATCGGATGTGTTGGAAATTCATAGTTTCTTGGTTTTCACTGGCTATTATCGGAGGTTCATCCCTCGATTTTATATTATTGCTATACTGATGACTCATTTTCTTATAAAGAATGAGCCGTTGGTATGATCCGAACAGCATGGAAAGATATTTTCAAGAGTTAAAGGAAGATTAACGACAGCTCATGTTTTGATCATCCCGAGAAGGAGGTGCATGTAGTACAGGATCAGGTGCAGTTTGATACGTGAAGGCAAGCTTGTGGCTGTTATATTGAGACAGTTGTGGTTATACGAGGTACGTGAATTATTAAATTTGAAATTAGTAATAGTAAGGCATGTATTGAAGGTGTTGAGAAAATAGTTTTTCAGAGAATAATTCAACCTTTTCTGTGATTATAAGAGTTTGAGCACTCGTTTGTGTAAATGATTTTAGTAGGAGGCAATAAACGTGGCTTGAGTACCATGGTAGCTTGGTATGGAAATCAAATACCACATGGGAAGAAATAAGGTGATGAATGCTATTAACAGAAAGAAGATGTTGGCTTTTAATGACCTCCCAGGAGTGGACGATGTTAAAGATCATTGGATCAAATTAATTTTATTTCAGTGGAAAAGGGCAGCACGATTGTAGATGTGGGCAATTGATCAATACAGATGTTTATCCTACTGCCTACAGCTGATTGGTTGAACTTGAATTCAAAATTTCTGTTGGTGACAGAGGACGCGAAATCGAATTCTAGAGGGGAAATCCTCGTTATTATTGTAGATTTGGTGTTCTTGATGTAGATGGCTTGTGGTAGCAGGTGATAGAGATTTCTCATTATATTCAGTATATTGTCTATCATGGTGGCATGAAGATGTATCAAAATTCTAGGAGAATATTTTATTGGTCTGGAGCGAGGAAAAACATTAATTATCAGGTGAGCATGGATAAGCCTCTTTTGAGGTGTGTAGCTGACAAAGAAAATAATTATGCAGATTCGCGGCAAAAGCCTTTTGAAGATAGAAATTGAAGATTTTAGGTATTCTTGAACGTATCCTTTATTCATGGAGTACGTCGTTTTAGAAACCGGGAAAAACTAGACCCGAGGTATGATGGCCCTGTAGAGTTATAGAAAGAATGGGAACTGTGGTATATTGTTTGAAGTTTATTTTGGAGATATCGGGTATTCTGGATGTATTTCTTGTTTCTATGTCGAGGAAATTGTGAGAGATCTATCTCAAGTGTGGAGCCGTTGTAGATCGAAGACAGCTGGATGTGGCATTGGATGTGATATCCTATGAAACTAGTAGTTATTGTAAAGCCATAGTGCAGTTAACCCGACGACCAGCTGGGTAGTTGTTAATGGTGCAAAGAAGGTTTGATGTTGATAATGTACCTGGAAATCCTAGGTAATGGCATGGAGGAGGTATCTTGAAATCGCTCGGGGAGTTTTCTTAACCCCTATAGCTCGAGGACGAGCTTCTTTTGAGGTGTGTGGAATGTAACACTTCGAATTTTTAAAATATCGAAAATGTCTGTTTTTATATATTTTGAGTGGTGAAAATTATTTTTGATATATTTTATTTAAATATTGATATCGGTATGGATATTTATGGTAGATTGGTATTATTGCTATATATTGAAGCCATGAGTTGAGATTTTATGTGAATAAATATTGTTTATTTTATTTTATAATTTTGAAGGATTATTGTGAGATAATTGCAATGTATTTTGTATTGTTGGTGCTATTGAAGAAAAGAGTTGGGGTTTACTTGAAATATTTTGGAGGTCTAGGGGTCTATTTGTAAATATCCATTTATAAAAATATTATTATTATTATAGTTTTATCTCTACTACTATAATGGGAGAACACCTTAGTGTAATTTGTCCTCAACCCAAATATTTTCGAAAGTGGACCAGTTATGGACTAACTTTGGGTAAATATTTTCGAAAGTGGATCAGTTTGGTAAATATTTTCCACAGTGGATCAGTTCGGAAATTATTTTCTTATAAAACCCCCCCCATTCTTCTTCTTCTTCTCGGTTCTTTTCTCTCCCGATCCATACCGAAACCCATTCGGCATCATCGATCCCAACCAAATCCACTCTCATTTCTTCATAATTTTCAAATTAATTTCATGGGATGGCTAATTGAAGGGTTCTCTACAACGTGGTAGCATCGGATTTTCGAAAGGATTCCGAAAAGGTATACCCTATTTTATTTATTCGTATAAAATTTAGTGTGTTTAGTTTTATTGAGTAGGATTATTATGGAAGAGTGATTTAGAGGTGTTGGAAGTGGAAGATTTAGGGAATTAGTGGATTGTTAGAAAAATTACAAGTTGTTAGTAAATTAGGATTTTGGATTTGTAAAATAGAGATATATATATATTAGAATTATCTCTTAGATGGTGGTAAAAATTTTAGTGAGCCATTAGAATAAAATAGGGAGTGGTGATTTTGGCATAAACTCGAATTATGGAGTTTATGAAATCGGGTTGAAAACTCGATCCAAATAACTGTAGAAAATGCCTGCGAGGGTGTAGAGTATTATGAAAGGATTAATATAAATTTAGGATGATTTTTATAGGCTTCCAGCTCAATTAAATTGAGTGAAATGGATTATAGGTAAAAAGTGCACGCCGGGTGTTCAGTGAAATGCCCGCGCGATATGGAGGTGAGAATTTGATGAATTCGGAGGTATAGATGAGTTCCAGTATTGTTGTTAACCCTAATTTGAGATATTAGGACCAAGGGATGGAAGAAATTAGGAAATAGGAAATTTTCATATTAGAAAGCCTCCGATCAATATGTGAGTTCTTGCATCAGGATTCGAAATTGAAATCCGTCGATGTAGCTCGCCTATATTTGTCATTTGTGACACGTGGGTGAAGACGGATTCAAATTTGGAGGTCCGTGGGTCGAGTTTTGAGCTTTAAACTAATCGGTTCTATAATTTTTCAATTAGGGGGAAAAAGTCGAACTTCGACTGGCTACAGGACGGACATGGGACATCGCTTGCTCGAGCCGTCAGGTGAGTACGTTGTGTTTATGAATATTTTATATTGTGACCAAATTTCATGGTCTTTTGATGTGTTTTGTGGGTGTTATGCCAAAAAATGAATTTTCGTTGAAAATACGGATTTTTAAGGATCCAAAATGGGTTTTTGAGACATGTGATGAAATTAACTATTTTAAGTATATAAAACCTATATTATGGGTTAATGTGACGTGTTGAAGTATAAAAACTAAATATATTAAATTATTTATGCGTATTTTTACCCCGTGCATGTTTTGTGCATGTTTTTGGGGGTATATAGGCCGATATAGGCAATCGGGTACATGCGGAGCCTGGTGTATGGGCTAGCATGTCATGGATGGATGTTATAAGATGTAATTAGACGAATTTAGTGATTGTGATCATGTTTTGAAGATCTGTGTAATTATAGTACACGTTTGTGCATGTTTTGGGGCATATAAGCCCTTATAAGTGATTTTACTTATATGAAACAGGATGTATGAGCTAGTATGCTATAATTAGATATTATAAGACTTAATTAGAGAAAATAAGTGGTTTTGGTCCCTTATGATGGGAAACCCGCATGTGTGATGTTTATTTGTAATATATATAGAGATGATTATGATGTGTGATGCAATAATTGACGAAATTAAATAAGTGGGTGCATGTTTACATTTTAATTATGTTTGAAATGAATTAATGGGCAATAATATGACATGTTGGTTTATATGATAAATGACTTGGTGTATGTTTATATGGGATTTAATGAAGTATCGAATAGCATGGTATTCATAATGGGTGATGTTATGGTAAATTAAATAACATGATGGTTTCTATGTTAAATGACATGGTGTATGTATATATATATATATGATACAACGAGATGATAATTAATATCGTGACAAATGGTAAGAAAAGGTAAGATGGTAAGTGTTAATAAAATGTGTTTTTATTCATGTGATTAAAGTCAAGAATGTGGCACTTGGTTAATTAAAAGCTGTGATGCTTTGTGTTGAATTAGTAAGATGAAAAGATGAAATGATTAATTCTTATAACAAATGGCTTTGTTGACCAGTACCTACAGCAATCCTGGGGGTTTGGGCTAGACCTCCTAATACCCAAGGACCGGCTTGGGGCACGAGGACCCAAACTATGTTTGGGGCACGAGGATTTTATCGCCCAAGCTATCGGCTTGAGGCCCGGCTTTCCCTCGATGACAGCTGTCGCGAGGAAGTACCCAGTCTATCTGGGGTCAGTGGTTTTTCCCTCCTGGCTATCGGCTGGGAGGAAGTACCCAGTTTATCTGGGGTTAGTGGTTTTTCCCTCGATGACAGCCGTCGCGAGGAAGTACCCAGTTTACCTGGGGTCAGTGGCTTTTCCCTCTTGGCTTCGGCCGGGAGGAAGTACCCAAGTTCTACTTGGGGTTAGTGGTTCCCTCGCTAGTTCGGCTAGGAGGAAGACGTAGCCTCGGACGAGTAAGACTCTGTGTGAGCATCGGTCCGCGTGTTTTACTGGGCTGTCGGCTTTCAGTATGTTGGGATACTGTGGCTCACTGGTCGACAAACTAATAAAATAACTAAGTGTTAATAATAAATGTGAATTGTGCGTGGAAAGGAAAGTAAATAGTAAAATGTGAATTTCGTGTGGAAAAGAAAGTGGAAAGTGACTTGTGAATTGTGAATAACAAAGAAGGTAGTTGCGAATGAAATAAATGTGAAAGAAAATGAGTTATGAGTTAGTATATGAAAAGAAGTGATAAATGCAGTGCGTGGTTAATTTAAAATGATAATAATAGAAGAGACATGTGTTCTTATGAATAATACGAAGTAATGGTATTAGGTGTGTGATCATTAAAGTAAAATACAGTTGATGTGAGTTTGTGTACCTTGGAATTGTGTCAAGGAACTACCTGCCCGCTATTTCTGTGAAAATGGTGGGAACTACCTGCCTTGGCATAATTCGCAGGGTGAGTGGGTATAATAGTGGTAATGATTAATAGAAATGAGAAATAAAGTGAAGTGAAGATGATAAGTGATTGAAGTGAAATTAATAATCAAGCTATCGGCTTGAGATGTGATGTGATATTACCCAAACTGTGTGTTTGAGGTACAGTGATTATTACCCAAGCTATCGGCTATGGGATGTGATATGTGGTGGCCCCAGAGTGTGTTTGGGGATTAAGTGAAAATGATAATAAGATTTATTGTTATAAGAAAAAGTAATTACTAAAGTGATATAATAAGATGTGAATGAGCTATAAAACATGGTTTTGATGCAATGAGTATAAGAATTCTAATTAATGAGGTGTTAATGATGTGATGAAATGTGAGTAAATCGCATGGGCAATGAGATGTGGTAATTATGTCACAAGACCGGAAGGAAGGTGGTATTATGAGAATATATGCATATGTTTATAATGTGATACTTATTATAACACAATAAAATAAATACCTGTATTATGAGATTGGGTATGAAAATGGTTATTAAAGAAAGTATGTTGTGATATGAGTTTGTGTACCTTGGAAGTGTGTCGGGGAACTACTCGCCCGCTATTTCCGTGGAAATGGTGGGAACTACCTGCCTCGGCACAACTTCCAAGATGAATGTGTGTGTTGATGACATAATACAAGTAAATGAAACGCATGGCTAAATAGAGTTGGAGGAATGATGTATTAACATCATGTAATTATTTTAATATAAATAGTGAAATGCTGAGATGACGATAAGTGTGGAAAGATGAATATTCGTATTATGCGAATGTAAGATAAGTATATTTATATATATACGAGGTTGATGTGAAGTGTATTATGAAATGTGGGAAGTATGGATGATTAAATGATTGAATGCAGGATTGGCAACGTATGTGATTTATCACTGTATTGACGATGTTGTTGTGTTCAGGATTCAGGTTGCATTATCTTAATTTGGTATTCGTAAGTTTAAATTATTTTCTTTACACTATTTTAATTTGTTATTTGATTAATAACTATACTCACACCAGAAATGGCTAACCCCTTAGTGTTTTGGGGGGTTAGGAGAGTCTGAGGACTACCCTAGATCCCCCACTGTTGCAGGTTCTCATCAGTGCAGAGGTGAGGCGTGGAGTGATAGTATAACTTTTTATTTTAAAAAAATTTTGTATTCTTTAGTTATAGGAATAGTGAAATTTATGATTTAAATTGTATTATGAGTGTATAAGCCTGTATATGACGATGATGAGTATAGTGTGAGGTGGTGTAGTATGTTGGTGACCCGTACCCATCTTGTCGTGGAGTACCGGCTCTGGGGTAAGTCTTACCATGATTTTTCTAAGATTTTACCTCGTTTTTCAAAGAAATTCATAGTTTTTAATTGATATTTGATAATCCGTTATGAGTTTGGCCCCCAGAGCATTATATTATATTGCCTGTGTGTATCTGCTCATTTTGGCCTGGGGAGCCCATGAAAATATTATGTGGTTTGTGAGCTACGGAATTTTGAGCAGAATTCCGTAAGCTTTTTGTGTTTCGGGGCAAAATTTACAGGGGAGACTCTGTCAAAATTTTTCCTGGAATATAACTTTCTTAGTTTATGATTAAAGTGATATAAAAATTGAAAGAATTGAATTTGGAGACTTAGTTTTCAAAAAAAAAAAAAAAAAAAATTTGGGGTGTTACAGTCGGGCGATCAAGCGACCCTGGAACGTCGAGCATCTAATGAAGTTCCTAGAAGAGCAGATATTGGTTTCCTGCTTAGCTAGTGTAAATAATGACTTTTTGTAATCTTCCTTATGTAAAAGGCCATTAGCGCCCCTCTCTATATGTATGAAAGAGATCTCTTTCTCAAACGCCTCGGTAGGTCCGACCCAACGCCGGACAAAGGGATCGCTTTCTCAAAGCTGCGGCACCCGAGTCATCACTTCGGTGCCGGCCACCGAGGTCTCGGTAGGTCAGAACCGGCCCCGAGCCAAAGGGTCGCTGTAACGCCCCGAATCCCAAATACACTGAATTCGAGATGTTCTACTGGATCTTTCCGCTTCCTTTAGTAAAATTTTACAAGGAAATTTGAACTTTTTACTTTACATCAGAGTTTACATGAATACATTACAATTTACACTGCACAACGGAAGTAAACTTTACAACAATGAAACAAATGTACAACAACATTGAATAATCTTTAAGCATTTGCTCCTCTTTAATCTGTATCAAGCCATTTACCTGCATATAAGACTGTGGGTACGTCAGTTTATTCAACCGACGATCATTATACACGGCCATCCTCTCTATGACGGAAATAGTATAACTTATTTTCCATATTTAGCAAACACAAACTTGTCGCATATCAAACTAAAGGGACTACCCTATTGATGTCGTGTTGTGATTGTGCACTTAGTCCTTAATGCATTTATTTATATTACATGACACTAATGCGCACTTGTTCGGATTCTATGCATCCCATACTACATAGGTCCGAGGGCAAGCCCTTAATCGTTCTTCATCTTTGTAGGGTTCAATCCCTCGTCATGACTTAATCTACTACTGTAACTACGGTAAGTATCCTAGATATTTTCTGACCTACGAACTCATGTCTAGGCGCCCTGGAGGGAATCTCATCGCTGACATGACTCATCATGCAGACATCCTGTGGTAATTCAGCTCCTACCATAGACATGACACCACCCGTAGTCTTCAAACATCCCACGAGCGTCGCCACCGGGACGGTACTCTGGAGCAGTATCCTCGCCCAGACTCATCATAGGACATCCTGGGATACGCTCTCACCGCTATCCAATGGCCCTCATACTCAATGTTTTTCTCTTACTTTCATCACGTCTTCACTATGTACTAATCCTTAATTTTTATTAAAATCATAAACAAAAATCAAAGCTCTAGAGTTAGCCTCTCCACTAAACCGGACTTATTCATTCATTCAAACATGACCAACCTTGGTCTTTCTTTTCAATTTTCATTTCATTTATTTCCAAAATGCCGGGGGAGACTTAGCTACTCTTTTTGTTTCAATTTTCAATTCACAATTTTCAATTCGAGCATTTCCAACTCATAAATTCATTTGTTGATTTGTCATACTCAAAAGTATTTCTCTTTTCAAATCATGATTTCTAATTTGTTCAAATAGTCCATAACTATACATGAATTTCAACCATTCATCAAGTAACTCATGAAATGTTATTTTTCACATAAAAACCCACATCACAAATTATTCGATGAAAGGGGAACATTTACAACTTCATAATTTCCACACTATTCTCAATGAGAATAAATTGCATCACATCACACAATAAAATTTCTTTCTCGACTATATTAATCTTCTAATCTTTCATTTCAATTTCCTTTTGCAAGATATAATTTCACAACAATATACATATAGAACCATAGTTCTATTTATGCATTTTATTCCCAAATCATAGTTTATTTCATGCAAATAATTCCCAAATTATTTTTATAAAGTTCCATATAATTTTAGAAGAATAGTCATATTTTTTTCATAATTTTTGGCCCACCAAAACACCCAAAAAAAATAATTTCCCTAAGCTGCCGATGTCAAGAATCGAACCTAGCACCAGGGAGAACACAGCCGAAGGCACAGACCAACAGGCCACTTGCGCCAGCGGTATAAAGGGGCGCTGAGAGTATTAAATACTCTCGGCCTCTGATTTCTATACATTTAAAAAAATTTGTGAAACAAATGTGTGCCACAGGGATTCGAACCGGCCTTCACAGGGAACCCAACGCACCCTCTGACCACTTGAGCTACGTGCTCAGGTTGTCAAAGTACAACTTAAATTCTTTTTGAACCAATTTTCTCTGTTGTTAAAACGTCTCGATGTTCAATTAGTCCTCATTTCATTTTGCTTTCATGAAAATTACTGTAAAATTCTAGATTGATTATTTCTTATCTAATTTACATATCAGTATGAAAAAATAATTTTTTTCAACAATTAAAACATATTTTCATACCATTAATTCGAAATATGAACTATCACTACCACATTTTCTTCTCTTTTCGATATTTCTTAGCAATTAGCATTCTAATCTCTTTATCAATAAATTTCACATTAGTTCTCTGTCCTTAATTATTTATCCAACATACAAACTCATATTTTAATTTATTCATGCCCACATTAATACAAAAGATCTATTTAACACATGAAATAGCATTATTAATCTACTAACTGTTGTATGTAATCCTTGATGGCAATAAATGTGTTTTCTTCAATCAATCCATGATCATAATCAATTCACATACACTCAAATAATAGAACCACATATAAATTTGTATATCCACATTTCAATCATTCAAGAGGTCATTTTTTCCAATTAAAGTGTGCTCTTCTTAATCATTTTCATGCTTCATTCATTCATTTCTAACATGCATTTCTAATTTAGAAATATGGAGAATTTACCCACCTCAATGGAGAGACAAACACAATTAGCAACTTCCTAAACAAAAGTCCTTGCACACGAACGGTCCTCCTCCTAGAAGCGCGCACTCGAGCCTCCAAAAGCACCACACCCGAGCACCACACAAGCCCACCGAGCACTACAAAGCCGGCCCTTCTTCTCCTTGGTGTTGCAAGAACAATCCCACACACACTCAATCTTTTAACTCACACAATCACTAAGGTATTTGAACTATAGGTTTGGAAGAGAATAATTTTGCACAAGAATAACCATTGGGGGGGGGGGTATTTATACTAAAATCTTGATGGAATGGAGGGCTAGGATCAAGTAGTTGGTTATAAGATGGAGGGCTAGGATGAAAGTAGGAGCTACATTAACTACCCACAACCTAGTAACCACCACACCATGATCACCACTCAAATATTCATTTCCCTCCAAAAAGATCACAACCGGCCTACTAGGAGTGTGCATATTGCACGTGCACGTGTAGTGCACGTGCATGCAACTAGGCCAAAAATTGTATATTAAATTTTGTATAAAACTAAAATAGTCTTTAAATTGTATTCTACATGACAAGTTGCTTAAAAAATAGTCCATGGGCTTTAGTTTATGGGCCAAAATAATTTATTATAAAAATGATAAATTAAATTAACTTTGGGCTTTTAAAGCAAATGCTTTTTGTCTAATTAAAAATAAGGTTTTTGTATAAAATAATTGAAAGCACATATTTAAATATATTTACTCATCTTGATGAAAATATTTACAAAAATATTGCACGTGCACACTACGTGCAAAATAAAATAATTTTTCATAAATCAAAAACCAGGGCATTACAGTCGCCTTAACGCCCCACGGCGCCCAAGAGGCCAAACCCGGTACCGATCCCCCACGGATCGACGGGTCCGACCCTCAACTCCACAGACAATCAATTAACAAATTCATAAGAGCAAAGAGTGGAAAGAAACCCCTTATTCATACTCCCTTATTACTTCTGAAAACGAACAAAGACTGTTACAGGACCATTCCACTCATCTACACAGAAAGAAATTACTGGCTAAGGAACCTCTTAGGGCCCCTCGGGTCCGACAGAGGGTAATCCCACTCCGACCGAACGGCTAGGAGCCCTTTCCTCGTCACGGTGGTCCTTGGACTCTGCCAAGGTTGACACGCCGACCACGGAGCTCTGGGCGTCAACCGGGCGAACACGCTCCAGCAACAGCAACGCCGAGGGGACCCCCTCCGTTCGCCGGCCTCCCGGGGAGGATCCCGTCCTCATCCCAGACATACCCAGCATCATCTTATAACGATGTATCTCCATCTCCTTCTCCACTATGACGTCACGAAGGAGCCTCTCAGACGAGGGCGCTGCACCGACGCACTCGACATGGTGTACCCGAGGCCGGCGCTTCCGAGGTCCCGATCCACCATTACCCTCTTCAGCCGGGTCGCCTCCGCACTCAGAGCCTCGGACTTATGCCGATAATAGTTAAAGGCGGCATCCTGATCGCGAGCCCCCTCGCGGTAGCGGACCAACGTGGCCTCCAGGACCTTGATTTTACTTCGGAGCCACGCCACGTCGGAGCGATGGGGATCCGCCTCGGGAAGGAGAGCCGTTACCTAAAAGGAAACCAACCACCACTCAAAACACATCGGCAAAAGGGTCCGGAAAGATCCGGGGTCAAAACACTTGGCCAATCAAAAAATCCTTTTTTATATAAAATAAAATTCCGTACAAAAATGCGGTGGCCAGTCCGCGGTCAGCAAATACAACAAAGAAGAGAAAGAAGACAAAAAACAGGGAGGCAAGCAGCCTAGTTCCCCACCTCTGCGTCGGCCGGGTTCACAGGAGGGTCGGCGGCCGATCCGACGACCGGTTCTTCACGCGCGTCCCCTTCGGGAGTCTTCGGCCGCGGCTCGACTTCCAAGTCATAATCGAGGCCAGACAGGTCGATGGTCGGATAGAAGTACCTCACGTGGTTGAGGGCCTTCTCATAGACCTCATTCTGGGCCGCAATTACCATGTCCTGGCTCATCGTCGTCAACACCTCCTTCTCCTTCGCAAACTTCTTCTTCAGGACGCCCACCTTCTTAGCCCACTCGGCCTCCTTGGCCTCGAGCTCGACCTTCAGTTGCTGCTCCCTCTTGTGCAAGCCCTCGAGCTCGATCTTCATCTCCTTCATCTCCTGCTGATACTTATCCGCCCGTCCTCGCTCCTGCTCCAGGCCGCCTCGTAAAGGCTCTTCAACTTAGCCGCCTGCAGAGAAACCTGCGGCAACTAAGAACGGCTCAGGAAAAACTCGCGGCGCGAAAAATTACAAGGAAAGGGGGTCGGCAGACTTACCAGCACGCTCGCCTGCGATAAGCGCGTGAACGCCTCCTCTACAGTCTCGCTGCTCATATTCTCCCGGTCCCGGGGAGTCGCCAGCTTCTCCACCACCTCGATGGCATTGGGCCCGCGAGTTAGGTTGTCCCCCTCCCATATCGACCAAGCCGGCGCCCACGGCCGCTGCACCTCCTCCACCACAACGTCCACTCCCTCGGCTCCGACCATAGGGGCCTTCCCCTTGCTGCGATCGACCACCTTAGCCTGGATCGGGCTCATCGGAGTGACCACCTCCTTGCCCACCTCCCAGCACGTCCTCTTAGCCCTTTGGTCGCCCGGGGCCTCGGAGACGACTTGGGATGACTCCCTCGTCCTCTTCGCTTGGCCCCCCTCCTCGGCCTTCTGCTTCTTCAGGGCGAGCCTCCCAGCCTTAATCGATTCTGGGTCCATACCTGCAAGAAGACCCATTAAGGACAATGAGCTCGAAAGAACGACAAAACAAGAAAAAAGAAACGACTACATACTAGACTCGGCCGGGCTCAGTCCGACGCTGATCAGATGACCCTCCGTCACCCTCGGCCAGCTGATGCTATGACATGTCTCGACTTCTTGGCAGACAGATCCTTCGGCCTCGGCGCTTTGAAGTTTGGTTTGTAAAAGTTCCATCGGGTGGGGATGTCCCAAGGTTCCGCGCTCCGGATCACGAAGTATTTCCGCTTCCACTCCTTAATGGAGTCCGGATGGCTGTGGACTATCTTCCCCCGGCTCCGAGGAGAGATATAAAAGATCCCCTCGGACTCCCCCGACGAGTTGATCCCCAGCATCGCGTGGAACACATCCAACCGAAGCGGCACCTTCCTCTCCTTACAGAGCAACACGAAGCATAGCATCTGCTTCCATGAGTTCGGTCCATACTGCATCGCGGCCAGAGATGCCCAATTGAGCACCTCCCGGATAAACGGATGGATCGGCAGCCTCAGCCCAGAGCCAAATGCATCTATAGGGAAGACGCAGTACCACTCCGGTAGTGGGTCGGTGGGATGGAGATCTGGGCTCAGTAACATCAGCTCGTAACCGGACCCAATGTGGAAGGCCGACTAAACAACCTCCAGATCACCTGCCTCCAGGATCGTTGGCAGCGCATCCATCCTCACCTTCTTCCGACTCGGCGATGAAGGCTGCACCCCGTACAGCTCCTTGTCGGAGAGGTCATCTGGATACCGCATGATCAACTTCGGCCGCACCGGTGACCCTGTCACTACATTTCGAACAGAAGACGTCTCCCTCGGACGGCTGGCCTTCGCCCCCTTCTGCCTTGGCATCTTCTTCTTCTTGGCCCTCTCCGGCGAAGGGGTAGCTAGGGGCTCGGGGACGGTCGCCGTGGAAGAGGAGTCTGCACCCCGATTCTGCCTCCGAGCCAAGAATTTTCTCCCAGCACCCTTCCTCTGAGCCTCAGCCGCTTCGGCCTCTCCATCGCCCTCACTATCACTACTGTCCTCCTCCGACACCGGATCCAATATCTGCACCTTGTCCGAGCTATCACTACTGTCCTCCTCTTCGGAGTTGCTGCTCTGCACCACGTACGACTTCCGGACACGAAGGGGCTTCACGTCATACACCCTGGTGTCCTCTGACCACGACGTCGAGTCTGAGAGCCCTGCGCCAGGGTTGTATTCCCTCCTCGAGGTCGAAGCTGACGAGCTAGACTGAGCCCTAGACATGCTAACGGAATAAAGCTAAAACTAACCTGTGTTGCCTCGGAAAGACGAGCTAGTGCTGCTAATCGAGAGGGCGAGTGCTGAGGTGCTTTTGTTTTTCTTTTGAGGAAGGCAGCGAGAGAGAGATAGGCGAAAACAGGAGAAGAGTGGGGGGCATTTATAGAGGAAAGGTTGATTCCTCGATTCTCGCGTTACTGTTCCTCGATTCGCGTGAGACAATTCCTAGAAAATCACGCCACTCCTCGATTTTCGTGTTACTATCCCGTGACATCACCCGGTTGGGCAGTTGGCAACCCCTCGGTTCTCGCTCAAACGCCACCGAATACAGGGGTCAGCCCGGAAAGAAGGCCCCGGTACCCCAGCGCCACCACTTGTTCTTGGCAACAAAAGAAAAGTTTTGTTTAGTTTTAAGGCGCTCGCCTTGGACGAGTGCCCCGGGCTCCAGAACTCGGTCGGATCCCCTCACACCCGCGAGCAACTCAGGGCTTACAGCTTCGGAAGCCGAAACCCCGAATTGTTCGAGGGTGGGAGAAAAACCACCATCGCCTGGGACCCTATCGGAAAACAGATCGGCCCGCCTCCCATCCCTGTCTCCTTCGGGCAGACAGCCCTCAGAAACCGTTGACCCGGAAGGAATACAGAGATTACAGAAGATCCATCCATTCGAGGCTCCTTATCCCCCGGGTCCGGACTTCGGTCGATACCCCTCCCATCCCGATCTCTCTTGGGCAAACAACCCCATCAGGGCCGTGTACCCAAGAGAAGATTCGGACGGCAGAGTAACCACCAATCTGGGGCTCCCAGAGTTGAAATCTTTCAAGTATCAGGCGTCCGCCCAAGGCAGACACCTCTGATGGTCGGTGGACCACTCCCGATGTGATCGAAAAGGCAGTGGGGGCATGGGGTATTTATAGCCTTCCCCAAACCTACCATTATGGCCCCTGGGAAGCCAAGTGACGGAAGCCCAACCGTCACGCCTAGGGAATCGAAGCGCCGCGCATTTATTAGGGGACATCATTAATGCCCCTGGGAAGTTGGAACGTCGCACAAACCCCGGAGCGCCATTAAGGCTCCATGAAACAGTAATCAACTCAGGGCAGCCTTCTCACAAAGGCGCAACGGCTCGCCAACGCCCTTGCCGACCCGTAAACCCTCGCCAGTCCGAGGTCAGGCCGAACACCAGGACAACCTTCCCACGAAGGCACAACGACTCGCCATCGTCCTTGCCAGCCCGTAAACCCTCGTTAGTCCGAGGTCCGGCCGAGCACCAGGACAGCCTTCTCACGAAGGCACAACAACCGCCATCGTCCTTGCCGACCCGTAAACCCTCGTCAGTCCGAGGTCAGGCCGAGCACCAGAACAGCCTTCCCACGAAGGCACAACGGCTCGCCATCATCCTTGTCAGCCCATAAACCCTCGTCAGTCCGAGGTCCGGCTGAGCACCAGGACAGCCTTCTCACGAAGGCACAACAGCTCGCCACCGTCCTTGCCGACCCATAAACCCCCGCCATCTGAGGTCAGGCCGAGCACCAGGGCAGCCTTCTCACAAAGGCGCAACGGCTCGCCAACGCCCTTGCCGACCCGTAAACCCTCGTCAGTCCGAGGCCAGACCGAACACCAGGGTAGATTCATCGCAAAAGCCCGACGGACCTACGTCGGCCCGTCACCACGACGCTCCGAGGCCAAGATTGACCCCGCACTCGACAAAACACCTCCACCCAGGGGGACTGACTTCGGCTTCCGAGCCTCACTCCGCGTCAACATCGGCCCCAGAGGCCTCCGGAAAACCTCTCCCGTGCTCCTCCACGACCAAAAATACTCCTCCACAGCTAACTCTCGCATCCCCGCAGGAGTGGGGGGCTTGTGAGGTGGGATAAAAATGACCCGAGGCCCAGCTAAGGCCCAGGATTGCTTCCACTCAAGAGCACGTCAGCTCGGCCCCGGGCCGTCACACGGTCGGGGCCGAGCCAATAACTCACCCCCCACGAAACCGGCTTCCTCATTCCGACGATCCGCCACGACCTTCGGCCTCCGATCCTCGACGGTCCCACGGACCTCCCATCAGCCTAGTAAGGGATAAGGATGACCTGGCGCTACCTACGCCATCCGATTCTCCCAAAGGCACAGGGACCCCACGATCTGCCACGTCAGCTCCAAAACCACCTAGGGCCTTGCCACGTCAGCCCTATACCACCCATGGTGCTGCCACGTCTGCCCTAAACCCCCTGGGCCTCCTGTCACGTCAGGCCCATGGGCTTTCGGGTCCAGACCCAGCCCCCAAACGGATCCAAACCCGGTTGGGATTATCCATAAATACCAGGCCCTCTCCCACCTTTACAGGTAATCAATCTTTGCCACTTAAAAACCCTAGTTACTGCTACTCTCTCTCAGAGACTAACTGGATCGTCGGAGAGTCTGCCACCGGGATCAACCCCGGTGTTCCAAGACCGTCTGCAGGTACGCGAGGCGAGGCATCCCAACCGGAGCCGATCCTACAGTACCGAAGTGAGCCTCCCGCACACCGTCCAGTACCGCATCCTTCCACTATTACAAATCGAGTCCGAACTCACGCCTGGTGCATCCACACTCTCTCCAAAAACAAACTGCATCACCAACTATTAGAAAAGCAGTAACAACAAAAAGTTACAAAGTACTCAAGTTCGATCACTTCATTTAAGTTAGAGGATTAATTAATGTCTTTTCAAACTAATTAACTTATCAATTGTAGAGTGAGTAAAAAATGGTTCAAATGGACGTCTATATATATTTTTTCAATCTAAACTATTAAGGAGTTCCCCAAAAACTTGATAATGTTGAGTCTAAGAAATAATTGGATGGTGAAGAAGTAGAAAAAACTGAGAAGGTGGGAAACAGAAGGATTGATTATATTCTTTTGAAATTCTTTTGAAATTCTTTTGAAATCACTATATAAATGAAACTAGCATAAAACATTCTCCTACTTTATCATTCCAAATGGTACGCTTAAGCGTACAATAGATCTTATTCTATTCTCCATGCATGATTGATAAAGACATAATTTAGTAGTTGGATCAAGAATGATACTACATATGTTGACATATCTATACTGTATTCATTAAGTATGGATGTGTTTTCTTCCCACATCGAACTTTATCATTTTCCCTAAACTCAAAAATGGCAAACCCAAGATTCCCACAATGTAATAAATTAGGTTGCTTTCATTCGATGATATATCATTGCACGACTTCTCACCAGCAACTACATGTCTATGCTCTCGGCTAATCAAATTTGGGGGTTTCGGGTTAGGGTTTACTCGGAAGAAGAAGAAAAGAGGGTTTAGGAGGAAGCATTTAATGTCTTTTTTAAAATAACAACAAGACAAGGCTCAAGTATCCTAAATCGAACAATTCATAATTCATAGATTGATTAACTAGCAATTTGACATCAAAACTGGAATCCTAAGTGTTGTTCTTCATTACCCACTCCTAAATTACAACATCCCAAATACACAAATTAGCGTTTGATGCGGTTTGTTTTTGGGAAGCGTGTGGATGCACCAGGTGTGAGTTCTTACTCGATTTGTATTGATAGAGGAAACTCCTATGCAGATGACCCTCAGCCGGGCGAACGGTACGGAAGTAGGCGGTAGTGAGGTGGAGGCTGGATGCTCGGCTCGGATCGGGAGGCTCGGATCCGAGGTCTCGTGTACCTGCAGACGGTCTAGGAACACCGGGGTTGGTCCTGGTGGCAGACCCTCCGACGATCTAGTCAGCTACTGAGAGAGAGTAACAGTAACTAGGGTTTTGGTGGGAAAAGATTGATTACCTAGATCAAGGGGTAGGGGTCTGGTATTTATAGGAGAACCCAACCGGGTCTGGACCCGTTTAGGGCCGGGTCTGGACCCGGTTGGCCGTGGGGTTGAAGCGGTGGAAACCCGGGCGATATAGGGCTGACGCGGCAAGGGCCTGGGCGGTTTCCGGGCTGACGTGGCAGAGGCCCGGGCGATTTTTCGGTGCTGACGTGGCAGATCTGGATGATCTGGAGGCGCGCGCATTTTGAGGGGATCTTGTGGCCCAGGAGGGGCCACGTCATCCAACCCATATCACAAGCCCCACACTCCTGGAGGACTGGGTGAACCAGCCGTGTAGGAGTGGTTCTTCGCCTCTGTGGGAAGAGCAGGGTGGAGGGTGTGGTGAGAAAGTAGGATCTGCTACTTCCAGAAGAGGCCAGAGGTTAGGAGGAAGGGATCCCTCGTCGGAGTTTGCGCAGGATGCTGTGTAGAGGGGTTGGAGTGACGCTTGCCGAGCCTTAGGGTCGGTAGACGAGCCCTTGGTCGGCAGACGAGCCTCGGGGGTCGACGGACGACCCTCTCCCTAGTTGGAAGAGCGAGGGGACGTCGAGGACCGTTCGATTGAGGCTCGGTTTGCCGAGCGTCTAGGGTTGGCGGACGAGCTTCGAGGGTCGGCAGATGACCTCCTCGCTAGTTGGAAGAGCAAGGGGATGCCAACGTCAGTTGGGCTTGAGATCGGCTTGCCGAGCATAGAGGGTCGATAGGCGAGCGTTGAGGGTCGATGGACGAGCTTCGAGGGTCGGCAGGCGACCCCCTCGCTAGTTGGAAGAGCAAGGGGATGCCCACGCCTGTTGGGTTGGAGATCGGCTCGCCGAGCATAGAGGGTCGGTAGGCGAGCGTTGAGGGTCGGTGGTCGAGCTTCGAGGGTGGGCAGACGACCCCCTCTCTAGTTGGAAGAGCAAGGGGGATACCAACGCCTGTTGGGTTGGAGATCGGCTTGCCGAGCATAGAGGGTTGGTCGGCGAGCCCTTCGCTTGAGGAGAATTTTTGGGGCTCGCGATTTCATCCGAGCTCCGAGTCTCTTGGGAATAGAGGAGGGCTGTAGGGGCTCGCGGTGTCATCCGAGCTCCGATCCCCTTGTGAATAGGGGAGTGCTTCTGGGGCTCGCGGTGACATCTGAGGTCCGAGCCCCTACACTTGGTAGTAGCGACTAGATGATTTCATTGTATTTAATGCTTTAGGAGTCCTGACGACTGGCGTTGGTCGGTCATTGTCGAGCGCCTGGGATCGGCAGAGGAGCTCAGAGGGTCGGCAGACGGTCCTCTCGCTAGTTGGAAGAGCGAGATGCCGTCGAGGTTAGGTGAGTTGGGGCTCGATTTGTCGAGCTCTGGGGGTTGGCAATCGAGCCCCCTGCCTGTGGGATAGAGGGAGACACTTGGGCTTGCGGTGCCATCCGAGCTCCGAGCTCCCTGTAAATAGGGAAGGACTCTGGGGCCCGCGGTGCCATCCGAGCTCCGAGCCCCTGTGAATAGGGGATGCTGTTTTGTGGCTCGCGACTCCATCCGAGCTTTGAGCTTTCTGAATAATACAGAGGAGAGTTGCGACTCGCGATGTCATCCGAGCGTCGACCCTTCTGTAAAAATAGAGGAGGAATTGTGGCTCGCGGTGCCATCCGAGCGTCGACCCTTCTGTAAAAATAGAAGAGGAATTGTGGCTCGCGGTGCTATCCGAGCGTCGACCCTTCTGTAAAATTGAAGAGGAATTGTGGCTCGGGGTGCCATCCGAGCGTCGACCCTTCTGTGAAATAGAAGAGGAATTGTGGCTCGCGGTGCCATCCGAGCGTCGACCCTTCTAAAAAAATAGAAGAGGAACTGTGGCTCGCGGTGCCATCCAAGCATCGACCCTTCCGAAAAAATAGGAGAGGAGTTGTGGCTCGCAGTGCCATCCTATCCCCGAGCTTCATTGACTTGTCGAGAAAGTCCGCTGTGTGGGAAAGAAATGCCTGGGGGTAGTCTGGGTAATTCCACGCCAACTGCTGACGTCAGGAGCGCAAGGATCGAAGCGTTTTCAGATCTTAGCGGCCGTTAGATCTTGATGGTTAAGATCCAACGGCCAGATCTTAATTGCGGAAATTGAGGAGTCGCTTTCTCCTTATAAATCCCCCCCCCTCTTCACTTTTTCTTCTTCATTTCTTTACTCTCACTCTCCACTATTTCAAGAACAGTTTTTTACCTGTCGTTGGTGACTTTTTTCGATGATCATTCGGTAAACTCTTCAGGTTAGTATTCTCTATTTTGTAATGTCGTGCATTCAGTCCGGATCTAAGGCCAGCTCGTCGGGCCGCTCCGCGAAGGAGTCTGAGTCCGAGACGTCCTCGTCTTTTAGCAAATATAATGTGAAGCAGGAGGTCCTGACAAACCTTGGGTCGGCTAGTAGTGACGACGTAGTCTTCATAGTGTCACCACTGAGATCCCGAATGCCGGGGAAGGAGCCTGTAGGTGAGGGCGAAGAGGAGGAAGAAGAGGATGAGGGGGATCAGGAGGATCAGGGCACCAAGGGCGAAGAGGAGGAGGGAGAGGACGAGGAGGACCAAGGCACCGACGGCGAAGAGGAGGGGGAGGATGAGGATCAGGAGGATCCGGATACCGACGATGAGGATGAGGAGGATGAGGGCGCTGTTGATAATGAGGATGAGGGCGCTCAAGAGTGTGTTGGTGAAGGCACAGCGGGAAGGTTGGTCGGGGATGACCTTCCACCTCTCCTACCCTTGTCAACGCCGTCTCCCGAGAGGAAGGCTCGTCCTCATCGGAAGAAGCGGAAGCTAACTATCCCAGACAGTCCTCCTCCACAGGATGAATATGCACCCAGGCCGGGACTCGAGTTCCCCCGAGTCTCCTTCAAAAATCCGGGATCAATCCGGACGTATCCTGATGATATCAAGGACATCGACCCCATCCCTCCCGTGCCAGGTGAAGAGAGCCGGGTGAAGATTCGGATGGACAGCATCCCGTGCATCTTGAGGGCGGACTATCTCCACATTCTGAGGGCTTCTTATTTCATCCCACGGGAGTTCGAAGTCTTCATCCCGAGCCTCGGCATTCGGCCCACCACGGTCCTGGCACCGGGCTATTGTATGTTTCCAGAGGACGCCTTTGCCTCGGGCCTGAGGCTGACTCTGCATCCCTTTGTTAAGAGGGTCTTGAATTGGGCGAAGCTATGCCCCATGCAGTACGGCCCAAACTCTTGGAAGCACTTGATCTGTTTTATTCTGAGGTGCCAAGAGAAGGGGGTGAAGCCGATGTTGATGTACTTCCGAGCCATCCTAGGGATCAGTTCGCTCGGAGATCAGGAAGGAATTTTCTACTTCTCACCCAGGCCGCACAAGAAGATCATGCACGGCCATCCGGATTCCATCAAAGGGTGGAAAGAGAAGTATTTCGTGGTGCGGAGTGAGAAGGCTTGAGGAATACCGACCCAGTGGAGTTTCTTCAAGCCGTACCATAAACCTCCGAAGCGAAGCGACTTGACAGCAAAGGAGTGTAAGAGAGTGGAGAAGATTGTAGAGGGGCATAGTATTGCGTGGCCTCGGGTGACCGAGCTACACCTCGCCCGGACCGGACTGAGCCCGGCCGACCCTAGTATGTTTCGTTCTGAATTTTTCATCTTTCTGCCTTCGTGTTAACTTTAGCCTCTTTTTTCATTCTTGCAGAGATGACTTCCAAACAGGTGGACAAGAGGCGAGCCTTGCTGGCTGTTGCCGCGAAGGCGAGGGCGGATATGCAGAAGAAGAAGAAGGCAGAGCAGGAGAAGCTGGCCGCTCAGGCCGGGGGGTCCGCCAAGGGGCCGGTCCCGGTAGCCGAGGAGCCTTCTCAAGCTAAGAAGGCCAAGAAGCATCACCACCCCCCCACGCCAAGGGCGCCCCGGGATGCAGGGGCAGTTCGGGCAAAACTGTTGATGCCCCGGGAAATAGGCTTCTCCCGCCACGCCCCACCGCCGAGCAGATGGTGGGCCAACAGGGACTGCGGCCCTTCGCCCCCGATTGGTCGATCGTGCAGGGGGACAGTCTGCTCGACGTACCTGTGGCGGT
Organism: Hemerocallis citrina; assembly: GCA_017893485.1. Taxonomy (NCBI): domain Eukaryota; kingdom Viridiplantae; phylum Streptophyta; class Magnoliopsida; order Asparagales; family Asphodelaceae; genus Hemerocallis; species Hemerocallis citrina. The sequence goes on from CM030359.1 coordinate 257,221,250, forward strand.
TGAGTTCGTCACGAAGGCCGGCACCGAGCGTGATTACATAGCGCTGGCATCGCAGACGGCCGAGCAGGTCTACGCTGGTCCCAGGCACATATTTCGGTGAGTTAGTTCGGCACCTTTTTCCCTGGTTTTGAACTTGGTGGAATTTTTTTGATCTTTTCTCCCTCGGACAGGTGATACTCCACGGTCAGCACTTTCAAAAGTGCTTGGAGAAGGAGATCTACATAGAGAGGAGGAATGCGGAGAAGTACCTCCGCGAGCTGAACAAGGCGACCGACGATCTGAAGGAGGCTCAGAGCATGGTTGCCGTCCACGAGGCCCAAATGGCCTCGCTTTGCGACATCCATAAGGCGGACGTGGATCGTCTCAAGGAGAGGATTGAGGAGGGGGAGAAGGGGCAGAAGGCCCTGAAGAGGATGGAGGTGGCCTTGGCGGAAGCCCTAATTATAGCGCAGGACGTGGCGTATGAGCAGGCCAAGGTGCACTTCAAGCAGATTTACCCAGAGCAGAGCGTGGACCACCTCTATTATGGTTGGGAGGCGAACCTTCCGCCGACCCCGGGGGGCGACGAAACGGGGGGCGTCCAGGCCGAAGTTGAGGTGCCACCCCCCCCTTCCCGTTTCTTTTTGTTTTTGATGTAAAATACCTCGAGCGGACTGGCCACCGCGGCTTTTGTATCAATTTTTTGAAAGAAACGAAATATACTTTTTTGGGCTGAGGCTTTGTGACTTGTGCATTTTTCTCGCTTTCCTTGTGATTGTTTGTTTTTTCTTGTCCTTGGATAGACGCACGAGACCTTGGGAGCCGGTCCGGTTTCTGCCGAGGTATCCCGGGTCTGAGCAGGGCAGGAGGCCATGGAAGTGGCTCTGGACCGCCAGCGAAAACAGGCTCGTGATCGAGCGGCCGCTGTAAATTACTTCACGAATAAGTCCAGGGAGCTCAGTCTGGAGGTGGCTCGTCTGAAGAAAGCTATAGCCGATCGGGACTGGTGGGTAATCGAGATGGACTGGTCCATCTCGGATGCCTCGAGCGGGCGATAAGCTTCAGAGTCTTTCCTTCGCGAGGCTGTGGTTGAGAAAGAGCTGGAGATCCAAACGGTGAAGTTGGTGTTGGGCGCGGGTCTGATCGAGGAGGCGAGCAACTCCACGCCGGGGCGGTCTCCGACGTTTTTATTTGAAGCATCCCAGCCAGATGACGCAGGAAGCTCGGTGGCAGGAGTCTCTACCCAGGTCGGTCCGGCCGAGCATGAGAGGAGCCCCGGAGGGAGTGCCGGGTTTGAGTTTTCAAGCCGAGTGTGAGTGAGCAGCAAGTTGTTCTTTGTATTTGTACCGACTTTCATTGAGTTGTAAGAAATGAGTAATAATAAGAACATTGGATTTTCTAAACTTTGATTGTCTCGATCGCCGAAGGTGGTTGCCGTGCTTGTTGCGAAGGGTCGTCGCCGAGGTGACTTGGCGCAACGGGCGCATATGTTGCGGCTTTTCGTCTTTCGATAAGTCATAAATGGCGACGTTTTGCCTCCTTATGGGCATTTATGGCGACATTTTGCCTTCCACCATTTCGCATTCCCAGATGCAATAATTGCGCCCCTCAGGGGGCTATATATAATCCCCACTCCCCCAAGCTGGTTGTTAAGGAGTGAGCGGCTGATCAGTCGGTTGACTTTGGGTGCCTGCCGAGGGCGGGCGCCTCGAACATAATCTTTTTCCGAGGTCTCCGGATTGGAGGCACACCAATCACCCTCGAACAATTCGGGGTTCGGGCCTTAAGGGCCGGAGGACCCCAGGGGGTTCGTTGGTGAGTGGGCCGACCGATCGGTTCGAAGGCTCGGAGAGAACCGTGGTCAGTGGCGTTCCTGTCGTCCTCGAACAATTCGGGATTTTGGGCACGTAAAGAGCTGTAAACCCCGAGTTGTTGGCGGGCGAGAGGAGGGTCAACGAATGGTCTCGGAGCGAGGAGAGCCGAGGGTCGATGGCCCTCCTGCTGTCCTCGAATAGTTAGGGGTTTGGGCTTGTGAAAGCAGTAAACCCCAGGTTGTTCGCGGGCAAGAGAAGGGTCAAACAACCGACTCGAAGCTCGGGGCGTCTGCCGAGGGCGGACGCTCTAAAACTTAATACAAATTTTGTTGAAACAGAAGTGGTTGTAGGTCGTAGCCGAGCATATTGGTCGAGCGGCTTTGAAGAAAGCCGCGGCCTTGCTCTGGTTTTAACGATGAGACACCATTTGTTCTTGGGGATACGGCGAGGGCGTGGCAGCGGTCGTTGCCTCGCGCATAGGTTGATGGGCTTGAAGAAGCCCAAAACCATGTGAGGTGTAGATGCCAAGCCTCCTTATCGGGGAGAAGCAGTGACGGGCGTAGCTGAGGATCATCACCGAGCATTAAGGTCGGGGGGCTTTGAAGAAAGCCTCCGCCTTGCTCGAGGTCGATGCCGAGCTCCTGCACTTGTTCTCAGGAGAGACGACACAGGTGTAGCTGGCGGTGGTCTCCTCGTGCATAGGTTGATGGGCTTGAAGAAGCCCAAACCATGCGAGGGACAGGTGCCGAGCTCCCACACCGGGGAGAAAGCCAGTAACGGGTGTAGCCACGGGTCATCGCCGAGCATTAAGGTCGGGGTGCTTTTGGAGAAAGCCTCCGCCTTGCTCGAGGTCGACGCCGAGCTCCCACACTTGTTCTCAAGAGAGACGGTACGGGTGTAGCTGGCGGTTGCCACCTCGTGCTATGGTTGATGGGCTTGAAGAAGCCCAAACCATGCGAGGGACAGGTGCCGAGCCCCCACACCGGGGAGAAAGCCAGTAACGGGCGTAGCCATAGGTTGTCGCCAAGCGTTAAGGTCGGGGTGCTTTGGAGAAAGCCTCCGCCTTGCTCGAGGTCGACGCCGAGCTCCCGCACTTGTTCTTAGGAGAGACGGCGCGGGTGTAGCTAGCGGTGGTCGCCTCGCGCATTGGTTGATGGGCTTGAAGAAGCCCAAACCATGCGAGGGACAGGTACCGAGCCCCCACACCGGGGAGAAAGCCAGTAACGGGCGTAGCCACATGTCGTCCCCGAGCATTAAGGTCGGGGTGCTTTGGAGAAAGCCTCCGCCTTGCTCGAGGTCGACGCCGAGCTCCCGCACTTGTTCTCAGGAGAGACGGCGCGGGTGTAGCTAGCGGTGGTCGCCTCGCGCATTGGTTGATGGGCTTGAAGAAGCCCAAACCATGCGAGGGACAGGTACCGAGCCCCCACACCGGGGAGAAAGCCAGTAACGGGCGTAGCCACATGTCGTCCCCGAGCATTAAGGTCGGGGTGCTTTGGAGAAAGCCTCCGCCTTGCTCGAGGTCGACGCCGAGCTCCCGCACTTGTTCTCAGGAGAGACGGCGCAGGTGTAGTAGGCAGTTGCCACCTCGTGTTATGGTTGATGGGCTTGAAGAAGCCCAAACCATGCGAGGGACAGGTGCCGAGCCCCCACACCGGGAAGAAAGCCAGTAACGGGCGTAGCCACGGGTCGTCGCCGAGCGTTAAGGTCGGGGTGCTTTTGGAGAAAGCCTCCGCCTTGCTTGAGGTCAACGCCGAGCTCCCGCACTTGTTCTCAGGAGAGATGGTACGGGTGTAGCTGGCGGTTGCCGCCTTATGATATGATTGATGGGCTTGAAGAAGTCCAAACCATGCGAGGGACAGGTGCCGAGCCCCCACACCAGGGAGAAAGCCAGTAACGGGCGTAACCACGGATCGTCGCCGAGCGTTAAGGTCGAGGTGCTTTGGAGAAAGCCTCCGCCTTGCTCGAGGTCAATGCCGAGCTCCCGCACTTGTTCTCAGGAGAAGTACTACAGGGTATGTATTTATAGTTGGAGGAACAAATGTCAGTTGGGCTTCGCAGTTACAAAAGGTTGTAGCACAGTCAACCACGGAGTCAGAGTATATGGTACTTACAGAAGCAACGAAAGACATGTTGTGAATTTCGGGGCTTATGAAACAGTTAGGCAGAGAGCAACCCATAGGTGAGCTATGGTGTGACAGTTAAACTGCAGTTTTCTTGGCGAAAAACTCTGCATATCACTTTAGGACTCGACACATTAAATGGGGTATCATTTTATTAGAATGGCGGTTGAGAAGAAATGGTTGAAGTTTTCTAAGATTCTTGGCACTAAGAATTCGGCGGACATGCTCACAAAGGTAGTGGATAGAAGGAAACATCAGTTCTGCTATACTGCTATTGGAATTAGGGGTGGGCTCGGTACAGTATCAGACTTTTTGACATTGTACCATTACCATACCAAACTAGTTCGGTTTGAAAATATGCAAACCGTTACCAACCAAAAAGTTCGGTATACCGACTACTTCGGTTGGTACGGTTCGGTATTGGTGTTATACCAAATATGACCCAACAAATATCTCAACTTCGATGGGAAATTCATCAACCTGAGTACCTCTTGAAGGAATGGCCACTCAATTCTAGGTAGCTTATCTATTTTCTAGATATTGAAACATGGAATAAATACTAGTAGACAGTACACTAGTTGTGTGGTTTATTTATATCAAAGTTTATGAACATTTAATTCACAGAAACTCATAAAATAGGGCATGGCTCATAAATAAACCATAGTAGAGTAAAAGAAATTTAATTGTTACAATATACTCATAAACCCAACAATTGAGTAAAAAAAAGAAGAATACATTTTATATTTTGATTTGCGAAAATGAAAGAATGATCCAATTTTAAAGTAAAAAATGGAGGACAAAAAAACTCCCACATTCTCATCTTTAAAGGATTTCTTTTAGGGTTTTCACCATTTGAATTTCACATTTCACAACATGAAATGTAAAAAGGTTGTATCTTTCTCATAAAAGTAAATCTTGGGAATATTAACATTTACCCATTTGGTAAAGTGTGATAAATATCCTACAAGAAATCATGAAAGGAAAAAAACAAATTATGAGATCAATATATGATCACATACATATACCTGGGACCAAATAGAAACACTGATATGAGTTAAAGTGGGGCTCTCTGTCACGCACTTGTTGACCTTCTTCTTGATTTCACTGTCATTTACACCCAACCCTGCACTTGTGTTCTTCTTCCTGTCTTCTTCAACCTTTGGAGTCCTCATCAAACTTTTATTTTTTTATTTTTTTTCTTATGAAGAAATCTGAAGAGGAAGACGATTGATGGAATGTGCTTCAGAATTTAAGGAGATCATGTACGATGCTGCACATTCCAAAGACGTCACCACTTTATCCGGTGGCTAAACAAGCATTAAGTGGTTAATATGGTGTGGAATCCTAACAAGTGCATTAAGTGGTTAATATGGTGTGGATTCCTAGCAGGTATATCAATCATGTGCATGGTGGGATCTTTTATTCGGTACGGTATGGTAAAACCATATTCATACCGAAACCGAACCGAATTTTAGAACTCGTTACGGTTGTACCGTACCGTACTTTTGGTAACCAAATTTTTCGGTACCGAATCGATTGGTTCGGTTGGAAAACCGGTCGGTTGGCTCATTTCGGTATGATCGGCCTCCCCTAATTGGAATGTCTCCAGGTTAATTGATGAGGAGGTTCGCAGAGGCACGGGTCTAGACTAGGCCAATGGAAGAATGAAGAACAGGTTAGAGACTTCGTGTATATATCTCCAAGTGGGAGATTGTTGGGGTTTGTGGATCCAAATACACGATAATGGGGTTAAAAAAGACAGACGAAAAGAAGAGTCGAAGTGGGAGCAAACAGGTCGGTCAAGAGCAGTCTGAAGCTGCAGGCAGAGTTGCGGTCGACCGCAACCCCATCCGCACCCCCAACCGACTACGTACAGGCAGTGCACGGTCGACCACGCATTCGACCATCTCGTTCTCTGTTGCAACATTGAATACTTGAAGGAATGACCAGTCAAGTGCGCAGTGGACCGACCCACTATGTGTTAGATCCCGTACAGTCGAAGGCATGAACCGGTCAACCGTCCATGAGTTACGGTCGACCGTTGCGGTGCTGATTGATGAGCGGCTGAGATTAGAAGTTGTGAAAACTTAAATATATTGTATTGTGTACGATTTTAGGGTTATGGAAAAGAAAGAGAAAAGAAAAGAAAAATCTATTAGCCGTCATTGAGAGAGAAGGAGATAGAGAGAAATCCTGCATGTTGGTGGTGAGTTCTTGAGAGATTTGTAAACTTGTTCTTCATAATTCTAATGGAAATCACATGAATGCCTCTTCGCGGGGAAGTAGTTATTGCATTGAGTGAACCACAAAAAAAATTCATGTGTTCTTGTGTGTTGCTTTTAGTTTTTCTTTATTTTCTTGATCTTGATTTTATTGTTCTTGCATCTTGTTGATGAGTTATTCAGTTCCGCAGTTAGAACTCAACACCAAGTATATATCTGGGCACAAGGTCCTGATTTGTAGAAGAAATGCCGAAATAAATCTACCGTACGAAATAGGCCAAATATATATTGTATTTTCGTTTAGAAAATTAGATATTGGTCTAATCTCTCCCGACTAACCTATTATTTAATCTTACCTTGTCTTCTTTCTTAAATAACATTTACCATTTAAAGATTTACGACACCATTTCATGAAGATTACTTGTCGCCAATAAGCCATTTAAAATTTGAAAGAGTTTTTAGGCACTCCAAATGCAATACCAAACAACAACAAAACATTTGCGAGCTGATATTCCTTGGCAATGCCTGATGGAGAAAAAAAAGGAAGAAAAGTTTCAGGCATCAGATCGAACTATTTCAGATGTTAACATAAGTAGATTCAGTGCTAAGGCATGCGATACTCGAGAACGCAATGAGCATAAATACACAAAACTTTTAGACAAAGAAGGATACACAAAACTTCTGGGCATAGAGAATGGAAGGTGACTACAGGTTGTCAGGTTGGTGGCAAAAGAAAAGCATGGTGACACGTTGTACTTACTAAGAGGAGGTGATTCAGGTGATATCTTTGCTACAGAATCAGCAGGTAGTTCCTCTTCAATTTTATGGCATGTCAGGTTGGGACACATTGGTAAAAAGAGTGTCAAGCAGCTTTGTTCTAGAAATCTTTTGCCGGGGCTTAAGAAGGTTGAGATGGATTTATGTGAGAACTGTGTGATGGGCAAACAAAAAACAGTTAGCTTTTAGTTGAATGGGCGTGAGAAGAAGCTTGGAAAGCTAGAGTTGGTACATACAGATGTGTGAAGTCCAGCTCAGGAATTCTCTTATGGTGGTAAGAGATATTTTGTTACATTCATTGATGATGCTACAAGGAAAGTTTGAGTTCATGCAATTCGCGAGAAATCAGAGGTGTTTGATGGATTCAAAACTTGGAAGGTCAGAGTTGAAAATGAGACGGGTTGCAAAGTGAAAGCATTAAAGTTCGACAATGAAGGTGAGTACTCAAGAGTTTATTGACTATGTAGCAAAGGAAGGTATGACAGAAATCAAGAGAGTTCCTAAGACTCCACAGGAGAATGGTGTAGCAGAAAGAATGAACCGCACGATACTCGAAAGGGCGAGATGCATGAGACTTCATGTGGATCTTCCGGTCCATCTTTGGGCCGCTATAGTAGATACAATAGTGTACTTGATTAACCGTTGCCCATCTAATGTCCTTGATGGGCCATTCCGCAAGAACTATGGTCAGGTAAAACTATCAATTATTTGCATTTGAAAGTTTTTGGTTGTATTGCATATTCACTAATTGACAGGAAAGAAAGAAAGAAACTGGATTCTAAGTCCAAAAAGTGTGTATTCATTGGCTACAACGCGATCAGTATGGTTATAGACATTGAGATTTTGTGGATAAAAAGGTCATTCGCAGCATGAATGTAGTGTTAAATAAAGAGGAAGGACAGGCATACAGGTCAAGACAATACAACCAGTTCAGAGTCAGATTGTGGTTCAAACTCAGATTCAGATTCAAATTCTGAATGTGGTCCTAATGGTGGGGCACTATGATGCAGCAGCAGGTACAGGTACCACAGGCAGCACAGGAGGCTCATGGTGGGCCTATTGGGAATGAACAGGTTATCCAAGACGAACAGGTACAGCTAGAACAGTTCAGAGAACCTGAACCATTCGGTGAACCGGTACCCACGTTGAGGAGATCGACACGAGAGAGAAGGCCAACCAAGATATTTGATCCATTAGCCAGTATTGTTCACGAGCATGTTCTGTACACGAATTCAAGAGAGCCAGAGACTTATGAGGAGGCTTTAAAGGATGATGCTCAAATACAGTGGGAGTTAGCCATGAGGGATGAAATGAACTCCCTGGAACAGAACAAAACTTGGGAGTTGACCAAGTTACCTGCAGGAAAACAGACTCTTATGAACAAATAATTTTTTATAGTCAAGGATGAGGCAGATGGCAGTAAGAGGTACAAGGTGAGACTTTTTGTAAAAGGAGTCTCTCAAGAGAATGTGTTGATTACAATGAGATATTTGCACCGGTTGTGAAAATGACTTCAATCAGGGTTCTGCTTAGTATTGTGGCAGTTGAAGACTTACACTTAGAGCAGTTGGATGTGAAAACAATATTTTTCCATGGTGATGTCGAAGAAGAGCTGTACATGAAATAACTCACATGTTTTGAAGCTAAAGGAAAAGAAGACATGGTGTGTCAACTAAAGAAGAGTCTTTATGAGCTAAAACAGGCATCACGACAATTGTACTTAAAGTTTGATTGCTTTATGAGAGGAAAAGGTTTCGATAGATGCGAAGCAGATCATTGTGTGTATGTTCGTAGATATGAGGACAATGATATAGTTACCTTGGCGTTGTATGTGGATAATATGTTGTTAGCAGGTGCATGTATGGAGAAGATCAAGGAAGTGAAGAAAATGCTAGCTTCGGAGTTTTCTATAAAGGACTTGGGTGAAGCAAAGCAAATCCTCAGCATGAAGACTAGTAGAGACAGGAAAAGCAAGAAGCTTTGATTATCTCAAGAGGACTATGTGAAGGAGTTGAAGATATTTAATATGGATGGCATGAGACCATTCACTTATCCCTTGGCTGCTTACTTCAAGTTATCGTTGAACTTGTGTCCTAAAACGGAGGCAGAAATGGAGGAAATGGCTGTTATTCCTTATGTCTCAGCCGTTGGGAGTTGATGTATGCAATGGTGTCTACAAGACCAGACATCGTACAAGCAGTGAAAATTGTCAGCCGTTACATGAAGAATCCGGGTAAACGACATTGTGATGCAGTAAAGTGGATTCTTAGATATCTAGCAGGTACTTTAGATTTTTCTCTTTGTTTTGGGGAGATTCCTTATATATACATCATTATGTGGATGCAGATTTTTTGGGCGATCGTGATGGTTGCAGAAGTACTACAAGGTATGTATTTATAGTTGGAGAAACAACTGTCAGTTGGGCTTCGCAGTTACAAAAGGTTGTAGCACAGTCAACCACGGAGTCAGAGTATATGGCACTTACAGAAGCAACAAAAGACATGTTGTGGATTTCGGGGCTTATGAAACAGTTAGGCAGAAAGCAACCCATAGGTGAGCTATGGTGTGACAGTCAAACTGCAATTTTCTTGGCAAAAAACTCGGCATATCACTTCAGGACTCGACACATTCAAATGAGGTATCATTTTATTAGAATGGCGGTTAAGAAGAAATGGTTGAAGCTTTCTAAGATTTTTGCCACTAAGAATCCGGTTGACATGCTCACAAAGGTAGTGGATAGAAGGAAACATCAGTTCTGCTATACTGCTATTAGAATGTCTCCAGGTTAATTGATGAGGAGGTTCGCAGAGGCACGGGCCTAGACTAGGTCAATGGAAGAATGAAGAACAGGTTAGAAACTTAGTGTATATGTCTCCAAGTGGGAGATTATTGGGGTTTGTGGATCCAAATACACGATATGGGGTTGAAGAAGACAGACGAAAAGAAGAGTCGAAGTGAAAGCAAACAGGTCAAGAGCAGTCTGGAGCTATAGGTAGAGTTGCGGTCGACCGCAACCCCGTCCGCACCCCCAACCGACTACGTACCGGCAGTGCACTGTCGACCACGCAGTCGACCGTCTCGTTCTCTGTTGCAACATTGAATACTTGAAGGAATGACCGGTCAAGTGCGCAGTCGACCGACCCAGTCTCTGTTAGATCCCGTATAGTTGAAGGCATGAACCGGTCGACCATCAATGAGTTATGGTCGACCGTTGCGGTGCTGATTGATGAGCGGCTGAGATTAGAAGTTGTGAAAACTTAAATATATTGTATTGTGTACGATTTTAGGATTATGGAAAAGAAAGAGAAAAGAAAAGAAATATCTATTAGCCATCATTGAGAGAGAGGGAGATAGAGAGAAACCCTACACCTTGGTGGTGAGTTTTTGAGAGATTTGTAAACTTGCTCTTCATAATTCTCGTAGAAATCACATGAATGTCTCTTCGCGGGGAAGTAGTCATTGCATTGAGTGAACCACGAAAAAATCTCATGTGTTCATGTGTGTTGCTTTTAGTTTTTCTTTATTTTTTCTTGATCTTGATTTTATTATTCTTGCATCTCGTTGGTGAGTTGTTCCGCAGTTAAAACTCAACACCAAGTATATATTTAGTGGCACTAAGCTGGCTTATGTTGTTTCTTAATTTCTTTTTGTCTCTGAACCCTTAATGCTTTATGAACTTTCCTCTTTTTCAAGTACGATCTTGGTTTTTCTACACTGTTTAACTCTTTTCTTGTTTTCCCTTTCTATTGTTCGCAGGCTTGAAGTCGTTTGGGTTCGTCTCTTTTTGCGCCTGGGCAGTTGAGCACCCTTGCTCCTTTTTGTTGCGCTGTGGTTGCTAGCTTCTCCTGTGTTTCTTCTTCTTAACTTAATCTTTTTTTCTCTTTTGTGAGCCTCTAGTGGCTCTAAGCTGGCTTATGTTGTTTCTTAATTTCTTTTGCTGTTGATGTTTCTCTGGATGTTGTTAGTGAGCAGCTTGTTGGACGGTTCCTAGGCCTGGTTTGATTGGTGGGAATTTAGGTTGGCTTCGCACCTTGGTGCGATTGTCGCAGTTTCCTTCCTTTCCTCTCCTGCTTTGATGTGTGCTTAGCATTATTTGGTTTGAGCGTCTTTTGACTTGGTTTTGAGCTCGTTTTTTTTTGTTGCATTTGAGGATCTTGCTTGGTTGGTTGGTTTTTTTGGAGGTTCAGGTGGATTGTTCCTTTTTTATTGCTATATTTTGAGCATGCTTTAGCATGGTGGTTGTAGACTTTTTCCGCATCTTGTTGTTCTTTTAGGTATGTCTACCGCGGTTGATTCTGCCGCGGTTGAGGTTCGTAAGGGGGCAGCTGAATTTTTCCAGGTTGCTTCGCCTTGGTTTGGCTATTCCTTCCCCGTGTCTGGCCTCCGATTCAGTTATAGGTCAGGGCATCTATTGGTGATCTCCCAGTTATTGGATCCCCGTGTTATGGCGGGTCGGCGAGCGCCGGGGCGAGCGCATCTCCCGGCGCTCACCCTTCGCAGCTTCCGCCGATAGATTTTTCCCCCTCATCCCTCATTATCGGGAGGATCGGGAGGTGCCCTTGTTTTCTGCGGTTGCATTCCTGTACAGCTGATTTGTCTGTTATCTTGTTGGGTTCTTCAGGTTGTGTTGTCCCTTTTGGTGTCGGGAGGATTTGTTTGTGCTACTATCGGGTGTTCTTAGTTGTTCACCGTTTTTGTTCTGGTTTTACGTCTTGTAAAATTCTATCTGTACCTGATTTTTTAATATATATTTTTGATTGTTTGGTTGGAGTCGCAAGACTCTATCTATCCGGTTCATCAAAAAATATATATATATCTAGGCACAAGGTCCTGATTTGTAGAAGAAATGCCGAAATAAATCTATACAAAATAGGCCAAATATATATTTTATTTTCGTTTAGAAAATTAGATATTGGTCTAATCAACTCTCTCCCGATTAACCTATTATTTAACCAATAAGCCATTTAAAATTTGAAAGAGTTTTTATGCACTCCAAATGCAATACCAAACAACAACAAAACATTTGTGAGCTGATATTCCTTGGCAATGCCTGATGGAGAAAAAAAAAGGAAGAAAAGTTTCAGGCATCAGATCGAACTATTTCAGATGTTAACATAAGTAGATTCAGTGCTAAGGCATGCGATACTCGAGAACGCAATGAGCATAAATACATTATGAATGTTATATGCAACTGTGCACTATGTATACAAAATATTACAGCTAATCTGTTTGCATGAGGTGCTCAACTCCATCGGTAGAACTTTTGAATTATTAGGCACAGGTTTGAATTAACCTGAAAACTTCTGGAGCTGAGATGGATCCTACAAAAACGATCAACTAAGAAAAGAGCTCTTCAATGAGGTCTTCAATTATAGCACTCTCTATCTCCCTTCCCATCATATTTACATCGTCCCCTAAATCCAACCATCTCGCTTCCAACAAAAGACTCTCCTCTAATTTCCCACTCATTTCTTTCCTTTGCTTCACCACCATTTGCCACACCTCTTCAACAAGACTCTCATGCGCAAGACAAGGGCGATACATCCTTAATTTTGCTGATAATCGATCAATGGGTGGTGTGATAATGCTGGCTAAAATAGAACTTGTTAGGTCAAACAAGAGCTTCCTCTCTGATCTTGACCATGAAACCAGCATGCTGTATTTCTTTTCAAGCTTTCCAAACACATGAATACCAACTAAGAAGTCTGAAGTGAGTTCATTCCCATCTGTGTGATGCACACCCGATTCAATTAGAACATCAAGTACATAAGAGAAGTCTCGGTCTTCATCATCCCTAAATGCTTCAAGTATTGGTGTCAAATAGTGAGGGGAATGACAATCTCCAGTATCTTCGTCACTGGAGATATGAAGTTTTAAGTCCTCATTGTCGGAATTAGCTGACTCCAGTTTGAGAAGTCTAAGCTGCATTCGCAGCTCTGTGACAATAAAAAATGTTTGTTTAAAACTATGGATGGTATGGAAAGATGAAGATTAACTGCTTTAATTATTTACACAATTTCTCTTACCCTTGAGGTCAGCACTGATCTTCTCAAAAGTTTCAGAAGTGGACCTGTCTTGAGGTTGCTCCAGAACAGACACAGGACTTGGTTGATCAGCTTCTTTGGAGCTAACAGGAGAGGGCGATTCTAATATTTCATGGCGGGTAAGAGTTTCCAGAACATCAATTGGCGATTCCTGGTGTAAGAGGCAAACATTATATATTTTAGGAAGAGAAGATGGTCTAAACGAATAAATATCAAAATATCAGAAGTAGGATTCAGAAAACTCTAGGGCTGCGCATTGTTTCATGATATAGATTTTGCTGGTATTAATGGTAAAATGACTTCTAAATTCCAATGAGACAATTTAGAACACATACAAGAATTACTAAACAGTGAATTTATGGGTTTCCCAATTATTAACAAGAATGATAAATGAATTTCTGTGGAAACAAATGGGTTCCTCTATTGTTATTAAAATGTAATGAAAAGTTGGAAGTTAGAACAAGTGTTAGTTGGTTACTCCACATGTTCGGAATGAAGGTGTCATATTTCGGTATCTCGGTTCTCAACTTGTTAAACCGAAATATATATTTGAACTAACTTGAGACTGATGCTGAGAAAACAGACTGCAATTAGCAATGTATATAAACACAATGGAAGTGTCCAGGGGAATCAAATTTATAAATAAGCAGATTGTTGCTGCTGATATATGTCTTGAGTCTTTGATAATAAATGGAATACCCCTAAAAAGTAAAGAAATGGATTCAATATATCACTTTGTTTCCTCCAAGTCTCACTTACCTGGATCTTATTTAAGTCAATAAAGGACAAAATTTACAAGTAAATGAGTAACAGAATTAAAAAGAGATGAGTATCATGTCAGGCATGGAATGCAGGATGAATTGAGGTGCATCATAGTTTGACACAGATCTTATCTGATATCAAATTCATCAAAAAATGTACCTGTTAACAACAGTATATATGTCAGTACCATCTTATAGCCTGCCATGTGTTTTCAACAAGGTAGTGACTAAAGTAATCAGACCAATTGTTTTCCCCGCTAACCATAATTGCATTAAAACTACAGTGATGGAACAAATGCCAAAACGAAAGGAGGAACTGTTGGATCTAAAAAATCTGCATTGTTTGAGGTTGGCCCATAATAAGTATAGAATAAAAGAATATAGCCCAAAAAGAGTTAAGGGGAATAAGGCAAGCGATTTACGAATTCAACAAGGTGCAGATTTTTAAGATGCACACCTATCCTAAAATGAATTTAGTAGTTGGACACAACAATGCAAATCAGTAGACTCTACTACAAATATTACTGCAATGTCTAATGCAATCTGAATTGATGAATATAAAAAACAAATTAAGACCATATACACAGAAAATAAAGAGAGCTGCTTAAACATCTTATCGTATTAATATTTTATTAAGTTTATATTATTTATACTATATATACTACTGTTGCAAACTATATGCCTTTCCAACAAAGAAATACTTCTAAAAAGATAATCACTGTGTCGTATACTAACCTTTCCAATCACACCTTTCTGATCGATGCAAGAACTTTCTCTGCCATCTGCTAGCTCTGCTAATTTTGTGAACTGCTTCGCCTTCTGATCATCAAATATGAGAGAAAACTGATCATCTTTACAATATTCAGCTAAGTTTCCACTTTCATGTCCTCTATTAACATCAAGTAGGGAAGAAATTTCCGATATCGTGCACTGTTCTTTATCAAGGTGTCTCACATTAATCATGTTATTCAGTTCCTCAGAATTCACATGAATTTCCCTCACAGACAGCTCTCTGTCCTCTCTGTCCTCTCTGCCAGAACAAAACATATCCTCATTATGGCGACCATTTAAGCTTTGAATTGAAGGTTTTCTTTTTTGACTAGCATTTCCCTCAAGTGAATAACCTGGGCTCTTATTGGCTTCATTCTGGTGATAACTACAGTGGTTACCACCAAAATGGTTTCTTCTGTTAGATTTATTCTTTTCATAAACTAATGATGAAGATGGAAGTGATTTTGACCTCTGCAAACTACTGGACCACCCATCTTCCCATCTAGCAACTGTCTCATCTCTACCAACCTTCTCACTGGAAACATGGTTTGAAGTATTTCGACTAGATCTTGGTCTCTCCCTATCAACTACAAGCATTTCTTCTAGAGTCCTGGATCCTCGATCAACACTTCTCATTTCGTGATTCTGTTGACCCATCTTCCACCTTTCAGACAGGCGTTTTCTAGCCTCCCTACAAACTGATGACTCAGATGAATAATATGACGAGGCAAGGCTGTCTTTATAGTCATTGAAGTGATCAGAAGTCCCTTGAAATATCTCCAAGTTCAGATTTCCTTGAATACCACGTGACCTTTCGCCGCTACTATAACAATATTTTTCCGAGGCTGATACCATCTTACTACTGCTACTTCCACCAGTTCTCAATTGTTTGGTAATCTCTCTAGCAATTTCCCTTAACCCCTTCGTCTTGTTCTCCATAGCTTCCACACTATCTGATAGCTTATGCCTATCTCTCACCTCAAAATGAACCTCGGACCTCCTTGGATTTGGGATTCGTTTATGCTTTCTAAGGCCATAATGATAACTATCTAATGACGCCATATCCAATGCCTTCTCCATACTTGGCTTTAGAACAACAATTTGAGTATCGTGAAGGTGATCTGTATTTTTCCCTCTATATAGTGGCTCATGAAATTTATGTAAATCTCTTTCAGATGTGAAATAAATTTCATTTCCTAGGGTAGTAGCTTCCGTGGGTTTCACAACTGTGATATGGCTTGCATGTGGAGAGGGTGGATCACACTTGAGATCTTGGAGATGCTTCTTGAACAAGGAGTTGGGCTCTCGGAGGAATTTCACAAAATGGTCTTTACTGGGATCTAGATCTTCCACCACATTATTGTATTCATTTGAGCTCTCAAATTCATCATCACTTGAATTACTCCTTTGAGCATTTATGATCTTGCGAATCTCGCTTTGTCTCAAACTTGGCATTCCTTTCGAAAAGGATTCATTTCTTTGCCTCAAACTTGGCATTCCTTTCGAAAAGGATTCATTTCTTTGCTTCTCGATCTTTGGCATTTCCATGACTTCAAACACATCTTTGCATTCCATGTAATCATTGGTGCCCGTGCAAAGTGGGTAGCCCTCATAAGCTGTGTACTTCTTGGGTAACCTGACAGAGCTTTTCTGGTAATTACTACCAATTTCCTTCTGCTGTTTAGGGAGTACAGGAGGCAGAGCATCAAGACCCATCAATCTTGCAACCAGATTTGGTGAGGACCGCTTCATTTCTATTGCTTTTGATGTTTCTTTGTCTATCAGTGTTTTCATTGATGATCTGTTTGCTCTCCTCAATGATGTTTGCCTGAACTCAAGATCAAACTAGATATTTAAAAAACATAAGGCTGTTAGATTTTGTCACATAATGAATTACATAAAGAATCTTTGTGAAGCAAGAGGTAGACCAGTTAAGAAGTACATAGTGTACAGAAAAACTAGAAGGAGAAGTTTTCAGAATTTTGGCACTGGATATCTTGGTGCCTCTTAAATCATATAGTAACAGCACAATCAAGGAAAATCATTCATGGATCTTATTCAGAAGATACCACTTGTAGCTGCTATATTGAAACCCTAAAATATTTTTAAGAACCCGTAGCAAATTCGTTACAGACAAATGGTGTAAATTGTTAGATATTATTATAGTCCCATATCGGTTGTAGAGTTGTTTTGATATTTGTTCTCCTCCTATATATAGGTGGTATTGTACTTGGTTGAACTCAATTCAATATTTAGTATTGTTTTCATCTCTCTGATTTATCTTAACATAGTATCAGAGCCAATTACTCAAATTTTCTTCTCTTAAAATTTTTCCAACCAAAATCCTCAAATTCCAATAGCCAAATTATACAAATTTCTTCCACCACACAAAAAAAAAAAAAAAAAAAATACTACGAAGAAGAAGAAACCCAAATCCTCTATGAAATTTGTTCTCATCAAAATCTCTGCCATCCTCCGTGAAGAAGAAGAAACCCTACTCATCTCTGGCATTTTCCTCCCTCTCCTCCCTCCTCCGCCACTGCACCCTCCGCCCGTTCTCCTCATCCTCCACCCCCATCAACTTCACCCTCCAACATCCCCGAAACCCAAATTCCGGCTTCCACCATCTCCCACATCCCCGAAACCCAAATCCCAGTTTCCACCAGCCGGCTTCCACCAGCCTCTACACACCCGAAACCCAAATCCCCTCACATCCCCCCCCCCATCTCTGAAAACCCTACATTTTTTCCCTCCTCCTACTACCCATAACCCAAAACCCTTTTTTTTGGTACCCGAAACCCAAACTACTACCCCCAACCCGTTGTTTTAAAAAAAAAATCAAAAAAATCCAAAAAAAAATCCCACAAAAAAAATCCAAAAAAAAATATTATTATTATATACATATATATATACAGGTACTTCTACTTGATGGAATCTCAGAATCTCCGCCATATTTTTGCCTCCACTGACTTTCCTGATGCAATCGCCTCTCGTTCCTCGTCCAGATTCAAACAGCAGCAGCACCACTTTCAGTCTGCCTCCGGCCTCCTACCTTCTCCTAACATCATTACTCACCCTACCCCACCTCTACTTCCGACACTGGTAGCACCGTCCTGCCCCCTACCCCGATCCAGACACCAACAACATATTCCTCCTCAATGTGCTCTCAGTCACAGCAGCACTAGTCTTCTTCCTCCTCGCAGTGCTCCCACCTTTACATCCTCGATCATGCCGGTCACTTCAGTCTTGCCGTCTCCTGCTGATTGGGCTATTCTTCAGCAACGCCTCACTTAGCAGGAACTACAGCTCATGGGTCAGTCAATACTGGCTCCTCTGCTCCTGCATTCTCTGTCACTCCCGGTATGAATTCGTTCTGAATTTTAGATTCTGGTGCATCTTATCATCTCACTAGTAATCAAATACTGTTCACCACCTGCACTACACTTCCCTCTCACTCTCCATCTCTACACACAGCTGATGGCTCACCACTTCTCGTTACACATTCAGGAACAATTAGCTCTTCCACTCTCACATTACCATATGTTCATGATACTGCTCATTTATCCATAAACCTTATTTCTATTAGTGCATTTATCCATAAACCTTATTTCTATTAGTGCATTATGCGATAGTGGTCTTGTTGTCACTTTTGACTCTTCCGGTTGTTCTATTACTGATTCATGCACCGGTAAGGAGTTTGGACGTGCTACTCGTCAGGGTCGTCTATATCATCTAGATTTCCTTCGTGCACATCACTCAACTTCTAATTTTGTCGGTATTGTTTCTTCTGATGCTGATCTATGGCACAGACGATTAGGTCATATTAGTGTCTCGTCTCCAGACTTTAGCTCGTAGTGGTACCCTTGGTTCTCTTACTTTTAAACATTTATCTGATTGTCGGGGTTGTCATTTGGCCAAACACATTGCCCTACCCTTTAGTCACAAAAGAACTTCTGAAACCACTTATCTTTTTCAACTTGTTCATTCTGACATATAGGAACCCTTTTCTGTACCTTCGTGGAAAGACTATCTCTATTATGTTACCTTCATTGATGAATTCACTAGACATACATAGATTTTTCTTATGCGTCAGCGATCTGAGATACCTGATATTTACCGGTTCTTTACAACTATTATTCACACAGTTCGGTGTGCGCATTAAAAATTTCCGATCGGACGGTGCATGTGAGTACACTTCCACCACTATGAGATCGATTCTTCAGTCTCACGGCACCCTTTTTTAGCAATCATGCTCTCACACACATGAGCAGAATGGTGTAGTTGAACGCAAACATCGTCATATCCTTAAGACGGTCCGCGCTCTTTTACTCTCCTCTTCCGCTCCTCGTTCTTTCTGGGCTAAAGCTATCATGATCTCTGTTAGTCTCATCAATATTATTCCTCATCTGCCCTAGCTGGTACGATGCCTTATGAGGCTCTTTATCATTCACCTCCCCACTACAGTATGTTCCGTATCTTTGGATGCACCTGTCACGTCCTTCTCCCTTCTACTGAGCGCACGAAACTCTCCGCTCGTGTTGCTAACTGCGTTCACCTCGGTCTCAGTCCTGAACACAGGTTATCATTGTTTTGATCCATCAGAGAGTCATGTCCGCATTTCTCGACATGTATCCTTTGTGGAAGACCCCCCTTACTATCTGACTCCCCCCGAGGATACTAGATTTCTCGATTCCCCAGTTGTTGCTAGCCCTCCGACTTTATCTTCCCGCATTTCTTTTGATCTCACTCCTCTGGCTCCATTCACAGGTGTACTGACAGGGTGTGGGAGAGGACGGTGGAGTAGGTGCATGTGGCGGTGGGAAAATAGGTGGGATGGGTGCTGGCTATTGTGGGGATGCTGGTGGTGTTTCGGTAGGGGGAACAACAGGTGTAAGGACTGCAGGAGATGTGAATCTCCTGTTGTTCCCCTGTTGTCCTTACACCTGTTGTTCCCCCTACCGAAACACCACCAGCATCCCCACAATAGCCAGCACCCATCCCACCTATTTCCCCACCGCCACATGCACCTACTCCACCGTCCTCTCCCACACCCTGTCAGTACACCTCTTCGTCAGTCTACCCGTTCCACTTCTGGTATTCCTCCGGCACGTTATACACCTGATGCCACTGGTCCCTCTGACCAGTTTGGTTTTGCCACCCTAGCTTCCTACTCACCACAGTTTCATACATATCTCACTGCTATACATTCTACACGTGAGCCCAGAACCTATCAAGACGCAATTCAATATCCTGAATGGAGAAAAGCTATTGCACAGGAATTCAGTGCATTTGATCAGACTGGCACTTGGAAAGTTGTTCCTCTATCAGAGAGCGTTCAGCCTATTAGCTGCAAGTGGATCTTCAATATCAAATATCAACCTGATGGATCTATTGAGCGGCACAAGGCTCGTCTAGTAACCCGAGGATTTACTCAGGAGCATGACATTGATTATGATGAGACCTTTGCTCCCATTGCACAGATGACTACTGTTCGCACTCTTCTTGCTGTTGCAGCCATCCGCCAATGGCCGTTATATCAGATGGACGTGAAGAATGCTTTTCTTCACGGTACCTTATCTGAGGTTGTTTATATGGATCCTCCTCCTGGCCTCCCTACTCCTCGTCATGTTTGCCGATTGCGTCAGGCTAGATATGGTTTGAAGCAGGCCCCTCAAGCCTGGTTTGAGTGTTTTCGCCTTGTCATCACCAAGACTGGTTTTAGTCAAAGTTCTCAGGATCATTCTATGTTTATGTGGTCCTCACAGTAGGGGAGGGTAATTCTACTACTCGATGTTGACGATATGATCATTACTGGAGATGACTCTGCGGACATTACATCCACCCAGAAATACCTTCATCAGCAGCTTCATATGAAAAACCTTGGCAGACTACGTTATTTTCTAAGCCTAGAGATTGCTCATGGATCTCGGGAAACTCATTTCTCAACAGAAATACACATCAGATATTATCTCTGTTGCATGCCTTTCTGATAGTAGATCAGCCAATACACCCTTAGAACTTCATATGAAGCTTCGTCCCACTGATGGTGAGCTCCTTCCTAATCCCACTAGATACAGACAGATTGTTGGATAGCTTGTCTACTTATACATGACCAGACCCGATATTGCTCACGCAGTTAGTGTTGTCAGTCAGTTTATTTCTGCTCCTACATCAGTTCACTATGGTGCTGTTCTTCGAATTCTCAGATATCTTCGGAGCACTATTACTCACTCATTATTCATGTCTGCTACATCCAAATTAGAGCTTAGTGCATATTCTGATTCAGATTGGGCAGGTGATCCTACTACCAGCCAATTTCTGTCTATTTCTTGGTGATTCGCTGATCTCATGGCGAAGAAAGAAACAAACAGTTGTTGCATATTCTTCGACTGAAGCTGAGTATAGAGCAATAACAGCTACTACTAGAGAGATTATTCATATTCGTTGGCTGCTATCAGATATGAGCGTCACTCTTACAAGAGCTACTCTTCATTGTGATAACCGGAGTTCGTTGGCTGCTATCAGATATGGGCGTCACTCTTACAGGAGCTACTCTTCATTGTGATAACCGGAGTGCATTGCACATTGCAAGCAACCCTGTCTTTCATGAGCGAACGAAGCATATAGAGATTGATAGTCATTATGTTCGTGAGCGCTTTGAGGCAGGGACCATTTCTCTACATTCTGTTACATCTTCTCAGCCAACTGCAGACTTCTTCACCAAATCCCATACTGTTCAGAGATTTAGATACTTAGTAGGCAAACTCACATTGTTTGACCCATCGTGAGTTTGAGTGGGGGTGTTAGACATTATTATAGTCCCATATCGGTTGTAGAGTTGTTTTGATATTTGTTCTCCTCCTATATATAGGTGGTATTGTACTTGGTTGAACTCAATTCAATATTCAGTATTGTTTTCATCTCTCTGATTTATGTTAACATAAATAAACAAAAGCTACTATAATTACACATCCGGCAATTAAGACCTGCTTATTAACAAGTTCATAAAAACTTGTTATCAAAGTTTGTACAATATAATATTTTCAATAACCTAAATTCATAATGCACTTACAGAATTCTCTTCTACTGTGACGCCATTGCCAAGTGTAAAATCCATCGGTCTTTTTGACACCTTTGTTTGTTTTCTCAGTTGAACACTCCCTGAAACACAAATTTGACAGATAAAGAAACGATTTGCAAATATCAATTTGTTATTGAAGTATATGAATATCTCAATAATACACAATGGCACCCACAGATAAACCAACCGTTAAAAATCAATATTTGTAAAGGCAATAACAACGAGTCGATGAATGAGATGTTCCGTTCAGGCTGGGATATCATTGACTAAAAAATTCCCAGAAACTGATCATGTATTTCAGGAATATAATTCGGCAAGAACGACTTAACTAGTCAAATCTGGCTTCCTATCAGACACTAAATCTAATTTTAACAGCATGGCTTCCCTATGATACATTACACATCAATATATAAGAGGCCCCTAAATTTTCTTTTCTTTTCTTTTCTTTTTGGGTTTGTTTACTGGTTTTACTGATGATGTCTGCATAGAGTTTGATGTAATCAGTTGGACTTGTATAACACGTGTAAGGGTTCTAGCATATACCATGATCACTATTATAATGTTGTTTACTTTCTGTTGTGATAATGGTGGAATAAAAAACATGGAAGAGAACACATCAAGAGGTAAATGTAAGAAAAGACACACCAAAATGGAAAGCAAAATTTTGGAATCACTTATCCCTTTATAAATAGGTTGTTCCTATTACTAAACAGAGCATATTTTTCAAGTATTTCCATTATGTTGGACAATAAATGCATTATACATATTGGACCATAATCTGTTCAGTTAATCTAAATAGATCACTCTTGCTAATCGAGCCTTCAGTACATTTTAATTAAATTTTTCTAAAGGTCAAAAGTCCCATGCTCTCTGATCTTGTTAGTTTTAGCCATCATGGATTCAGTTTCAGATGGAAATAACTCTAGAGGGTATCAGCAAATTGGAGGACCAAACACATATTAGCCTGTAATAGAAGATCTGATAGCACAAAAATATATAAGGATGCCAAAAGAAACTTCCCTGTAAATAAAATTTTACAGAAGTAAATTATTCAAACATTCTAAATGGAAAATTTGTGGCAACCACAAACCAAAGAAAGCTATTATACACATCAGGGCAGAGAAAATTACAATAAAAATATGTAAAGACAAACATGGCTTATAAACTTGGTATCATTATCGGGCATTTATTCGGTGATATCGGCTATACTGGGAGAGTACTGGCTATGATTTGATACCATGATTACAAGAACTCTTGAAGAGAGTTTCACCAAGAATCAAGTGAGATATCGACATCAGCAAGTTTTGCTTTCTACCTCGCAAATAGGATCTCCCAATAAGACAAGCAATAAACTTGGTATTGTTAATATATTTTCGTCTTAATAAGCAGTGCAGATCATATGAAGGTCTGTTGGACATGTTTGGAAATGTTAGTATTTTCCATGACTATATATGTGCTTGTCGATATGCACGCCAATGTTTAAAATAAAAAAAAGGAATAAATGGATCTAAACAGACCGATAAAATGAAAATTTAGCCCACTTTTTATTTTAAGGAAAAAGGGTGGACCAAAGTAGGTCCACCTTTTTTTCTTTTTCCAAAAAAAGCTAAAAATGGTCAAAGGGGTCTAATACACGTAATGGGATTAAACGGCTTTTTTTTCAGAAATGTTTTTGGGTTTGTGTCTAGAGTTTTTATAGTCGAATTATTTAAGCCTGATATGCTACCCATTTCCTTACAAGAAAAACCCCAATCAATTTCATTCCAGAAATCGAAAAGTCATCGCTCGGAAGAAAATGAAAACGCTAGTTTCACAAACATAGTTTGAATATTTTTTCTTCATTTTTCCCATTTAAAAAACATTTTTTATATTAAAAAAGAAAACCGTCTTTTTCCCATTCAAACCCTGATTAAACCATAAAAACTTGAACAGGTAAGAATTTATTGGAGTACAAGCTTGGCAAGAAATGAGGATCCAATCTAGTTTATTTTCAGATTTTTAAGTAAATCTTTTCTAGCGTCCATATTTACATGGATAACTAAAAAAGATTCACTGAACCCTCTAGCTAAATATATTGCCCCCCAGGAAGAAATAACCAAAGATCCATATGAAACGGGATAATATTTACATGGATGACTAAAAAAGATTCCCTGAACCCTCTAGCTAAATATATTGGCCCCCAGGAAGAAATAACCAAAGATCCATATGAAACAGGATAATACTAAGCCCATAGTAATGCTATACACATGCCCTTCTACACTCAAATGAACACACCTATGTGGCAATTCTAATCAGCACATCATAAGAAATAATGAAATAAATTTCACCATTGACCCTAAAACCTGATGAAATTACTCTTACACAAAGCTCCCAAAAGATGTAAATGGGATTTCATAAAGAACAGCAAAGTTCCCAAAAGAGAAAAGGCGACATTCATTAAAAACAAGGATCAGTAAGGCTCCCACAAAAAAATTGTATACAATCTCTAGTAAATTGTACAGAACAGAATCAAAAGCAATAACATTTACTTGGAACAGGGGAAATCCCGGATGAAGAGCAACAGCCTATACCCAAAGCTATCGACGAATTACTCCCTCTTTCACCCCAAAAACTCAGCATACTTCCCTAAACTCCACAGATAAAAACATACCCTCTTTTCATCAAAACATGTCCCAGAAAACTCTTTTTAAAAAACATTTATCAGAAAAAGCTTTGAAGATTTTGCAAGTAAGAGAATAGAAAAGAAAAAAAAAACAACAAAGAAGATAAAGATATACGAAGAAAACACAATTGTTTCGATTGAAGTCAAGGGTTTAAACAAATACAAAGAAAGCGAAAGTTACTCTCTATCTTTCCAAAAATTGCAGCATTTTGAAGCATATGACAACATGATCTGAAGTTAAGAATAAACTAAGCATCATATTAAGGCCCAGCATTTGAATCCAAGCTGCAAATTTATATATTTAAGTCAAATGTAAACAAGTACAAAGAAAGTGAGAGTTATATCCTTTCTTCTCTTAAAGAAAACAACAAATTGGATCATATGAATACATGAACCAAGAAAAGCAATAAACTAGGCGTCATGTCATTATTCAGTGTCATGACTATTAATTAATCTCTCTCTATATAATGGGAGAGTTGGAGTTGTAATTTGTCAACATACAAACCCGTGCATTATACGTGCAACT
Source organism: Hemerocallis citrina (assembly GCA_017893485.1). Taxonomy (NCBI): domain Eukaryota; kingdom Viridiplantae; phylum Streptophyta; class Magnoliopsida; order Asparagales; family Asphodelaceae; genus Hemerocallis; species Hemerocallis citrina. Next base: position 257,246,007 of record CM030359.1, read on the forward strand.
CAAAGTTTCCCATTAATTACAAAAAAAAACTAACAAACAAAATTTCACCTATTTAAAATGTGCAACGCACGTGCAAAATAAACTTTCAATATTTTTGAACACCAAATATACACATGTATTGCACGTACAACTCAAATTCTAACTTATAAACACGTACATTGCACGTACAAATCGTAACTTTTTCTTCAAAATATTTTTCCCAATTGCATGTAACTCCAAAACTATTTCTTAACACATATTGCACGTGAAAACTCTCCAACTCTTATCAAAACGTGCATCGCACGTGAAAAATACTAGTCACTTTAAGCTACAGGTGTATTTAACCAGAGAATAAAGAGAAGATACCAAAAGTATACTTTTATTAGCATATAAGCACCTAACGAAAAGAAGAAAAAATAATCAGAAAAATATCAGAAAAATGCCCAGAAACGCCTATTGAATCAACTAAAGTTGTTCTTTAAAATTAAGACTTGAAAAAAAAAGAAAAAAAAAATCAAACAAGCCAATTCAACACCCACAACTGTGAGCCTATGCTGAAAACTACAAGAGAACAGTACTTCTCTTCTCTCCAGAATAACAATAACAAATATATGATGTCCAAAAAATGACAGAAAAACTATATATCTACAATTTCAAACGGGAAGGCTTTTAGTTTACCAAACTCACGAAACTTTCTTATATCCTAAAGAAAGAGGGAGAGGGAGCAGCCAAGCTAATGGTGAAAAGTAATGTACTTAAACCATCTTAATCTATTCATAAACAAGAAGATCTGTTCATAAGGAAGAACGTTCAAAGCGACAAATCATAACATAAACAACGAATTTAAAACTAATATTAGAGAAGTATTATGTGAATGTCAAAGCAATGTAGGATTAATTTATTGAATGTCTTTAAAAAGAAGCAAACTAATATTGTAACTTAATCCTCATGGTTACTAATCAAGCACTCAAAAGATGCCTCACCAACTCAATTCCCCAGAAGATCAACATTTCTTTTTAGACACTATCATCCCCAAATTTACCATAAAAAATCTCAGAATCTGCAAATTTCAATATTGGACTACTTAAACACACATTAAAAAAAAACAAAAATTATTGTTGTACTTTTTTTGGGCATTTGGCCATAGTAGCCGCCTACTTCAGGGAGATGGAATTTGCCAACATCCCGTCTTAGGCCAAAATCGAACATGTGAAAAACCTTGTCACTTGTACTATCCATAAGTGCTTGGCAATTCTTACAGCAAGCAGCCCATGAGATTGCCAGCTTACCAAGTTTCAATTTTTGTTTTAATTTCATCAATTTTAGCAAAGAGAACTTCTAGGAAGAAAAAGAAAAATTCTTTAAAAAATTACCCGAAGATTAAAAAGTAGATCTAAATAACTTACCCTCTCAAAAGTAATCATATTTTTGTAACCATTTTCAAAAGGTAAGGAATCACTAATTTTTAACCAAAAAAATAAATGCAGAATCTTTCTAGATGGTAAAATTGAAAGGAAATATATATATATATATATATATATATATAAACACCCACAATCTCAAATCAACTTTCCTAGAAAATAACAAGAAATAAATCAACATAAAAGAAAGGTTTTTTTTTTTTAAATTAAAAATAATGGGTATCTCTGTAACCAAAAAATCAAATTAAAAACAAAACAAAATGAAGGCATCACGTGACTGAGAAAAGTGAGAGTATTTACAAACTACACAAAAATTGGTAAATTACCTAAACAATTCACCGAATGTCTTGTATATCTCGAAAGCACAAAAGTAACCCCTTCAAAAAGATTCCTCAAATCCCCATTTCTCCAAACACCAAAATAAATGAAACTACATGAAAACTAAACGAAACTGAACCCAATTATCAGTCAGCTGAATTGGAAAAAAAGGCGGAGATCGATCTGACCTTCTAACATCTTCGCTCGCTGCATGAGAACAAGATCAGGATCAACGTCCGGGATCATTTCTCTCGATCGAGATCTGCTCCTGCTCCTGCTCCTGCTCCTGTGTTGAGGGAAAATGGAGCGCATTTTCTATGCGGAAACCCTAGAAATGGAGCTTGAATTGAGATGTCTAAGAGAGGAGGGGGTGCATTAATGGTTTGGATGAATGGATGGATAAAGATGGAGTCTTTATGAGAGGAGGGGCGGTTGCTACAAAATGACGAGAAGATGAAGTGAGATTTTAATGGCGTCGAGACAAAGGACGATAGAGAGAAGTTTACAGGGGGAGTCGTGAAAATTCAGAGTACATCCTGTGTTCCCAGTTGAATTTTTGATTTATAAGCGTTCTTTTGGAAAATTATTGTCAGACCCCACCTACCCACTTTTGTCTTTCTTTCCTTTTCACTATAAATATTCTGCATTTATAGCTAGACTTGTCTAGATTAGATAGATCTTCTTCATCTGGTGTTCGAATTGTTTTTGATTCATACTCCCCGTTTCAAAAGCCTAGAATTGGAAAAAAAAAAAAAAGAAGACATTATTGGTCTTTAAAATTTACAAATGAGTTACCAATTGTAAAATATCATATTTGTCCTTCTCAATAAATGAGCTATTAATATATAGTAGGTAGGAGTACTTTAAAAGATAAGAGTAAAATTGAAAACCACTAAAAAAATTAATTGATGGATATTTAAGATTGACAAGATATTTGCATTGAAAATCTAAAGTGACATATGTTGAAAGAAAAAAAAATACTAGTGTTGCCGCTAAATTCGGTGTGGGGGCAAACAGACAGTATTTGTGAGTTCGTGGAAAACCTGAATAGCAAACACCTAACCTGTTCCGCCGGAGCTTGACCGTTGACTCCCGCCGTTCACCTGCAAGGAAGTGCGAGACACCGGGGTTGATCCCGGCGACGCACCCTCCGACGCTCAAGTCAGTAACCAGAAATGATTATGAAAGAGCGTTTAACTAGAAAAAGATTGATTACCTCTTAATGGAGATGGGTGTGGGGTATTTATAGTCGCCGTTGGGATCAGATAAGGAATGTGATTCCTGTGATCTGATAAGGTATAAAATCCTCGTAATCAGATTAGGAATGTAATCCCTTATTCCCGGTGAAAAGATAGATGTGAATCGGAGCTGTTGATTAGGATTAATCAGAAACCCTAATTCTATCTTTTCTGGACTGGGTGTGTTTCGGGTTGGGACCCGTACCCAGTTGAGGTGGATCCGTTCGCGGGTTATTGGATCTGTGAGAAGGAGACCCAGTACTCGTTTCGGACCCGTTAGTAGGTGAAATTACCGTTTTACCCCTGAGCTTTAAGATTCGTGTCCGATGTGAACGGTCCAGATTTAATCATATTTTTAGCCATATCACGAGCCCCCCACTCCCGAAGACTGAGTTTGATCAGCCTTTGAGGAGTAGTTTTACTGTTTTAATGGCGTACGGGATTTTATCGGTATTCTTAAGGGAGTTTGGAATCTTGCTCGGGGTGTAACAGTGTTATTATGGGCTTGTAAAATGCCCAAAAATATTCTCAGAATTTTCTGGATTTTTGGTGATTTTTCCAGTTTTTTCTGAATTCTTCCTCATTTTTCTGAATTTTTTATTCATTTTCCGAATTAAATAATTAATTATCAAAAATATTAATTAATTATTCTAATTTAATAATTATTTTTTCAGAATTTAAAAATAATTTTTCTGAATTTATAATTATTTTTAGAATTTTTAATTAATTTTTTTTCGATTTTTAAATATTTTTTTCGGATTTTTTAAATAAAAAAAACAATTAAATAAATAAATAAACAATTTAAATATTACCTGGACACGTGGCAGATTAGTGGCCGTCCATCATGATCAGATGAGCACGCATCGTGAGGCAGATCACGATCTGGACACGTGGCAGATTTCTGGCCGTCCATCATGATCAGATGAGCACGCATCGTGAGGCAGATCACGATCTGGACACGTGGCGCGTTCCTGAGCATCGATCGTGTCGCGACGCGAATTTTGAGACGATCGGACGGATCGTGTTGTTCGGCCTGTTTTTTTCTCAATTTACAGCCTCGGTACTCCGGCACTTCGGCTCGGATCAGCCGACCGTATAGGAAACCGCCACGTGGCATGCCACGTGGTCTCTTTTTTTTTTTTTTTTTTTTTCTTCTTCTTCTTCTCGCTTCTGCTTCTCTTCTTCGCTTCTCTTCTTCTCTCTTCGCTTCTTCTTCGCCGTCGTGAGCTTGACAGTGGGAGGCTCCGGCGATTGTTGCGAGCTCGGCGACGAAGGTGGCGAGCACGGTGATGGGTTGAGCTCGCGACGAAGTGGATTTGTAGCTCGACGAAGCTTCGAGCTTGGCACCGGAGCTTCGATGGGAGATGAAGGAGAGCTCAGCGAAGCGCTCGGTGATGCGGAGCTTCGGCGATGTGGAGCTCGGCATGGGTTCGGCGAGGAGCATGGCGGAGCTCGATGTAGGGGATGCTTGCGGAGTAGGGAGTTCGTTAGAGCCATGGTGACGGGTTCTTGAGCTCGGCGAAGGTGGTTCGTGCTTGGAGCTCGGCGACTCCGTGGAGAGGAGCTCGGCTCGGAGTCGAGACATGGCGGAGCTTGGTGCTCCGGAGGTTGACGACGAGTGAGCTGCTCGGAGCAGCGCTGCGTTTGGAGTTAGGTTCGGCTCGACGACGAGGAGAATGGGTGAGCTTTGGCGAACGGTGATGGGTTCGGAGCTCGACTGTTATGGAGGTTGACGATGTTGGAGCTTCGGTTCGATGTGGTGATGGAGCTCGTCTGTTGGAGCTCGAGCTCGGTGGGGAAGAAGAAGTGAGCTGAACGGTTGCTCATGTGAGCTTGATGGAGCTCTTCGGCGGGGGAGCTATGGAGCTCTTCGGCACATTTGCTCAGCAAGAAGCTTCGACGAAGGTGGCGGGGAGCAGCTTGTGGAGCTCGTCGTGTGCGGAGCTTCGGGAGAACGGGCTCGACGAATGGGTTCGGAGCTTGGGCGAAGAGCTCGGCGAATGGGCGAGCATGGAGGTCGACGGCGGAGCTCGACGGAGGTGGATGCGTGAGCTCGGCTCGGTGGACTGTGAGGGAGCTCGGCAATGGAGAGGGAGCTCGGGGCGACGGAGCTTTTGGAGTTGGTTTTTTGCTCTGTTTTGGCGGGAGAGTGGAGAAGAAGGGAAGGTGAAGTGGGCTTACGGGTTCGGATCCTTAACGGGTCGAACCCCGGCCCACGTACCTTTTTTCTCTCTCTGTCTCTCTCTCTCTCTCTCTCTCTCTCTTCTTCCTTGTTGTTCGGCAAATCTGAGCTCCTCGGATCTACTTCTTGTTCGGCTGATCCGAGCACGGATTTTGAGGAGATTTTTTGCTACTTTGCGGTTCGGTAGGTCGGTAGCTCGGATTTGAGATCCGAGCTACGTGGCTCAATCTGAACGGTTGATCACGATCGTGGCGCGAATCATGAGACAAGAGACACGAGTTTCGAGAAAACGTTATCTTGTCGTTTTGTGGAGACGTGGCGAGATCTGAGTCGTTTATCATGTTTTAGCGCGAATTTTGAGACGATCCGACGGTGAGATGAGATCAGTCGGATTTTTCTCCATATACGAGGGTCGGTACCCCGGTACCTCGGCTCGGATCCGCACCTCGGATCGGATCGGCACCTCGGATCGTTGAGATGATGCCACGTGGCATGCCACGTGGCTTTTTTTTTTTCTCGCGCTGCTTCTTTCTTTCCTCTGCTTCGTTTTGCTTCTCCTCTGCTTTTCGCCTTCTTCGTCCCGCCTTCTCTCTACTTTGTCTCCTCCCTTCGGCGCCCCCTCAACGACGAGGGGAGCTCGACGTTGGTAGCGAGGAGGAATTCAGCGGAGAGGAGGCGAGCTCGGCTGTGAAGTGGAGGTCGGAGATGAGCTAGCTCATGGAGAGAGAGCTCGGCACAGCAGCTCGGCATCGAAGCTCGGCGCTTCGGAGCTTCGACAGGTGGAGTGGGTTCGAGCTTGGAGAAGGAGCTCGGCTACCGTGGGAGCTCGAAGGTGGTTGTCAAGTTAGAATAGCCCGACTGCGGAGCTCGGCACTGTGGTCGTTATTCGGAGCTCGGAGATAATGGAGCTCGACGAAGGGGGCTTCGGCTGTCGTGGGGACCCTCGACAGTGAGCTCGGCATGGAAGATTGGCGAGGTTGGGCGAGCTCGGTGTTGGAGAAGAGCTCGACGGGGCAGTCATGGAGGTTGGAGTTCGGAGCTTTGACGACGGAGGCAGCTCGGGAAGGAGATGGGTCGAGCTCGGCGAGTCGAAGTCGAAGCTCGTCGAGGCTTCGCCGAAGAAGAGGCATGGCATTGAGCTCCGGCGAACGAGCTTGGCGAGTGGTGGAGCTCGTCGGAGGTTCGGTGAGTGGGTTTGTTTTGCATGGGTGCTTGGTGAACGCGCGGAAGAAGAAGAAGGAGAAGAATGAATATGGTTTGGGTCGGTTGTGGGTATTGGATCCGAACCCGACCCGTTAGCCTTTATTAAATTTTTCTTTTTTCTTCTTTTTGGCCCTTCTTCTCCTCTGCTTCGTGTTCGGCAGATCCGAGCACGGATTTTGAGAAGCATTTTTCTCCACTTTGTTGTTTGGTAGGTCGGTAGCTTGGATTTGATATCCGAGCTACGTGGCTCAATCTGAACGGTTGATCACGATCGTGGCGCGAATCACGAGACAAGAGGTACGAGTTTCGAGAAAACGTTATCTTGTCGTTTTGTGGTGACGTGGCGCGATCTGATCCGTCCATCACGCTTGAGTGGGAATTTGGAGATGATCTAACGGTGAGATCGCCTCGGGACGATTTTTTGCCATATACGAGGGTCGGTACCCCGGTACCTCGGCTCGGAGACTCAGTGCTGTTGGCCGAGGCGCTGAGGCGTTTCGGAGGAAGTGTTCCTTGAAGATTCCGCCCCTCCGTGCTCAGTGGCTCGGCCGTTCGGCTGAGCTGTTCGGTAGCTCGGCAGTTCGGATGGCTCGAGCGTGAGGAGAAGCTCAGTGAGTTGATGAAGGGGATGGGTCGATGAAGCTCTGCTCCTCGGCTCGGGAGGATGGGTCAGCATATGGGAGAGGTGAGGGGCTCTGAAGTTGTCTCTATTCTGTTTGGTTTTGGAGATTTTTGAAGAGGAGCTCCACTCCTAGGAGAAGAGGTGCTAGGAAGAGGTGCTGGGAAGACCCATTCTCTGAAGTGAGTGCAAGGAGCAACTCTAAGAGAATTTTAGCTCCGATCTCGTCGAGAAGAGCTATTTGAAAGACAAGTTTGAGGAGGAACTCTAGGAGAAAGTTGTGCTCCGAACTTGTGGAGAAGATCTCCGCTTTGGAGGCAAGCGAAGTGAAGAGCTTGGCCTTGAGAAGAAAGAGGAAGGGGAGGAGAGGCATTTGGGTTCTCTCCTCTGCCTTGTTCTTCCGCACGGTGGAGAAGAGGAGAAGTGTTGGGGAAGAAGGAGAAGAATGAAGGAGCTAAGAAGGGTATGGGTCGGACTGTGGGTATCGGATCCGACCCCGACCGTTAGCCTCTTTTTCTTTCTTCCTCTTCATCTGCTTGCTTTGTTCGGCGAATCCGAGCCCAGATTTCGAGGTACATTTTTCGCCGCTCCGCAGTTGGGTAGATTGGCAGATCCGAGCTGCACGGCTCAATCTGGACGGTTGATCACGATCGTGGCGCGAATCACGAGACAAGATGCACGAGTTTCGAGAAAATGTTATCTTGTCGTTTTGTGGTGACGTGGCGCAATCTGAACCGTCCATCAGATTCTGTCGCGAATTTTGAAGAGATCCGACGGTGACTTCGCCTCGGGATGATTTTTTGCCATATACGAGGGTCGGTACCCCGGTACCTCGGCTCGGCGCGTCAGTAGTTCACCCTCTGCCCATAGTAGCTCGGAGAAGAGGAGAAGATGAAGGGGAGGAGAGGCATCTGGGTTCTCTCCTCTGCCTTGTTCTCTCACATAGTGGAGAAGCGGTGCTGGGAAGATCCTCGTAAGAGCAATGGGAAGACCCATTCTGTGAAGTGTGTGCAAGGAGCAACTCTAGGGGAGAGTTGTGCTCCGATCTCGTCGAGAAGAGCTATTTGAGAGACAGGTTTGAGGAGGAACTCTAGGAGAGAGTTTTAGCTCCGAACTCGTTTGAGAAGAGCACCGCTTTGGAGGCGAGCGGAGTGAAGAGCTCGACTTGTAGAAGAGCCATCTGGAAGAGGAGTTTGAGAAGCAACTCTAGGAGAGAGTTTTAGCTCCGAACTCGTTTGAGAAGAGCACCGCTTTGGAGGTGAGCGGAGTGAAGAGCTCGACTTGTAGAAGAGCCGTCTGGAAGAGGAGTTTGAGGAGCAACTCTAGGAGAGAGTTTTAGCTCCGAACTCGTTTGAGAAGAGCACCGCTTTGGAGGCGAGCGGAGTGAAGAGCTCGACTTGTAGAAGAGCCATCTGGACGGCTGATCACGATCGTGGCGCGAATCACGAGGCAAGAAGCACGAGTTTCGAGAAAACGTTATCTTGTCGTTTTGCGGTGACGTGGTGCGATCTGATCCGTTCATCACGCTTGAGTGTGAATTTTGAGATGATCCAATGGTGAGATGGGATCGGCCGAATTTTTCTCCATATACGAGGGTCGGTACCCCGGTACCTCGGCTCGGATCGGCACCTCGGATCGGATCGGCAGCACTTCTGAGAAGAAAGAGGAAGGGGAGGAGAGGCATTTGGGTTCTCTCCTCTGCCTTGATCTTCCGCACGGTGGAGAAGAGGAGAAGAGGAAGGGGAGGAGAGGCAATTGGGTTCTCTCTTCTGCCTTGTTCTTCCGCACGGTGAAGAAGAGGAGAAGTGTTGGGTACTTTTGGCGGGAAGACTGAAGAAGGAGAAGAATGAAGGAGCTAAGAAGGGTATGGGTCGGACCGAGAGTATTGGATCCGACCCTGACCCGATAGCCTCTTTTTCTTCTCGCTCTTCATCTGCTTTGCTTGGCGGTAGATGGGTAGCTCGGCTCGGATGGTCGTGGGGGCAGTTCAGAATGGCCATCTTCCTCCGGCCCGTTTAAGGACGATCCAGTGAAGTAAAGTCGAACCATAGGACCCCGACCATCGTTAGATTAGTTTAAGGTTGTGGGAGCAGTTCCGAATGGCGAGCTACTTCTAGTTCGCTTAGGAGCGAACTTGCGAAGTAGAATCGAACCAAGTGTTGGACTCCGAACCATTCAACGGCTGTAGGAGCAATTTCGAACGGCGATTTACTTTCGGCTCGTCTATGGACGAGCCGAGGAAGAAGAGTCGAGCCGAGTGCTGGACTCCGAACCATCGTGAGGTTAGTTTGAGGGATGCAGGAGCAGTTTCGAATGGCGAGCTACTTCTAGTTCGCTTAGGAGCGAACTTGCGAAGTAGAATCGAACCAAGTGTTGGACTCCGAACCATTCAACGGCTGCAGGAGCAATTTCGAACGGCGATCTACTTTCGGCTCGTCTATGGACGAGCCGAGGAAGAAGAGTCGAGCCTAGTGCTGGACTCCGAACCATCGTGAGGTTAGTTTGAGGGATGCAGGAGCAGTTTCGAATGGCGAGTTACTTCTAGTCCGCTTAGGAGCGAACTTGCGAAGTAGAATCGAGCCAAGTGTTGGACTCCGACCCATTCAACGGCTGCAGGAGCAATTCCGAACGGCGATCTACTCCTGGCTCGTCTAAGGACGAGCCGAGGAAGAAGAGTCGAGCCGAGTGCTGGACTCCGAACCATTGTGAGGTTAGTTCAAGGGATGCAAGAGCAGTTTCGAATGGCGAGCTACTTCTAGTCCGCTTAGGAGCGAACTTGCGAAGTAGAATCGAGCCAAGTGTTGGACTCCGATCCATTCAACGGCTGCAGGAGCAATTTCGAACGACGATCTACTTCTGGCTCGTCTATGGACGAGCCGAGGAAGAAGAGTCGAGCCGAGTGCTGGACTCCGAACCATCGTGAGGTTAGTTTGAGGGATGCAAGAGCAGTTTCGAATGGCGAGCTACTTCTAGTCCGCTTAGAAGCGAACTTGCGAAGTAGAATCGATCCAAGTGTTGGACTCCAAACCCGTTGTGAAGTGCTTAGCAAGTTGTGGGAGCAGCCATGTAGAAGAAGCTGGACTCCGAACCCACCATTTAAGAGAGTCGTGACTCGGAGAGATAGAGAAGCAAGAGCAATAATTTTCAATGAAAAGATGTAAAATTTTATTGAAATAAACTAAGTGGCTGCTCCAATAGGGCGAGCCATTATTACATGCTGTTGGCCGAGTTACAAGCATCGGCCTTATTGAAAATCAGAATCCTACTTCTACAATAAGGTGAGGACCTCTTGGGAGGAGCTGAGTCTTGAAGCTCGGCGGGCCTTCCTGTTCGTTTGGAAGAGGTGATGGTCAGGGGAGGAGCTCGGCCCCCTCTTTTTGGACGAACTTGATCAGGTGCCCCCGTTGTATGAGTTCTTCGATCTCCTCCTTGAGAGCCCGACAATCATCCGTGTCGTGGCCGTGGTCCCTGTGAAAGCGGCACCACTTATCTTTGTCCCTCTTCTTGCCAGGGGTATTCATTCTTAGGGGAGCGCGGAGTAGTCCTTCCTTGTCCACCTCCATAAGGACTTCTGATATATTAGCAATGAGGGGGGTGAACTTCTCAAACCGAGGAGTCGGGCGGTGCTGGCCATTGCCATCCTTCTGAAGCTTCTTAGTCTCTTCTTCTTCGGTCAACTTCCGTTTCGTCCTGAGGTAGACCCTCCGAGGCTTGGAAGGTAGGCGGCCTCTTCGGCACGAATGTACTTGTCACACCTGAGAAGGAGGTCGGCAAAGTTCTGTGGAGGCTTCTTAGCAAGAGAGGAGCAGAGGCTGGAATTGAAGACATTGGATTGGAAGGCGGCCGTTGCGACAGATTGGTCGAGGGAAGCTATAGACCTGGCTTCGGCTGTGAACCTCTTCACATAGTCTCTTAACTTCTCACCTTTCTCTTGCCTGAGCTGGAGGAGTGAGATGCTGGTCTTCTCCGTGCGCCTACTACTCACGAAGTGGGTGATGAAGAGTGTTTCGAACTGCTCGAAGGAGAATATGGAAGACGGGGCGAGGCGGGAGTACCATTCCCGAGCCGGGCCCTTGAGAGTAGCAGGGAATGTCTTGCACAGCAGGGCATCGGAAGCTTGGTGGATGAGCATGAGAGTCTTGAAGCTCTCAATGTGGTCAACGGGGTCAGTCTCCCCGGTGTAAGTCTCAAATTGGGGAGGTTTGAAGCTGAACGGCACAGGTGCATCCACAATGGTTCGGGAGAAAGGGGGTCAAGTAGGACGTAGGGTCCTCCCTCTGAGCTCTTCTTCTCGACCTATCTGACCCAGGCGCCTCTCTACCTCATGAAGACGGCGATACATGGCGTCGTCCCTCCGACGGTAATCAGCCGAGCCTCTAGACTCGTCTACGTAGGGGGGAGAGCGAGGGCTGCGGCGATGGTAACTTCGGGAGCGACGAGGACTTGGGGTACGCCGGGAGTTGGTAGGAGCGGGACGAGGAGATGGGGACTGTCGGCGAGGGCTTCGGACTGGAGGAGGGGACGGGGCCTCCAGCTCATTAGGGTTTTGACGGAGGTTGAGTGCCTGTTGTACCATTGCTTGGAACTGCTGGAACTCGGCACGGGTGATTGGTGCCTCATTGTTCCTGGGCTGTTGCCGATCTGCGGGGGAGTGCCTCCTTCTGTAATGCTCGGGGGACTCCCTCCTTCCCCTTCGGACAGGGGATCTTCTGTAGTGTCGGCGGTGAGGGGATCGCTCACCCGGACGTTGTTGGCGGGAGGCTCCCTCCCGGGCCCGCTTCTCGTCCAGACGGTGGCGTAAGTCCTCCACCTTCTGCCGGTTTTGAGGATTATGAGAGGCCATGGAATCCGTAGAGGCTTTGTGTATGGAGACGCGGTCTTGATGGAGAGGTTGCTTCATGCGGGAGCCCCCCGCACCGGCATTCTGAGGACCGGTGGGACCCTTGGGGGGTTCCTGATTCTGAAGAGGAGGCTGATCTTGTTGAAGAGGGTCCTCCACTTGAGGCGGGGGTTGTCCCTGCTGCGGAGCGGGTTGGACTGGGACTACCTCTTGCTGATCGGCGGGGTTGGGCCCGCGGTTGGACCCTCTGGATCTTACTTTCCTAGGAGGCATGGCTGGAGAAGATCGGACCAACGGGAAGAGGGGCTGCTATTCGTTTGGTTTTCCCACAGACGGCGTCAATCTGTTGCCGCTAAATTCGGTGTGGGGGCAAACAGACAGTATTTGTGAGTTCGTGGAAAACCTGAATAGCAAACACCTAACCTGTTCTGCCGGAGCTTGACCGTTGACTCCCGCCGTTCACCTGCAAGAAAGTGCGAGACACCGGGGTTGATCCCGGCGACGCACCCTCCGACGCTCAAGTCAGTAACCAGAAATGATTATGAAAGAGCGTTTAACTAGAAAAAGATTGATTACCTCTTAATGGAGATGGGTGTGGGGTATTTATAGTCGCCGTTGGGATCAGATAAGGAATGTGATTCCTGTGATCTGATAAGGTATAAAATCCTCGTAATCAGATTAGGAATGTAATCCCTTATTCCCGGTGAAAAGATAGATGTGAATCGGAGCCGTTGATTAGGATTAATCAGAAACCCTAATTCTATCTTTTCTGGACTGGGTGTGTTTCGGGTTGGGACCCGTACCCAGTTGAGGTGGATCCGTTCGCGGGTTATTGGATCTGTGAGAAGGAGACCCAGTACCCGTTTCGGACCCGTTAGTAGGTGAAATTACCGTTTTACCCCTGAGCTTTAAGATTCGTGTCCGATGTGAATGGTCCCGATTTAATCCTATTTTTAGCCATATCAACTAGCATGATTTATATTTTAAAATGGAGGGAGTAAAATGTAATCTACTCGAAAGATTGGAGTAGAACAGAACTATCTCTTCTTTGTGTTACATAGACACTATGGATTGATGAGATAAATAATAATTTCTAATAGTCTAAAATGATTCTCAAAGTTTATACTAATTTCAAATGAACACTTGAAATTTCCGTATTTCCAAAGCAACACCGAAAGTAACTATATATATACCAAAGTAACACCCTCGTTAGTTCCCCTATTTGAAAGGGATAGACAATGAGCTGACGTTTGAGTATGACCTATTTGAGCCACAAAATTCTAGACCTTGTTGTCATTTAATTTTTTCTAGTTCAAACAGCTGGACAATGTCCTCTATTAGGTTCAGCATCTGGTTGCGTTCGTCATGAGTGAGATCTCTGGTCTCCTCCAATCTTTCGAGTTCATCAATACCCTCTAAAATGGAATCTTTAGCCCATTAGATTATCATAGATCTAGTGCAGTTCCATTTCCTAAGCTTGGCTCGAGTCTACGAATCTTTTCACACCAAACCGCTGTCGCCTCTGTAGCATGAGTTGACAGTGACCAACTTTCCCCTACCAGGTGATGAAACTCTTGAATTTCAAGCAAACCGTTGTTAATTATGAATTTCTTCGGTTTTCCTAGCGTTCTGCTCCCTCGTTGAGAGAATTTGGAGACATGGTCAGACTTAGCCGCATCTAAAGAAAATTTCGCTCCCCAGTCCAGTGAGACTAGCACTCTGTTCAGTTTCACCAATATAGGTGTCGTTTGCATATTAGACTAAATGAAAAACTTATGTTGGATTGGGATACCAACCACTTCTAATTATGTTATAACCCTGTTAAAATCCTCCCTGTTAGCGTCGCTCGAGCCTCTACCACGTTGTTCAAACATGAATCTCGTGATATTAAATTCCTCACATACCACCTACAGGTTCAGCCAAGAGTTTGGATTGAGTGGAGTTCTATCTAAAACGCTGCTCTTAAAGATGAAATGTTAGGACTGTACACTACTGTAACCATTTGAATGCAGTTATCATATCCGCACTGGAGTCGGACTAATAACATGAATTCCTCAAGGAATTCGTCAAGGCAAGTGATGCAATACCCTAAATTTTCATCATAATAAGAAATGTTGATTTTTCACGTGTTGTGCACATGCAAAATATCGTATGCATATTTATTTTTATAAAATTTTCCTTTATAACATGGACAATTATTTCTTTCTTTCCCTTTATCTTTCTAAAAAGCCTATTTTATAAAGCCTAAACTTGTTTTCTTATTTTAAGCTCACTCTAATAATTAAATATTTTTATTAATTAGCCCAAAAGCCTAAGCCCACTATTTTGAGGCCCACAAACTTAATTAATCTTTTAAATTGTCACAACTTGTCATGTAGACACAATTGGTAAACAATTGATTAATTAAATTTGTACAAACTTTAAATAGGGGGTACTAGAAGGGGCACGTGCATGCACGTGTGTGTGCTTTGCACACCCTAGGAGGCCGGGTATGGCTAAGAGAAGAGTGGGAGAGTGGGTTTGTGTGCATGGGTGGTTGCTACAACTTTCCATCTTATCCTAGCCATTCACCTACAACCATCTAGTGAAATCCTAGCCCTCCAATCTATCCTAAAACTAGTATAAATACCCCCTACCTTCATATATACAACACTAAGAAAAAAATAATTGAAAGGAAGAAACTATATAGGAGAGTAAAATATTAGGAAGTGAAAGATTGAGTGTGCATTTGTGTGTGTGTCCTAACCAAAAGGAGGCCGGCCCATCATCAAGCACTAGGTGAAGCTCGGGTTGCACCAAGGAACAAGAAGGGAAGTATTTTGCAACACAATCTAGGAGGAGAATGCTACTTTCTTGCATTCTATGAGACTCTAGGAGCTTTTCATTTCGTGTTTCTCCAAAGAGGTGAGTGTTTCTCATACTTCTAGAACTAGATACTATGCTAGGGATGATTTAATGAAATTATTATGAATCAATTAGTTGAAAATTGGAACCGTGCTTGTTTAATTAAAAGTGGAGTGGTAATTTAGAGAGTATTTGGTGGATTGATTGCTAATGAATAAATGGTGAATTAATGTGCTAGAAATCACCATATTGTTGTGCTACATGAATGTTATGGTAAAATTTGTGCTTACAAATAGTTGATTAAATGCACCATGTGTAGTTAGTTGTCTAAAATAGAATTTTCGTTATTGTAGAAGGATGAGATTTTTGTGTTCTAAAAATGTAATAGGATGTTAATAAGAAAAAGAACAAAAGAACATAGTAGTTTGTGGAATTCTAATTCTAAATTATGAAAAAATGTGTTATTGTTCTCAATGTCAAAAATATGGACATAGAACATAAAGTAGGACCAAAATACATGTTTTATAAAGCAAATAATCATTATAAAAATATTGGTTTACTGTAAATTTATGTATGTTATAATCTGAAAAATTTTGCTTTCAAGAGAAAAAGAAACAAAAAATCATTTTTTTGAAAATTATGAAATGTAGAGATGAACAGAGAACTAGTTCAAATCCAACCAATTTTTTTTCAAATCAATCTGGCCACTTAGACCATTTGGTCGGAATGGTTTCAGTCGCTACAGTAGCGCGCGCGCGCGCGCCGGGGGGGGAGGGGGGGCTTGGTTTCTGGTCTCGGGTTTGATACTGAGAAGGAGCTTTTATTTTAATTTTTTGTTTGTTAAAAATTCCAAATACCGAAAGTCAATACACATGGACAATAACCCATATCATATCGCTTTTCTGGCTTTGGTGCAGTGGTCTTGGGTGCTGTCCTTTGGGCCGCTGGTTGTGGATTCGAATCCAGTTGTGGGCTTTAGTTTAAAAAGTGGTTTTTTTGGAGAAATTAAGATTCTTTTTGAGTTTTTAAAATAAATTAAAATTAAGAAAAATGTGGGAAAAAATTAAATTAATTGGACTTCATGAGAGAATTTTTATAACTTTTGGTAATGTATAATTGAGAATTTGAGGCTATTCGTAAGAAAGGACTTGTTTTTAATTAAATTGTCTTTTGGGATAAAGAAAAAAGTAAATGAGTTATCTTTTAAGGAGTTTTAAAATGAGAATTAGTAATGAGAAATTTGGAAATTGATTTGTGTAACTAATTGAAATTACAAATTGTGAAATTAGTATGGATTAAAATAAGAATAAAAGATTTGTGGAATGAATGAACTATTGAATATGACAAGTTGAAATTTTATTGTTTATGCATGAAATGGTGTATGAAAATGTAATTAAACGACATGTTGAGTTATGAAGGATATTATGAATATGGATACATGAATACTATGATTATGAAATGTGAACTGTGATTAATCATGAAAAAGACTTTATGAGTATGAAAATTTGATGTTGTAATTATAAGTTGAAATTAAGAACTAGGGTGTAGCTAAGCCTTATACCGGCAATAAAAGTATTAGTGTAGGTGCCCTAGAGGCAATACAATGATATTATATAATCAGTATTATTGACATTATGTTCTATTTGATTATCTTAATTATTTATTATGCTTCGTATTTACTGTGTTATAAATGTTAGCATGATAAATGTCCTTAGATTATTAATACGAACTATATGAACATGAGATTATATATAGTATAATAATCTTAAATGTCCCTGGTCGAGTATTATTATTATTAGGACAGTAATAATATATTGAGACTAGTATGTTGATTGATTAATGACTACCTCTCATGGGTCATTAGTATAGAGATACTAAAATTAATACATAGGTAAATGTAAGAGTACATTGTACTGGACAGACCCACTGTGAGATTCAACCATGGAATAAATAAATAAGTGTCATAAGTAATCTCACTGTGATAATGGTGTAATGGTCCTCTGACCTGAAATCATTATATTTCTACACGAGAATTAATGTACTTTGATTCTATCAAAAGTTATCTTTAATCGGGTAATGATAAAGATAGTATTGGGTTCATTATGAACCGTGTGAGAAATGTGAATGATCTAGATGGAATTTAACCCTCCTAATTTTAGGAGCGATATTATCGGCCTCTTGTTTGAGTGAGACTATGAAATGCATGGCCATGCTCAAATATTGATTTGTTTGAATAGTCTACTCATCGATCAAGAAAATAAAGATTAAATTATTAAGAGGATGACACGAACCATGCCTCTAGTTTAATCTATAATATCAATGTTAAAAGGATTATATTACACGGAGACATTAGTCACGAAAGGTTTAATTGAATCACCAATTATTATTATTACTTGGGTAGCAATGATGTATTACTAGATGCCGCTCATTGTTTATAATTTTATTATTAGATAATAAAATTATTGCCAACGTAATAATAACCTAAAGGGTCACACACTTAGAACGTTTAAAAGGAGTTTTAATTTAAATTCGGAATTTAAATTAAATGATTATAAATTCGAAATTAGTTATTTAATTAATTGAGTTGGACTTGATTAATTAAAGTGTAATTCGAATTTAAATCTTTAAACCGAATCAGTTTGGTTTAGTAGAAGCCCAAACCGATTACGGTTACGCCCACCTCATTTTCTCTTATAAATACATAGAGATGTATTGGTTTAGGGTTTATCTTTTGGCAAATTCGTTTTCCACAAAAACCCTAGTCGCTCCAACTGTTGAGAGGCAAGAGAGAGAGAGAGAAAGAGGCAAGCATCATCGGCTAGTACCGGCTCCCTTGATCGTTGGACGATCGGACGTTCGTGTGGACTGCTTTAGAGACGCGGATCTTGCTACAAGGGTTGCGTGGTGATTGTATAACAGGACCTCCATCTTTCAGCCTTCGTAAAGCTCTTAAAAGGTAAAAAAATTTCGTTTCTCCATAATCAGCCATGTCTTGTACACGGATCCTAGGGTTAGGGTTTCGGATTTTATGGTTTTACGACTGTTTTTTTCCGCTGCGTTTGTGCCCCGAAATCCTTCAAAAAGAAATGTTGAGATGAAATTTGAAATGAAAAGACCAGGATTTGGGTCATGTGAAATGAATGAATAAGATCGATATAGTGGGAGTGCTAACCCTAAAGGATTAATTTTGTTCATGATTCAATTAAACTAAGGATTAGAAACATAGTGAAGATGTGACGAAAGTAAGAAGAAAAACATTGAGTATGAGGACCATTGGATTGGCGGTGTAAGAGTATTCACAGGATGTTCCATAATGCGTCATGAGTAGGACGTGGATACTACTCCAGAGTACCGTCCCGGTGGCGACGCTCGTGGGGTATTTGGTGACTGCAGGTGGTGTCATGTCTATGGTAGAAGCTGAATTATCACAGGATGCCTGCATGATGAGTTATGTGTCAGTGCGTTGGGATTCCCTCCAGAGCGCCTAGACATGAGTTCGTAAGTCATAAAACATCTAGGATACTTACCGTAGTTACAGTAGTAGATTAAGTCATGAAGAGGGATTGAACCCTACAAGATGAAGAACGGTTAAGGGCTTGCCCTCAGACCTATGTAGTATGGACTGCATAGACTCTGAACAAGTGCACATTGGTGTCATATAATAGAAATATTTGCATTAAGGACTAAGTGCACATTCACAACACGATATCAGTAGGATAGTCCCTTTAGCTTTGTTTGTGAACAAATTTGTGGTTTGTTAAGTATTGAGAATCGTTATACTGTTTTCGGTATAGAGAGGATGGTCATGTATAATATTTCGTCAGTTGAATGAACTGACGTGCCCACAGTTTCTATGCAGGGAAAAGGTACATGAAAAAGACTAAAGAAGATCTGATGCTTAAAGACTATTCAACTATTGTTGTATTTCATTCATTGATGTAAAAATTTGCTTCCGCTGTACAAATGTTGATGTATAATGTAACTCTGATGTAAAGTAAAATTTTTATTTTTTTGTAAAACTGTACAAAGAGAAGTGAAAAGATCCTGTGGAACTCGAATTCACTGGTATTTTGGGATTCGGGGTGTTACAAGTGATTAGATCGGAGTTAAAGTCGATGCCTTCGCGGATATCCGGATTCTCCATTCCTTAATCCTATTCCCACCCAGCCTCCTAAGTCTAGGTTTCTTAAAGGCTGACAATATCAACCTTGGATGTCATGATTATGTCCCTAACCATTTTCCGCTTACCACTCCCTCCCATACCTTTGATGTTCCATAGAATAACAATCATTAATGACCCATTTGGGGTTATTTAAGTTCGCACCTAGAAATTCTCTATCTAATTCTCAACTCTAATCTGATTAAGAATGAGAGCATTACGATCCTTATTGCCAACTGCAAGACTACAAGTTTTGGCAACAGTAAAAACATCCGAATATGACATAAAGTTGAAAATATATGCTAAATAATCACGTGTACCTCCACTATCATCGTAGTGTATCATTGTACTGTAAGTGTAAGTTGTATAACGGTGGACAGAGTATAAAATATGTTTCGAAAGAGAGAAGTTTCGTACTTTCTCAACTTGCATTTGATTTAATGATCGGACGATGGAGAATAGAGAGAGAACCGTACAAGAATCTCAAAGGAATAGATACACAGAGTATGATTGGGATAGATAATAAGCTAGCCTTTGAGTGTGAAAATTTTGAGACATAGTCGTTATACCCAACTGCGGCAATGGTTTGCAATGTTGCTGAATTTGGAAACTACGACAATCTAATAAAAAGCAAAGAAGAAGTCGCAGTAGGGAACAGTGGCTTCAAAATAGCTGTAGCCACAATTATGAACTGCGGCTACAACAACAGATATGGCGAGAACTGGTTCACCAAGAGAAATTATTTGCAAAGTGTCTTAGTTTGAGAATATGTTTCAAAAAATGGCTTAATTTGGGGAAAAATTCAATTCGATCAGTTGGAAACCTTACCAGTGTATATATTGAGTAATAACTAACTTAAAAAGAAAAGAAAAAAGTTGTATACATAGCACACAGATTACCTATACAGTTTGTTGTTCTCTCGTACGAGGAGCAAGCATAATGACGTTGTACTGGGGAGTACTATTCATAGCCTTGTTTAGGAATAAAAGATTTCGGTGTAGAGACGCTATAGTATTTTTTGGGCCTGTTCTTTTCCATCCAAAATAGGAGGAAAATAAGGGGAGAGTACTATTCGTATACTTTTAAATTGATTGTTTCTCTGATCTTTCTTCACAATAAAACTACGTAACCTACTCCTCTACAATTATTTATTTATTTATTTATTTTTAAATTTCTTTCTCTCTGCTTTTTACCCTATACTATAGTAAAACTACATTTAAATAAACTATTATTTTAGAACTCGTTTTCAAAGATTTCTATTCCAAATAGTAATATTCCAGATTGAATACATTTTACAGCCAATCAAATCACTGCTAGAGCATTCACAATCGTTTGCTAAAAAATATGACAAAATGACAAATAAAAATAGCAATATGAGAATTTCAGTGCAACGGTGATTTGCTAAAATTTGAGAAAGACGGTATAGATTGTTTCGTCCGTTTTTTTTCCGGTTAATTAATTAATAATTAGATATTAAAATAGGTTAATTAAATAAATTAAATAATAAAATATTGCCTAATCTACTTAATTATACACTAACCTAAGAAAATTTTGCCTAAATGCCCTTGTTTTTGAAAATAATTAGCGAAATGCCCTTGTTTCGAAAACATTTAGCCATCTGCCCTTGTCTGTGACACGTCAGCAACAAACGTGATTGGGAATCACGGCATCAGCTAATTTCATGCCGTGATTCCCAATAACGGCATCTCTATTTGAGAAAATTGCCATGCCGTTATTCCCAATAACGGCATTGGTGTCTTTTAGTTTAGAACTCTACTTTGTTAATCTTGTCTCGAGATTGGAAAGCTAAAAAGGAATGAACTGATGCCGTTTTTCTGAATAACGGCATCGTTTGTACTGATGCCGTTTTTCAGAATAACGGCATCAGTTATTTACTTTTTGCACAAATCCCTATAAGCGTAACCCCCTTTCTTCTCCCCTATTCTTCCCCTTCTGATTTGTAAAACGCATCTCTCTCACATCACCCCTTTTACCCACAAACCCTAGATCTCATAATCAAAAATTTTCAACCATTTGAGTCCTATAAAATTCCATACATCCTAATTCCTCACTCCCACTCTCATTTTCAGTCTTCCTCATCAACGAAAACCTTGCCGGTTGTTTTTTTGGTATCATTTGAAAGGTATTATCATGCTAACCTTATGTTTGATTTTTATTTCAAAGATTCGTCACATTTTGAGTAGTGAATGATTTGAATATGTTTTAATTTTTATGCATAGGTATGGAATTTGATATCCCTATATGGTTATATTTTGGGGGTGAAGTTATTAAGGATCCAAAAATTGGATATTCTTATAGTGACGTCGATCCTGTAATGATTTGGGCTACCCCCAATTTTGGTTACTCAGAATTAACAGATAAGATATATGAAGTAACCAAGTGGGACAGAAGTGAAATGACTCTGAGTTTGAGAGCCCGTTATTCTGCTGGTAAAGGGGATGGGCAGTACTTCATGTTGGTATCCATAGACAGTGACAGTTCTCTGAGGTCTGTCCTGCTTAGGACACTTCATCCAAGTTGTGGTTGGAATATAGTTGAGTTATATATTGATCAAACGAGGCTTCCAAATTCTACAAGAGTTGTTATCGACGGTCCAAGGCCAACTAGGATTCCGAGACCATCTGAAGAGTCACACGCAAGGATTTCTAATACTGTTGGAGATACTAGCACAACTCCAACGGAACCTGTTTCCTCCGAATACGAGCCGCTACATCCGACCCCATTGCCACAAAATTTTTTGGTAGCTGGTATTGCTTTGACAGACTTTGATAACGCCGTTGTAAATAACGACTTGGTAGAAGAGGAAGAAGATGAGGTACGCGGTCTCGAGGATGATGACGAGGAGATCGCCCTTGAAGCTCCAGTTGTTGCTGCCAATGTTCAAGTGCCGGTTGTTGATGCCAATGTTCATGTGCCCGTTAACAATGCCCGCGTGTTGCCAACTCAGGACACAGGTCCAGCTATGCGTGGATCGCAGTCAAGTGAATGGATGTCCCGTGCCACCGTACATGAACATGGCCAGTCTTCCATTGGGTCTTCCAACTTGGATGAACTCTTCATAGGTCAAAGATTTCCATCCAAAGATGCTCTACAACATCAAGTCAAGATGTATGCCGTGAAGAACCACAGGGAATTCGTGACGGTAAAATCAGATCGTTGTCTGTACCATGTGAAATGTAAATACGCTCCCATCAACCATTCAGCCGAGCAGATTGCAGAAAATCCATCACTTCAAAATGTAGTCGGTTGTCCATGGCGCTTGCGTGCAATTATTCCCAAAGGTCGTGATTATTTTGTGGTGAAACAACTTGAAGGTGTACACACATGTGTGAATCCTACATTGACTCAGGATCACAGCAAAATTGACTCGACGGTTGTATCGATGCTGATAATAGATACTCTGAGGGAACAACTCACAGTAACACCAAGAGCCATAATTGGGCAGGTGAAGGGTAGGCTCCAATACACAATATCGTATTGGAAAGCTTGGAAGGCAAAACATAAAGCAATTGAGAAACTATATGGTTCTTTTGAAACAGCGTACACTAAATTACCATACCTATTCAATGCAATTCAAGCTTCGAATCCGGGTACGGCTGTACAGTGGGCGAAAACTACGACTGGGCCGGGTATAGAAACATTTAAGAGTGTTTTTTGGTCATTCGGTCCCTCGATTGAAGGATTCAAATCATGTAGACCAGTTATAAGTGTTGACGGTACTCATTTGTACGGAAAATACAAAGGTTGCTTGTTGATTGCGGTTTCACCAGACGCAAACGGTAGGTTGTTTCCGTTTGCATTTGCACTTGTTGACGGCGAAAGTATAGAAACATGGACATGGTTCATGAACTGTATTCGGTGCTATGTGACAGAACGTGAAGGTCTTTGCGTCATCTCGGATCGACATGCCGGTATTTTATCAGCAATGGGAAATGAGTTTGGCACGTGGAGGGAACCTTTTGCATATCATCGGTATTGTATGCGGCACTTTGCTAGCAATTTTCATAAAAAATTTGGTTCGAAATTTTTGATGAATAAATTAAAGGTAATTGCTAGTCAAAATCAGTGGAGAAAGTATGAGGAAAAGATGGCACAACTTGAAGCTAGCAATGCTGATGCGGCTAATTGGGTTAAGGAGAAAGCAATTGAGAAGTGGGCACTTACTGCTGATGGTGGGCGTAGATATGGTATTATGACAACAAATCTGTCCGAAGTGTTCAACTCGGTTCTAAAAGGTGTTCGTAGCTTACCTGTCACCGCAATTGTGGAGCAAATATTTTTCCGTCTGAACATGTATTTCACCAACCGCCGTGAGGCCGCACAGACACTTATCGCTGAAGGTAAACTATGGGCACCACGAATCCAGGATCTTATTGATGCCCGGCGTGAAAAATCAAATTTACATGAAGCCATAATGTTCAATAATCGCGATGGTGTCTTTGGGGTGAAAACGGGCATTAGAATTGTCGGTGGATATCAAAAGGGTGGGCATTGGCATACGGTGGACCTAGAAGGCCGAACTTGTACGTGTGGGAAATTTCAATTGTTCCACGTTCCATGCTCTCATGTGTTAGCGGCATGTGCTTCCCGGGCGCTTGATTATCAACCATACATAGATCCTTTCTACTCTACAGACGCGTTAGCAAAAACATGGGCACCATCTTTCAATCCTTTCCCTGACGAATCTTATTGGCCTACCCAAACCGCACCGGTACTAATTGTTGATCCTAGTCTTCGCCGGGTCAAAGGGAGGCCTAAGAGTACTCGTATCCGCAATGACATGGACGCTCGAGAAGGAGGGACTAGTGGAAAAGTATGTTCAAAATGTGGTGTGAGCGGACACAATAGACGCAGTTGTAAGAATGTACAAAGTGTGGGGACTTCACAATCTACCCGCACTTGAATATTTTGCTTAGTTGTCATATGTTAGTTGAATGTTTTCATGTATTATTTGTATTGTTTTGATGTTGTTTGTCTGAACATGAGTAATTATTTTCATGTTTGAATTATTTTCATGTTGTTTGTTTACGTTCGAATTACTTGAATTATTTTAACGTTGATTGTTGCCTACGTATCCACTTTTTGTAATTGTTTGTATGAACTAATTTAGATCATTATCTGACATGCACAACTTTGTTTGTATGAACTAAGTTCAGAAAACATGCACAGAAAACATGCACAGATCTTTGAACTGGTGCCGTGCTTGGGAATAACGGCATGTTATTTGCATGCCGTTATTCTGAAGAACGACTGTGTAGACAGTATGTTTGCCAGATTGTTCAAAAAATCAAATTTTGTACGCATAAGTAATGCCGTTTTTCTGAATAACGGCATTCATAACTAATGCCGTGCTTCAGAATAACGGCATGCTTGATAGATGCCGTTATTCAGAAACACGTCTGTGGAGACAGATACTTTTGGCAGGAAGTATAAATTATCTAATTTCCCCTACATGAAGATGCCGTGTTCCGCAATAACGTTACAGGATTGCTATGCCGTTATTGTGAATAACGGCATCGTTTATTCTCTCTTTTTGACTTTACAGACATGCTTCAAACTCAGATTTCATTCATACTTCAAATTCAAACTCAGATTTCAAATTCAAACTCACATTCATACTTCAGATTTCATTCATTCAGATACATTCAAACTCAAACTCAAATTTCAACTCAAAGTCACAGATTTCAACTCAAATTTTCTGATTTCAACTCAAATTTTCTGATTTCAACTCAAATTCACAGATTTCAACTCAAATTTTCTGATTTCAACTCAAACTCAAATTTCAACTCAAATTCACAAATTTCAACTCAAATTTTCTGATTTCAACTCAAATTCACAGATTTCAACTCAAATTTTCTGATTTCAACTCAAATTCACAGATTTCAACTCAAAGTCACAGATTTCAACTCAAACTCAAATTTCAACTCAAATTCACAGATTTCAACTCAAATTTTCTGATTTCAACTCAAATTCACAGATTTCAACTCAAAGTCACAGATTTCAACTCAAATTTTCTGATTTCAACTCAAATTCACAGATTTCAACTCAAATTTTCTGATTTCAACTCAAATTCACAGATTTCAACTCAAATTTCCTGATTTCAACTCAAATTCAGATTTCAACTCAAATTCACAGATTTCAACTCAAAGTCACAGATTTCAACTCAAATTTTCTGATTTATATACACAGATACATGCACAGAATTCCTCAAGTTCAAATTTAAATAATACATCAAGTTCAATAAGTACTACATCAACTTCAACTTCAAGTTCAATTTCAACTTCAAGTTCAATAAGTACTACACCAAATTATCCTGGAGTGTAATGTTTGGGTGCTTTCCTCATCCGCGCCGGGACTTTCCGCCTACGTTCCCGTTGTTCTTGCGTTGGGGGTCCACTTGGACCAGCTCCTCCTTCTTCGCCGCCTCCTCCTTCTTCAATCTCCGGATTTGCCAATTGGCTTTGCGGTGGAGGACCACGAACGGTCTTGGATCTTCGACGCTCTGATGGGGGTCCCAATTGCAAAGCTGGTTGTGGTGGAGGTGAAGCTTGGCTAGCGGTAGGCCGTTCTTGATGGCGTGGAGCTTCGGTTGAACGCATAAGTTCATTGAAACGAGGACCATCTCCAACCTCTTCAAGAGAGGTACGACAATTGCACAGGAGGTCACGTGCCAATTCTTTGCATGCCTTATTGGCATTGCTCTTCAACACATTCGCACATTTTCTAGCCATGTCCCATGTGCTTTCTATCTATAATAGTAAACGATATATATTGTAAGTGAAGATGCGTAAGTAGAACGGAACGAAATAATCCAAATTTAACAAACAATCTAACTTACCATTATACGGTATGATGAGGCCTTCGGTTGGTACATCGGCTGTGATGACGAAAATGCGGGTGGTGGTTCAACATGAACCGCGGGTATAGGTTCTTGGATGCCGGCTGGAAAATCCGTTTTGGGTTGGATATAAACTCGCGTTATGCGACGGTACCACGCCATATAAGTAGTTTGCATTGATCCATCGTACGGATACTCAACACCCTCGACTACCAACTCATACCTCCGCTCATTCCATGCTCCTACATACGCGCGGTGGTGATCGGCCCAATCCATGTTCGGTAAACGACCTTGGCCCGTGATGTTGTGTAGTCTACGATCGTATAATGTGTTCACGGGGACGGGTTGTTGTGCATTGAATTGCCGAAGAACACGGCCGGGATAATAAAACTCCACAACTGAGAAATTCACCAGCGGAGCTAAGGTCAACCACAACTGCGCATGAGCAGTGCAAATAGGTGGTAGACGAGCCAGTCTCTCATCCGTGTACGGGGTCCAATTGACGAGCTCGTCCCTCAATTGATCTAGCTCGTCCCTGTAATAAGTTAGGACACCACGTGGGTTATCCCTCCACGTACGCTTCCCCGCCCAGTATGCACCGAGAGGAGCTCTCATCACGGGATTATCATGTACATCCCTCCAACTCTCTGAAAGTACCGTCACACGGGGTCGGCCGAGATGTATTCTTTCCCAACACCAAATCTGCAGGATGGACATCGGCCCGGTCATCTGAATGGAACCCATCGAACAGTTGCAGAGTGCACGATAGAGGGAGGCTAGAGCTGCACTTCCCCAACTGTACCTCCCGGCTGTCTGTAAGTCAGCTATCAATTGAAGATACATGAGGTGGACTACGTCACCTGAAGAGTTAGGGAATAGGATCCCTCCAATCATCGACAGTACGTATGCCCGCGTGTAGTTCTGGATCTCGATGTCCGTATGCACAGGTGCGACTCGAATGTGAGTGAAACTATCTTCTAGGAATGAACGCCTAATGGATTCCCCAACCCATATGCCGTGGTCAACTTCATCAACATCCAACCCCAAATAATCTCGTGCTAGTGCAACCTTGTTGAACATCAGATTGCCTGTGACGGCCACCCCGTCAATTGGAAGACCCGAAATCACCGCTACATCTTGTAGGGTGACCGTCATCTCACCGCACGGTAAGTGGAAGGTGTGTGTCTCCGGCCTCCATCGCTCTACCAGTGCGGTAAGCAAGGCGTGATCACACTTTATGTTGGTCATCTTTGACATACCGCTAAACCCACTGCTAACTAAATAATGTTGCATAGCAATACAGTTCTTGAGGACAGGCATGACCTTGTGCGTCCTAAAACTCATCTTCTCCACATCCCCGGTCCAAACGGCCTGTGATCGGTGGTCTTCCTGGAGAAACAGAACTGTAGGATCTAATGGACCCGGATGTCCCCGTGGTCCAAATGAAGGCGTAGACGAAGCACCAACACCATGCGAAGAAGATGGTTGTGCAGGATCCATTGGCCTGTACACATTAACGAAGACTAATCAGCAACATTTTCAGTAGAAAAAATGAGTGCATGAGCAGAGATCTGCTAGTGAATTAGGATTTTCAATAAGTAAGAAGCACCAAAGATGAGTGTATTAGGATATCCCGTGAATTAGGAAAATTGAGTGCATGAGCAACAAGCACCAAAATTAAGTGTATAAGGATCTTCATAACCCCGACTTCAAACGTAAATCACTTGAATATTTAAGAAATTGAGCATCTCAAAAACTCAACATTTAGTAAACCCTAACCTACAATACTTGAAGTACTTCCAAAATTACTACTTCAATAACCCTAGCCTACAATATTTGTACTATACTACATAATAAAACAGTCAAAATCAACTATACAAAAAACAAATTAGGGTTTTTAGTTACTTACAAAGATTTCGGAATCGGAATGAGAATGAACTCTGGATGAAGGATTGAGGAGTACACTCCGAAATTGAAGTCAACAACACACCGAAAGATCTAGTGGATTTTTTTTTTTTAGAACGTCTAGGGTTTTCGACTATGGGTTTTCTGTTTGGAAATGAGGAAGGCACGAGCGGAAGAGAAAGGGGGAAGAGGAAGGGTTTTTCAAGTATATTACTGCAAAAAGTAAATAACTGATGCCGTTATTCTGAAAAACGGCATCAGTACAAACGATGCCGTTCTCCAGAATAACGGCATCAGTTTATTTCATATTTGGAATTAATCTCGAGTCAAGATTTATAAAGTAGAGCTCTATTTTTTAAAAGACACCAATGCCGTTATTGGGAATAACGGCATGGCAATTTTCTCAAATAGAGATGCCGTTATTGGGAATCACGGCATGAAATTAGCTGATGCCGTGATTCCCAATCACGTTTGTTGCTGACGTGTCACAGACAAGGGCAGATGGCTAAATGTTTTCGAAACAAGGGCATTTCGCTAATTATTTTCAAAAACAAGGGCATTTCGGCAAAATTTTCCTAACCTAATCACTTTTTGGCTGGACGGGACATGGACATGACATGTCCCGTACAAGCCAAAAAAGCTTGAAACTGGACAACATGTTTCGTTTCAGCGATTTTTGATTTTTTATTTTGATTTTTTTTTGTTCAGACGGTACATGTTGTACCGTGTGATCATTTTTTTTTAAAAAAAGGGTCAGACGAAACAACACGTTCCGTCTGATCCCATTAAAAAAATTTTAAAAAATAGGGATGAAACAATATGTTCCGTCCTCTATAATTTGAAAATTGTCAGTTCGTTTCTCAAATATGAGAAACAATTGTAGCGATTTTGTCAAAATATGACAAAATAGCAAACGACTGCAGACCATCATTCCTCAAAATATGAGTAAATGACAAATATAGCAAATGATTGTGGATACTCTTAAGTGTGTGCTCTGTAACGGTGGACAGAGTTGAAATTAAGTTTCAAAAGAGGGCAGTTTTGAACTTTTCCGATTGCAAGTGTTTGAATATAATGATCGGACGGTGGAGAATAGAAAGATAACTATAGACGATTTTCAAAAGGAAAAGATGCAAACAGTCTGAAAGGGATAGACAATGAGCTGACGTTTGAGCCTGACAAGCAACAGGGGCGCCCGTACGTGGATGGGGTCACTCACAGCTCTGCTCTGCTCTGCTCGGATCAAAGTCAAAGTACGTTATTCAGTTTTTTAAAAGTACTAGATGGAAAAGAAAGCGGGAGTGAGAATAACAAAAAAGAGTCACGAGCATTGTGGTGCGGGGATTGGTTGGTTCGTTGCAAGCTGGAAGAGGTGAGAGGAAGATGAGTGGCAGTTGCTGCGGATTTCACGCCGTTGTTGGGTTTGTTCTGTTTGAGAGTGGGGACTGCAAGCAACGAGGGATGCATCATTGATTCATTAATCTCCTTCTACCAAAAAGAATAATATATATACACTCCATTTATTATATTTATTATGCCAATATATAGCTCTCTATCTATATATATATATATATATATATATATATATATAGATAGATAGATAGATAGAGAGCTATCTTCCATTACAAACGTAAATATCGTGCGAACTCGTGCACACCACTTAACCCGTCATTGGAAATGACGGGTTAAGGCACCCGTCATTGGGGATGACGGGTTAAGTGGTTCGCACGTTCGCAACTGCTACAGTAGCGTTTGCAACGGAAGAAGTCTCATATATATATATACATAAATTAAGTGATTTGCATATTGTTGACTTAGAGCATCCACAATGGTGTTTTTCATTTTGCCAAAAATGTCTGCTACAGTAATAGCAAATATGATCGAAAGGTGCAGTGGTTGTTTGCTATATTCTTCGCATTTTGCCAAAAATTGAGTGGGACGGTGTATGATATACCGTCTCACAAAAAAGAAAACCTCTCAGACAAGATATCATCTCTTGTCTGAGGAGTTTTTTAAAATAAAAAAAACCTCTCAGACGGGATATGATCTCTTGTCTGATCTCAGACGGGATATGATATCCCGTCCTTTATAATTTGAGAATGGGTATTTTATTTCTCATATATAAGAAACGAATATAGCACATTTGCTAAAAATTGGCAAAATGAGAAACCATTGCAGATGATCGTTTCTTATAAAATGGCAATTTGCCAATTATAAGAAACCACTGTGGATGCTCTTATGTATTATATGTTCTAACTTATTATACTACTAGGTATGCTCATGGGCACGTGCCTACGATATGTATTTGGAAGGATACAACATATGAAAAATTATGTAAACAATAAGGAATGATTTATATAGATATTTATTTGTTAGTAGACGTGATGTATTGATGTACTTTGAAGTAGAATTATGAAGTGACCTTAATATTTATTGATTTGTATATAGCAGGATTATTTGTCAGCAGCTCGAGATTCAAAAATAGTATTGTGAATCTACAACAGTAGTGAATCGGAAATTTCTTGCTATGTGTGACTTGAGCATAAGAGAATTCTTTTTTGATTTGGAGTCTAACATAAGTAGAAATTCATTTTTCTAACTACATGAGTTACGCTTAATGCCTCAAACTGCATGAGTTAGTTTCTCCTTATTTATTTTTTATGAAGTTAACCATGTATGAATTTAAAAGAAAAAATTTGTTGTGATGTATACGTGAAGTGAAATTACAGTAAAGTAGATCAAGATACCATTTTGCAGCTACAAAAACCCGAAATACAGGGATTAAGCATGGATTTGTCTATAAAAGTGCGATCAAGCGAGTCAATTAAAGAATTTTTCAACGATATGTCAAAGCAGAAAATGCCCAAATATTCAAAAAAAAGAATAATAAAAAAACATTCTAATCTAAAACAATTACTCAGTGAAGTATAATACAATCAGATCAAATATGGTAATTCATAAGTGTTACCGCTAAATCTGGTGTGGGGGCAAATAAATAGAATTTGTGGATTCTTTGGGATGTTGAATAGTCAAACCTGAAGTCTTTTCGCGGGAGTTTGACCGTGATCTCCCGTCGTTCACCTGCAAAAAGTGCGAAACACCGGGGTTGATCCCTCCGACGCACCCTCCGACGCTCAAGTCAGTAATCAGAAAGATTATGAATGAGCTTTTACTGGCAAAAGATTGATTACCTGTTAACATTGGGGGATGGGAGGTATTTATAGCCGCCTTAGGGACCAGTTTCGGGATAAAATCCTTAATTTGCAGTGAAAGGATAGAGCGAATCAGGGCCGTTGATTAGGTGTAACCATAAACCCTAATTCTATCATGCAGGACTGGGTTTCATGCAGGTTGAAACCCGCACCCAGTTGAGATTGATCTGTTCGTGGGTTATTGGGCTTTTGAAAAAGAGATCCAGTTCCCATTTCAGACCCGTTTGTAGGTGAAATTACCGTTTTATCCCTGAGCTTTAAGATCCGTGCTAGATTTGGATGGTTCCGATTTAACCCTATTTTTAGCCATATCACGAGCCTCCCACTCCCGAAGACTGAGTTTAACCAGCCTTTGAGGAGTAGTTTTACTGTTTTAATGGCTTGTGGAGTTGTATCGGAGTCCAAATGAGGAGTGTTGAATCTTTGTATGAGGTATTATGGTGATTTTCAGAGCTAGTTGCCCCAAGGTTGTTCTTGGGTTCTCCTGAATTTTTGGTGATTTTTCTTAATTTTTATCTATTTTTCGGGCCATTTATTTAATTTTGCGAAGCGGTGATTTATCGTCCGGGGGCTTTAATTAATTATTCTATGCAATAATTATTTTTCCAGTGGTCCAAAAATATTTCCCCAAATTTATAATTATTTTTTAGAGTTTTTTTAATTAATTTTTCTGAATTTTTAATCATTTTTCGCAATTTTTAAATAATTAATTCGAA
This sequence comes from Hemerocallis citrina, assembly GCA_017893485.1. Lineage (NCBI taxonomy): Eukaryota > Viridiplantae > Streptophyta > Magnoliopsida > Asparagales > Asphodelaceae > Hemerocallis > Hemerocallis citrina. The sequence continues at coordinate 257,277,502 of CM030359.1, forward strand.
TTTAATAAACAAAAAAATTAATTTTTAATTTCAATTTATGATGTGGCACGATCTGGGCCTTCCATCAGCTAGCGGTGCGAATTTTTGGAGGATCGGACGATCAGAGTAGCTCGGCGGCATTTTTCTCCGCTTGCGGAGGTTGGTACCCCGGTAGCTCGGCCAGTCCTCCTCGACAGATCGGTAGCTCGGCGTGTTGCGAGCTGCCGAGCTACGTGGCAAGATCTGGAGCATCCATCATGGCACGAATCACAAGGATGGGGGTTCAGATCCCGAGAAAATACTATCTTGTCGTTTTGTGGGCATGGCATGATCTGAACCGCTCATCATGTTCCAGCGCGATTTTTAAAACGATCCAACGGTTGGGGTAGTTCGGTAGTCATTTTTCTTCAAATGTGAGGTTTGGTGGATCGGTAGCTCGGTAGCTCGGCCTCTGCTCCTTAGTAGCTTGGTGGCTCAACTAAGCTGTTCGGTAGCTTGACGGAGCACTCCGGTGGCTCGGTAGCTCGACCTCTGTTTCTTAGTGGCTAGGTGGCTCAGCTAAGCTGTTCGGTAGATCGGCTGAGCACTCCGGTGACGCGTCAGCTCGGGACGAGCCGTGGGACTACGTGGCATGATCTGGAGCGTCCATCAAGGCGTGGATCTCGAGGCTGGAGGTTCAGATCACGAGAAAACGTCATCTTGTCATTTTGTGGGCGTGGCGTGATCTGGGCCGTTCATCATATTTCGGCGCGAATTTTGAGATAATCTGACAGTAGAAGTGGCTCGATCGGCATTTTTCTCAATATGTGGAGGTCGATGCCCTGGTAGCTTGGCAAAGTGTCTCGGTGCTTCGGCCCAGTACGAGCCGTTGCGGCACGTGGCTCGATCTGGAGCGTTCATCATGGCACGGATCACGAAGTTGGAGGTTCAGATCACGAAAAAACGTTATCTTGTCGTTTTGTGGGCATGGCAGGATCTGAACCGTTCATCATGTTTCGGCACGAATTTTGAGACAATCTGACGGTGAAAGTGGCTCGGTAGCATTTTCCTCCAAATGTGGAGGTCGGTGCCCCGGTAGCTCGGCAGAGTGCCCCGATAGCTCGGCAGAGTGCCTCAGTGGCTCGGCCCAGTACAAGCTGTTACGCCACGTGGCTCGATCTGGAGCGTTCATCCTGGCGCGGATCACGAAGTTGGAGGTTCAGATCACGAAAAAATGTTATATTGTCGTTTTTTGGGCGTGGCGCGATCTGAGCCGCCCATCATATTTCGGCACGAATTTTGAGACAATTTGACGGTGAAAGTGGCTCGGTGGCATTTTTCTCCAAATGTGGAAGTCGGTGCCCCGGTAGCTCGGCAGAGTGCCTTGGTGGCTCGACAAGTTAGGGGTTGCCGTACTGCCATGTCGAGTAAACCGTCGCGACCTTCCCCTGAATCGTCGCAGCTCTCTCCATTCTATCATTCTGTCTCCCCTAATGGACCCCCAAGCATTGCAAAAGCCCAACTGTTGCCTTACTGGCTATAAGTCCTCAACCCCCTCACCCCTTAGTTCATTCTTTCACTTTTCACTCTCAAAATTTACTTTCTCTCTTGAGTTTCTCTGCTAGCGGAGATCTGAGCTCAAGGGTGGTTGCGCTAGCTATTGCGAAGGCCAGGCGATTTCCGGTGAACCTTTTCCGACCGTAAATGTCACATCAAGATCAGTTCACTTAACCTAAGATATTTATTCTTCGAGAAGTCACGGGTATCCTCGGGTAGTGAGGCATCCTCCTCGGGTGGTCGGAGTGCCGAGGAGGGGAGAGAAGTGGTGAGCCGAAGGAAGGGGAAGGAGATAGTATGGTTGTTTGCGGCCGGGGAAGAGGGGAAGGGGGTGGTTCGGTCTTCGGTCGTCGAGGCGGTGGTGGAGACTGTGAAACAGGCGGGCGAGCTGGGTCGGATGCCAACCGTGTTATCCGATCACGGGGGAATAAGGCAGTACAGCGATGAGCTGCTGACCAAGGCTGTCTATGGTCGTTTGGAAACCTACGAGGAGAACGACCTGAGGGAGGTTACCGAGGTCGATGATATCCCCTCGGTTTTAACCGAGCGGGACCTACTCCGGACTCGGAAGGGTTTCTCCATTCCTTCGGAGTACACCTTGATTCTCCCAGGACCGGTGGTGCGAGCGAACACAGCCTTTACGCCGGACCTTTGCATCTTCGCCTATGATGTGTTAAACGCAGGCCTGTGTTTTCCCCTTCACCCCTTCGTCACTGTGGTTCTCCGGTGGTACGGATTGTGTCCTATCCAGTTTATGCCGAACACGTGGCGCCATGTGCTCGGGTTCCTGCTTCAGTGCCGAACGGCAAAGGTGGAGCCACAGCTCGTCATCCTCCGGAGTTTGTACCGGATCAACAGAATGAGTGAGCTCGAGCCGCGCTACTATCTGTCGCCTCGGAAAGGCGTCAAGCTGATAGAAAATCGCGACTCGATAAAGTCATGGAAGGGAAAATTCTTTCTGATCAAGGGCCCCTCGGCATGGGACTTCTCGACCTGGTGGAAGGAGGAGGTGTCGAAGTATGCAAAGGCCGAGCCGATGTTGACCCCGGCCGAGGCAAAGGTGGCGGCGAAGTTGATCGGTCTCCCGATGTTGAGTTGGAGAGAAATGACCGAGGAGGTGCTGCACGGGTCGGGCCTTAGTCCGATTGACCCGAGTACGCTCCTGACATCTCTCTTTATGCTTTACTTTTATTTAATGCCATGTATGTTTTTTTTCTTCTAACTTGTTGTTTCCTCTCACTTCGATAGAGGCTCCGAACATGGACTTCAAGGCGATGATGGCCGAGCGAAACAAGGCAGCGGATGCCAAGAAGAGGAAGAGGACGAGCGCGGGTCCCTCGTCTGGTCGACCCACCAAGGCTCCTTCGGCCATGGTCGGAATGGTCGACCTCACTTCTCCTCGACAACCGACCTCGGCTGCCGTTATTCCTTAGTCGGCCCTGTCCGAGGGCTTCTCTATCTCGGTGGCACTGGCGCTCGAGCCCCCCTGACCGAGCATGCCGAGGTTATACTGACCGAGGTTCACAAGAAGTTGTTCGTTCCCGATTGGCGGGTGATGAACCACGACGGCTTCTTGGGGGACTCGGCGATGAGCATGCAGGCTGTTCGCCACCTCCCGACCCCGAAGGACTGAGCTGCCCTGAAGGCGGGGACGACAGGTGACGACGCTCTCGAAGTAGCTCGGTCGCTTATGTCGGTAAGTCCTCTTTGCTGTTCCAAAATTTTTTTCTTGAAAATTTTCTAAGTCTTTAGCTCGACTTTTGTCGCATTCTAACTGTTTCTTTGTGTAGGCCTCTTGTCATTTCATCCACCTTCTCGAGGAATATGCCGAGCAAGAGAGGGAGCTGAAGGCCCTTAGTGACAAAGACAGAGCGAAAAGGGCGAGGGCCATGAAGTAGTTAGAGGCGGAGCAGCGCCGATCGGATGCTTTGGCAACCCAAGTTGCCGACCTTGAAGCGGCTCTAGAGCAAGCGAGGGAGAAGCTCGCTTCGGAGGTCGCTAAGGCAGCCGAGGAGAGGGCCGAAGCGGCGAGGGCTTTGGATGCAGTGAAGCTGCAACAAGCCAAGGCCGTGGAGAAGGCAAGGTCGGAGATTGAGGCCGAGGCCAAGAAGCACATGGCGGCCAACATGGAGCAGTCTTATGCCACTACGCTCGAGCACGTCAAGGCTCGAGTCCCGGATTCAACAGGTCGGGGTATGGGCTGTGGGGCCCGGTCGCCGAGCCTGATGCCGAGGAAGAAACTGAAGGAGACGAGGAAGAAGAGGAGGGGGACGAGAAACAAGGTGACGATGCTCCTGCTGACCCTGAGACTGTGGCAGTGGAGGATGGGGACGATGAGGACGCGGCTGACCCCCGAGGCGGAGTAGCAGGGGACGAGGAGCTACCTTCCGAGCTACCCCTCAAGGTGGCCCTTTGATCTTCTTCTTTTTTGTAATTCTTTTTTTTTGTACTGCCTTGTAGCGGACTGGCCCCCGCTTTTTGGTATCAATAAAATTTTTGTTTTTGGCAAACTCACTAAGTGTTGAAGTATGTTTTGAACCTTTCTGAAAATAGTTTTGTCTTGATATTTGGCTAAGTGTTGAGCACTGCCTCTTGTTCTTCGTGTTGATATGCCTCCGCTTTTCAGGTTGTCGAGTCGAGTTCAGCAGCTGAAACCTCTCGTCTTCGCGCTGACTTGAAAGCAGCGAAGCTGGCCCTCTCCCGCAGCCGAGAGTGTTTCCTCAAAAGCGAGTTAGATATAGAGGATCTCAAGGCAACGCCGAGGGAATATTTCTCCGAGTTGAAACAACTACGGAAGCAATCTCGCGAGGTTCGTCTTGAAGGCGAGGTGGAGTTGCTTAGGAAGACACTGTTCGACGTTGAGAAGGAGAAAGGCGAACTACTAGCGGAGGTTCATCACCTGAAGATAGCAGAAGAAGAACTTTCGGTGGAGGAAGAGGAGTTAGCTTCTGTGGTGGGTAAGTTGATGGTCGAGCACGACGAGCTGACGACGAGGGTTAACGAGTTGAGGAGGGTTACGGTCGACAAAAGCATCGAAGTGACCCATCTTCGTCGAATTACAGCCGATAGCTCTGGAGCTGCAGGATCCGCTCAACTTCCTCGTTTCAAAATAGTTGTGAAGGACATTACTCTGAAGGATCGAATCATTGAGCTCGAGGAGGAAGTGGCTCGACGCATACCTCGGCCTGAACGGATTAACGTCAGAAGCACGTCGTTACTCGCGAAGAGAGTGAGAGAGGGATCTCATTCTACGAGCTTGCTACTTGCCTGCCTGCCGTTAGGCATAGCCCAGTTGATGCTCAAAGCGGGGTGGCTGCTTCGTCTAGTGGCGCTTCGGTTGGGGTCACGGTTAGAGGCAGTGCTGAAGAGGCATCTCGGTTTGTTGGTCTAGAGACGAGCTCCGAGGTTAGGCGACGCCGTCCCCGGGTGTCTTTGAACCGAAATGTCCCTGTTCCGAAGAAGCGTTGAACGAGTGGTTGTAATTATGTCTCTTTTGTAGCTCGTCGTAGCTTGGTCTTTAACTCGAGTTTCCTTGTACTTTAAACTTTTATAAGCTTGTTTTACTCTCTTGCACTTGTGGGTTTGCATGTTTTGCTAGTACTTGTTATTCGTTTGGTACCCCACTTGTAACTTGCTTATGAGCAAGGAGTAGAAGCGAAGCCGAGTCAAGCTTTGAGCTCCGCATTCTTTGTCAGAGCAGGTCCCGACGGTTGTGAGAGCAATTCCGAATGGCGAACCACTTCTAGCCTGCTTGAGAGCGAACTTGTGAAGCGGAACCGACCATCTGAAGGTTTTGAGTGGATCTTGATGTAGAAGACGGTGTGGACTATGAGAAAATGCTATCTTTTCGTTTTGTGGACGTGGCCAAATCTGAGCCGTCTGATTAAGATCTTGCACGAACTTTGGGGAGAAAGTTGTTTTTCCCCAATACGCAGCTCGGAATGTGAGTCGCTCGAGAATGTATGCCTGAATATCTTCATCAGTTATCTAGTCAAGTGGAGCAATGGGGAATGTACAACTCCTCCAACTTTTGACAACTACTCAGAATCAGATGCAAATCTTCTTTCCTATAGGCACGGAATGTCAATCTCGTGAACTTGCGATTGATGAGCAGCGCTATGGTTTTTGTAGCCCCCACATATTAGGGCCATTGCGGATTGTAAGAGAAGCCAGTTTCTTGCAGTGGGGGGCAGCCTCTTGAAGAATTACTTCAACTTTAAACGAACCATAAGAACCAAAGGTTAGCTCCTCCAAGTAATCTTCTCTCATGTCTAGTATAGTTGTAGAAATGTCCAGTTACCCAGCCAAGTGATTTGGATTCCGAATGCGTCGTTTGAGTAAGTTTCAACGGTTGTGGGAGCAGTTCCGAATGGCAAACCACTTCTAGCTCGCTTAAGAGCAAACTTGCAAAGCTGAATCGAGCCAAGTTTTGGACTCCGAACACGTCATTTGAGTAAGTTTCAACGCTTGTGAGAGCAGTTCCGAATGGCGAACCACTTCTACCTCGCTTAAGAGCGAACTTGCGAAGCAGAATCGAGCCAAGTTTTGGACTCCGAACACGTCGTTTGAGTAAGTTTCAACGGTTGTGGGAGTAGTTCCGAATGGCGAACCACTTCTAGCTCTCTTAAGAGTGAACTAACGAAGCAGAATCGAGCCAAGTTTTGGACTCCGAACATGTCGTTTGAGTAAGTTTCAACGGTTGTGGGAGCAGTTCCGAATGGCGAACCACTTCTAGCTCGCTTAAGAGCGAACTTGCGAAGCGGAAACGAGCCAAGTTTTGGACTCCGAACACGTCGTTTGAGTAAGTTTCAACGGTTGTGGGAGCAGTTTCGAATGGCGAACCACTTCTAGCTCGCTTAAGAGCAAACTTGTGAAGCGGAATCGAGCCAAGTTTTGGACTCCAAACATTTCATTTGAGTAAGTTTCAACGGTTGTGGGAGTAGTTCCGAATGACGAACTACTTCTAGCTCGCTTAAGAGCGAACTTGCGAAGCAGAATTGAGCCAAATTTTGGACTCCGAACACGTCGTTTGAGTAGGTTTTAACGGTTGTAGGAGCAGTTCCGAATGACGAACCACTTCTAGCTCGCTTAAGGGCAAACTTGCGTAGTGGAATCGAGCCAAGTTTTGGACTTCGAACACGTCGTTTGAGTAAGTTTCAACAGTTGTGGGAGTAGTTCCGAATGGCGAACCGTTTCTAGCTCGCTTAAGAGCGAGCTTGCGAAGCGAAAAACTCCGAACATGTCGTTTGAGCAAGAGCGATTAAAGACCTTAAATAGAGAGATACAAATAATTACAAGGAAAATATGGGAGAAAAGAAGTTCTTTATTGATAACTGCTAATTGGCTGCTTCTAAGTTGCAAGCCGTTATTACAATGAGAAAGCAAAGAAGCAAATACAAATAAAATGATAGGAATGGCTCGACATTTGAAGGTAATCGAAGAGGTGTTTAAACGCTCTCTTGGTACTTCAGTAAATGGTCGGCGTTCCAAGTTCTGGGTATCTCTCTGCCTTCAAGGTCCTCTAGACGATACGCTCCGGGACGGACTACTTTGGAAACTTCGTACGGTCCTTCCCAATTTGGAGCTAGCTTACTCTTTTGACTAGGGAACGAGATAGCTAGATTTCTCAGGACCAAGTCCCCATCCTTGAGATCTGTGGGACGAACCCTTTTGTTGTAGGCCTGCTCAATCCTTCTCCGATAATTTCGCTGGCGAATAGAAGCTCTTTCACGGAGCTCATCAATCAGGTCCAAATTTGCTCGGAGTTCTCTGGTGTTCTGCTCTTCATCATAGGCAATAAGGCGAGAAGATGGCAGACCAACCTCTAAGGGGATCACAGCCTCGGACCCATAGGTAAGATTGAATGGCGACTCTCCTGTGGGGGTCCGTGTCGTAGTGCGGTAGTTCCACAATACGTTGGGAAGCTGTTCCGTCCATAAGCCTTTGGCCAACTTATTTAGCCTCTTCTTGATGCCAGAGAGGATCTGCCTGTTGGCGTTTTCGACTTGACCATTAGACTGAGGGTGGGAGACGGATGAGAAATGTTGTTGAATGGCAAGGTCTTCACATAGAGATCGGAACGCTGCTCCTGTAAATTGCGTTCCATTATCAGTTATCAGGACTCGGGGTACGTCGAACCTACATATGACATTCCTCCAGAAAAACTGCAGCACCTTGTTCTCAGTAATAGTAGCCAATGGTTCGGCCTCGATCCACTTAGAGAAATAGTCGATTGCCACGACTAGAAATTTAAGCTGGCCTGAAGCCGGTGGAAATGGGCCTAGCAAGTCCATCCCCTACATTGCGAAGGGAATCGGACTAGAGAGAGATGTAAGTTTCGCTTGGGGCAGGCGACGAATGTTGGAGTACTGCTGGAAGAGGAGCCATATCCAGTATGGCCTTGATCTTCTCGGGGTTGGCTTCGATCCCTCTTTGGCTGACCATGAAGCCTAGGAATTTTCTCGACGAGACCCCGAACACACACTTGTTCGGGTTGAGCCTCATATCATGCTTCCTTAACACATCGATGCTTCTTGGAGATCGGCAACATGGTCGGCCCCATGGATGCTTTTAACTAGCATATCATCAACATACACTTCCATGTTTCGGCCGATCTGATTCTAGAAGACTTTATTGACTAGGCGCTGGTAGGTGGCACCGGCATTTTTTAGCCCGAAGGGCATTACCCTGTAGCAATAGAGCCCTTGATCGGTGACGAAGGAGGTCTTTGGGATATCCGGAGGGAACATTCTAATTTGATTGTATCCGGAGAAGACATCCATAAAGCTCAGCAGCTCATGGCCCGAAGTAGCATCGATCAAGGTATCGATACTGGGGAGAGGGAAAGGATCCTTCGGGCATGCTTTGTTCAGGTCCGTAAAGTCGATGCAAATTCTCCAGCTCCCGTTGGCCTTCTTAACCATAATAACATTGGAGAGCCATTCAGGATAGTTGACTTCTTGTATGAATCGGGCCTTGAGGAGCTTGTCCACTTCTTCCTTTATAGCTTGCTGGCACTCAGGGACGAATTTGTGCCTCTTCTGTTGGACCGTTTTGGACCCCGGAGCAACACTTAGGTGGTGGACGAGGAGCTCCTCAGAAATTCCTGGCATATCGGCAGCCGACCAGGCAAAGAGGTCATGGTTCTTCCTGATACATTGGACTATGTCGCAATATAGGGCAGATGGGAGGGTCTTGCTGATAAAGAACTTGCGGTTCAGATCTTGCTCGGAAAAGAGCACTTCCTCCAGCTCATCCACCGGTCGGTTCGGACATAGGTTGGGCATTCCCTTGGGGAATCTCAAGGGTCTCGAGGGAGAGGACATGACCCCCGGTGGTGGTCATGTAACACTTGCGGGCCATCTCTTGACTGCCTCTTACCTCCCTTACACCTGACTTGGTGGGAAACTTCATTTTAAGATGATAAGCCGACGGGACGGCCTCTAAAGCAGCTAGGCCAGGTCGGCCTAGAATCACATTATAAGCAGCTGGGATGTCGACGACCATGAAATCCATCGGCTCTGTCTGGGTAGTAGGAGTTTTGCTAGTGGTTACGTCGAGGGTGATCACCCCTTTGATAGTCACTAGCACTCCCGTGAACCCATGGAGCGTGTAGCCGACGGGCTTGAGCCTGTCCCGCGATAACTTGAGTCCTCGAAAAACCGCCAGGAAAAGGATGTTAACGGAGCTACCATTGTCCACCAGAATCCTCTCCACTTTAAAATTTGCCATATGGAGGTTGACCACTAGTGCGTCACAATGGGGGGTTCGGACTCCCTCCAGGTCTTCATCTGAGAAAGTGACCGGGACTCTGAGGCCTTTGGAAGGGGGTATGCCATGAACCGAATTGACTTCTCGTATGAAAGCCTTCTGGAAAGAGTTGGAGGTTCCTCCCATGGGACCTTCATGAATGAGATGCAAGATGCATTCATCTTCAAACTCGGGAGTCTCGTCGCGCCTTTCGAGACGGTTGTTAGCCCCCCTGGGGGATGGAGGAAGATCAATTCGGTCATTTCTCACAAACTTAGACAGCTGCCCTCTCTGGATGAGGGCCTCAATTTCATTCTTCAGGGCCCGACAGTCGTTGGTATCGTGGTCGTGGTCTCGATAATATCGGCACCACTTTTTCTTATCCCTCTTCTTGCCGGGGGTATTCATCTTTGGGACAGGAGGCAGATCTCCTTCCTTCTCGACCTCCATGAGAATGGTAGAAATGTTGGCGTTAAGAGGGTTAAACTTCTCAAATCTGGGAGGCGGGCGGCGCTGGTCCCCGTTGTCCTTCTAGAGCTTCTTAGCTCCCTCTTCTTCAGCTGCCTTTCTCTTGGTCTCGGAGGAAGACCCCTAAAAAGTGGGGCGATGTTCAGCTTCCTCGGCCCAGATATACTTCTCCTTTCTGAAAAGAAGGTCAGAGAAGTTTTGCGGGGGCTTCTTGGCTAGGGAGGACCGAAGGCTTGAGTTGAGGACGTTTGATTGGAAGGCTGCAGCGGCGACCGATTGGTCGAGGGAGGCAATGGACCTAGCTTTCGCGGTAAACTGCTTCACATAATCTCTCAGCTTCTCACCCTTCTTCTGACTGAGGTAGAATAGCGAAATACTAGTCTTCTCGGTACGGTGGCTACTCACGAAGTGGGTGATGAAGAGGGTTTCAAATTGTTCAAAGGAGAATATGGAGGATGGGATAAGACGAGAGTACCATTCTTGGGCTGAACCCTTGAGAGTAGCTGGGAAGGTTTTGCACAGTAGAGCATCGGAAGCTTGGTGGATCAACATGAGGGTCTTGAAGCTTTCGATGTGGTCCATAGGGTTTGACTCCCCAGAGTAAGTTTCAAACTGTGGGGGCTTGAAGCCTATTGGAACGGGCGCCTCCATGATTGTTCGAGAGAAGGGAGGTCGGCTTGGACGGAGGGTCCTTCCTCTCAGTTCTTCTTCTCTATGCAGTTGGCCGAGGCGCCTCTCCATCTCGTGGAGATGGTGGTAGACCGCATCGTCCCTTCGACGGTAGTCAAGCGAGCATCTGGACTAGTCTTCGTAAGAAGCAGAACGCGGAGTTCGGTGATGCTAGGAGGACTGTGATGGCGGTGACTTGGAGCTTGAGGAGGGGTTAGGGACCGATGGCGAAGACTTTGGACTGGAGGAGTGGGGACCTCCTGAGCATTGTTGTCGTCCGGCCGGAGGTTGAGGTCTTGCAAGATTGTGGCTTGGAATTGTTGGAATTCGGCTCGGGTGATAGGCCCTTTTTCGTCCCTCGGGGGCTGCCGACCAGCGGGGGAGTGATGCCTTCTTCGATGGTACTTAAGGGACTCTCTCCGCCTTCTGTGAGGAGGGGTCCTCCTGTGGTCGTGGCGACGAGGAGATCGCTCATTTGGACGTTCTGAGAGGGTGGCTCCCTCATGGGCCTGCCTTTCGTCCAAACGGTAGCGAAGATCCTCTTCTTTCTGCCAGTTGATGAGGATGTTGCGGAGGTCTTCAGAAGGCCGGGGGTTGTGAGATGCCATTGAGTCAGTTGAAGGGTTATGTATGGAGACGTGGTCACGGTGAAGGGGTTGTTTCTGAGGATTGGGATGAGATGTCCCTACACCAACATTCTGGGGCCTGAGTGGAGCCCTTTGGGATTGAAGGTTCTGAAGAGGAGGTTGCTCCTGCTGCAGGGGCTGATCAGGCTGAGGAGGGAGTTGCCCCTGCTGCTGGACGGTTTGGAGGGGGACCTCCTGTTGTGGTTGAGGAGGAGTGGGTCCACGGTTGGATCCTTTGGATCTCAGTTTTCGGGAAAGCATGGCTGGAGGTGATCTTAACCAAGGGAAGAAGAAGGATTGCTATTCGTGGGTTCCCACAGGCGGCGCCAATTTGTTATCGCTAAATCTGGTGTGGGGCCAAACAAATAGAATTTGTGGATTCTTTGGGATGTTGAATAGTCAAACCTGAAGCCTTTCCACCGTAGTTTGACCGTGATCTCCCGCCGTTCACCTGCAAAAAGTGCAAAACACTGGGGTTGATCCCGGCGATGCACCCTCCGACGCTCAAGTCAGTAATCAGAAAGATTATGAATGAGCTTTTACTGACAAAAGATTGATTACCTGTTAACAGTGGGGGATGGGGGGTATTTATAGCCGCCTTAGGGACCAGTTTCGGGATAAAATCCCTAATTCGCAGTGAAAGGATAGAGCGAATCAGGGCCGTTGATTAGGTATAACCATAAACCCTAATTCTATCGTGCAGGACTGGGTTTCATGCAGGTTGAAACCCACACCCAGTTGAGATGGATATGTTCGTGGGTTATTGGGCTTTTGGAAAAGAGATCCAGTTCCCATTTCAGATCCGTTTGTAGGTAAAATTACCGTTTTACCCCTGAGCTTTAAGATCCGCGCTCGATTCGGATGGTTCCGATTTAACTCAGTTTTTAGCCATATCAATAAGCAATTAAATTGAAGTGAATGTTATTGAGTTATGAAAGCATAATTCGAAGAGAAAAAAAACATAATTAAAAATTTGAAATTAAAAAAAAAACATAATCCGAAATTGTATAACAAAAAAAAAATATTAATTTTTTTTTTTTGACATACCTCGATAATAAAATAAATAAATAAAAGAATTATGAAAAAGGAGAAAAGAGGGGGAAGAGAGAGAGAGTAATAAATGAAGGAGTTGTTTTGTTTTGGGAAAAAAATTTGAATTTTGGGAGGAAAACATTTAGAAGGGAAAATGTCTTTTAGGAGAAAAAATATAGACCGCTGATTTTCTTCCAAATGAATGAGAGCCACTTGATAGCTTTCTTTGTGTTTTATTATATAGATTTGTACAACTGTTGAAATCGTTAATTTTTTAAACAAAATGTTCTAGAAATTCCTACTTTGGGTTCAAATTTTGCTTGCACATATTCCTCATCAGATGAATATTTTTGCATAATGGGTGTGAAGATAAGATCTTATTAAATACTAACAGTAATAATAAATTGTTACACTTGACAATTAGAAATAAATATTTTGGAACCCGGACAGTGAGAGTGAGTTTCACTTCTACATAGATGAATTACTAGAATTTTGATAATGTAAATTGCAAGTAGATAATTATGTAAAAGTAGGGGTGACCGATCATACCGAAATGAGCCAACCGACCGGTTTTTCAACCGAACCAATCGATTTGGTATCGAAAAATTCGGTTACCAAAAGTATGGTACAGTACAACCTTACCGAGTTCTAAAATCCGGTTCGGTTTCGGTATGAATATGATTCAGTCGGTATTTTACCGTACCGTACCGAATAATTAAATATTAAATAAATATATTTATATTATATATATAAGCTAATTAAACCGTTTCCTTTTATGACATATAGTGATCACTGATCAGTACTTGATGATATTATGTTCAGTGCTAATCTTTTAAGTGCTACATTTATATGCATATGTCGATATTCAACCAAAGATATGGCTCTATCAAATCAGTGTTTTAGGAGAAGAGATGCAATTCTTTTCCATGATGAAAGGGAATGAAATTGCAGTTGAACAGTATTAATGAAATTCTGTATCAAGGGTTCGTCTTGTAGTTTAGTTTATGTTGCGCTAATTTTGGACAATCTGTTATGTTACAGGTTAGTTTGTCCATAGATGTATACAATGTACTGATATTTGGAAGCAAAAATTCTAGAATGCTAAAATGTACTGATATTTGCTAAGGTATTTGTTGGATCATATTTGGTATAACACCAATACCGAACCGTACCAATCGAAGTAATCGGTATACCGAAGTTTCAATATACCGAACTTTTTGATTGGTAACGATTTGCATATTTTCAAACCGAACTAGTTTGGTATGGTAATGGTACAATATCAAAAAGTTCAGTACCGGACCGAATCCACCCCTATGTAAAAGCACGTCAAGTATTATGATGCTGAGTGAAAGTCCTTTTATAGTTAGTTGATATTGAACGACAAACCAATAATCTTGAGTTATCTAGCTATTATGCAACTTTTCATATTTGAAAATGATCTTTCACAAGTATCATATGCAAATATATTCTACTAGCAAGACTACGACTAGTCTTGCTAGTAGAAAAGTTGCATAATCAAATAGAAAATCCCAAACACCCAAACTTTCAGGGTTCACTACAAACATGGAATCTTTCTAGAGATTCAGAGCTTTTCCCACCTAATCTCATACTCAAATCAAGTCAAACCCTAGCGATAGAGAGCAGATCAAATCAGTTCTAATCGATCGAAGATGAAAGAGGATGGATGAGAAGGAGTTATCATTATCTAAGAATAAGAAGTACTTGAAGAAGGAAGGAGAATTCTCTACCCCTTCCCCATTTCAAAGCTCTGTCTAGTCTCTAGATCTCAAGCTTTAGATCTCAAGCTTTGAAACTCGAAGCAACTTAAATGATGCTCCTGATTTAGTGGTGAGAGCAACAAATTTGAATTCTTGTTATTTGTAGATGGAAGGACAAGATCTCAGCCATATATCTGGATCTGAGATCAGGATTTCGTGAGGAGCATGAGAGGTGGTGCTGCTGGTAGCTGGTCAGCCCCGAATACCTGCACAATGCCGAGAAATACCGAGAGAGATTCTGGTGACCCGCCTTCCGACGATCTAGTCAGTCACTGGAAGAAATGAAAGCTAGGGTTCAGGTGAAGAAAAGTCTATTACCTCTGACAGTGGGGAGAGGGCTTGGTATTTATAGGCAGAGAGAGGTCAACCGTAACTTTCATAGTTTGCGGATCCTTAGGGGATCAGATGGCTCAGATTGAATTGGATTTTTACCCGCATCATTAAATTTATTAAATACTTCGATATTTGGAAATTGGAAGGAACCAATGAGATGACCAACTATATATATGTGATGGATATGGATCGAGTTGAGGTGGTATAAATAAAATAGAAAGACTTTATGTTTAACTTTCATGTCAACAAAGCTAAAATATTATTGGAATCACTTTCGGCATAGTATTCTTACAACTCAAACAAAACTAATTTTATTTGTCTTATAATTCCTGATATAGTAAAACTATATCAACCAAAGTAATTTTTAAATTTTATTTTTAAGAAATTGTTTTCCTAATAGTGTTTCTCATTCTCTTGATTTGTTTTAGAACCAAACCAAACCTCCCGCCAGCACCGCCCTCCCTCCCCCCCTCCTCAGCCCTGCTGCCTCACCTGCAAAGTGCACGAGGAGAAGTTTCAGAATAGCCGGATCATCACGTTGGTGGTGGAGCCCCCTTCCTCCCCAGTTAAACCATCCCCGGTGGGCCCTTCGCTCTACGTGGCAATTCGCATCCCTCTTCAATTTCTTAGATGTAAACAGCTATGTTTTAGTTTAGTTCACAATTACTGTTTTGGAGCCATAATATTTTGATCTTGGAAACAACGACCTAGGTTATAAAAATTTGAATAAAAATTTGGAACCACATGATTGCATATATTTTATTGTTTACAGAGCTTTTCATATGCTGCATAAATTCGAAGACGTGCCGTAGGCACGTGCCTATGAGCAAACCTAGTATATAATAATAATAATAATAATAATAATAATAATAATAATAATAATAATAATAATAATAATAAAACACAAGACAATTTGCAAAAAGAGCTATTAAGTGGTTTCCTTCAATAACATATTTTCCCTTCAAAAAGTCCTTCCCCACACAAAGTAAAAAAAACTCATTACTTTATTAGAGCATCCACAGTCGTTTGCTATAATTTCCACTTTCTCAAATTATAGCAAACGAATCGAAAACAAGTGCTGCAGTCGTTTCTCATTTGAGAAACTTTCTATTTCCATTTCTCATATTTGAGAAACGAAATGAGCTTTCTCATATTATAAAGGACGGGGTATGATACCCCGTCTGTTCGATATAAAGTTTTTTTAATCGCTTCAAACGGACTATCATACAGCGTCCCATTAATTTCTGAAATTTTTTTTTTAAAAAGAGGCCGGACGGGGAATGATACCCCGGACGGGGTATCAAACCCCGTCTCTCTAATTAAATGCAATTTTTTTTTTAAAATGGTTCAAACGGGGAATGATACCCCGTCCGGGGTATCAAACCCCGTCCGCCCAAATGTAAACAGTGGACAACGTCCCATTAATTAATGCTGATTAGGTTGCTGCAGTGCATTAATTAATGCTGATTAGGTTGCTGCAGTAGCTTTCTCAAGTGTAGTAATTAAGTTTAGTTAATATAATATTATTTAATTTAGTTAATTAATATAATTTAATAGTTAATAAGTAATTAATATTTTTTAATTTCTTTTAGACGGTGAGACGGGGTATCATACCCCGTCGCTCGCTTTTTTTTAAAAAATGAGAAACAATATAGCAAACGACGACTGCAGCGTTCGAACCCATTTGCTATTACTGTAGCTGCCATTTTATACCATATGAGAAAAACGACTGTGGATGCTCTTACTGTCTTTTTTCTCTCTCCACTTTTTCATATTTATCTCTTTCTCTCTCTCTCCCCCTTCTCTTTCTCTCACTCTTTCATTTTCTCTCTATTTACTTAGAAATTTAAAATTTCAGATTTCAGGTTTGTAAATTTTCTAAATTTTTATGGTTTTTACGTGCCTACGGGCAAACCTAGTATATAATAATAATAATAATAATAATAATAATAATAATAATAATAATAATAATAATAAATAAAAATAAAACACAAGACAATTTGCAAAAAGAGCTATTAAGTGGTTTCCTTCAATAACATATTTTCCCTTCAAAAAGTCCTTCCCCACATAAAGTAAAAAAAACTCATTACTTTATTACTGTCTTTTTTTCTCTCCACTTTTTCATATTTATCTCTTTCTCTCTTTCTCCCCCTTCTCTTTCTCTCACTCTTTCATTTTCTCTCTATTTATTTAGAAATTTAAAATTTCAGATTTCAGGTTTGTAAATTTTCTATATTTTTATGGTTTTTTTATTACTCATGTTACATTGAAAATAACAAATATCTTCTCAATAGTTAAATCTCATTATTTTCTAACCTCAAAGTTCTAAGAAGTTGGATTTTGCATCTCTATTTATAATTATTTTTTAACATATACTAATGGAAACATGAACTTTTATTTACAGCTAATTATTGTGATATTATTCAAATTTGAGTAGCATAATTGTTATTTTACCATTTACAAGATTTTCATATGTTGTAACGTTTCGAAGACGTGCCGTACGCACCTGTCCACGGAGGCAAATCTACTATATACATAAGTTGAAGAAAATTTGCATAAACGGAATTTGAACTTAAAATACCAAATTTTAATGGAAGTACGAACTTAATATAATTATTCGTATGGCTGGAGCCGTTTGACTCTATCCGTTTTTTCAAAAAAAAGGAAGTACGGCCGTGCATCAGTAATACTTAAACTAATTTAACAGTAAAAAAATACTCCCAGTTGGATAGTGTTTTGTCTCAACTGGCTCTTTCAATGGCTCGTTCAACGATGTAATTTGATTGTTAAAATAATGCTAAAAAGTTTGGTAGTGATTGAAGCTGCCAAAAAGCGAGTCCTTAAAGTGAAAAAAGAAAGGACAAGGAAATTAAATAAATGGACCAGGGAGGTCCAGGACCACTGGTACTACTGTTTGTCGTTGCCATGCATGGCATGAGAGCATATGTAATAGCTGGTAGTTAAAATTTAAGTATTTGATAAATAGAAATAGAAAATTTAACAGTAAGTTGTAATCGTCTAAACTTAAAATTTGGCCCTTTAAAGATGGACGGAATATCATTTTCTATGGGAGTAATTTTTTTAATTTTAAAAAATATCAGCCGTGAAAAAAAATGAATTAAAAAGTGAATGGATCCATAATATGGACTATAGGCCTAATCCATGGGATTTAAAAAACGAAATGGACAGTTGAATCTCTCAGACGGTGTATGATCTCGTTTCTGACATATTTTTTTAATAAATTTTATAAATTGATATATCCCGTCCGATCTGTTTAATTAGAAAAAAAATAATAAAATTGTCATCGGACGAGATATGATATTGCGATTGCCAAATTTTGGATTTGGCTATTTCTTCTCTCAAATTTGGTCAGCGACTGTTCGTGTCAAACTAAAAATTTGAAAATTTGGCCAACGACTGTAGCTTGTTTGGCCAAAATTTTCAAAATTTGGAAATTTGGCCAAGACTACAGATGCTCTGACTCGTCCTTGTCCTCACTTTACCTTCAAACAAATTGGCAAATTGCTTTCTTTTAGTATTAAACCTAGAGCCGGCAACGAGCAGGGTTTGAGCAGGACCCATATAGGTCCAGGTCCGAACCCGAAGTTGAAAACATAGGTCCGAACTCGAACAAATTTTTCTCCGGGTTTAAAAAATTAGGTCCGAGCCCAGACCCAAATTAGGCATGAAATAGGTTCGGACCTAGGCTCGAACTACTATGCGTGTTCTAATATATAACTTTTTTATAAAATAAAACTATATCAAGAATAACATACGATAAAAAATTACAATTATAGGAATACTATAAACTTTAGAGTAATTAACATCTAATTTGTTTATTTTCATTTAATTTTATATATAAGGCATAATTTCTCCATCAATAAACTTTAACACTCATTTCAATTTACTTACATGAATATTATCTTTGAAAACTCATAAATAAATATACATGATGTATACAAAAAGATACACATGCACATATAAAAATTTGACTTGGGCCTGAGCCTAGCCCGATTTTTTCTCGGGCATAAAAAATGAGCCCGAGCCTGGCTTGAAATGAGAATTATTAGCCCAAGCCCACTAATTATCAGGTCAAACCTAGGCGGGCCAGGGTCGTGTTCGGGCCATCACCATATTAAAACCTAATGTTGCTCCTATTTTCTATGTGTGAGCAAACAGATGATGTTAATTCTTTATAGAAATTATCAAATAGTTTGATCAAACTGATCGTCGTTAAATATGATTTTCTAACGATTGTGGACACTTGGATTTTATTTGAACGGCCAAGATCGCTTCAAGAAACCTGAAAAAAATCTAAATGTAGGGGCACTCCCCGACGAAAGACCCTTCGACGCTCAAGTCAGAACTCTGAATAATATTAAAGTATAACGATTATATGATTCTGAGAGAGGTGGAGGGTATTTATATGATAGGAGTTATTTGCAAATTAATGATTAGCTTAAAAGAGTTTCTT
Source organism: Hemerocallis citrina (assembly GCA_017893485.1). Taxonomy (NCBI): domain Eukaryota; kingdom Viridiplantae; phylum Streptophyta; class Magnoliopsida; order Asparagales; family Asphodelaceae; genus Hemerocallis; species Hemerocallis citrina. The sequence goes on from CM030359.1 coordinate 257,296,146, forward strand.
TTGTATTCAAACTATTGATTCCCATGGATAGGAGATGAAGTTAGTTGACAATTCACTTTTAAATTAAGGATTTGGTGAAGAGTTTTTGACTAAATGGACTCATCTCATTGGGCTGCAGATAACTCCTTACTTGTAGGTTTTGATTTGGGCTGATGGGCCTAGAAACGAATCATGTTCTCTATACATGCCGTATTTCCTGTAAAATTACTGTTTTGCCTCTAAAAACTTTGAGACTCATGCCTCAACCGTGTGGCCCTAATTCGCTGCCATTTTTACCCTCATCATATGCCCCCCCACTCATTAAGGCTGGGGTTTTCAGCTATCTAGAAGTAGTTCGACTCGTTTCAGGTGATTTGAACAACTTTATGGCTTTTACGGATGATTGGAAAGACTAGAAACATATTTCAGATCTTCTCGAAGTTGTAACAATTTTGTAGAATTTTCAAGGACTTTTCCAATTATTCTATATTTTCCTGAATTTCTCCAAAATTTTAATCATTTTTTCAAAAAAATTAAATAGACTTTCTGAACTTTATAATTAATTTTTGGATTTCCCCCCATTTAAAATTATTTTTTTGGAATTTTAATAAAAATTTTGAATTTTGCGATTAATTTTCGAATTTTAATTAATTATTCTAAATTTTATTTTTTGGGATTAATTATTATGTTATCCGAATTAAAAATTATTTTGAGAATTTTTAATTAATTACTCTAAAATTATAATTATTTTAACAATATTAGGAAAAGTTTGACTTAAAATATCGAACCTGGACACTTGGCACAATATGGACAGTTGGGTCTGAGGAGCGTGATTTTTGGGGAGATCGGGCGATCTAAATTTGCGTTAAGCTGCGACCTACCCGGTGTGGAACTCCAATGTGCTTTTTGAGGAGATCTTGCATTCATCAGGAGGAGCGAGCGATTTAAGGTGATTCGATTGCAGGAAATTAACATTTTTGCCTTGTTGGTCGGTGCAGCTCTTACCCGGTGTGAGGCATTGACTAGGTGCTCAATGTTGACATGACATTGTCACGCCCCGCTTTCCAAAGTACGGGAATATGAGCACGTAATCGAGGCCCAGTGAATAATGTAAACATTATCCATAAGCTGTACCAGTTTAACTCAATAATATGAAGAAAAATAACACAACCATGCATGGATAAACAATCTAATAGACAATAAGTAAATTTCAATAACATGAAATAATCCATCAAAGTAATATCAAACATCTGGAAAAATAAACTTCGGGTCAACAAAGCCCGAAAAACAAGTACAATAATAATACCAATGTTCAAAATGAAATAGCATAAATAGATAATCAATGTAGTCTATTCCTTCAGCTCCAATCTCTAAAAGTGTTGCTCACCAAGTCCTTCTAGTATTATTCATTGAGTACCTGCAAACTCGTGATCTAAAGTAGAAAAATAATGTCTGTTAGAGCAGGTCACGGACATCAAATAGTGGGAAACAAAGAACAAGAAAAGCATGGTATATCAAGAATAATGGACTAGATCAAAGTCAAAGTGCAATTACAAGGTTGGTGATAAAGTCAAGGGTTTATAATTAATTATGCAATAATCACTAGTTACAATTAATGATCAATCTCGATGACAATATCCAAGATCAAGCGTGCAAGTGTCAATCTAGGGTTATTATTCATTTTATTAACTTATCTACTGCACGTAATACTGTGTCCAATACCACAGGTTCGGTACATGCAAACAGTGATCGTTTAGACTGTGATGGTGAACTCTGCAGATCGTGTACTTGGCACAATAACAATAATTTACAATCAATAATTAACAATCGATACTCCACCTTCCATGATAATAATCAATGTAAACAATAAGGGACCCTTACTGAGTACAGTCTCCGATTGTTCACTACCAAAGTCAACCCTTAATATCCCGGCTTGTTAATATGTTATTACATCCTAATGTGAGCATGCAAGAAGATGTCAAGGTTATGTAATGCAAGGTATAACTAATTCTACTCATTACATGCAAAGCAAAAGTGTTTATACCAAATCAATAAAGCAAAACATACATCCTAGACAGCAAGACGTTGATGTACAAAAATAGGTATTTCTATCACTACAGGGCAGCAAATTCGGATCCGTTAGATGTTCTAGAAACTAGACTCTCTGCCGGTTCCAACGCATATATACACGGAATATTAAAATCATAGGAACTTGGTGTAAAATCTTATTCTTTACTGATTTTATGTTCAGGCAGCAGGTTAAAGGTCATGTTCACATATATATATCAAGTCTGAAAATTTACAAATTAATTTCCCAAAAATTCAGGGTGACTCCTAGTCATGTCTAGTTACAACCAGATCAATTTCTAATTTTAATTCTACTGCTATCATTTTCTTTTAAATAACAATTCATGTCGATACGCCTGAAATAAGCGAATCTGGAAATCTAGACATAGCAGTATTAAAAGTATGACATCTTGCAGATTATAATTCGAAATTCAAATCTGTCGAATGTTATGAAAAGTAGACTCATAGAGCTACAATTTTTGTTTACAAAGTTCAATTAAATTCCTACAGAAACTGGTTCAAAAGTGTAATGAATATGAGACAGACAGTAGGCCAGCAAAAGATTAATATGAATTGACAATAATTGAACACGTAAGCATGTGATTTCATGGCAATTAATCAACAATTTATTCCACTTAATTATCAGCATGAAATTTTAACATTAACAAGGCATTTCATGGCAAATTCACGAAATTCATATTCAATTAAAACATTCAAATCATCAATCAACATATAACATGGTTCTAATTTGTATTCATATATTATGTGCATATACAATTGTATAATAGGGTATGGGTTTGAGTAAAAGATAACGGCACAAAAAGATAATTATCACTTGGTTTCGCCGATGAATCCATGGTAACCTCTTGAACAAATATCAAGAAAAGATTTATACGATGATTGGATTATGAAATACTTATGAGGATCAATGAAATTCTTGAACACGAATAATAAAGGGGTTCAAGAAGACTTACCTTATACCGACGATTAATCCGAATGAGAGAATAACGGGATTAGGATCTTGACGGCAACACACATGCAAACTACATGTACGGAGACACGTGCAAAGCACGGAACAACAACATAGGTGCTAGGGCCGGTCCTGAGATTTATAGGGACTTGTGCGGAAAAAAGGCCTTATTTAAATATTCTAATACTGATTTTACTTTATTTTGATTTTAATATTATATATATATGATACGAATTCAGTTGAAAAATATGAGTATGGTACATCCTATATCTCAAAATTTTTATATGAATTCATTTGAAAAATACCTTTCAAATTTTATATCATTGGAGGCTCCAATACCTGAGATGGCTTAATCGATATCTTGAATTATTCATCTCATCAATTAAGACGAAATAGTATAAATGTGGTTAAGGATCTTCATATTCTTACAACGCAGAAAAATACGATTAAAAAAAGCTTTACGTATTACGTCAATCTCCATAATTAATGAAAGCAACAACATAGAAATCATTAAAAAACTTCCTCTAAAAGTAAATATACATATAATCTCAACAATTAATGAAAGAAACATAGAAATCCTTAAAAACTGTATATAATATATATAATGAAAAAAAATCTTCGACATTAAGGTTTAAACCTACACCCATTAGATTTAAAGTCTATTCCCTTAACCACTCAGACAAATTGGTTTTTGTGCTAAAATTGGAATAAAATCTGTATTAATTATATGATGTCCAATGGGCCTCCTCATTAATGGCCCCTGTGCGACTGTGGGCCCTATGCGATCGCACAGGTTGCACAGGCCTAAGGGCGGCCCTGATAGGAACAGCAAGGGGGAACGGCAACAGCGAGATCGGCAGCAACAGCGAACATGAGTGACAGGGTTCGGGGTGAAGGCAAGGCACTGCGATGGTGGCGAGATGGCGATGACGGAGGGAAGCAACTGGGGATAGGGCAGTGGTGATGATGACGATGATGATGAGGGGAATCGATGATGCTGGAGGTGGTGTTGGATGGCGGCAGCGAAGGGGAGATCGATGGCAGAGCTCGGTGGTGGTCGAAGGTGGAGACTTGCGGTGGATGGAAGGCAATGAGGACAAGGTGAGGGGTCGACGGGGTTCGACGATGGGTAATAGGGGTCGCAAGGATGAAGGGGTGGTGATGTAGGCGAGGACGGTGGCTTCGCCGGTGGTGCGACAGTGGGTGGCTGCGACGGGAAGGTCATGGAGGCGAGCGACAGGGGACTGTAGCAAGGTGTCGGGGTTCTGGGGATGGCGACGAGGGTGGAGCAGGGGCTAGGGGAGGGTGCTGGCTAGCAAGGTGGAAGACGAGGGGGACTGCGGTGGTCGGAACGACGGGGACGGGTGCGGGAGGTTGTGTAGGGATGGGTTTTGAAACAGAACAGGGGAGAAGAAGGTGAAGAGTTGGGGAGAGAGAGTGATGGTTTGTTAATGAGGGGATTAATAATGGGTTAGTTATTAATGAGTGATTATGAGTGGTGTGGGGGATTGTGGAGATATTTGTAGGGGAACGTGAGAGGGAGAGAAAGAGGAAGAGCGTGAGAGAGGAATCAGGAGATACGGGGGGTAGTTAGAAGATATTGGGGATCATGGGGAGACAATTTGGGGTTTGGCTATTAGTAGGAAATATGGTATATGGGTTTGGGTTTGGGTTAGGATCCAATAAGAGATGAGCTTGAGTCTGAACTTCAATAAATTAATCAATAGTGATATGGATTTTGGTTTGGTTAACAGAAATGGGCTTCACATTAGTAAATAATAAAAGATGGATTTTAAATATACAATTAAGAAATAACAACAACAACAACAACAACAATAATAATAACAACAAAATAGGATTTGAGTTTAACACATGTATTAAAATAATCCTATAAGGTTATAAAATATAGAATGGATAGGGAGTTTGGGCAAAATGTATAATCATTCAACTAAGAATAATATATAATCATTCAAATATATAATCATTCAAAAAGCGACGCAGCACCGGGACCAGACGGTTTTCCCGCTTTCTTTTTCCAAAAATTCTGGAATTGGTTGAAAGATGACCTTCTCCGTATGTTCTCTGAACTTCACCTAGGAGGTTTCTCTTTCGACCGTATCAATTATGCCCATATTGTTCTTATCCCTAAAATTTTAGGAGCGAACTCCGTGGCTAATTTTAGGCCAATTAGTCTGATCAACTCCACCTTCAAAATTATTATGAAGGTTCTCGCGGCTAGACTTAGCGAAGTTATCTCCCCTCTCATCGATCCTGCCCAATCGGGCTTCATCAAGGATCGTTTTATCCTTGATAGTGTAGCATCGGCCCAAGAAATCATTTCTTGTTGTCATAAATCTAATACAGAAGGTATCCTTCTTAAGCTGGACTTTCAAAATGCTTACGACAACGTCAGTTGGGACTTCCTTTTTGATATTTTACTCCATAGAGGTTTTGGACCCAAATGGATTGCGTGGATCAAATCCAGCCTTTTTGCGGGCACCTCGTCGATTCTCATTAACGGCTCCGAGGGCCACAAATTTAAAATCAAATGTGGTCTCAGGCAAGGAGACCCGCCTTCTTCCCTCCTTTTCTCATTAGTAGCGGATGTGTTCAGTAGGCTCCTTCGCAATGCCTGGGAAGCCCAAGTTATCGAAGGTCTTGGCAACTCTCGCAGTTTCTATGGCGTGCTGAATCTTCAGTACGCCGACGACACCATCATTTTCGCTAAACCGAACTCTCAATCTCTGAGGAATCTGAAACTACTGCTCTATTGCTTTGAACTTGCTTCAGGACTATCAATTAATTTTTATAAATCTTCTATTCTCTGGTTGGGAGGTTCGCCCAACCGTCAAGAAGAAATATCCGAATTTTTTAACTGCCCAATTGCTTCTTTCCCTATTACGTATTTAGGCATTCCTCTGAGATGGGGCAAATTACATAAATCGGATTGGTCCCCTATGATTGATAAGGTGTAATCGAGGCTATCGGTTTGGGCCGGGAGACAGCTATCCCGGGGCGGCAGACTCATACTGCTCAATTCTGTTCTATCCTCGATCCCTCTGTACATGATGTCATTCTACTTCATCCCTTCTTGGGTTATCAAGAGGATTGACCAAATCAGAAGTAACTTCCTTTGGTCTGGGTCTTCTAATTATTATCCCGGTTCACATCTATGTAATTGGAAACTTATCTGTTCTTCTAAGGCAGCTGGAGGACTGGGGGTTTTAGACCTTAGGCACCAGAATTTAGCATTACTGGGCAAATGGCTCTGGAGTTTTTTCAAAAAAGAAGACCTGCCTTGGATCAAAAGTATTAAAGACAGATATTATTCGAGCGATGAGTGGTGGAGTTTCTCGGATCATACTCATCGTAAGGCCTCTCATTTCTGGAAGGGTGTCTGGAAGGCATCGGCAGCTTTCCACTGCGGATTAAGCCATGCCTGTGCCGACGGATCCAGGACCAGATTCTGGACCGATCTTTGGATCGGTAATTCTACTTTAGCCACCGCTTTCCCAGCTATCTTTCGATTTGCTTCCGATCCTAATGCCTTGGTTGCTGACTACTATAACAACAACAATTTTCCAAGGCAATAGTCGATTCCCCTCACTATCAATCTTCCTCCTCCCCTTATCCCTGTTTTTGGCAACCTGCTCGCCGATCTCAACAATGCGGTCTGGTATGACAAAGAAGAGATTTTTTGGCGATGGACTTCATCTAGGTCCTTCTCAGTTCGATCTTTCTATCGTCTCCTTAACTTTAGAGGCATTTTATCCCCATTCTATGATATCATTTGGAAATCTTGTGCCCCTTTAAAGGTGAAAATTCTTGCGTGGCTCACCCTCAATAATAAACTGCTGACCGTTGAAATTCTCAACAAGAGAAATCTTGCTTGGGGCCAATTATGTCCGCTTTGCTCTTCTGTTTCTGAGGATGTGAACCATTTGTTCGTGGGCTGTGAATTCTCGCGTCCACTTTAGAAAATTTCTGTGCTTGCTTAGGAAGTGCTAGCTTTACCAGCCAGTCTGATCGACTGCTGGTCGAAGCTTCCCTCAAACGGCATTTTCCACAGATCGTGGTACCTATCCTTTCAGATTATAGTATGGATCATATGGAGGGAAAGGAATAACAGAATTTTCCGTCATCTAACTACTTCCTTTCGGTCGATTACTGACGAATTCATGTTTTTATTCAATTTTTGGTCTTCTTCTTTAAAAGTTGAAGCCAGAGAGACTGGAAATGTCCCGGCAGTGTCTTCTTAACCTCAACGCTATTTAAAGTTCGCTCTGCCTTTTTGAAAGCTCTTTTGAGCATGTTGTTGTTGGAACAGTGATGATTCCCAGGACTACGGATTGGTGTGCGTATCGATCATAAAAACTTAACAGATTAAATTCGTGATCTAACTCTTTATAGCGGAATCTAGGGTTCACGAATTATACCTGCGATGAGAAGAAGACGATAGTTTCTAGCAACCTCGAGCTGTCAGCGACTCCAAGATCTTCTGCACGTATTCCTTCCTCGGGTTGGACGTCGTGTAGGCGACGATCTCCCAACGGTTCTTCTCCTTGGCTGACATCTCTTTCTCTCCTTACGTGAATCACGAATTTAGAAAAAAAATCTTATATCTCAGATGATCAATGACGGCCAGAGAATAGAGGATATATATAAGGCTACTGCAGGGACCATGAGGAGAAATTAGGGTTAGGTCTCCTAACGAATTTGGGTATCCCATGTTCAGCCCGAACACACAACCCAGGCCCATTAACAATAGCTCGGTCCACTAAAGAGCTATTGTTGCACTACCTTCCTAATCCCAAATTATATTTATGGGCTCCTTTTATTATATGCTCGTTTAGCTCCCCATGTTAAGATATCGAATGTCCGTCGATCAAATTAAGTTACTGACAACTATATTGATCAACATCTTTTATCCTTAAGTAGTACCACTCAACTTTATTTGTCATGTCGGATGTAATCCACTTGCAGGGTTTACATGACAAATCCTTATGAGCTCCTTAAGGGGACATCATCAACCCGACGTATCGGGACATGAATTCCTTTTACAATCAACAGCCCATCATACATACAATGCTATTACCCAATTCATAGAGGTTGTTGATCCATAATGAATCTCACTCTTTTATGAGTCAAAGTAATGCACACTGCATATACATGTCTGTTATTATATCTGGATTAAGAGCATAAGCATCCATAATAACAGAGGTGTTTGTTCTCTTTTGTAGTCAGTACAAAGAGAACAACCTCAAGTGGTCCTGTTCAATACACACAAAGTGTACTAGTGTAAACCTATAGTCAAGATAGACTAATACCAGATTACACTACAACCTTTCCAATGGATTTTCCAAGTCCGTCTAGGTTGTGAACTATTTATATATTCCATAGGGAACTGATAATATTATCTTCTGTGTGTCACCTCACACCATATTATCAACCTTATAGAATATCAGATACTTGTATTAATATTATAATAAATACAATATGCAAACATATGTCCATATGATTCTCATTCAAAAAAAAATAAGGAAATAAAGTTAATACAAAAGTGATGCTTTCAGTATATAACCCTAACAGTTGTTTGGTCCCTTATTGTTAGTTTGCAGGGAGATAAGGGATTGCACTGTGCTGTGGGTGTTTCTGGTAACTATTGGTTTTTGGGGCATGTGGTTAGGTAGCCTCTGACGTTTTCTTTTAGGAATGCTCCGTTTTTCCTAAGCTACGCCCCTGTTGGCTATCAGTCTCTATGTAATCATAGATCATTGGTCTCATGTGTGGAGTTTCTTTTTCCTCATGTTTGGGTGTTCATGTGTTTAATTTGTTATGATTACTATTCACTGCGATTCAGTGCTTTTGATTCTTATTCATCTTTTGTAGTGATTTGCTCTATGCTTGTTATGGTGAGCTTGACCCCCCTTCTATTGATTTGACTGCAGGGTGATTTGGTATTGCTGTGCCCTGTGTGGTTTTATTTTGGCTAGCTCCTTCTGGTGAGGCGGTTAGCGATCAGTTTGATTGTAGAGAGTGCGGTCTCCTCTCTCCCTCCAATACTGACGCTGCTATCTCCAGTGCATCATACCCTTTTGATGAGCTTCTCGTAGCTCTTTATGTTGCTATGGGTTCTGTTGTTTTTTTTGGGAGCTTCTAGTGCTTTTCTACTGTCTGTAATTATCTATTACTGTGTTCTACCAGCGCTACCTGCCTTCTATATTATTAATGTGAATGTTCTAAGGTTCATAGTCTTGAATCATTGTAGATTTCATTTCGGCACTTGGGGAGGCACCCGAGTGGTGTGCAGTTCGTGCCGGCTGGTATCTGTTACCATGGATGTGTGCTCATCCTTGATCTGGATGGGGATCAACCTCCTTCCTCCCATTTTTTTAGCCACCTGTTGTTGCATCTTTCGATGCTTATTAGGCTCGATTGAATTGTGCTGTTTTGTTGGGAGCTGTATGGTTTCTTGTTTTGTTATTGGGACCTGCATGGCTTCTTAATTATCAATCCTTTCCTTTTACTGGTATTTCTAGTTTCTTGCCTTAGGGCTCGATGATTAAGTTGTATCGGCTCTTAGTGAGGCTCAACGGGGACCTGGTTTATGAGGTTGATTCCCTCTTTGGAGGTGGCATTTCTCTGTTTTTTTTCGTTGTATCTGTGCTCGTTGATGCGTCTATTTTGGTTCGACGGGCCTTAGCTAGTCTTGCTGAAGGGGTTCCGATATACTCTGGATTATACCATGTAGTGGTTTCAATGGGTACATCGAATGGCCTGCGGTCGCGAGGATTTTGCGACTGGACCCATCGCGGTGTCTTGTTGAGATCGCCAGAGGTGCCTCTATTCGGCCAGTGCGACGATTGGAACGCTTCATCCACATCTTTTCCTGTTCGTGATCGTAATGTGTTAGCTCTCTGTGTTGTTGCAGCTTCATTCCTTACATGTATTCTTAGTGTTCGCTTTTTATTGTTTTACATCTTGTAAAGCCTTTGATTAGTTTTTGTAAATTTACTGCACTTTTGGATTAATATATTTTTTGATGGCTGGAGCCTTTGTGCTCTATCCGATATATCAAAAAAAAATAAGAATAATAAACTTATAGAATGAGATAAGATTTGTATTAAAGTGTATAGTCATTTGAAAATAGTTACAAGTACAATTATTGATTAGAAATGGACTTTAATAGGAGATAAAAAAATTAATTTAAAACAAAACAAATTTAAGAAAACAGAATTTTTTTATAAATAATCGAAGACACAGTAAAATACACAGTGAAATACGTAAAGTCGGAAACAGAGGTTACATGATACACCACATGGCGCTGAGTTGGCATTGACTTGCTGCTATGTGGCATTGACATGGTGCTGGGTTTTTGCTGACGTGGCACGATACGTGGTACCACATGGCACTGAGTTGACGTGGACTGTCCGTGGGTTGTTACTGACATGGCACGACATGTGTCACCACGTTGCGCTGAGCTGGTGTTGAGTTGAAAGGCTATTTCAGGTGCTGATGTGGCATGTTACATGGTGTCACATGGTGCTGACCCGACACTTCTTTCATTTCCTTTTTTTTGGCGGTTGGGCTTCTCCCGACCATTGGGGTGCCTAACGGTTAGTGAGTCCAACTGACAGCCCCCACCCCCCATAAGTCTCCCATTCCTTCCTCTCTATCTCTTTCTCACTCCACTCTCATTTCCTTTCTCCTCTACAACCTTTCTTTCTCTCTAGAAGAGCTCCTACGACTTCTTTCTCCTCCGAGCTTCCGTCCGATCGTGGGAGTCAATTCGGGTAATTATAAATCTGTTATCATTTATAAGATGTCTAGGGCTTTGTCAGGAGATGACTTCTTTACTTCGAATCAGTCGGTTGAGGAAGTAGCCGCACCTCGTGTTTTAAGAAGAGATAAGAGGAAGGGGATAACAGAGTCTTCTTCTGTAACTCCCTGATCCGTCTATATGTATTTTCTTAAGTATATTTTTATTTCGGTTATCTACTGTATTTTTAATTCTCTTAGACTCATTTGCATGCATTGCATTGCATTTTCTTTATTTAATTGTTGATTCATGTGGAAACCCAAATTCTCAACCCAAATCTTTTTAGCTCATTTTGATTGAAATTAGAGTCATTGTATTTTAATTAAATTTTTAGTTAAAGCCCAAGGGCAAATTTTAAACAAACCCAAAACCCGATTAAATGAGACCTAACCCAACCCGAACTCCCCTAAAAATTGCACAAGTACCTCACCCCCAATTATCTCCAATAATCACCCCCCCCCCTAAAAAAAAAATAAAATAAAATAAAATTATCTCCACTAATCTCTATCTTAAACCCTAATCACACCTCCACTTCAACTCCAACTCCCCTTCATTTAAAAACTCAACTCCCACGATCTTCCCAACTTCCACTGCTGCTTATTCCCGAACCCACTACCATCTCACCCCGACTCCTACTCCCGACCAGTCAGCTTCCTCTCCACTGCCTCCATCAACTCCTCCACCCACTTCATACATCCCGAGCCCCACGCTGCCTCCACCAACACCCTACAACCCGACCACCACCCTCTCTCTCGCACTCTCTTGCTCACCCCGACAACCATCAACACCAACCTCTAACCATCTCCACACTTGGCCTCCTCTTGCTGCTCCCCTACTTGATCAGCCAAGAAACCACCATCAACTACTCCACCTCACCTTCAGCCTCCATCAACTCCTCACCCCGAACAGCCAAACAACAACTCCACCTCCATCAATCTCATCCCAAACCCTTGCTGCCCTCGCCGTCGTCACTACCGTTGTTGCTGCGTTGCTTGCTACCATTGCTTGCCCCTCTATTTGTGTGAATCGAGGTTTTAAAACCAAGTAATAGATTTTCTGCCCTATCTTCTATCTGGTTTTGTGTTAAGATTTGGACCTAGTCTCTCTGGCCAAAATTAGAGTTTTATAGGTGTATCGTGTAACCCTCTGAGTGTACAATCTAGATTATCTTTCGGTTTCATAAACTGACTAATAGGTTGTGAGATATTAAATTTGTTGTGCTGTAACGTCTAATTTTTCAGATTTTCTATTAAGATGTATCGTCCCCATTAACTGCATGAAATAACGATTTATTGATGAAATTCTGATATGAGAGAAATCTGAATATTAATAGACATTGTTAGAAATTAGATCTTAATTTTGGAAGATTTATTAATGATTTACAGCAGAGTTATAAGAATGAGAACTTAACCCTATATTACTGCCTGAACATTGTATCTGTAAAGAACTGACTGATAGGCATAGCTGCTGACCTTAGAGTGTGTCGTGTGAATAGGTGTTGGATTCGGCAAGGAGTCTACTTTCTAAAACCCCCATTGGAATCGATTTTGGCTTTCTGCATCAGCAGGAAAGTGATCCAGAATCATATTTTGTGTTCTGGAACTATATGTATAGTAGTATTCATGCTTAATGAATTGTACTCATATAGTGGACTGATAGAAATTTTTTATATCATTCATTTGCACCGATTATTCGAAACCTTCTTGATTACAACCTTATCTCTATATCATATACATGCATTAATTCTTGATGCTTGTCCAAATTACTGTCATGTTTCCATCGTGACATGCATCATTATCATAGGTATTGTTATTGATTTGGACAGCGGAACTAAGTGTCACATAGAACTAAGTCCCACATAGAACTAAGTGCCACGTAGAACTAAGCAAATGTGGTGGTAGATGCACTCAGTCAAAAGAGTAGCTTGTCCTATTTGATCACGACTCAGGAGAAACTGGCAGAGGAGCTCGATCGAGCTGGTATAGAAGTGCTGGCGCATGGACTGGGAGCATCTTTAGCACAGTTAAGACTTTAGCCCACACTGAGAGAGAGGATAATCGACAGTTAGAAGTCTGATCAAGAGATCTAGAAGATGAAAGAGCAGGTTGGCGCAGGTAAATTTGCATAATTCCAAGTGAAGGACTAAGTACTGTGGCTTGGAGATAGGCTATGTGTACCTGATCAAACAAAACTGAGGGAAAGCATTCTACAGGAGGCACACACCACTCTTTTATCAGTGCATCCAGGAGTACCAAGATATACAAAGATATCAAGTAGCATTTCTGGTGGTTAGGGATGAAGCAAAATGTAGCGGAGTTTGTTGCAAGATGTGCAACTTGTCAGCAAATCAAGGCCGAAAACCAGAAACTCGAAGGGTTGTTGCTGCCGTTACCCATTCCGGAGTAGAAATGAGATAACACCAGCATGGATTTCATCACAGGGCTACCTATGAGTCCAGAAATGATACGATTTGGGTGATAGTGGATCGACTCACCAAATCTGCTCACTTTTTGGCAATGAAGATTACTTGGTCAATAGAGAAGTTGGCAGAATTGTATGTCGGTGAGATCGTGAGATTACATGGAATTCCTGTATCAATCATGTCAGATTAAGATGCGCGGTTCACATCGCATTTTTGAAGGAGTCTTTAGGCAGCTTTGGGGACCAGGACTGACTTTAGTACTGCCTTTCATCCTCAAACTGATGGGTAGACTGAGAGAGTCAATCGGGTATTGGAAGATATGTTGAGGTGTTGTGTGATGGATTTCGGAGGCAACTGGAAGAGGCACTTAGCTCTAGTGGAATTTGCCTACATCAACAGCTTTCAGACCAGCATCGGTATGACACCATATGAAGCTTTGTATGGGAGAAAGTGTAGAACACCGGCGTGCTGATATGAAGTGGGGAAAATGCTAATGTATGGGTCAAAAATAGTACAACAGACTTCAGAGAAGATTGAGTTGATCAGGAAGAGACTGGCTGACGCACAGAGCAGACAGAAGAGTTATGCTGACAACCGGAGAAGGGATCTGGAGTTCGAAAAAGGTGACTATGTTTTCCTGAATGTATCTCCAACCAAGGGTGTGATTCGGTTTGGGAGAGGAGGAAAGTTAGCCCTGAGTTACATAGGACCCTACAAGATATTGAAGAGGATTGGGAAGATGTTTTATCGGTTGGAATTGCCGGAAGAGCTATCCCAAGTGCACAATGTCTTTCACGTGTCTATGTTGCGAGGTTACATTCCTGATCCGAGTCATCACTTGCCAGAAGTACCAGAGGGTCTGCAGTTAGATCTGAGCTACAAGGAGCGCCCTGTAGAGATTGTGGACCGACGGGAGAAATTTTTGAGAAACAAGACTATACCTATGGTCAAGGTTGTGTGGAGAAATTAACTGGTTGAGGAAGCTACCTGGGAATTTGAGGAGAGGATGTTAGGAGACCATCCTGAGCTTTTTGATTAAATCTTGTAACTTTCTTTTCTTTTGTTTTTCTCACTCTTTAAGCGTAGTTCCGAGGATGGAATTATTCTAAGGAGGGAGTGCTGTAACATCCCAGAAAAATAAACTAACTTTTAATTTTTTTGCACGTGCATTGTACGTAAAATTTTATATAAATTTGTCCCTAAATTTTTTTAAAGAGTTATACACAATTTTCTTCTCATTTTATTTGTTACACTTATATGTTTTATTTTAAATTTAATCCATTAGGCCTAAAGTCTCTTCTAAATCCCATTAAAAATTAATTAAAATAGAAGCCCACGTTTAATTCTATTTTTTTTAAAATGAACACTCTTAAATCCTACACACTTATCATATAACAAACACCTACAAATAAATTAATAACAATCAATAAAAAGAATGAGAAGAGTGTGTACACATTGGGTGAACGTGCACGTGCCTTGTGCACCATGCATTGGCCGGCCAAAGAGAGGAGAGGGAGAGTGGGAGAGTGTGTGTGGGGAGAGTGGGTAGTTATTTGGGTAGTGAGAGTCTTCTCAACCAGACAATAACCCTATAAATACCCCCTCCTATTGTATGAACAATGCACTAATATCAAAGAAAATCAAAAGAGAGGAAAAGAAAGAGTGGGTCCGGTTTTTTGAGAAAAGAGAGCTTCAATTTTGTGCAAAGGAGAGCTTTCGGATTGCTTACTAGGAGGAGGAGAAGGCTAGTTGGGTTGGAGCAATTTTCTAGGAGCTCTAATTTAATTTGCATCAGAATAAGGTGGGTGTTTCTTTTGCTTTCTAAATTAAAATAGTGTAGGTAATTTGATGCTTAAAATTGATATTTCGTATGAGTTCTAGTTAAATTTTGTGATGCATGTGGTGTTGTTATTTAGAATGCTTGGTAGTAATGAAATATGTGAATCGTTGCATGCTAAATGAAAGTTGCATCATGAAATAATTAGGTTGTTGATTAAAATTCTATTTCATTAGTATGTTGAAGTGGTTCGGTACAAATGTTATGCCATGATTGGATTATAGGAATTGCGCATTTATATATAAAAGTTGTTAATTAGGCACAAGACATTGTGTAATTGTTAGAGGAAAATTATAAAATCAATGGGGTTGAGAATTGCTAAAAGAAACTATATACATTCATGTTAATAGTTAGATTCTTCTAATTGCATTATATGAATACTGGATTTCTAAAAAATAATTATTTGAGTTAACTTGTGAACAACTTTATGCTAATGTGGGTAAAATAAGTAAATAAGTATTTCTGAAAGTTTAGAAATATATTCTTGTAATCTTAATTCGGGAGAAAAGATTAGAAATCAAAAAAATTGAAAGAGTAAAATATGAGAATAAACAAAGGGTGGAGTTATAAGGAATTAAACACATATACTATCAGTAATTGTGCTCGGCTTTGGTGGCTAGCGCAGGCGCCCTTGCACTAGGCGCTGCCACGTGGCACCTGAGGGGGTCCTCTGGTCGTGGGTTTGAGCCTGAGTTTGGCTCTATTTTTGTTTGTGTTTTTTTTATAAAAAAAAATCGAGGAGTGTGTTTGGGTACAAAAACAACTCAGGGTAGTTTTACCACCACTTGAGAATCGGCTTATCGGTTGGGCGACTAATGGGGTTTCAGATTGGTCTTGGGTTCGAACCCGGGTGTCCTCCTTTGGGTTTTAATTTTATTTTTTATGATTTTTGAGTTCTAAAAATTGGGGAAATTCATAGAAACATTCCAAAATATTGTTAGAACACTTGGGAATTATTTTATAATATTACAAGAGATATTTTGAGAATTTAAAGATCATATTCATGGGTGTAATGCCCCGAATTCCAAATAAGGCTGAATTTGAGATTTCACAGGATCTTTACTTTAGTTCGTACAATTTTACAAAAAAATTTAGAACTTTTTCAACAACAATACATCAGAGTTTAAATACAACTTTGTTTTACACAGCGGAAGAATGAAAGATTACAACACTGAACACAATAATACGACTTGTACAACTTTATCAAATAAGTCATCAAATGCATCATAACAACTTTATTTCTTCAAGAATAATCCATTACCTGCACATCAACCTGTGGGCACGTCAGTTACTTACAACTGACGAAAATGTTATACTCGGCTATCCTCTCTATGCCGTACATATAACGATCTCATTACTTTAATAAAAATCACAACAATTGAATGGATAAATAAAGTGTTAACTTGTGACTATGCTAAACATGTAAGTGTATGTCATGCCTTAATGCCTAATACACACAATTTTATCCTAGGATAACACTAATGCACACTTGTTCGGATTCTATGCATTCCATACTACATAGGTCCGAGGGCAAGTACCTACGTACTCCACAATAAAGGGCTCGATCCCTCGCCATGATAACTACCCAGTAATAAAACAAGGTTCAGATCATTCCACGAATTTGAATTCTAGCCCCAGAGTCCACCGCTGACTGTTATAACAGATCCCATATCGTGCGAATCATCCCGCAAGTGACCCTCTAGCCCCGGTATACATATATACATGGGAGTATGACAAAATAAAAACTATTCGTCCGACTACTCAAGATCCCAGATTTCACTGCTGACCCGTCCTCATAATCCCGGATATAAATATAAGAAAAAGCCCATCTCCCATGGAGCAACCTCAGTCCACCAAATGGATCTATAGCCTCGGGGTCCACCGCCAACTATATAGAGCACCCCACTTACGTTTGCCCAGGTTTACTACAACTTCACTTAAGTGCCTACTTACTTTATTTCTAGACATGAATAATTTTCCAACCTAGAATTAGTTTTTGCCTTCTACCGGACTTTATCAACTTTCATCAAGATGGCTTCATGGCCACATCTCAAAAATCACATCTTAACATCTTTTATTTCAATAATGCCGTTAATGAGGTTTCACTAACTCTAAATATCAGTTTTCATGTACAAGCATCATGGGTATTCATACCCTCCAATAATCAAATGTCTTAAGCTCATCATAATTTCATCTTTCAATTCATTCACAAAAATCAATTCTTGTCACTATTCATGATCTATTTGTTCATTCACAAACACAAGTTCACTACATGAATTTGTTGTAACAAATCTAAGTTGTCACAATATTTCAATTCACAAGCTATTTCTTAAACATGATACAAGTGTAATTATTCTTAAAAGATCAAATTACTACTTTCCATCACATGATTCTATTCTCAAAATTTATTACTTTTTATACTTCAAAACTATCACTTAATATTTCCATTTCAATTTTATATTAAAATTAGACTTGGTATTTTAAGATTTCTTTTATTCAAATCTTAATATATGCAAAAAGGAGTTTTTAAAAAAAATCAAGATGGTGCTCAAGTTTCGAACCCGGCCCCCCCTGGTCAAACCCGATCAAAGCCCAGACCCAAACCCGGCTAGCCAATAAGTCCACTGGACTTTGGTGTCATAAACCTAAGCCGAAATCTTCATGAATTGATTTGGGTTTCAGAAATTATTCAAAAGAGAATCAAAATAGATGTGACTATCAAGATTCGAACCCAAGACCTATCACAACAGTATTTTATTTTGCAGTGGCTAACCAGTAAGTCTATGTGTATTTTTCTGTTTAGAAAAAGCACAAATGTTCTTTTGTTCAACTATCCATAAAGTGTTTCTTTTCCATGAAATGTGTTTATTCAAAAGATTAAAATCTTTCTAAAAATTTTAGAAATAAACTTTTCCTTGATATTAGAACTAAAAGATAGTAAACACTAAATTTTCATTTTCATTAAAACACTATTTTTCATTATCTAGATAGTTCTCTTTATTTTTCACAAAACTTGTATTTTTCTTTTCTGAAAATAAAACTTACAAAAGAAAAGGAACTAGTGTTTGTGACTATTGGTTATAATCTCACTTTGACACAAATTACTGTAACACCCCGCAAAATTGGAAATTACAATTTTGCCCCTGAGTGTTACGCACGTATATTTTGTAATGAATTTCACTACATATTTTGGATTCGTACTATTTATACATTTTCCGTATTGATTTCAGTCAACTAAAATATAATATTTCAATCCCTAGAATTTACGTGCTTTTTACGTGTTTTGATGCACGTGTTTCCACCACTATGTATAATATTTTCTATAGGTTTAAATTATTTATTCTTATGTATTTAAATCTATTTTATAAAACGAAAATTTATTTCCCCCTTGTTTTGATTAAAATGCATTTTTCAATTTTTGCACGTATGGTGCACGTGCAAATTTTTATTCTCATTTTGCTACTCTCATTTTACTATTTTTAGCATGCATTAGTTTTATTTGACCTTTCTTTTGATCCATGGACTTAAAGTTAAATTCTAGCCCAATAGACTAATTAAAAAGAGAGCCACTAGGATAATTAAATTAGTTGAATAAAATGAGTCCATGTAGCAAGCCCACTAGATAATCAAACTAATTAATTAGAAATGAGCCTATGTAGTAAGCCCATTATTAAAATCACAAATTAAGTTATACATGACAAGTTACAATATTAGTACACATTTTTGAGTTATAGAAATGTGTTCATATTTGTTTGTGCATGTATGCATGTACACACAAATGTATTTGGACCATTTTGTGGGCTAGGGGAAGGGATTAATGGAGTGGTTAAGTTCATGGAGAGTGGGGAGATGAGAGGTTGGGAGTTTTAGGAGTTAAAAATATGAAGAGGTGAGAATTAAAAAGAGAATTAAAATGAGAAGTTATTAGGTGGGAGATTTTGCAATATAGTCCCTAGCATTGTCCTATAAATAGCAACCCATTTCTCATTCTTTTTCACACCAAAAATAAAATAAACAAGAGAAAGAAAAGAGTGTAAGAAAAAGAAAGAGAGTTATTGTTCTTGGAGGATCTCTTGCTTGGAGCATTTGCTAGGAGGAGAGGAGGACTAGGAGTTGCTAGGAGCAAGAAGGAGCCATTCATTTGTAGTTTTCAACCTTCAAACAAAAGGTGGGTTCTCATGCTTTCTAATTTAGAACTATGCATGCTAGTGACAAAATATGAGCATTTTGTTTTGATATGTAGTTAAGATTTCATGTTAGTGTTACATGCCATGAATGAAAACAATATTGTTATGATTAAACAAATAATAGGAGATTTTGACTAAAGAGCTAATACCATAGATCATGTTAGAATGCTTGTAAAATGTTATGCATGTATTCTTTTGTATGGGAAATTGTTGAAAAATGTTGTTTTATGTTCTAGGGTCATGTTGATTAATGAATAAGAAAGAAAGATTAATATTGTGTTAGTGGTTGATTTTTATATTGTAGTACAAACATGCTAATTTTGATAAATAAAGTAAAATGTGATGGGATAAATATATTGTGTTTATGAATGATAGAAATATTGTTATGACTAAGAGAACAATTTTCCATCACGATAGTTAAAAATAATAAAATGAATTACTGTCACAAACCATACTAGTACGCATGATTGTAAATGTCGAAATGTATAATTTGTAGGAAGATTGTTGAGACTTCTTAATGAGTTTAAATGCAAATTAAATTTGGGAAAAAATTCTAATACTCTTATAAAATGAAATAGAATATAGTAAAAATAGTTGTAGAATTTTTCAAGTATATTTGAGAAGTAAAAGAGATATTTGAAGATAGAATGAAATTTTGTTCTTAAGTTAATTATTTTTAAGAATATGAATTTTTTTTATAAAAAAAAAGACTTTGATGTGAGAATTAGTTTCTCTTGTTGAGATTATGCAATTATGATGAATGTGAAATTCTAGATTTCTATGTGTACTCAAATTGTTAATGAGTTTAAATTAGATGAATGCATGAATAGAATTCTTGTTGGAAAGAATTGAGAATAAGTGAATTATGAATTGAACATTGATTAAGTTGTAAATTATTTGTATTTGATTAATTGGAGAGACTTCATGAGTTTAAAATTTGCAAATGAAATTGCTATTGTTGTTGATTCATGAATGGACTAAAAGAGAATCATGATTGATGCCAAATGAGATATAGATCAAATTGTGGATGGCTAGAGACATGGAAATATCTAAGTGAAGACATGATAATGAAAAGGGTAAAAAGAAAATAATTTCCGAAACTGATCCACCGTAGAAAATATTTACCCAACTGGTCCACGTTTGAAAATATTTACCAAAGTTAGTCCATAACTGGTCCACTTTCGAAAATATTTGGTCTATGTACCCAAGCAAACTGTAGCAAACTAGTTGTTCGGCTACTTGTGCATTGTATATTGTAGTCTTCATAATTACTACAAGGTTTATATATTTTAAGAAGAAATGTAAAGTATTACTTTTGTGAAGTGATTTTCTTGAAGAGAATTTTACTCTTATTTGTTCGAAGAATATTCTAAGTAAAGTGAGACATTATAATGGCTTGATTTTATTATGAAATCTCATGTGATAGAATTGTGTTCTTAAAAGAAATTATTCCTTTGCTTATAAAGAATGTGAACGGATGACTAGATAATGAATAATGATGAGACTATGATTACTTGTGATTAAGTTAAAAGAAGGAATTATATAAGTTTAAGACATGATTACTAAAGGGTATGTGTACCCATGTTTCTTGTACATGAAAGATTATGATTAAGAATTAGTAAGACTTCGGTTACCGGTAATTTTGAAAGAAAGAATTGATATGATTTTGAGATAATACCGTCGGGCGATCTCGTATTTTGTGAATAAATCCGGTATGAGGTAAAACTGATTCTAGGGTGATAACATATTCATGTCTTGAACTAAAAATAATTAGGAACTTAAGTGAAGATGTGATAAACTTGTGCAAACGTAAATGGGTGCTTCTATATAGTCGGCGGTGGATCTCCGTGGCTATAGACCCAGTTGGTGGACTGTGGTTGCCCCATAGGAGATGGACTGTATTTTATCCGGGACTTAGGGTAGTCGACGGATGTTTACCATACTCCAAAGAATATGTATATACTGGGGCTAGAAGGGCATTTACGGGATTATCATCACGATATAATAGCCAGGGAGGCTGGGATCTGTTAATATAAGCCAGGGAGGCTAGCCAGGGAGGCTGAGATCCGTATCTGTGAAATAACTCTAAAACTTGTTTTATTACTGGGTAGTCTCATGGCGAGGGATCGAACCCTTCAATGTGGAGTACGTAGGCACTTGCCCTCAGACCTATGTAGTATGGGATGCATAGAATCTGAACAAGTGTGCATTAGTGTCATCCTAGTGTAGAATTGTGTGCATTAGGCATTAAGGCATGACATACACTTATATTTAGAATAATCACTATTGACACTTTACTTGTTCATTCAATCTTTTGTGTGATTTGTTAAAGTATGAGATCGTTATACTATTCCCGGCATAGAGAGGATAGCCGTGTATAACATTTCGTCAGTTATAAGTAACTGACGAGCCCACAGATTAACATGCAGGTAAAGGACCATTCATGGAGCTATAAAGTGGATATGCTGATGCTGTTTTATTTTAAAGATGTTGTAAATGTTTTAATGTAAATTTTATTCTTCCGCTGTGTAAAACCAAGTGTAAAGGAACTCTGATGTTTTGTGAATAAAAAGTTTCAAATTCCTTGTAAAATTGTACGAAGTGAAGTAAAGATCCTGTGAAATCTCGAATTTGTCCTTATTTGAAATTCGGGCTGTTACAATTACATTTAATAACGAATATTCTTGAACAAAGATGCTTTTTCATGCAATAGTTCCCATTCTTTTAAAAATAGAGCATACATATGTCGACACATTATAAACTAACGAAATTTTATTAATTATAAAACCTAATGTGGTCCACAATATTATAAGCACAAAATTTTGCAACTTGCTTACATGGTTTATACAAGAATTCTTTTCTTTCATTTGTCATAACAAAACTACTTTCACATCCTATTATACTAGCATGATTTCCATTCATAAATTTCACATCGAAATTACTCACATGTTAACACTATTGTAAACACAAGGTTATGCAAACATATTAGCATGGTTCATAACATCAAGTAATTTTTTCTCTTTAGTTAGCATGGTACTTTTTCTTCACAGCAACAACATATCTTTTTATACTAACATAAATCTATCTATTCATACAGACATTCTTCTTAAAATACTCATCTTTAGAATGCAAATATTTTACATTAGAAAATAAGGAGATCACCCACCTTATGTGAAACTTGAACAAATTGAAAGGAAAGAATGGGGAACTACTTCTAGCTCCAAGACAGCTCCTAGCAATGGCTTTCTTCTCCTAGTAAGCTCTTTCTCCTAGCAAGCTTCTTCTCCAAAGCAAAAGAACTCTCACCCTCTTTCTTTTCGTTCTTTCTTTCTTTCTTTCTTTCTTTTCTCTCTTTTGATTAAGTTTTTGGTGCAAGAGAAATGTAGGAAATAAGGCTCTATTTATAGAATTTTGTGAGGGTTTAAAGTACAAAAATCCCACCCTAATAACTCTTCAAATTAAATCATGCAACCCTTTACTTTCCTAATTCCTAAAACCTACAAATCTCCACCCCCCCCAAGACTAGGAACCCGGCCAAGTACACTTTGTGTGCTTATGCACACATGCACATACAATTAGGTACAAATTGTTATGACTCTAAATGTGTGCTAATAATAGTAACTTGTCATGTGTTAGTGCATGATCAACTTAAAACTAGATTTTAATTTATGGGCTTGTTCACGGGCTCTAACTTTATATTTAATTTACTATTTTAATCGTAACTTGTCATGTGTTGCGATGATTTTAAATTAAAACTTAAGGACATGCACTAAGGAGAGATGTGATTAAGTATGGGCAAACATGAGTATGAGGGCTTTGATAGTGCAGAGGGATGTTATCTCCAGAATTATTGGGGTTGCGGCTCACGGTGGAGATATTCCTTCAAATTACTGGGATCAAGGCAACGCTTATGGGGTATTTGTGTGATGAGGTACCGATGATAACGCGGTGTGGGTTTCGTCTATAGAATTATCGGGGTGTGAGGCGTGATGGCCGAAAATCACTCGTGGTGGGAGAACGACTCTCAAGAATTAACGGGGTCATAGCTCGCGATGTGGGTATTCGCCTCCAGAATTATCGGGGTTACGACTCACGGTGGAGAGCAATACTCAAGAATTATCGGGGTGGTACTAGATAATTCTCACAAGATACCTAAACCTTACATTAGTCACCATAGTAGTATTTTCATAGTGTGGGATTAAACCCAATATTGAGGAGTACGATAAGGACTTTCTCTCGGACCTATATAGAATGTGATGCATAGAATCCGAACAAGTATGCATTAGTGCATCGTAGTTTAAATGTGCATTAAGCATCTAAGTTCCTATCATACACTGACATGTTTAGGATAGTCACTTTTTTACACTTTATTATGCATTCAAGTTTGTGTTTGCTAAAATAAGAGAATCACTGTTTTATAGTATTGCGTCAGTTGTATGCAACTGACGTGCCCATAGTTTTTCAGTTTAGGGCTTGGATTGGCAAAAAGACATAAAGATAAATTGATGCTAAAGATTGTTTTCAGATTTAAGTTGTTGGTGTTAAAGTTGTATATATCATGTTGTATTCATTTAAACTCCGATGCGTTGATGTAAAAGAACATGTTGTATAATGAAAAGTTTTAATTTCCTTGTAAAATTATACAAATTGAAGTAAAAGATTCTGTTGTGCTATGAATTACATGTAAATGGAATTCGGGGCATTACAATAGTAAAGGAACAACAAATGGGGGTAATATCTTAAGAATTGATATGATTGTCTTAATACCACTGTTCCCACTGGTTGCACCAACTGCATGTTCATGCGTGATCATAGTAAAAGAATAACAAGCCGGGATAATAAAGAGTACGACTTAGTAGTGTACAATATAGAAGCGTATACTCGGATGGGGCCCCGTGTTTCCCACATTATTGTTATCAATCATTGTTCATCATTTATTGTTTATCGTTATTGGAAGGCCACTGTCGTTATTGTTATTGAATGACCCGAGTACATAATCCTGTAGACTTCACCACTTAAGTCCAAACGTTCACTTGATTATTATGCATCTGAACTTGTGGTATGGGACACAAAATTGTGTGCTTTAGATATTTCAATAAAAGACTGTTAGACCTAAGATTGACACTTAGCATCAACACTTGTATGATTGATTATCGACTATTGTTTATCGACACTTGCATTATTGATTATTGACTATTATTTATCGATCATTGCATCATTGATTATCGACTATTGATCCTGACACCGACTATTGTTTATTGACCATTGATTGATTATTTTACCGTCATTACTTGTATTGTACATGATTATATCGTCCCAATATTCATATTGCTTTTCTTTGCTTTCTTCTATATGTATTTTATTATTTGTTACTACTTGCTGTCCAAAGTTTGATCTAACAGACCCCCCTCCCCCCCCCCCCCCCCCCCCCCCCAAACCACCACCACCTCAGATGATGTTTATACATGTAGCGATGGTGAAGTACCGGAGGGACTCGGTGAGCAGACCTTCTAGCCGACTGTGATGGGATTGCTATATTATCTTATTTCGTTTTAGTGGCTATTTTGTCTAGTTAATCATAGCAAAGTTTTTAACATTTTTTATTCATTTTAGTACATTGTATTTCTGGATATTTTGACCCGAAGTTTATGTTTTTTCAGATGATGGTTATTTTGAAGATTATTTTATCCCATTTCTTATTCATGTCACCTCAGATGATGTTTATACATGTAGCGATGGTGAAGTACCGGAGGGACTCGGTGAGCAGACCTTCTAGCCGACTGTGATGGGATTGCTATATTATCTTATTTCGTTTTAGTGGCTATTTTGTCTAGTTAATCATAGCAAAGTTTTAAACATTTTTTATTCATTTTAGTACATTGTATTTCTGGATATTTTGACCCGAAGTTTATGTTTTTTCAGATGATGGTTATTTTGAAGATTATTTTATCCCATTTCTTATTCATGTTATTATTTTATTGCCTGCATGGATATTTTTTTACTTGATGAGATTATATCTATACAGCTTATGAATGATGTGAGTTGGAATACTTATATCATTCGTTGGGCCTTGGTTGCATGCCTGTAATTCTGTAGTTTGGGAGCGTGACACCACCACCACCTCAGATGTTGTTTATATAGGTACCGATGGTGAAATACCAGATGGACTCGGTGAGCAGATCTTCTAGCCGACTGCGATAGGATTGCTATATTATTTTATTTCATTCTAGTTGCTATTTTATCTAGTTAGTCATAGCAAATTTGTTATCGTTTTTTATTCATTTTAGTACATTGTATTTCTGGGTATTTTGCCCCGAAGTTTATATTTCTGGGTCACACCTTATATATGCTCATAAATTACATTTCCCCCCTTAAATCTCTTTAGGTTGAATTGGTAAGTTTGTTGATTCCGCCCCCCCCCCCCCCCCCCCAAAGAAAATATTTTTGACTTCGTCCCTGACATATGTATGTGTGTATTATGTAAACATTATGCATGTGTAGGTACATGGACAGGTTTGAATCGGTTCGAATTCATGTTTAGCTGGAATTCAAGAGTGATAAAATTAGTAATATATGGGTTACATTCGAGAAATTCAAACAAAACCATGTATACTCATCAACGAGGTTAGAAACTAAAATTGTGGTAGCCTGAAACAGTGGCACAAAAATGATCATAACTATAATCACAGTTTTTTTTAAAAGGTAAAAAGTTGAATATACTCAACATGTTCCATTAATAAGGTGGTAACGAAACAAATCTAAGAACTGGACAACTGTAAAAGAAAGAAAAAACATAAAAACTAAACATTAAAGCAATTAAACCCTTAACATCCCTAGGAGGGTGGGTGCAAATTCAACAATGAAAAGCAACATCTAGAATACAAAAAAAGGAGATCTTTCCTATAGCAACTCTGGAGGGTGGGAATCTCAATCAAGTGTCGGCCCAGTCTCTATCTCCTCATCATGGTACTCATCGACCTGGAATGCTCTGGTGTTCCGCCCCCTTGGACCCATTGCCGCATCTAACTATGACCACAGTTTCTGAAAACAAACAATGCGTACACTGTACTTGCCATCAGTAAGAATGTAACTCATATGTCTATGATATTTTGATTCAACACAAAACAAGGTAGATCCTTAATCCTGAATTAACAACGAAGATGCTTGACACTTGAATAGATATGATTCTTTTATTTAACAGTAAAGAATCTCAGCACCAATCAATCAATATTGTAAAAAAGGCCAATCTATCCCTTAATTATTTTTTTAGGGAAATGTTGAAGCATAGCCGCACTGTTTCATTAATAAGGAGCTAACAAAACAAACTCAGAATACCGAGCAGTGTAAAAAGTAAAGAAAAGCTACAAAATAGGAAATAAAATATAACTCCTCCAACTAACATTGGAGGGTGGGACCAATAAAAAACATAAACAACATAACAAGTACAAATAGAACGCAAGTGATCCCTCTAACAAATCCCAGGAGGGTGGGACCTCGATCATTGACGCTACCCTTAGTCAAGAGTTGGTCTAATCTCGATCGCCTCGTCGTCGTACTTCTCGACCTGATAGGCTCTGGCGATCATTCCTTTTGTCCCATAGCTGTAGCTATGGCTTAAAAGGAGATAAGATACATAATTTGAGTTAAATTTCCAGAAATACTATTACAACTACCGTGAAAGTAAAAGTTATTTTTATCGAGCCAAAAACTCAGGTCGTTGCTCATTGGTGAACTTGGGGCCTATCCACAGGCCCACGTAGGCTAGGGTATACACATTGTGCCGAGGGCCTTTCAGACCTCAACCCGAATGCTTTACTTCTATGACACTCGATAAATAGATGATCTTTAGATTCCATGGTTGCATTGCAAAAACCGCAAGTGGTCCCAATGTTTATTTGCCATTTGAAAAGATTCTCCTTGTCAAGATCGCATCGTTAAGTACCAACCAGATAAAAATCTTTACTTTTAGGGGTGCTTTGGCCTTCTAGATTACTGTTGATCATTTTGGTGAGTAACCTCTAAAATGTATGCGGTTGTACAATGACTGTACCGTAAATGTCCCATCTTTTTCTGATCCCCAAGCTTTTCGATGTGGGCCTAGCGAGTATTTCACCCATGATTGGGCTATATGTGCTCAGAGCTGCCCCAATCTGAGTTGAGATTCCTAGCTCGTGTGATGTTTGAAAGCAGGCATCCGCGACCCTATTTTCCATGTCTTGGCAGCTATGTTGTGTTGTTGTGTCACTTGTTCATAAAGGTCATGGAACAATTCTTTGAGGGTGTGCGCACCACACCATTTATCCCACTAGAATTTGGTCAAATGACCGTTGCCTATGAAAGAAGCACAAAACTACTAAACAGATTGTAAATTAAAAAACCCCTTTCCAGAACCATGAAACTCTAGGCCCAACCCTGAAACCCAAGCTTAATGTCCATTTTCCTTGCAGATAGGACTGAATGAAGTCATGTCACCCTTCACTATTGGGATGGAACACTTTCCACCACCATTTTTCAAGTGAGGTCCAAGTTTATGTCTTTAAGATTATAATCCCCAGACCTTCGTGTATTTTCTTCATACATGATTTTTCCCATCTGATATGGTTGTAGCTTCCTTTATCAGTATCAGCCCCCCTAAAAGGAATCACTTCTGGACCCGATCTATTCAATGGATAACCCATCTTGGCATTTCAAAGAAGGACAAGTAATAAGTTGGTAGATTAAAAAGTACCGAGTTGATAAGGGTCACTCCCCCTTATGGATAGGGATTTACCTTTCCACATAGCTAACCTAGTTTCAACACAGTCAATGATTGGGAACTAGTCCGATATCTTCAATTTGCCCGGTCTAACTGGTAGACCTAGGTACTTGATAGGGAACCTATCGACTTTGCAGTTTAGAATGAGTGCATGTTCCTCTACCTCCTCTGCAGACATAGCAATAGGTATTAGAGAATTCTTGTGAAAGTTGATCCTAAGTCTGGACCAAGCTTCGAAACTGTACAGTATGCCTTTAAATGTGATAGTTTCCTCAGGAATTCCATTACTGAATAATAAGGTATCATCAGTATACTGTAGGATAGTACATAGTTTCCTCAGGATCTCCATTACTGAATAATAAGGTATCATCAGTATACTATGGGATAGTACATCTGGGGCGATTTCTTCCAATGGATACTGGGGTAATCCATCGCGCCTGTCTATAGTTATCCATCATGGACTTGAGTACATTTGCAACAATAGTAAATGGGGGGGGGGGGGACAATAGGTCCCCTTGTCTTAAGCCACTTTTGCATGAAAATGGTTGCCTTGCTGCTCCATGTACCGCGATTGCCGTCCTGCTGGTGGTAAGATAATGGCAGATCCACTTGTAGCCAAAGCCACAACCTTTGAGCTTCTCCAATAAGCAACTGAATCGTAAGCTTTCTCGAAATCCAATTTGAGCAAATAGCCCATCATTTAAGATGTGACACTAAAGAATGGTTTCTTCCATCGTAGCAACACAGTCCAAAAGGCATTAACCTTCGATGAAGCATGTCTGCTTATGGATGATCAAACTGTCCATCACCCCCCTAATCTGTTAGCGAGAATCATGGTAATAATTTTGACCGAACAGTTAAGGAGTCTGATGAGGCGAAAGTTTCATACTCGATTCACCTCATCTTTTTTTGGGATAAGGACCACTTTTGCATAGTTTAATCCCCCCAATTTGAGTTTGTGATTGTAAAATTCCACCAAGACAGCCAGAAGATCGTCAAGATCGTTTTTGATCTCCCAAAAGTTATGGGAAAATAGAATTGGAAACCTATCCGGACTTAGTGCTTTCTCCCTCCCCATATGAGAGATTACATCCTTGAAATCCTCCTCCATGAATGGTGCTTCGACAGACCACAATGCCTGCGCCAAATCTTCAGAAATATGTTGCCAAAAATCCGTTATAAGAGGTGCTCTACTCTAAAGTTTGTTTTACGCCCAAATAGGTTTTTGTTATAAGTCTGGAAAAATAGTTCGACTTCCGATTCATCTTCTATCGCACATGTTTCTGTATGGACCAAGAGGATAAGGTTGGAACTTCGGCGTGCACTGGCAGCTCAGTGAAAAAGGCAGTATTCACGTCTATCTTTTTGAGCTACAAAATTCTGGATCTCTGTTATCATTTCATTTATTCTAGTTTGCACAACTGGGTAATGTCCTCCCTAGCTTTGGCAGCTTATCTCGTTCATCTTGAGAGAGGTCTCTGGTCTCATATGTTCTTTCTAGTTATCAATTCCATCTAGAATCGACTCTTTAGCCCACCATATTGTCATGAATCTAGTCTGATTCCATTTTCTATGTTTGGAGCGTAGTCTGCGGACTTTTTCACACGAAACCACGGTCGCTTCTGTTCCCCACATTGGTAGAGCCTAATTTTCCATGACCATGTGGCGGAAACCCTCGATTTTTAACCAAGCCTTTTCGAACCCGAATTTTTTCAGTTTCCTACTGTTCAGTTTGCTTGTTGAGAGAACTATGGGTACATGATCCAGTGTTGGTCTCAGGAGGGATTTGGCGCAATCTAGCAGGAATTTAGCTTCCCACTCTAGCAAGACTAGGACTCTATCTAGTTTCACCATAATGGGGGCCACTTGTATATTAGACCATATGAGCAGCCTGCCTGGCACCGATATGTCAACCAGTTTCAAATTCGTGATTACCCTATTGAATTTATCTCTATCAGCATCACTAGACCCGCCATGATCTTCGAATCCAAATCTTTTGATAGTAAAGTCTCCGCCCATAATCAAAGGGTCCTGCCAACATGATTTGATGAATTCGAGTTTTGTCCAGAACATCGTTCTAGAAGAAGAGTTTTCAGGGCCATACACAACTGGAACAGTTTCGGTCTAGTTATTTGTCCGCACTGGAGCATGCCTGATAACAAGAATTCCCCAAGGAATTCATCAAAACAAGTGAATATATCAAAATTGAAGCCAATAATGATACCTCCCAATGCCCACATGGAAGGGTGGATTTTCCAATCCTTAATTCTATTCCCATCCACCCTCCTCAATTTGGACCTGTGTTGTAACACCCCTGCCCCGAGCTCGGACAATTTATATAATTTAGAAGACAATTAATTATAGTATAGTACAACTGGCCACCAAAGGTTGCCTCTCAAAAGGTGGTTAACCAGATTGGTCTTGATCATAGGCATTATTATTTATTAATATTATATTCTTGTTCAAATCCCGATATGGGACTAACCTAAATCTCTTTTCTCCTCTTTTTTTTCGTGAGAGACACACAGGTGCTCGCTGACGTCATCATTGACGTCAGCACAAACAGTAGTAGCACTCTGCTGCACTTCAACGTGGGCCCCCATCAGCTGCCATGTCAGCTGCTGCTGACATCAGCGATCAGGATATGCATCATTTTCTGCTGCATAACTCCACTCGTGGGGCCCCCAACTCTGATTATTACTCATTTTATTTACAAAGAATGCCATCAACTCTTATATATATATATATATATATATATATATATATATATATATATATATATATATATATATATATATATATATAATACTATTATTTTAGAAATTACGGGGTGTTACATGTGTATGAGCTAGGTTTCTTGAAGGCCCATTATATCTACCTTGGATGTCATGATAACATCCCTAACCATCTCCTGCTCCCCGACCTCTAACATTCCAACCAAGTACATGCATTAATGACGGGATTGGGGTTACACAACGAGTTGGGTTCTAAGTTTGCACCTAGATGTTCTTTCTCCAATTCTCAACCTCTAATCTTATTAAGGAGAAAATCGTTTCAATCTTTATCGCCAACCGCAAGACCACATATCTTAACAAGATTAAACACTTTGGTATCGTACATTAAATTGAAAATGGAAGCTAAAAGATTGCGTGTATCTCTGCCATCGATCTTTGCTGTCTTGGCTGAAGTGACAACCTCTAAATAATCACCCAGTGACTCCTTATAAGCCCTCTTCGATACCTTCTACCCTTAAAACTCTTGGTCTTCCATTGCGAGTCGAAACTAGTCTGGGAGAAAGTCATATGATAGGTAAATAGTCAGAGTGCTCTGCTGAGTACATATCATCATCCTCTAAGTTGAGACATGCCTCCTCATAGTGTTAGGACTATATGATGTAGTTGATATTGTGATCAGGCTTATAGTATCAATGGAGTTACTAGAGATAACTCCTCCCATTTTCTTGTTGGACCCCAGCATGGGCCCACTAGAAAGTTCTTCCAAATAATCATAATGAAAATTATCTCCATGCTTCCCAATAAAAGTTCGGGCCCCTTAAGCAATTTTGAGCATAATTTTATGTTATTGGACCTCTCAATGGGCCCAATATCCAACTCAGGCCCAACAAAAGCTTTAGGCCCAGGAAAGACTTTTGAATTTTCTATTTTGTTGCTGGACCCCTCAATGGGCCCATAACTCAACCCAAGCCTCTCAATGGGTTTAGCTGCTTCAACACGTGCTATGCACATGGTTGTTATCGATAATAGGGCCAGCTCACATGTAGACATGATAAGCATGCAAATAGGTGTGGGGTTTGAAGCGTTCGGGGGATATTCTTGGAATTTCACCCTTCCTCTGAGTTCATCTTCATCTTCCTTTCTCTTCTTTTCTCTTTTGAAGTTTCAAAGCATAAACTTTTTTTCCCTTTCTCTCTTCCCTATTCTAGAGCTAGATCCTGCTTTCTGGTTCCATTTCCTCTTCCATCTCTATTTCTTCCTTTCTCTTTTCTCTAAGCCTTTGCTAGATCTTACCTACTCCAACCTGCTCCATTTATCTCTCCCTTTTTATCTTTTGCCAGATCTGAGCTTAGCTTTAGTGCTGGTTGTGCTACATCAGACACACCCAACTTTTGACCCTCCTTTCTTGACCCATCTTGACCATCAGTTGACTTGGCTAAACTCAGAACTTTACCATTGATTCCTTGGGGTGTTTTGTTCATCGGCATCAGCCGTCAACACTCCTCCATCTTTTGGCAGCTTTGATCAGCTTTCGATGGGGCCTTTCCACTTCATGGGCCCCATCGATTGTCGATTCTCATTCCGGAGAAGCAACTTGTTTGTATGAACGGTCATCTCTTAGGGTTGAAGAGGTTGCTGGTCTAGGATTTGGTGATGCATGCAGCTCCCCTTGCTCCACTTTTGTGTGAAGGACACAGCGAATGAGGTATGTGTCCTCGTAGGTCTAGCATTTGGCGAATCTGGGCATTATAGAGATATCCAGACTCTGAAGTTACACCCAAGCTGACACCACCTCCGATGTCCTACCCGTTTTGGGATCTATGTCCACCAACATCCTAAACTCTGAGATAATATCTTGAAATGCCTCCCTATTCCAGTAGTGTAACGGAATGTTATGGATCCAAATCCAAAATTTGTCTCCTCGATATTGTTCGGCTCCAAACTAAGGCATCCATTGAACAAATTCCGCCATGATGTGGCCAAAATCCACTATCTGCATCATGGTTACATCGTTCATCTTGTAAAACTATACAGTGTGAGTATAAGAATATGGTGCAGTTAATATTTTTGAAATGAATGATGAATGCGAGAGCTCCTTTTTCAACCTTCTTTTTACTCTAGTTGTGCTAATTTCTAAATTTTTATCTATTTCTTGATCCCTTTTCTTCTAACAATATTCTTAAACAACTCAAAAAAATGCTCCTACATAACCCATGCATCCTATTTCCATACCTGATCCTCACTGCCGATGGCATCCTCCACCGTCGTATTTTCTACCCCCCCTCCCCCTAAATACACACACAAATTCTACAATCTACTCTTCTCTAGCAAACCACCATTTATAATTTCCTAAACCAATAAGCACTAGTTTCAACTTACCCGTAGAGTGCAGTATGAACCTCTTAGAACTTGAAATGAGAGTTTATGGGCCAGAGAAGGAGGTCCACCACCAGAACCATCACCGTCACTGCTCTTCAATGCGCTGCCACCATAGCTTGAGAAGAGAACACTGACATCCATCATCCCCTAAAAGGGCAAGGGAAAGCTCAGAATGAGTCTTTCGTCACTGTTCAGAGATCACCACGATGATCGCCATCAGAGGAACCAACACCACCGCTCTCACTCACCACAACCTAGAGGACGAGCCCATTAAGATGGTCCTCCTACTAGCCATGTAAGGCATAAAAGAAGCCATCACAATGGGCAGTGGGGATTCTCAAGGGGATGTGCGAAGGCGTACGATGGCGGGAAAGGAAAGTCGGAGAGGGGTAGGGACCATTCTCATCACTGAGAACATAAACTCTCACCGAACACATTTTCAATCTTCATATTGCCACTAGCATCAACATTCCGACTACCAAGTATAACCCCCCCCCCCCCCCAACATACGACATACCAAGCACAAAAAACCTCATAAACCACCACTTCACCCAAATTACCATACCCACCCAATCCAGCATCAGCCCTTCCCTCCACAACCCCAACCCAATACCCACCAACCCTCATCACCCCTTCTCTTTCCCCAACATACGAAAAACAAGCACAAAAACCTCTTAAAGAACCACTCCACCCAAATTACCATACCCACCCAATCCAGCATCAGCCCTTCCCTCCACAACCCCAACCCAATACCCACCAACCCTCATCACCCCTTCTCTTTCCCCAACATACGAAAAACAAGCACAAAAACCTCTTAAAGAACCACTCCACCCAAATTACCATACCCACCCAATCCAGCATCAGCCCTTCCCTCCCCAACCCAATACCCACCAACCTTCATCACCCCCACCCTCCCATACCCAGTTATCCAGCCACCAACTCAATCACCTTTGCAGGGAGAGCACCTCCAAATGGGTTCATAAGAACCTCCAAAATGAAATAGCCAGAGCGACCAGAGTCCAGCCATTTCGAATGGTGCTCAGGAGCTTGTCAGAGTTGATTTGGGGGTTTCCTTTGGGAAAGGAAGTGTGTTGGGTTAGAGTGGAAAGCAAAGTAGTGAGGAGGAGGACATTGAAGCTACCAACGAATGGGAACTTGAAGAAGCAGAGAAAAGGAAAAGGAAAACCAATCCCATGCTTCAATTCCAGTGTCTCAGGACATGTTTGTGTTGACTGCATGAAGGAAGTGTGGTGCCTCAAATGCATGAAATGGGGGCATATGTCATACGTATGCACAAACATGGTGGTTAATGCCAATGAAGAGAATCGGTTGGTGCAAAGGGGAGCTCCCAAGATAATCCAATACACATTAGACTGGCCAACAGCCTCACCATCATTCAACAAGAGGAGGCGTGGTTCAGTAAGTGGTGCATAACTACCAATATCAGGTCTGGGCACCCATCGGAAAATCATTTCCTAGAGGCGATCAACAAATGGTGGCCAATGAGGGGTCACCGCTACTGGATTGTAAAGAAAATGTACCACATGCAGTTCCTCATCTCCTTTCCCTCGTGAGTGAATGCCTATCATTTATGCACAAGATATTATATGATAATTTTGTCTTCTTCCCGTTAATTTTAAGTTAGATCAGGTAGGCCTAACTTCCCCTTCTTGATGGACTAGAGTAGACTAATTATCTCATGCTACCAATAAATGAGCTAGAGAAAGTTCTGACACACATTGTCTTGTTGCTTCCTTATGCTCATTTAAAAATCAAGTGTAGAGAGGAAAAACTCTACATCTGGTAGACCTAAATTGTCCAAAATTTGAATTTATTTAACAATGGATAGCATGTTATAGAAAGCATTATGAAAAAGCCCTAGCCGTTGGCAGTTCCGTTTTGCTAATTGTGGGCTTAGATTGGCTGTAATGTTCCGTTGGCTCCATGGTGGACACACCCAGTAACTACCTTCATCCTAGAGCCAAAAAACCCACAAATGCTCGACGACCTAACCCACATCCAAGTAGGGAATGGAGTTCAGGGTCGTGTCCAAATAAGTAGACAAACTTTCAAAAACATAACCGCAAACTGCTAGGACTTTTGTATAACACACACTGTAACATGCTAACCATCGCTACTTCTGGACCAGCCTCTAGAAAGCATGTCAAGTAGAATATTGTATCATTTACCTTCTGGGGTGGTTCCATATTTAACAAGATTTGGAGTAACTAAATATTGGTGTTTGATGTGGGTAAAATATCCAGCTCAATCTGAGCCGTCTGATCCCCTCAGGATCTACAAACCCTTACAGATCAGGCATGTAGCTTTTATGGGCCTTATGTTGTTTCAGACCCACTGAAGAGGGTCAACCGGCTTGTTAGGGTTAGGGTTTTCTCTCTCTATCTCTGCCTATAAATACCATACCCCCTCCCCCTTTCAGAGGCAATGTCACTTTCTCCACTCAAACCCTAAACACCACATTTTTCCAGTGATTGACTAGATCGTCGGAGGGCCTGTCGTCGGGATCTCTCCCAGTGTTTCTAGGCATTTTGCAGCTGTCCGGGCTGGCCAGCTACTAGCAGCATCACCTCTCCTTCTCCTCACGAAATGCCCATGTCAGATCCTGATCTGTGGCTGAGATCTATCTCGGACCTATCTCTTCCACTATAAATAACAAGAACTCCATCTGTTGCTCCTACCACGAAACCAGTAGCATCAGATTGGCACTATCCAAGGGAAAAGACAGACTGATTCGACTCCATACTCGGATGTCACCCTAAAGCCGTCCCGTTTTGTGGCACCCAAAGCCAGGAGAGCACCCACGACAGGACGTCATGTCGACCCACCTCATCCTTCTAGTAGTCACGTGAACACACATGGGTCTTAAAGGTAGTGAGCTAAAGGTCCATCACAACTTGGTCCGAGTGCTTCACACTCGGTCGCCGATGACCATCGATATGTCATCAATCATCGACAACCTGTGGATGACCTCTGGTACCAGCTCAACCGATCGAGGGGCAGGGCTACCCCAACCAAGCTCCTACCACAACATTCATCCATATAAGGGTCAAGGGAAGAGCCACAGCCACTCCCCGAGAGATCGTCCACCCCCTCGCAATCAAGGCCAACAGGTCCTGGTCCCGAGGGCTGAGTTCCAGGATTTTAAGAACGAGTTCCTCCAGGCCCTCCGAGGTGGCCCCAGAACCAAGTGTCAAAATGAAAACCCTTGCCAGGGGAAGCCCAAGGGAGGATTCTCACGACTCGACTCAGCCGACGAGACGGGATGAGGCAGTCCTTTAGCGCCTCTAAGAAATGAAGAATCACTTTGCTCGGATCGGCGAGGGCAGGTTACAATCCAACTAGGGGTATCAGCCTAACCCCCATTCTTCACTCCAATCCTTAATGCTGAGATTTTGAAGAATTTCAGACCGCCTCAGTTCGAGATGTACAATGGAGAGTCTGATCCTACTGATCACATTGAAGGGTTCAAGATCCTCATGACGATTCACAGTGTCTCGAATCCCCTCATCTGTCACGCATTCCTAGCCACACTGTAAGGCCCGACATGGGAAAGGTTCTCAAAGCTCAGTCCCAACTCAATTTTCTTATTCGACTAGCTTGAGGCAAGCTTCCTTGCTCACTTCGTAACTAGCTGCAAGGTCAAGAAGACGAGCGCATCCCTTCTGGACCTCAAGCAGAAGGAAGAAGAGTCCCTTCGGGACTTCGTGCAGAGGTTCACTGCCGAGGCTAGGGTGGTCTCTTCTCTCGACAATGGCGTGTCCGTGGCCTTCCAACACAATGTTCACCACGGACAGCTGAAGGCCTCATTGGCTAAGAAGCCGCTCGTTGATTTTCCCGTCCTTCTTAACAGGGTCAAAAAATACATTCGAGATAAGGATGCTCTCTAACCTGAAGGTCTGAAAAAAACCCCAGCCAAGGGGAAGAGAAAATCCAATGACTCCAAGCTTGCGAAGAAGTCTCAGAAAGATGCATTCTATCAGAAAAAACCACCTCTAGTCCCCCGTTTCGAGATGTTCACTCCGACGACTCAGTGTGTGTTAACTATCCTCATAGAAATTGCGGATAAGGAGATCGTCCGCCCTTCTCCCCGACTTAACAACAACAATCAGATGGACTGAGGATTTTAATGTCGGTTCCATCGGGACCATGGACACGAGACTGATAATTTGTCAGGCCCTCAAAGATGAGATTAAGGCCCTTATTCAAAGGGGGTACCTAAGGGAGTTCACTCGAACTAACCTGAGGGCTTCACCTCCTCCTCGAACTGCCAACAGGCATCCAGAGGCAGAACCTGAGCTCGAAGGAGCTAGGAAGCTGGCCATTCTCCAATGTGTCTATGGTGAAACCATGAGGTGAGAGTCAAACACCTCCCGCAAATCCTTCGTACGAGAGGTCAACTTGGTCCACAACTATCTGCCCCTAGGGATCAAGGATTGGTGGTCTCATTCTCTAGCGAAGATCTAAAAGGCATCCGACTGCCTCATTGCGATGCCCTAGTAGTCAGCCTCAACATGGTTAACCACGAAGTCCGCCGCATCCTAGTTGACAATTGAAGCTCGGTCAATATCCCGTTCCTGGCTGCATTCGAAAAGATAAAACTCTCTAGTAAGAGGCTGAAGCCGGCTGGGTACACGCTCCACGAGTTCTTGGCATTCCTATCCAAATTGAGGGAATCTTCACACTTGATGTAATAGACAGAATGGACCCAACCATTTGGACAGAGGCAATGGACTATATGGTTGTCGATGTCAAGGCCGCCTATAATACCATCCTCAGTTGATCTGGCCTCTGCTCCATCCAGGCGGTGTTCTCCACCTATCACCTGAGTTGAAATTTCATACCTACCATGGGGTCGGAATTGTCCGAGGCAATCAGGAATCCACTCAATCATGCTATATGACCGCAGTAATGGGCAGGGTTTTCCTCCTTGATGCAGTGGATCTTCCGTCTGACAGGAGTTCTTTGCGCTCAGAGCTGTCGATAAGTTGGAAGAGGTCCTCTTCTTTGAGGAGGACAAATCTAAATGGTTTCGAGTGAGCCAGCCTCTTGCTCCAGACCTAAAGCTGGCCATTATCGACTGCATCTGTCGGAATGCCGACCTCTTTGCATGGACACCCTCAAATATGCTGAGGATTTCGGAAGACCTCACCATGCACAAGCTAAGTGTCGACCCGAGCTTGAGATCAGTCCAGCAGAAGTGCCGTAAGTTCGCTCTTGATAGCCAACAGGTGGTAAAAGAAGAAGTAGACATGCTTCTCTCGGCTCGTTTCATACATGAGGTCAACTACCAAGAGTGGTTGGAAAATATTTTGATGGTGAAGAAAACGAACGGGAAGTAGGGGATCTACATAGACTTCACAAACCTCCACAAGGCCTGTCCTAAAGATCCGTTCCCCCTCCTGAGCATCGATGCCTTAATTGATGCGACCTCGGGTTACGAGCTGCTAAAGCTTCATGGACGTCTGTTCAGGCTACAACAAGATTAGAATGTTCCCTCAGGACATCCCCAAGATAGCCTTCATGACTAACCAAGGCCTCTACTATTACCAGGTCATGCCACATACCAAAGGCTCGTCAATCGGATCTTCAAAAAATAGATAGGCCGGAATATGGAGCTATACGATGACGACATGATCATTAAAAGTCACATAGCACATGATCATCTCAGTGATCTCGAGGAGGTTTTTGGGGTCATACGATCTCATAATATGAAACTCAACCTCTCCAAATACGCCTTTGGCGTCACCTCGGGAAAGTTTCTCGAATTCGTGGTCAGCTAGTGTGGCATTGAGGGGAACCCTAAAAGATTTAATTCATACTGGACATGGTCCCTCTAAGAAATCTTAAAGAATTCCAGTGGCCCACGGATCGGCTAGCGGCCATCGGCTGTTTCCTCTACAAGTCTGGAGAAAATTTGCACCCGTTCTTCAAAGCACTCTGGGGGGCGAAAAGCTTCGAGTTGGGAGATCCTCAACAATAGGCTTTCGATCAGCTGAAGTCCTACCTAGCTGACCCCCCGCTCCTCAGCAAACCAGAGCTGGGCAAGTCCCTTTTTCTCTATCTAACCGCTTCGAAACATGCGCTCAGCACCGTATTAGTCAGGGAGGAAGACAGAGTCCAGAAGCTGCTTTATTATGTCAGCAAAGTCCTGCACGATGCTGAAACTCGATGCACTTGGATGGAGAAGGTCGCTTATGCATTGGTGATGTCCGCTTAGAAACTCCGACCATACTTTCAAGCCCACTCCATCCAAGTCCTTAGAGATCAGCCCCTCAAGATAGTCCTCAAGAAACCAGAGAACTCCGGCCGCTTGATCAAGTGGTCATTCGTGCTGAGACAGCATGACATCAACTACCAACCTTGGACAACCATCAAATGGCAAGGCCTCACAGAATTCATCATGAAATGTACAATTCTCGAAGCTTCTGAAACCTGAGAGGACAAACCAGTTTGGGTGGTCTATGTTGATTGATCATCATGGGATGGTGGAAATGGAGCTGGCATCATATTCAGGGGCCCCGACAACTTCGTCCAGCAGTATTCCCTATTTCTCAATTTTCAAGTCTCCAACAAGAAGGCAAAATATGAAGCGATGATTGCCTGGCTCATGCTGGCCCACAAGGCAGGGGAAAGATGAGTACGGACCTTCAGCGACTCTTAGCTCATGGTCAACCAGATCTTCAAGGATTATGATGCCCGTGATGCTCGGATGATCCAATACTTGGCACATGTTAGACTCCTCTTAGTTATCATCGAGGGCACCACGGTCGAGCGTATCCTAAGAGAACAAGACTGCCAAGCCGATTCCTTTTCCAAGCTCGCTTGATCGTCCTTCGAGGGCCTAGATCACACTATCCTAGTCGAGCTCCTCCTCAAGCCAAGCATCGAGAACCTCGAGGTTCTTTGCCTCAATCCGGGTATACAAGCGAATACATAGATGGACCCCATTTGAAAGTTCTTGGCGAAGGGCGAACTCCCACATGACCCGGCTAAAGCCAGGTTGATCATAATCTGATAAGAAAGATTCACAAGGATTGACAATGTACTCTTCAAACGCTCATACACTAAGGTGGACGGGAGATCATATCTCCAATGTCTGAGTCCCGATGAAGCCTAGTATATGCTAGAAGAGCTGCACGAAGGAATTGGGGGGTGTCATATGGGAAGCAGGTCGCTCATGAGGAAAGTACTCAACCATGGCTACTATTGGCCGACCATGTTGCAAGACACCCATGATCTTGTGAAAAGGGGCGGCAATTGCCAGAGATTCTCGTTGATCAGGTGCATGCCACAAGCAAAACTCAAGTCACTTTCCAGTTCGGCTCTCTTTGCCATGTGGGGGATGGATCTAGTCGGCCCCTTTCTGAAGGCCACAGGCCAAAGGCGCTTCCTCATAGTGGTCATCGAATACTTCACTAAGTTGGCCGAGGTAGAACCCTTGGCCGCGATCACTGAATATCAAACCCCCAACAATTCTTCTAGATACACATCATCTATCAGTTTGGGATCCCGTGCGTGCTCATTACCGATGATAGAACTCAATTCCTTGGCAAAATTTTTCGAAAGTTCTGCGAAGACCTCGGTTCCAGCAACATTTCTCGTTGATATCCCATCCCCAGTCGAATGAACAAGATGAAAACACCAACTGCTAAATTCTTGAAGGTCTAAAAAAATGGCTGGACAAATCTCCCAAGGAACTGTGGGTTGATGAATTGTCGAGCGTCCTATGGTCGTACTGAACAACCAAGAGGATCCCTATAGGCGGTTCCCCATTCAACTTGACATATGGGACAAGGCTGTCATCCCACTGGAAATCAGGATTCCTTTGCCTAGGATCATGGGCTTCAATGAGGAATTGAACTCGAGTTACCTTAGGGCCAACTTGGATCTAGTCGACGAAATTCATGAAAAATCAACCATTAGAAGAAATATCTATCAGCAATGGATTGAAAGGTTCTACAACAAGAAGGTCCGTCCGATCGACATCAAGGAGGGTGATTACGTACTCAGGAAGCTTGGCATTTCTGAGCCTGCCAAGAAATGCAAACTGGCCCTGAACTGGGAGGGCCCGTATATGGTCTCGCAAGTGGTAGCCCTGGCACATACCAACTTGAAGACGTGAGGGGCAGGGGGGTCAAGACACTCTGGAATGTTGAGCATCTTATTAAGTTCCATGAGGGACAATAGGAAAGTCTGTGGTTATAAT
The DNA here is from genome assembly GCA_017893485.1 of Hemerocallis citrina. Taxonomy (NCBI): domain Eukaryota; kingdom Viridiplantae; phylum Streptophyta; class Magnoliopsida; order Asparagales; family Asphodelaceae; genus Hemerocallis; species Hemerocallis citrina. Next base: position 257,337,523 of record CM030359.1, read on the forward strand.
CGGCGCTACACACTATTTCTTTTGTGTAACTAAGAAATTAAAAGCAATGAAGTTTCTTTTTTTCGAGTTAGAATGTCTCGCATTTACTTTGCCAAACAAGAGATTTCTCAATCTCTCACATCCTCGCCACTCGGCTTGGAATTCAAGCCATAAAGAGAGATTTCCTAATCTCTCACGTCCTCACCGCTCGGCTTGGACTTCGAGCCGTAACGAGAGATTTTTCAATCTCTCACATGAACTTTGAGCCAAAACGAGAGATTCCTTAATCTCTCACGTCCTCGCCGCTTAACTTAGACTTCGAGCCATAACAAGTGTAACATCCCGAATTCCAAATAAGACCGAATTCGAGATTTCACAGGATCTTTACTTCACTTCGTACATTTTTACAAGGAAATTTAAAACTTTTTAATACAATCAGAGTCTGTTACACTTGGTTTACACAGCGGAAGAATAAAAGATTACAACATTGAAAACAATATAACTTGTACAACTTTATCAAATAAATCATCGATTGCATCACAATAGCTTTTATCCTTCATGAATAATCCATTATCCGCATATCAACTTGTGGGCACGTCAGTCACTTACAACTGACGAAAATGTTATACTTGGCTATCCTCTCTATGCCATACATATAAGAATCTTATTATTTTAACAAAAATCATAAGAGGTTGAATGAACAAATAAAGTGTTAAATTGTGACTACGTTACACATGTAAGTGTATGTCATGCCTTAATGCCTAATGCACATATTTTATATTAGGATGACACTAATGCACACTTGTTTGGATTCTATGCATCCCATATTACATAGGTCCGAGGGCAAGCGCCTACGTACTCCACAATAAAGGGCTCGTTCCTCGCCATGAAAACTACCCGGTAATAAAACAAGGTTTAGATCATTCCAAGATTGTGGGTCCCAGCTCGACGGCTATTGTAATGGTTCCCTCATCGTGCGAATCATCCCGCAAGTGCCCCCTAGCCCTGGTATATGTATATACATTGGAGACAATAAACTATCTGCCCGACTTTGCCAAGTCCCGGATTTAAATATAAACAAAAACCCGTCTTCCACAGAGCAACCTCAGTCAGCCGACTGGGTCTATAGCCACGGAGATCCACCACCGATTATATAGAGGCAACCCACTTATGTTTGCCCAAGTTTACTACATCTTCACCTAAGTGCCTAATTATTTTAGTTCAAGACATAAATGTGTTATCAATCCTAGAATCAGTTTTACCTCCTACCGGATTTGTTCACAAAAAAAAAACGAGATCGCCTGACGACAATATCTCGAAATCAAATCTCAAAATCTTTCTTTCAATATTGCCGATAACCGAGGTCTTACTAATTCTTAATCATAAACTTTCATGTACAAGAAACATGGGTATATATACCCTTTAAGAATCATGTCTTAAACCTAGACGTTTTCATCTTTCAATTCATTCACAAAAATACATAGTCTTGTCATCATTCGTGATCTAGTTGTTTATTCATATTCTTTTTAATCCAACATTACTTTCAAGAGACACAATTTTACCACATGAATGGTTATAACAATTCTAAGAATGTCTTTATTCACTATAAAATATTTCTTAAATAAACTACAAGTGAAATCTCAAAAAAATCACTTCACAAACATATTACTTTATTTCCTTCACCACAAATGTATCATGCTCAAAATTTCATTTCTCTTTATATCTCAAAAATATACCAGAAATATTCTTAATACTCTCCATTCCCTTTCATATCCATGATCAGGTTTTGGTTGAAAATCCCCTTAAATAATTTTATTGAATGGAGAAGAGAACAAATGAAGAAAGCAATCAAAAATATAAAATAAAAGGTGGGCCTGGGTTTCGAACCCGCGCCCTAGGGTCAAACCCGGTCAACGCGCAAACCCGATCCAGCTAGCCAATTAGTCTCTTTCGACTTTACGCCAAATTTATGCATCAAAGAGCTCATATGCCAACTCTTTAATTTTGGGATTAATTAAAAGGTTTTAAAAAAAAATGTGACTAACAAGTTTCGAACCCAAGATCTTTTATAAACAAGGCTCTGTATTCAACTGGCTAACCATTAAGTCTATATGTATTTTCTATTCAGAAATTGTACTAAAGTACTTTTGTTCAATTATTCCGAAATGTCTCTTTTTTCCATTAAACTTATTTATTCAAAAAAAAATTTCTAATAGTTTTGAAATAAACTTTTGCTTGATACTAGAATTTTAAAACTAGTAAGCAACCATTTTCAAATTCTTTTAAACATTATTTCCACTCATTTAAAATTATTTTCTTTCTCATTTTTCACATAAACTTAGATTCTTCTTTAAGGAACTAAAACTTACAAAAGAAAAGAAACTAGTGTCCATGACAATTTGTTATATTCTCACTTGACACAAATTTCACTTTATAACAAATATTAGTGTATTCACTTGAACAAGGAATACTCTTTCACACAATAGTTTATATTCTTTTAAATTAGAACATACATATGTCGATAAGTTACAAAACTAACAAAAATTTTCTTTCTTTCTTCTTTCTTAATTATCAAGCATAATGTGGTCAACAATAATCATAAGCACAAAAACATTGCGACTTACTAGCATGGTTTATACATAAAAGAATTCCTTTCTTTAATTATCATGGTATTTATCATAACAAAACTACTTTCATATCCTTATTATACTAACATGAATTTCATTCATAATTTTCACATCAGAATTTCTCTTATATGTCAACAATATCATAAACCCAAAGTTTTGCAAACATACAAACATGGCTCATAACATCAAATAATTTTTCTCATTAATTAGCATGGTATCTTTTCTTTTTCTACTTAATCACAGCAATAACATATCATTTTATACTAACATGAACTTTATCTATTCATATCAAAATTATTTTTATATTACTTATTTTAGCATGCATATCCTACATTAGAAAATAATGAGATCACCCACCTTATGTGAAGCTTGAACAATTTGAAGGGAAGGATAGGACACTACTTCTAGCTCCAAGACAAACTCCTAGTAATGGCTTCTCCTCCTAGCAAAATTTCCCCCAAGCAAAAGAACTCTCACTCTCTTTCTTTTCTTCTTTCTTTCTTTTGATTCTGATAATGTTTTTGGTGCAAGAGAAAGGTAGGGAAAGGGGGTTCTATTTATAGGATTTTGGGAGGGTCTAAACTGCAAAAATCCCACCCTAATAACTCTTCAAATTTATTTTACAACTCTCCACTTTCCTAACTCCTGAAACCCCCATCTCTTCACCTCCCCACTTTTCACAACTCCAACTCCAAAACCCTTCTCCTCCCCACTCCAAAAACCGGCCTCCCCCTTGCCCAAGAAATGGTCCAAATACATTTGTGTGTGCATGCACACATGTACAAACAAATATGAACACATTTCTATAACTCTAAATGTGTACTAACATTTGTAACTTGTTATGTATTAGTGCATACTTATCTAAATTTGTGATTTTAATAGTGGGCTTGTTACATGGGCTCATTACTAATTAATTTATTTAATTATCTAGTGTGCTCCTCTCCTAATGGGCTAGATTTTAGTTTATAGGTCCATGGATCAAAAGAAGGCTAATTAAAACTTATGCATGCTAAAAATTTGTAAATGAGAATAACAAATGAGAATAAAAATTTTGCACATGCATCATACGTGCAAAATTTTTAAAAAAATGTATTTTTAATTAAAATAGGAGGGAATGAATTTCCATTTTATAAAACAAGTTTGAACACCTAAAATAAATAGTCAATTTAGAAATATCACACTTAGTGACAGAAAAATACGCAATTGATACGTGCATCGAAAACACATAAAAAGTACGTAAAATACAGAGATTGAAATATTATATTTTTGTTGACTCAAAATAGGGTAAAATAAACATGAAAAATGCATAAATAGTCGATAATCAAAATACGTGGTGAAAACACGTTACAAAATATACGTGCGTAACAAGGGCAAAGTTATAATTTCCAATTTTGCGGGGTGTTACAACAAGAGATTTCTCAATCTCTCATGTCCTCGTTGCTCGGCTTGGATTTCTCACAATTCCTTCTCTCGAGTCCTCGCCTTTCGGCGTCGAACCCAGACCTCATCCCTTGCAAAATTTCTAATTATATTTACGGCCCTCACCTTCGGCAAGGACCTCGAGCTCCATTCCGCGAGTTGGTCCCCTTCCACTCGCTGACGACCAGGGATAGAGAAACCTTCATCGTCGCTACCCTTAACTATCAGTGGGTAATTGGAGAACCCCCATTCATGAGAGCTCTCAGTGAATTGAGATATGAGAAATGGATGGGGGAGGGGTCATATAACCCAAGGGGAATCAAAAGCTCGATAGTTGTGATGCTGTCGAGGACAATTAAAACCATTCGCTCATATCCAATGGCTCAGAAAGGCGTCGATACATCTTCCTAGGCCAAACATTTTGCCTTCTAATAAGGTGCATTTATGACAATCATCAATTCTCTTGGAAGATGAAATGTCTCATATTCCAATCCATCAATATCCTCAGAAGATGAAACATCTCACATCTAGTAAGTCCGCATCGCTCCCGGAAGAATGGGTTTGGGATCCACCAACTCCGAGCATGACCTTCAACCTTTGTATCTCCAATCGGTCACCGAGCGGAAGTACTAGACGTTGACCATCTTGTCTCGATGATCCCCAAGTCGTGGTCGGTAATCGTCTTCCACAGACAAGCCAACTCTAAGCTCAGTTCCTTCGACTTATTCATAAAATAAGAAGCAACTGCTTCCTGATCTCGGACCTATTTGCAATAGGGCACTAAGTTAGACTCCATGGATTCAGCTTGCCCCTAAGGTGCTCAATATTGACACCACGAGGGTTGGCCTCGAAAGACTCGTTCATCTGGCACAAAAGAGGAATGACATATAATTCTGAGCCTCATAAACTTTTCTAAATCACAAAACATCACATCACAAATATTATGCCAAAAGTTTTGAAGTCAAAAAGTTAGGCCAAAAATCTATTTCATTCATCAAAATTCTTACAAAATAGTGGTGGCCAGTCCGCACTCGGAAAATACAAAGAAAAAGAAAAAAGGGAAAGGGTTAAGCTACTGCTTAGAAGAGAGGGGCACCTCTACGGTTGCCGCTGCGTCGACCTCGGGGTCGGCCGCCTTCGCTACGTTCTCCTCACCCGGCAGCTGTTCACCCCCTTCCACACTGTCTCCGTCGGGGGTTTTCGGATGCTCGGGCAGTTTCATGCCATAATTAAATTCCTTGAGCTGACACGCGAAGTAGTAGTATAGGACATGCTCGAGGGCCCAGTTGTACGCCTTGTCCTGGACCTCGATGACCTAGTCCATGATGGTGTTTCTCATCTTCTTCAGCTCCTTGTCGGCCGCCTTCTTCATTTCCCCCTCCACCAGGGCTCGGTCATCGGCAAGGGATGTCAGCTCGGCCTTAAGGGCTCGCTCACGGGACTCGGCCGTGTCCGCCGTCAGCTTCTGATCCTTCATCTCTTCCTCATATCGTTGAGCATTCTTCACCTCTCGCTGGAGCTCGCGGGTGTGCAACTTCTCCATCTGGGCTCCATCCAGTGTTGCCTATGTACGAGGGGCTGAGACTCAGAAAGGTGAATACAAAAAGTTCGATATATGGAGTTACGGAGTTAAGAAATACTTACCAGCCCGTTGGCCTGAGCCCACCTCATCTAGCATGACATGAGAGTCTCGGTCGCCAGAGCCTACCTATCACGAGGTGTGGCCAGATGTTCCACCACTTTGATCTCTACCGGCCCATCGGTCAGCGCATTGGCTGCCTTCACAGCCCAATTGGGAGCTCACGGCCTGAGCCCTTCTTCTCCCACGATCTCCTGAACTGTTGGGTGGACGGGCAGGATACCGCTCCTCAGCATGTCCGTAACCCTAAGTGTCACGTCCCATTTCCCAAAAGAATACGGAATACGATACACAACTAAGCCCAGCGGATAGTTTTCACCATCCATAAGCTGTACGGATCTGCTTGACTCATCGCAACAATAAATATAACAATATACTCCAACCAAGCATGCATAAACAATCATAACTCAACATCATTTATTGCAACAATAATAAATATTCCAACAAATACAGGATCTGAAATAAAATAATAATCCTGGGACTACAAGCCCAATTACAAGTCTCAATGCAGTTCACAAATATAAATAGTTAATCAAAATATTTTAAGCAAATGATTCCAATTTCGCAGCTCAAAACTTTTGCTCACCAACACCAGAAGGCAACTGATCAGCAAAACCGGCTCAAATGGTAATTACAAGGAAAAACAAGAAAACAGGAAAACAAAACACCCTTTAGATGCAAGTGCAGACCGCAAGCAGTACAAGTAAGGAAATGGGGGGGGGGGGGGGGGGGAGCTAACTAAACCAAAAATACTAACATGGAAAAGCAATAAATATAACAGTTTACAGATGGCAGTAAACAACGGAATAACAGTAAAAGTATAACAGTAACAATATCGGTCAACAGTAACAATGAATCAACAGTAACAATAAATCAATAGTAACAGTAAATCAACAGTAATATGATGTGACCGTGTCAATAGTTATTCTTATGTCTAATGTTCATTAAACTAGGTAGCACTTCATGCGTTCAAAATTATACGACATGGTTGGTACAACAAACAGTTTCGTTTTAAGACTTCGTAGTGGAACTTCTATAGGGAAGTATATTTAGACAAACAATAACAGTAACAGTAATAACAACAAACGGTGTCATGGATCATACCCTCATGCATCCAGAGATAAACAGTAGGTACCACAGTAAATAGTGGGGAAAACAAGTTTCCTCCGAATATGCATTTTTATATTGTCCACTACTCGATCTTGTCCTTTAAAAATCCCGACTTGATTTCTTTTCATTATTAACCACAGGTATGAACGAATACAACAGGCTAAAGACATGGCATTAACAAAGGATAAGTCTAAGATGAAGTAGTACTTACAATGGTTGATAAAAATAACTCACAGTAGTCAAAACAACGAAACTTTCAGTTCTGAACAGCAAGACACTATTGTACCAAACCTGAGATCACGTTGCTACAGAATAGAAAACCTAGATCCGTGAGAAAATATAGAAACTAGACTCTCTGTCAATTTTAGCACATATATATAAGTCACATATCAGCCACAGAAAAAGGGTTGAAAATAGCATTTAATACCAAAATCGTGTTCATCCAGAAAATGCAATATCTTGTTTATAAGCGTGAAAAGAGTTTACAGTCATCATAATAAAATCTGAGAAAAAATCTAGAAGATTACCTATCATATCTAGTTTCAAAATATAAAATATTATGAAATTATATTACAGATAGTATAATCAACAAAATTGAGAAAACAGAGTAATGCAACAAAATCTCAATTATGAAAGTTCAGACATAGCAGTACCAAAACAGAGATAATTCATAAAATATAATTTGAAATCAAGATCCGTCAAAAGGGAAGTAAAATAGAAAAGTCAGGCTAAAGTTTATATCCATAAAGTTTACATAAAAAATGAACAGAATCAGGTTGAAAACATAATTCTTTACTAAACAGCACGCAGTTTGGAAATATTTCGATTGGTATCGAAAGCATGAAAGAAGATATAAAAATCATCAATTAATTCCACAAAAATTTCGGATTGTTCCCAGTCATATCTAAACATACTCAGCAAAATATAGAGTTCCAATTCCACTTTTAATATCAGTTTTAAAATAAAATTCCATACAGAATACAAATAGTTCAGAATCTGGAATATACGATACGACTGCAGTAAAACAGCAATAACTCATGCATCAAAACTTGGAATTCAGATCCGTCAAAAGTTCTAGAAACTAGATAATGAAGGCTACAATTCATGTTCACAAACTTATTTATTTTACTGATGTTACCAGGGTTGAAATTACTGTACAAAATAGGGAAGCAGCAAAACAAAAAATTCTTTTATGCATTTTATCGAATAACTTAACTACAAACGGTCCAATCTAGATGTCATACAAAGCATGGCATATATGGGATACTCAAATCAGCATGGCATGAGAATAAATGGTCTATAATGAGATCATACATCTAACAAATATTTATGTAACAGTCATCTACAACATACAATCAAAGTGTCATATAATCTAATTGTTTTCATGCAACGAGTGGCAATTATTGTAACTACTCATGATGAAGAGATGATGTCAACGGTTAAACTAAAAAATATGGATTGTCATGAGAGCACACACATTTTCATACTAAACTACTTACGGTATTAACTTGTACGACAAAAAGAACACATAAAAGCTATTTGCCTGTTATGAAGACCACGGAACGAAGAACAGAATAACGGGAAGGATCCCGAACAACGAACACAACGAACAAAGAGACGAGAATCACACCACCGAATCTCGTGCACGAGACGACACGCAAACACACAACCCAAAGAGAAAGCAGCAAGCAAACAACAACAAGGTTGGCGGCAGCACCTCGGGGAGACGACGATGGCTGGGACGGCAGTGGCAGTTGGGGTCTGCGGTGTTGTGGGCTTTGTTGCTCGTGCGAAACAGGGAGCGAGGGTGTTCAGCCTGGGGGTGTGAGCATGAGAGGGAGAAGAGTTGAGGGTTGATCGGGGGTGGTGTCTCGCCAGTGTCGGAAGACAAAGAAACAACAGCAAGAGGCAGGGAGAGGGGTTCGGGAGGTGTGGTCAGGGGTGATGACGGTTATAAAGAGAGAGAGATAGGATTGGGGTTTGGTGATTGGGGTTTGGTGATTAGGGTTAGGGTTCAATTTGGGGGGTTATATAGGGGAAAACTGAGTTTGAGTGAACTAGGTAGTATCCAATAGGAAGAAAAGAATCCAATAAGAGACAAATAGGTCATGAAATAGGTTTAAACAGTAGACGAGATCAAAGATAAATTGTAGGCCAAATAAATAAGAATAAAAAGCTGAATCAATGCAAACTGAATCACAAGAGAGAGAAGAACAACACACCATACAAAGGAAATTAAATTAAATACAACCAAAAATAAAATAAATAATCAAGAATTTTATTAAATACAATTAAAAATACAAATATGGGCAATAGGGATTACAAATCCTACCCACCTAACAAAAAGAACTTCGTCCTCAAAATTCAACCAGAAGTACATAGGGTAACCCCAAAAGAATAGAAAAAAATACAATAACAAAAGAAAAATAATAAAACAAGAGCTACACAAACGAATGAGGAAACCTCCGCTGGATATCCTCCTCTAGTTCCCAAGTCGAATAACCCAGCGAGTTAGGATTCCAAGAAACACGAACAAGCTTGATCACCTTGTTCTTGAAAACCTTCTTCCGCCGATCAACAATAGCAACTAGCAAAATTTAACAAGACAAATCCAGACTCACAAATAACTTCGAGTAGTCAACCACCTAGCTCTCATCATGGATATACTTCCTCAGTTGCGAGACATGGAAGACAACGTGCACTCCAGATAAAGCCGGCGGCAATGCAAGACAATAGGCCACCTTGCCTATTGGTTCCACGATGTCAAACAGTCCGATGAACCTGGGGCTCAACTTGCCTCCGCCCCCAAAATGAAGGACATCTTGCCACGACGATAACTTAAGGAAAACATGGTCTCCCATCTCAAACTCCAAGGCTCTATGATGAACATCATCCCATCGCTTCTGTCTGCCTTGCGCGGCTTGTAAATGCTTCCTGATCTGACTCACAGTATCCACCGTCTTGGTGATCAACTCCGGGCCAAATAATTTTCTCTAGCCAATGTCATCCCAGCACAATGGCGACTGACACTTATGACCATAGAGTGCCTAAAAGGAGTAGCTTTAAGATTGACCTGAAAGTTGTTGTTGAATGAGAACTCTACAAGATGCAAGTGGTCCTCCCAAGAACCACCAAATTGCAGCACACAGGACCTCAACATGTCCTCTAGAGTCTGGATGGTCCTCTTTGACTGTCCATCTGTCTGAGGGTGAAAAGTTGTACTGTACTTCAACTTACTCCCCAGACTACTCTGAAGACTCTCCCAAAACTGCGACCTGAACCTCGTATCCCTATCGGATACAATACTGAGTGGAACCCCATGAAGTCTGTCAATCTCTTGCATGTAATTTTCAGCTAGGGTCTCAATAGACTGTCCAACTCTGAAGGGAACGAAGTGAGCACTCTTCGTCAACTTATCCACAATCACCCAAATGACATTTTGAACCTTAGGACTCCTCCGCAAAGTGGTCAAAAAATCCATGGAGATATGCTCTCACATCCACTCCAGAATGGGAAGAGGCTGAAGAAGTCCGGCGGTCCTCTGATGCTCTGCCTTCACCTACTGGCAGATCAAGCACTGCGACACAAATCTCGCCGCGACCCTCTTCATACCATGCCACCAAAAATAAAGTTTCAAGTCCCAGTACATCTTCATGCCACCAGGATGAATAGAGTAGGACGATTGGTGGGCTTCCTCAAGAAACTTTTGACGAACCCACCCTTCGGAACACACAACCCGGACCCAAAACGAAGAGATCCATCTGAGTGAACGACCATATCGGTCCTCGTACTCACTTCAACTTCGATTATGAACCCTTGCAATTGCTCATCACCTGCCTGAGCCTCCTTAATCTGCTCAACAAGAGACGACTGCAACTGAAGCATCATGCAACTCCGATCCGAACCTGGCAAGATAACATCCAAATCCAACCTCCTCATCTTCTCAACAAGCTCTCTCTGCTGAGTTAGGAACATGAAGACTAGTCTCCTACTCAAAGCATCTGGAACCAAGTTCACATTACGAGGATGGTATTATAAACTGATGTCATAGTGTAAGCCCTATTTTCGGATTTTATTGTAATTTGTTTTCTTTTGATTATTGTATTTGGATTCCTTTATTATATTATATTTTGTATTTTCTTGGGTTCTTTTGTTCTCTCTTGATCGATCTGTATTTTTTTAGTTGGATTCTGTTCTCTTTGCAAATTTTGCTCTTTTTATTTTGAGTTTGGTTTGTTCTCCTTTATGTTCATCTCATCTCATTGCATTTATTTTTCTCTTTTTGGATCCAAAACCGATACCCAAAACCCACAAAATCTCAACCCAAAACCCAAATTCTTGATCCCTATATATATACCCTATTAATTAAACCCTAAATATTCCACCCACACTCTCTCTCCGGCATTTTCTCACTCCCCCATACCCTACCCTCTCCTTCTCTGTTTCATTGCACCCAAACCCAACCGAAACCCTACACCCCCTCCCGCTGCCATCTCCGATCGCCTTCCACCACCGTCACCACCATCATCATCCTCGTCTCCATCCATTCACCTTCATCGTCTCCGTCATACACCGTCATCATCCTTGTTTTTCTTGTTGAACCCAATCAACCGAGTTTCCTCATTGCCTTAACCCATCATCGTCGCCCTACCCGTCTCCTTGCACCCCACCATTGTTGCCGTCGTCCCTCACTGCTCCACCGAAGACCCTTAGCATCGCCGTTCGGTTCCCGATCGTTGCTGTCGTCGCCCCTCTGTTTCCAACCGAAAACAGAGCTCGCTTCGTCGAGGCTGCCGTCGCCGCCGTCGCTTCCCGACTGTGGTGTCGTCAACTTCGTCGTGGTGCCAACGTTGCTCCGCCCCCGCTGCAGTCGCCCTACAGTCTCACCGTGCTCTCTCTCTCTCCTTGCCGAGGTTGAAGAAAGTCGTTGATTGGTCGAGATCACTGTCCCGTGTTTTGGCATGGCAGATCCGAGATCGCTTTCCCTTGTTCGGTCCCGATCTGGTGTGTGGAGATCACTCGAGAGCTCTGAGTTGCTGTTGATTTGTTTGGTTGGATTTCTTCTTACGTGTTTCGCACATGTCTTTGGGATTTTTGCCCAAGATTCTGATCCCGTTATTCTTATTATTTGAATATGCAAATTAACAGGCAAGTCTCTTCTTGAATTAGCATTTTATTCTGTTCAAGTTTATTTGATCTTTGCAAGTAGATCCAGTCCCATTTGTTATCATACTGCTTTGACAATTCCGTTATGTTTATCGAGAATTTACACGAGCTAACCCGACATACTCTTAACATCGTGCCCTCTCTTTGATCTAAAACCTAATCCCTATTGTGTCATGCATATGCACATTTAAACAACTAGATTCATGTATAGGACTACTTGATAAATTGGACATGTTAATTTGTATGTGCTAGATTGAAGTTCATCGATGAATTGATACCATGTCTGTGATAAATGTATCTTAAACATAGAAATTTGTATGTTGACACCTAGGATTCACTTTGATTACCAATTTGCATGCTACATGTGCTTGTATGATTTATTCATTTCCTTTTTATGTTAAGTTAATTTCCGGACTGCTAGTTGTTTCATTTTAACCATGCTACTGTCATAATTTGAAATAACTTGCTGAATATAAATTGTAGCCCTGGAAGTCTAGATCACTTTTTCTTTTTGTGGATTTGAATTCTGATGTGTAGTTTGCAAGATATCATCATTTTAGTACAGCTATGTCATAAATTCCAGATTCACAAATGTATGCGTATCCTGCTGTTTCTTAATTTAGTTGACCATGCTAACAGTAAAATAAAACTCTGAAATAAATCTAGCTGGACCTAGAAATGTATAGGTATCACCCAAAATTTTTGTAGATTTTATTAATGAGTTCTCTGACCTGAAATAAATAGTTGAACACAACTTTCTGCATGCTACCTGAACATAAAACCTGAATAGAATAGAGTTTTCACCCTAGTTCCTGTATCTTTTATATGCCTTAATTATATTCGCTGGAACCGTGTGGAAGTCTACTTTCTAGACCTTTCGGAAGATTCAGATTTGCTATTTTTAGTGACCATAATCCATGTTTTAGTACAGCAAGGTCATGTTGTCCTGATTGTGTGAATTATGCTTATTTAATTTTTTGCCTTTTTCTTTGTCTGTAACACATAGAATTAGACACACTTAGTATTATGCAACATTGACACCCTCTTGCATGCTCACATAGAATGAAAATAAATTAATAAAAAGCCGGGATATCATAGATAGACTTGGTAGTGAATGATCGGAAACTGTACTCGGTCGGACCCTACTGCCTGACCTGTACTGATGGCCATAAAACACTACCTAACCTGAACATAAAACCACTGCCTGATAATTTCTATCCTTGAACATGAAACACTGATTACTAGGCTTAATACACGGACCGAGAACTCACCATCAGTCTAAAGCGTACACTGTGTGTTTGCGCCGAACTTGTGGAATGGGACGCAGTAGTACGTGCACTAGATAGGCTAATAAAATGATTAATAACCTGCATTTCCTGCTTGATCCTGACATCACTCATTACGTGTGTGATTTACTGTAGACCTTTGATATTTTGCCTACCTTTGCTTTGTTCTTTGTCCTTGACCATGTCCTTATTTTTTGATATTCATGCTTTCCTTTATCATCTGTTTTTTCTACTTGCTGCCCACGACTTGCTCTAAGGGCACTCTTTTCATTCATTTTAGATAAAGATTTTACAGGTGCTGAAGGATCTATTCTCGAAGGAATTGGTGAGCAATATTTCAAAAAATAAAACCAGTCTGCCCTGCTTAGATTTATTTGCTGCTAGTTTTATTTCTTGAATATTGTTATGACTTGTACTTTGTTTTGGGCTTTATGACCCGGAGTTTGTTTTGATCCCAGATATTGGATATTTATATTGTTGGATTATTTCATTTATTATTGGAATTTATCTTTGATTCATGTACTTTGTTTATTTCTTGCGTGGTTGTACTTTGTTGTTCAAATTGCTGAGTTAATCTGGTACAGCTTATGGATGGTGTTTACATCATTCGCTGGGCCTACATTACGTACTCGTGTTCCGTATTTTGGGAAGCAGGGCGTGATAAGTTTTTTAGTGGTATCAGAGCCCAGGGTTGAGTAATATATCAGTCAAATATGACTATCTTTACGAGGTTTGGCTTTGATTGATATATTAGTCACTGGACCTGCACTTGGGCCATTGCCACCTAGGCCTGGTACAGTAGAGGATTTCATGAGGCTGCACGCGAATAAGTTTTCGGGTACTGGGTCGTCGTTGGAGGCCGAGGAATGGCTTATTCGGACGGAGCAACTGCTGGTCGCCGCTCGTGTTGCCGAGGCGGATCGTATGGATGTGGTTCACATCCTATTGGTGGATCTCGCTCATATCTGGTGGCGGGTTGAATCCGAGAGGATGCCGCGACCCATTGTGTGGGCCACGTTCTCTGAAAGCTTCATGGCAAAGTTCTTTCCCTGTGTCACCAAGGCAAAGATGGAGCGACAATTTATTTCCTTAACTCAGGCCAGCTAGATAGTGTTCTTACATATCATTTGTTGTTGCCTACTTCACTTGTGACTGTATCAATTTGAGTATTATCTTGATCAGGGAAATTGTTTCGTAGACGAGTATGCTACAGAGTTTACTCGACTCAGTCGCTTCGCCCGTACCCTCGTTGCCACTGATGAGGCTCGGGCTAGTCGATTTCAGTCGGGCTTGAGTTTTCCCCTCCAGGACCATTTGGCTGCTCTTCGGCTTCGTGCTTATTCTGACGTTTTGGCTGCGGCTCAGATCCAAGAGCAGACTCTTAGCAGGTCTAGTTTTCCTCAGTGAACTGTTTTGCACCCTAATGCAGCTCGACCTTTTGGAGGACCTATTCGGAGTCCAGTTCTGCCCCCTCCCGGGAGAGCAGAGCCGTACGCACCTGTTGTCCCGAGGAATGTTGAGACTTGTGGCCGCTGCCATAAGACTGGGCATTCACAGCGAGACTGCAGGATGGCTAACTGACAGTGTTTAGTGTGTGGGAGCAGTAAGCATATGGTTTGTGATTGTCCGAGGAGCAGAGCTCCTACGCCGGTTGCTGGTGCTGCTCAGCTAGGAGCGCCGACTCGTAGTCAGGGTAGGCCGCCTCTTCCTCCACAGAGGCAAGTCTTTGATCAGAGGCGTATGGCTCTTGGAGGAGGTCAGGTTGGAGGTTGTGGTCAGGATTATAACCTGACAGCTGAGAAAGTGGAAGTTGCTGTTGGAGTGGTTGCAGGTATATCACAGTAGTTGTACTTTCTTTTCTTTATTTCTTTCTTTCAGTTTTCTGCATGTTATTTTTCCCTCCTTTGTACAGTTATTTGTGTATATATCCTGCTAGAACCTTATTCTTTGTTTGATCTTCTTCTAGGTGTGATTTTAGTCTCTCTCTTCCAGCTTATGTGTTGTTTGATTCGGGTGCTACCCACTCTTTCATTTCTTCTCAATTTTTCAATCAGCATGGTTTGGCTAGCGATGCTATGCCCGCAGCTTGGGACATCACCACAGGTGGAGGTGTCGTTGTCTGTTCTAGGGTTTGCAAACAGAGTCCGTTGCTGAATGGTGGTGTGGTTTTCTCGGCAGATTTGATTGTGATTCCCAATTCCGGTTTCGATGTCATTCTGGGCATTGACTGGTTGGGTGTTCCTATATTGTGATTGATTGTCGGGAGAAGAAGGTAACTTTCAGGCTCTCTAGTCAACCAGAATTTGTTTTCCATGCAGGTGAGACTCCATCAGGGTGTGTCAAGAACTCGATGGACCCCAAGATTGTTTCTCTTATGTCGCTGGGTTCTGATGGGGTTGTTGTACCCTTAGTTGTGCAAGACTTCCTTGATGTATTTCCTGAGGAATTGCCCAGTCTGTCGCTAGTCCGAGATGTGGAGTTCAGCATTGATGTTCAGCCAGGTATGGCTCCTATTTTCAAGTGTCCGTATCGTATGGAGCTGGTTGAATTGGCAGAACTGAAGGTGCAAGTTCAGGAGCTGCTTGATAAGGGTTTTGTCAGACCTAGTGTTTCACCTTGGAAAGCCCCAGTTCTGTTTGTCAGCAAGAAGGATGGAAGCCGCAGGCTTTGCATGGACTACAGGGAGTTGAACAATGTTACTGTCAAGAATCGGTATCCATTGCCGAGGATTGACGATTTGTTCTACCAACTGGGAGGTGCTTCAGTGTTCTTGAAGTTGGATCTTCGTTCCGGGTATCATCAAGTCAGGGTGAAGTCAGCGGATGTTCCGAAAACAGCTTTCCAAACGAGGTACGGGCATTACGAGTTCTTGGTGATGCCTTTCGGAGTGACTAATGCACCGACTGTGTTCATGAGTCTGATGAACAGGGTGTTTTCACCGTTCTTGGATCAGTTTGTCATGGTCTTCATCGATGACATATTGGTACGGAACATGGCAGATCATGCTGAGCATCTGAAGGTGGTTCTGCAGACCTTGAGGGAGAACCAGCTGTATGGAAAGCCCGATAAGTGTGAGTTTTGGCTGGATCAGGTTGCTTTTCTTGGCCACATTATTTCTGGTGCTGGTGTTTTTGTGGATCCGTCGAAGGTTTCTGCGGTCAAGGATTGGCCTGTTACGAAGTCTGTTGCTAAGGTACGGAGTTTCCTTAGTTTGGCTGGTTACTATCGGAAGTTCGTAAGGATTTCTCCAAGATCGCTGGACCCTTGACCAGTTTGACCAGGAAGGAGCAGAAGTTCGTATGGGATGAAGCTTGTGATGAAGCTTTTGCCAAGTTGAAGCATTGGCTGATGTCAGCGCCTGTGCTGACTATACCCGACAGTTCGGGAGGTTTTGTGATCCATTGTGATGCTTCGGGGAGAGATCTGAGAGGAGTGCTGATGCAGCGAGGCAGGGTTGTCGCTTATGCATTGAGTCAGTTGAAAGCTCATGAGAAGAACTATCCTACGCATGACAGCTGTGATTTTTGCCTTGAAGTTGTGGAGGCACTATTTGCTTGGGGATAGAGTTGAGATTTTCACAGATCACAAGAGCCTTAAGTATGTGTTCACACAGAAAGAGTTGAACATGAGGCAGAGGAGATGGCTGGAATTGATGGCAGACTTTGACATCAATTTGCAGTATCACCCGGGCAAAATAAATTCGGTGCTGGATGCTTTGAGTCTGAGGCCTACCGCTATGTTCTTCACTCAGAAGAAGGAACTAGTGGAGGACATGGGGAGGCTGGAGTTGGATGTGTTGCTTCCCAGATCAGATCGACAGCTTATGTTGTTGCAGTTGCAGTCTTCCTTGGTAGAGCAGATCAAGGCAGCCCAAGGGAGTGATCAGCAATTCCAGGAGTTTCAGAGTGAGGTAGAAGCTGGTTTGAGATCTGATTTGGTCGTCCATGCTAATTGGTCGCTTCAGTTTGGCTCTAGGTTGTGTGTACCTAGAGGAGAAATCAGGTGGAAGCTACTCGAGGAAGCTCATCGGTCCCCATATTCTATTCATCCTAGTGGTACCAAGGCAGCTTTTCTGGTGCCATGGTATTTAGTGAGATGTGGCTTGATTCGTTTCCTAGTGCTTCATCTATCAATAGGTGAAGGCGGAGCATCAGAGGACCGCAGCCCCTTCCTATCCCTGAATGGAAGTGGGAGAATATTACGATGGACTTTGAGACAGCTTTGCCGAGGAGTCCTAAAGGTCATAATGCTATCTGGGTGATAGTGGATCGGCTAACGAAGTGTGCTCACTTCATTCCTTTCCGTGTGGGCCAGTCCCCTGAGAGTTTGACCGAGCAGTACATTTAGGAGGTTGTTCGTCTGCATGGAGTTCCTGTCAGCATCGTATCGAATAGAGATACGAGGTTCAGATCTCTGTTCTGGGAGAGTTGGCAGAAGAGCTTGGATACTAAGTGGAGCTACAGTACAGCATTCCATCCTCAGACGGATGGGTAGTCAGAAAGGACAATTCAGACCCTAGAAGATATGTTGAGATCCTGCGTTCTTCAGTTTGGAGGTTCGTGTGAGGATCATCTTCACTTGGCCAAGTTCTCTTATAATAACAGTTACCAGGCGAGTCTCAAGGCTACTCCATTCGAAGCTTTGTATGGGCACAAGTGTAGATCACCAGTCTGTTAGGATGATATCGGCAAGAGGAAGTATTTCGGCCCTGAGTTGATCACCAAGACAGTTGATGCCGTGGCTCAGATCCGCAAGCATTTGCAAGCCGCTTAGGATCGGCAGAAGAGGTGGGCTGACTGTCATCGGAGACCTCTAGAGTTTGAGGCAGGCGAGCATGTGTTCCTCAAGGTTTCTCCTTGGAAAGGTGTTATCCGTTTCGGCGGTGGAGGCAAGTTGAGTCTTCGATTCATCGGTCCATTTGATATTGTGGAACGTGTGGGCAAGGTAGCTTACAGGCTCACACTACTGCCAGCTTTAGCAGGTGTCCATGATGTATTCCATGTTTCTCAGCTCAGGAAATACATCAGAGATGATAGTCATGTGGTTGACTACTCAGACTTGGCTGTGAGGCCGGATTTGTCCTGTGAAATTCGACCAGTCTCTATCTTAGACCGTCGAGAGAAGGTGCTAAAGAATAGAGTCATCAAGTTGGTCTGAGTTTCTTGGGATCCTTGCTCGCCAGGGGAGTCTACTTGGGAGTTAGAGGAAGCGATTCGGGAGAGGTTTCCTTATTTGTTTGAGTAGTGCTTGTTTTGCTTTGTTTTGTTTTGTTGTTTCGGGGTTTGCCCTATGTACCTCTTGTATAAATTTCGAAGACGAAATTCTTCTTATAAGGTGGGTAGGATTTGTAAGCCCTATTTTCAGATCTTATTGTAATTTGTTTTTTTATTATTGTATTTGGATTCCTTTATTATATTATATTTTGTCTTTTCTTGGGTTTTTTTGTTCTCTCTTGATCGATCTGTGTTCTTTTAGTTGGATCCTGTTCTCCTTGCAAATTTTGCTCTTTCTATTTTGAGTTTTATTTGTTCTTCTTTATGTTCGTCTCATCTTATTGCATTTATTTTTCTCCTTTTGGAGCAAAAAACGATACCCAAAACCCACAAAATCTCAACCCAAAACACAAATTCTTGATCCATATATATATATATATATATATATATATATATATATATATATATATATATATACCCTATTAATTAAACCCTAAATATTCCACCGTCTCTCTCTCTCTGCCATTTTCTCTCTCCCCGATCCCTTACCCTCTCCTTCTCTGTTTCATTGCACCCAAACCCAACCGAAACCCTACACCCCCTCCTGTTGCCATCTCCGATCGCCTTCCACCACAGTCACCACCATCATCATCCTTGTCTCCATCCCCTTGCCTTCATCATCAGGGTGGGTAGAGGCCCCCCCTTGGCTTGATCTATGGCTTCAAACCGTGGGATAAAAAATGATCTACCAATAGGGTCCATAATGAATCCTATTTATCCAACAATAAACAACGGAATTTTCTCCGTCATACCCCGTCGTCATCCCCGTTTTTCTCGTCGAACCCAATCCACCGATTTTCCTCGTCGCCTTAACCCATCGCCGTCGCTCTACCCGTCTCTGTGCACCCCACCATTATCGCCACCTTCCCTCACCGCTCCACTGAAGACCCCTAGCATCGTCGTTCGGTTCCTGATCGCCGCTGTCGTCGCCCCTCTATTTCCAACCGAAAACAGAGCTCGCTTTGTCGAGGCTACCATCACCGTTGTTGCTTCCCGATCGTGGTGCCGTCGACTTTGCCGTGGTGCCGACGTCGCTCGGCCCCCGCTGCAGTCACCCCAAAGTCTCGTCGTGCTCTCTTTCTCTCTCCTTACCGAGGTTGAAGAAGGTCACCGATTGGTCGAGATCGCTGTCCCGTGTTTTGGCACAGCAAATCCGAGATCGTTGTCCCGTGTTCGATCCCGATCTGGTGTGTGGAGATCACCCGAGAGCTCTGAGTTGCTATTGATTTGTTTGTTTGGATTTCTTCGCACGTATTTCGCACGTGTCTTTGGGATTTTCGCCAGAGATTCTGATCCCGTTATTCTTATTATTTGAATCTGCAAATTATCAGGTAAGTCTCTTCTTGAACTAGAATTTTATTCTGTTCAAGTTTATTTGATCTCTGCAAGTAGATCCAGTCCCATTTGTTATCATACTGCTTTGACAATTCCGTTAAGTTTATCGAGGGTTTACACGAGCTAACCCGACATACTCTTAACATCGTGTCCTCTCTTTGATCTAAAACCTAGTCCCTATTGTTTCATGCATATGCACTTTTAAACAATTAGATTCATGCATAGGACTACTTGATAAATTGGACATGTTAAATTGTATGTGCTAGATTGAAGTTGATCGATGAATTGATACCATGCCTGTGATAAATGTATCTTAAACTTAGAAATTTGTATGTTGACAACTAGGATTCACTTTGATTACCAATTTGCATGCTACATGTGCTTGTATGATTTATTCATTTCCTTTTTATGTTAAGTTAATTTCTGGACTGCTAGATGTTTCATTTTGAATTAGATTTTTAACCATGCTACAGTCATAATTTGAAATAACTTGCTGAACATAAATTGTAGCCCTGGATGTCTAGATCACTTTTCCTTTTTGCAGATTTGAATTCCGATGTATAGTTTGCAAGATATCATTATTTTAGTATAGCTGTGTCATAAATTCCAGATTCACAAATGTATGCGTATTCCACTGTTTCTTAATTTACTTGACCATGCTAAAAATAAAATACAAATCTGAAATAAATCTAGCTGGACCTAGAAATGTATAGGTATCACCCAAAATTTTTGTAGATTTTATTAATGAGTTCTCTGACCTGAAATAAATAGTTGAACACAACTTACTGCATGCTGCCTGAACATAAAACCTGAATAGAATAGAGTTTTCACCCTAGTTCCTTTATCTTTTATATGCCTTAATTATATTCGCTGGAACCGTGTGGAAGTCTAATTTCTAGACCTTTTGGCGGATTCAGATTTGCTATTTTTTAGTGATCATAATACATGTTTTAGTACAGCAAGGTCATGCTATCCTGTTTGTGTGAATTATGCTTATTTAATTTTTTGCCTTTTTCTTTGTCCGTAACACATAGAATTAGACATACTTAGTATTATGCAATATTGACACCCTCTTGCATGCTCACATAGGATGAAAATAAATTAATAAAAAGCCGGGGTATCATGGGTAGACTTGGTAGTGAACGATCGGAAATTGTACTCGGTCGGGCCCTACTGCCTGATCTGTACTGATGGCCATAAAACACTACCTAACCTAAACATAAAACACTGCCTGATAATTACTGTCCCTGAACATGAAACCCTGATTACTAGGCCGAGTACACGGACCGAGAACTCACCATCAGTCTGTTTGCGCCAAACCTGTGGAATGGGACGCAGTAATACGTGCACTAGATAGGCTAATAAAATGATTAATAACCTACATTTCCTGCTTGATCCTGAAAACACTCATTACATGTGGGATTTACTGTTGACCTTTGATATTTTGCCTGTCTTTGCTTTATTCTTTGTCTTTGACCATGTCCTTGTTCTTTGATATTCATGCTTTCCTTTATCCTTTGTTTTCTCTACTTGCTGCTCACGACTTGCTCTAAGGCACTCTTTGCTTTCTTTTTAGATCAAGATTTTTCATGTGCTGAAGGATCTATTTCCGAAGGAATTGGTGAGCAACTTTTCTAAAGATGGAACCAGTCTACGCTGCTTAGATTTATTTGCTGCTAGTTTTATTTCTTGAATATTGTTATGACTTGTACTTTGTTTTTGGCTTTATAACCCGGAGTTTTTTTTGATCCCAGATGTTGGATATTTATATTGTTGGATTATTTCATTTATTATTAGAATTTATCTTTGATTCATGTGGTTATATTTCTTGCGTGGTTGTACTTTGTTGTTCATATTGCTATGTTAGTCTGGTACAGCTTATGGATGGTATTTATATCATTCGCTGGGCCTAAATTACGTACTCGTGTTCTGTATTTTGGGAAGCGAGGCGTGACACATAGTCAGCCATCAACTCTAATTATCGCCTCTGCCTCATGTTCAACTACTTCTGAGTGAACACATACTTAAGACTTTTGTGGTCAGTGAAGTTCTCCACTCGGTTTCCAAGCCGATAATACCTCCATAACTTCAAAGCTAAGATCCCCTCAGCCAACTCCAAATAATGGATAGGATAGTTCTTCTCGTGTGGCCTTAACTTTCTGGATGCATAAGCAACAACTTGACCCTTCTGCATCTACAATGCACCTAGGCCCTTGCCAGAAGCGTCACAGTGAACCACAAATCCACCCGAACCATCCAGAATAGTCAACACAGGCACTGATGTCAACCGGCTCTTCAACTCTGCAAAAGCTCCACTACAAGCTGCATCCCAGAAAAACTTCTGATCTTTCCTAGTCAACTTAGTCAATGGACCAGCTATCTTCGAAAAGTCTTGGACGAACTTCCGATAATACCCGGCCAAACCATGGAAACTTCTCACTTCCGAAGCTAACTTAGGAACAGGCCAATCCTTGACCGCAGAATTCTTGGATGGATCGACAGTGATACCATCGCCTAAGATAATGCGCCCCAAAAGGTAACTCGATCAAGCCAGAACTCACACTTGCTGAGTTTCCCATAGAGCTAATTCTCCCTCAAGGTTTGCAGAACCGACCTCAGATGATCAACATGATCCTTCTGATTCTGAGAATACACCATAATGTCTTCTATGAAGACCACCATGAATCTTTCCAGAAATTAAGAGAAAACCATGTTCATTAGAATCATGAATACTGCTAGCGCATTCGTGACTCTAAAGGCATCACTAGGAACTCATAGTGCCCGTATCTGGTCCTGAACGCAGTCTTCTGTACATCAGCTACCTTCACCTTCACTTGGTGATAACCAGAGAGAAGATCCAACTTCGAAAAGACAGCAGCTCCACCCAATTGATTAAACAAATCATCAATAATGGGGAGCGGATACCGGTTCTTCACTGTAACACTGTTCATCTCACGGTAATCCATGCACAGACGACAACTCACGTACTTCTTGCTGACAAACCAGACAAGAACACCCCACGGGGACACACTGGGCTTGATGAAAATCAAATCCAATAATCCTTGGACCTATACCTTCAGCTCTGCTAACTCAACTGGTGCCATCTAGTAAGGACTCTTTGATATCAGCGCAGTACCAGGCTAAACATCAATACTGAATTCCACATCCCTATCCGAGGGAAGTCCAGGCAACTCCTCAGGAAACACATCCAGAAAATCCCACACAGCAAGAGGCGCAGCCTCACAGCCTGAATGCAACTCCATTGCACAACCAGCATCGACAACGACTTCCTGAGCACGCCCAAGGGATAACTCCCCAGCATGGAACTCAAACTCCTCACGGCCTGGCATCCTGAAAACATCCTTCTTCGCTCGATAATCAATGATCGCGTGGGTCTCACCCAGCTAATCCATGCCGAGAATCACATCAAATCCTGAACTGCCAATCACAATCATATCTGCTCTGAAATCAGCGTCCCAATCACCACGAGACTCTGCTTGCACTCCAGGAAAAAAATGACAACACCGCCACCTGTGGTGATATGCCAAGAAACCAACAACTCACTGCACTCCAACTGATGCTGATCCACGAAGTGGGAAGAGACGAAGGAATGGGTTGCCCCGGAATAAAAAAGAACACGCGCTTGAACAGAATGAACAAGAATAACACCTAAGATAGAGCTAAACAAGAGAAAAGATGAACATATGAAAGATAACCAAGGAATATGAAAAAAAATGATGCAGAAGATAATATGAAGAAAGATGCAAGAGAATAAATGAAACAAGGAACAAATAACAGAACAACAAAAGAAAATACAAAGTAATACCTGCAATGACTTCTTCCGCTATCTGAGCTTCCTCCATTGTCAAGTTGAAAGCCTGACCTCTCCCTGGAGTAGCGGTCCTCCAACCGACGATCTGACGCTAAGGGGGAAGTGGTCGTCTAACCTGAATACGGACTGGTGTGACTGCGACCTAGTCGTGCCTCCTCCGAGGACAATCTCGAAGCAATTGGTCAACAACACCACAATCGAGATAACAGCAGTTGGCCTGCCAGCAATCCTTGCGCAAATGCCCACGGGTCTGGCAAAAGTCGCAAACAACATCCCTCCGTGGAGGAGCAGGACGGTAGGGAGCTATCCTGACGGCAAGGACCGGAGCTGGCCTCCTGATTGGACCTCCAGTAGGCCTGGCAACAATAATAGTGGGGAACTGCACAACCCACTGAGAAGGGGTCTCCCGAGCTTGAGTCTGCTTTGTCGCTCGAGCTGCCTCCAAGGCTTCCGCATAGGTACGAAGATGATGGGCGGCCAATTGTACCTGAATACCCTGATCAACACCCAAAAGGAACCTCTGAGCACGATCCTCCTCATTCGCCACCAAGGTGGTAGCGAAGCGGCTAAGCCTGGTGAACTCTGCGGCGTACTCGTCTATGGATCTAGAGCCCTATTCAAAGAAGAACTTGGTGTTACAATATTACATATATAATATGTAACAAAATCTCAAAACATGGCACTAATAAATCAACCATATAACCAACCAACCAACCTGCTTCAGGGCAAGAAATTAATGCTCCATTTCTACCCGGGTGATGTGCTGGTAGAATTTCTGCAGGAAGCTTTGAGCGAAATTGGCCCAAGTAATAGGATGCTCCAGCCTCTCAAATTTTTCCCTCCACCAGATGTAACGCCCCGATTTCCATATACTGGGAAACCGTGACATGAGCCAAGACATTTCCTTCAATAAGTCACAAAACACAGAAAACAGGAAAATTTAAAACTTTTTATTAACTCAATATTACAGGCCGAATGTTCCCATTAATACACTAGATTACATTAGAGTATACATGAAATAGTTATTACAGCGGAAATTAAAACTTGACGTTGACTCCTCACTTTGCTTGTCTTGAGTCCTCCTGAATCTTGCACCTGTATTTTTGCGGTCCAGTACCTATGGAAGTGGGGACGTCAGTATTCACTGACGTTTTAAGGGCTGATCATATAGCAACGGATCTCCAAATAATATATATACAACCATAGTAAAATATGTCGGTGTAGTTTAAGTGTTCGTGAGTGCAATGATTAGAATCTAACAAATGTCAATCAAACTGGAATACCAATGCACTGTCAACTAAACTAGAACACTAACGTACTGTCGACTAAACTAGAATACTAATGCACTGTCAACTAAGCTAGGATACTAATGCCATGTCAACTAAACTAGGATGCTCATGTTCTAATATCAGCAAGTCTCCGAAGCAACATGCAGCCCATACTACATGCGACCACATCTCAAGCCGTTTCTCCATATATAAGGATTTGAACCTGCGTTATGAACTCTAATTGCACTCAACCTATTCCTGACACCTACACGTGGCTAATGAGGTTGCAGGCGTGGTTAAGTCCCACTATTGCATTTCGCCAGTGGTGTCTATGTTCGCCACTGCGACCCGGCCAACCGGACCTCTCTCATAATAGACGAACCCATCGTATTGGGCGTCATTCCAAAATCAAACTATAGGGTTTTGCAAGCGCAGGGCAGCACGAAGCCTACCCTATGGCACCCTCTGGGGTATCACAAGCGCAGGACTGCACAATGCATCCTGTGGCACCCCCAGCCACGGTACTTCAGGAATTAACAGCGCGAGATACGCAACCTGTGTCCTCAACTTGTGAGACGGCACTGTACATATCCCTTTGACAGGAAGGCGCAACCCAATAACACCACCTAGTCTGCCTCCAGGGACGAGTTAGTCATAAGGTGCCCCTTACAACCGACTCCTCTCTTCCGGCAAGGGTCTATGTAATGATTTTATAAGTCACTACCCTAATGATGTCACTATCCTCATGCGATCTCCTATAATTTCCAACTTGGATTATTATGGTCCGACTCGTGGTCACTCGATCCAAGACTCTGGTAATAAAATCCCTCTCACTCATCCCTACCCCTAACTCGGATTCTACCAACACTCTCGGCCCACGGTCAACCTACATCGGTTAAAATCCGTCGACGTCCGAGGTGAGATCTATCCATTTTACTCTAAGGGGGTAGGATGTTGTCTTGATGGTCGATGACCCTTAGGGTAATTGAATACCCTAAACTTAGCTTCTTATCAAGCTACAACTATTAGAACTTCTCAACCCTTATTACTATGAATGAAGGGTGCTCATATGCCATGGTTCCACTAAATTAGAACCCACTCGATGAGAATCCATGGGTTCTCTTCCTAACCCACATAAACATCGATACCTATCCTCATGCAACTAGGATGCTATACTATGCCGTCCAAGCATGTATGGTGCCTTACTAATATCAACTACAACAAGGTAGTTATGACTACAATTTTAACATGGCTCTTTCTTATTATTTTGCCTATGGCAATTCAATCATAGCATGCAATTGCAAGCATCAATCTATGACAATTAATCATGGCATATATGACATAACCATTAACTCACAATGCTCTTAATTATGAAACGATTTAGCATGCTCTTGTAACAAGTCTTAAGCATGGATATATAACTAGTATGAACATACAATCATCCCAAGGCATGGTAGGCATTTTTTATTTAAATCCTACAACACTCTAAACATAATAGATTAAACTAGATATGGTAGGGAATTCTTAGAATGAATCCTACAACATTCTAAGCAAAATAGATTGCACTAAGCATGGTAGGAATTTCTTAGAATGAATCCTACAATATTCTAAGCAAAATAGATTGAACTAAACATGGTAGGAATTTCTTAGAATGAATCCTACAACATTCTAAGCAAAATAGATTGAACTAAACATGGTAGGAATTTCTTAGAATGAATCCTACAACATTCTAAGCAAAATAGATTGAACTAAACATGGTAGGAATTTCTTAGAATGAATCCTACAACATTCTAAGCAAAATAGATTGAACTAAACATGGTAGGAATTTCTTAGAATGAATCCTACAACATTCTAAGCAAAATAGATTGAACTAAACATGGTAGGAATTTCCTAGAATGAATCCTACAACATTCTAAGCATAATTAGACTAATCTAAACATGGTAGGAATTTTAGAATCAATCCTACAACATTCTAAGCAAAAATAGACTAATCTAAACATGGTAGGATTTTTAGAATCAATCCTACAATATTTTAAGCAAAAATAGACTAATCTAAACATGGTAGGAATTTTAGAATCAATCCTACAACATTCTAAGCATAATTAGACTAATCTAAACATGGTAGGAATTTTAGAATCAATCCTACAACATTCTAAGCATAATTAGACTAATCTAAACATGGTAGGGATTTTAGAATCAATCCTACAACATTCTAAGCAAAAATATTACTTCTAAACATGATAAATATTTTTAGAAGGGATCCTACAACATTTGAAGCATGACTATTGCTTCTAAACATGATAAATATTTTTAGAAGGGATCCTACAACATTTGAAGCATGACTATTGCTTCTAAATATGATATAATAAATTCCACATCTACTATTACTACTTTAATGGAAACATACACATCTACTATTGCTATTTAAATTGAAGCATACATATCTACTACTACTACAACTTTATTAGAACATATATACCTACTACTACTACTATGAACATCAATTAAAATTTAGCATAAACATCTACAACTAAATTACTACAAAAAAGAGATCTTTATTAGCATAGGTTTCTTACTAGTGGACATAAAAGAGATCTTTTTGATCTTTTTACAACTAGTGTTTAAAAAGAAAAGATCTTTTTATTAATTTATTTTACCACTAGTGATTTAGCTAGTTTCTTTTTCATACTTTAAGATTAAAACTAAACAATAATACAACAAGTAAGAACACTCCATTTTTGGGTTTAATCAACATATGTTCTCTTTTTAGTCCAAGGTTCAACATAGGTCCTACAACCCAAATGGTTGTAAACAAATTCATATGCCTTATGTATGGTTTCACATTCAAGTCCTACAACCTTACATGGTTGTATGCAAAAGTTTATGTGCATGTATCCTTTTAGTCCAAGTAGTTAACTCTTTATCATACAACAACAAACAAAAGAACTCTTTTTAGATGGTTCATACTACAACATACAATATAAGATTTCACATAATAACCACACCAAAAAAAGAAAGGTAAACAGGAGGGTAAGAAGAAGAAGAACATCAAAAACCATCTTTCAAATAACAAACAAACAAACAAATAATCAAACACAAACCTAGGAGCACCCCCACCTTGTTTCTTTCCTTGATGGAAGAACTAAACTATCCTCCTTCTTTTACCTAGAACTCTTATCAACCTACAAATAAAAACTCTCAAGTTAGATCACTCATTCTTTCCTTTCTTTCTTTCTTTTCCTTTCTTTCTAAAATGAAACCATGGTGAAGGAAGGGGGTATTTATAGGAGGAGAGAAGTGTGGATATTGCAATGTGCACCCACACAATTTCACAAAAACCCCTCCTTCTTTTTGGGGCCGGTTTCATCTAGTGGAGGGAGTGGTGAGGTGGAGGTATGGTGAGGGTATGGGTCTTTGGTGAGGTGGAGGGTAATGTGGAGGAGAGAGTGTTCTAGAAGGATTATTAACTCTTATGTCTTTGTAACCCTAGGTTTAGCTACAACAATTCTTAATTATCCACTAGATTGCCATGGCTAAAAGATAGCACAATGGGGAAAGAAAAATAAAATAATCAAGTAGTCATACGTTAATAAAATAATATTATTAATAGTCGATCGGGATATTACAATAATCCCTCCTTAGAATAGTTCTGTCCTCAGAACTGTACTAAGTGGGGCAAGGAGAAACAACGATACTCAAAATAACTCGGGAAAAGAGAGCTTCATCTGGCTTTCTGTCTCCCAAGTGGCTTCTTCCACGAGTTGGTTCCTCCAGAGAACCTTGACCATTGGAATAGTCTTGTTTCTTAGTACTTTATTCCGACGATCGATGATTTTCACCGGCCGCTCCTTATATGTAAGGTCCACTTGTAGGTCTTCAGGGACATCTGGCAGCTGGTGACTTGGATCTGGTACATATTTCTTCAGCATTGAAATGTGGAATACATCATGTACCTGGGACAATTCGGCTGGTAGCTCTAGTTTGTATGCCGTCTTCCCGATCCTTTTCAAAATTTGGTAGGGTCCAATATATCTTGGTGCTAGTTTGCCGCCTCTTCTGAATCTGACCACTCCCCTTGTAGGTGAGACCTTCAGGAATACCGAATCACCTTCCTCGAATTCTAGGTCTCGCCGGCGGTTGTCAGCATAGCTTTTCTGTCTGGTTTGTGCTGCTTGCATCCTTTTTCTGATTAGTTCTATCTTTTCGGACGTTTGTTGCACTATTTCAGGTCCGAACATTTGTCTTTCACCTACTTCAAACTAGCACACAGGGGTCCTGCATCTCCTTCCATACAACGCTTCATATGGAGCCATCCCAATACTTGCTTGGTAGCTGTTGTTATATGCAAACTCTACCAATGCTAAATATTGTTCCCAGCTCCCTCCGAAGTCCATTATGCACGCCCTTAGCATGTCCTCGAGAATTCTGTTAACTCTTTCTGTCTGCCCATCTGTTTGCGGGTGGAAAGCGATGCTAAAATCTGGTCTCGTCCCCAAGGCCTCTTGCAGACTCTGCTAAAATCGGGACGTAAACCTGGCATCCCGGTCAGAAACAATTGATACTGGCACCCCATGTAGCTTCACAATGCTCTCTATATAGACTTCTGCCAGCTTTTCTACCGACCAAGTTGTCTTTACTGGGAGAAAATGTGCGGACTTTGTCAAGCGATCCGCTATTACCCAAATCGAGTCGTTCCCTTTTGAACTTCTGGGCAGTCCCGTGATGAAATCCATGCTGATGTTCTTCCATTTTCATTCTGGAATGGGTA
Organism: Hemerocallis citrina; assembly: GCA_017893485.1. NCBI lineage: Eukaryota > Viridiplantae > Streptophyta > Magnoliopsida > Asparagales > Asphodelaceae > Hemerocallis > Hemerocallis citrina. The sequence goes on from CM030359.1 coordinate 257,367,225, forward strand.
GGGGCTGTAGCAGACCTCCTGTTCTCTGGTTCTCTGCTTTGACTTTCTGACACGTAAGGCATTTGGCCACAAATTCTGCCACATCTCGCTTCATCCCAGCCCACCAAAAATGTTGTTTTATATCCTTATACATCTTTGTGCTTCCTGGGTGGACTGTGAGTAAGGTGGAGTGTGCTTCCCTCATGATATCTCCCCGCAACTCGTCGATTTTTGGCACACACAACCTGCTCCCAAGCCAAAGCGACCCTTCCTTTATACTGAACTCTGGGGCTTTACCTTTGTTGACTAGCTGCTTTTGTGCTTCAATCCCTGCATCACCCCATTGAGCCTTCTTGACTTGGTCATTCAGACTCGGATGAAGCTCTAGATTTACCAAAATGGCGCTTAAATCTTCAACAACTAGTTCAATGCCGGCTTGTTCGATCTCCTCTCGTAGCTCGCGTCTTATCATGGTGAGCATGGCTACAATTCTTTTTCTGCTGAGCGCATCGGCCACGACATTGGCTTTTCCTGGGTGATATAAAATTTCTGGTCTTATGTCTTCCAGAACCTCCAACCATCGCCTTTGCCTGAGATTCAAATCCTTTTGTTGGTAGATATACATCAGGCTTTTGTGGTCGGTAAACATTTCCACCTTCGATCCATAGACATAATGCCGCCACAATTTCAGAGCAAAGATTATCGCGGCCAATTCCAAGTCATGTGTCGGGTAATTCTTCTCGTGAGGTCGAAGTTGCCTGGATCTGTATGCTATGACTCTTCCTTCTTGCATTAGAACACATCCGAACCCCAAAAGTGAAGCATCACTGAAGATTACGTATCCCTTGTCTGGTTGAGGCAGAACCAAAACTGGTGTAGTAATCAGTCTGTTCTTTAGCTATTGGAAACTATCTTCACACTTCTCAGTCCAATCAAAACTTACGTTCTTCTTGGTCAGGGCAGTAAGTGGTACGACAATTCTGGCATAGTTCTGGATGAACTTCCTGTAGTACCCTGTCATGCCTAAGAAGCTTCTGACCTCCTTCACAGTTCTCGGCTAAGGCCAATCTTTTACTGCTTCTATCTTCTGCGGGTCTGTAGCCACTCCCTCCTTAGAAAGGACATGGTCCAAGAAGGCCACTTCTGACTTCCAGAATTCGCATTTCGTCAGTTTGGCGTATAGCTGGTGCTCTCGTAGCTTGGTCAATACTGCAGTTAGATGCTCAGCATGGTCCTCTTCTGCTTTTGAATATACCAAGATGTCGTCTAGGAAGACAACCACGAAGGAATCGATGAATGGTCGCAAGATGCGGTTCATCATGTCCATGAAGATTGCTGGAGCGTTTGTCACCCCGAATGGCATTACTAAAAACTCGTAATGACCATGCCGAGTCCGGAATGCAGTCTTGGGTATATCTTCTTCTCTGACCTGAACTTGATGATAGCCTGAACGCAAATCGATCTTTGAAAATACAGCTGCTCCCTGAAGCTGATCAAACAGGTCATCGATCCTGGGAATGGGGTACTAATTCCGAATAGTCACCTTGTTCAATTTCCGATAATCGATGCACATTCTCGAGGTTCCATCCTTCTTCTTTACTAGTAGCACAGGTGCTCCCCAGAGGGAGGCACTTGGCCTGATAAACCCTCTCTGTAGCAGTTCTTCAATTTGCTCCTTTACTTCCTTCTGCTCTACTGGTGCCATTCGATAGGGTGTTTTTGACACTGGTGCGCTGCCTGGCTGGATAGTAATGCTGAACTCGACATCCCTGCGCGGTGGGAGTCCAGGTAATTCTTCCAAAAATATGCGGGGAAATTTTCGTACGATCAGTATCGCCTTGACTTCACTTGGCACCAGTACCTTAGTTGCTGCTGTAAGAATTTCTGCGTTCTGTTTCTTCCTTCCTTGGAACACAAGCTCCGGCCCTCCGGGTGGGGTAATGGTTACCCTCTTTTCCTTGCAATCGATGCTAGCCTTATGCCTGGCCATCCAGTCCATCCCGATAATTACGTCTGTCCCTACAAAGCCCAATTCTAGTAACTCTATTCTCAGGGTCTTTCCGCCAATCAGGAGATTGCATCCCTTGTAGCATGAATTTGCAGGGAGGGTTGCTCCCGATGGGGTACCCACCAACAACACTGATTCCGGAGTTGCCTCCTGGGTGCATTTCAGCTTCTTGGAGAATGTTCCAGACACGAAGGAATGTGATGACCCACTATCAAACAAAACAGTTGCCTGGATTTCATTTATATTAATCCAACCTGTTTACAAAAGTGGTTACATCGATACTTATCTTATGCCAAAATATTCAAAATACTACAAAAGCTTAACCATACTCTTTCACCTACCGGTGATAACTCCCTCGTCTTCATTGGCGTCTTCTTCTGTGAGCGCAAATACTTTCCCCTGGCGGTTTATCCCCTTCCTGCTGGCCCTGGGAGCCGGCCCACTGTTGCCCCTGTGAAGTTGGGGACAGTTTGGCCGAACATGGCCAACCTTCCCGCAATTGTAGCAGGTGCGGGCATCACTCTGAGGGTTCCCATTCTTGGGGCATTGGTTCCTGAAATGCCCTGGCTCACCACATGTAAAACAGTTCCCTGTCTTGATGTTGCTGGTGCTGCTAACCTTCTTCTGAAATTTTTGGTTCCCACCCTGGTTTCTGAATCCTGACGCTGGTGCATGCCTCTTTCCCTTGTTCCATCTTCCAGTGTTTTCTTGCAGTTCAGGCCCCTTATTCATGTCTAACTCCGTCGTAGCTGCTCGACGGACTAGCTTCTCGAACCTCCGGATGCAAAGCGGTATCATCTTGGTCCTAAGTGCTGGCTTAAGCCCTTGCTCAAACCTCTTGGTCTTTTTAACTTCATCTTGTACCATTTCCGGAGCATAGCGGGAAAGCTGGGTGAACTTGGTCTCATATTCTCGGACCGTCATGCTTCCCTGCTTTAGGTTGTGGAACTCCATGGCTTTTTCCTCTTGCACGTCTAGTGGGAAATAGTGTTGCCTAAATTCTGCCAGAAAATCCTCCCAGGTAATGGGCCCTTCGCCCATGCCTCTCTTTACTGATTACCACCAGACTCCGGCATCTTTTTCTAGCAGAACGCTGGCTAACCTGATCTTGCTATCTTCTGGCGTCAACATCACCTCAAACACTGTCTCGACTTGACGAATCCAGTCGTCAGCCACTGTCGGGTCTGCCTTGCCTTCAAAAACAGGCGGCCTCATCCTTCGGAATGATTCGACCATCTTAACAGGGTCGGTAGCTGCTGCTCCCCGATTACCTTCGGGTGCTCCTGGTTGCTGCACATGGTTTTGGCTTGCTTCTGCGAGGTCACCCAAGGCCTGGTACATACGAGCAAATTCTGTCTCCAAATCAAGACCTGTACCATTGCCTCCACTGCCCTCGCCTTCCAGATTGTCGGTCCTACCACTCCTGGTCCTGCGTGACATCTGGCAGAAGAGAGTAACGGAATACACAGGGCATCATACTTGTTACAAAAATAACATTCATTCAATTTATCATGCATATAAGATTTGCAGAAAACATAAAGCTAACTTCATTATATCATAACCCCAGGTCTTACATAGCCAATACCTTCCTTACATTTATATCTCACAGTAGGAAGCAAAATACCCAAAATAACAAAATAGCCTAGGGCGCCTAACTACCTAGTTAGTACTATTAGAGGTCCCGTGCCCTTCACCAGGTGGTGCCAACAGTGCAAGTAGCTGTGAAACCTGTGCCTGCAGCTCCGCGCATTTGCGCTCCAGGCGCGCAAATTGCACACGGTGGGTGTGTTTCAGGATTACTATCTTGCGGTCTGCCCTTGTCCTTGCCCTCCTTAACTCCGCTATTTCTTTCTCATTGTTGAGGACTACGAACTCACAGGAGTCCATTCTGTTTTCCAGGCAGACATGGCACCATCCCCATGTTTCCAGATCCTGAAAGACCTGGTCGAAAGGTTGCTGTACTGGGTTAGGCGGGGGAGGTGGTGGCGGTGGTGCTGGGTTATGGCCATTGGCAGGGGCACCCCCTGCTGCGGCAGCTGCGGTGCCTCCATTGGCCAATCCTACTCCAACCGGTGACTCGTCCCCATCTGTGAGGGGTTCCAAGTCCGAGCCCACCTCGATTGCAACTCCGTGTGTCACTCCATTTCCTGGGGGAACTGCTCCGTTCGACATCCTGTATGGAGTGGATACGGAAATTAGCATAGATATAGAACATCATAATACATAAGTTGAAGGAACAACAATATGAATTATAATTGTCTACAACCACCTAAAAGGAAGCCTAACCCCTACGACGTTCCTAAGTGTATTTTCCTTCTATGTTTGGACTATAAATTGAAGTCGACTCTGATACCACTCTGTAACGCCCCGATTTCCATATACTGGAAAACCGTGACATGAGCCAAGACCTTTCCTTCAATAAGTCACAAAACACAGAAAACAGGAAAATTTAAAACTTTTTATTAACTCAATATTACAGGCCGAATGTTCCCATTAATACACTAGATTACATTAGAGTATACATGAAATAGTTATTACAGCGGAAATTAAAACTTGACGTCGACTCCTCACTTTGCTTGTCTTGAGTCCTCCTGAATCTTGCACCTGTATTTTTGTGGTCCAGTACCTATGGAAGTGGGGACGTCAGTATTCACTGACGTTTTAAGGGCTGATCATATAGCAGCGGATCTCCAAATAATATATATACAACCATAGTAAAATATGTCGGTGTAGTTTAAGTGTTCGTGAGTGCAATGATTAGAATCTAACAAATGTCAATCGAACTGGAATACCAATGCACTGTCAACTAAACTAGAACACTAATGTACTGTCGACTAAACTAGAAATTTAATGCACTGTCAACTAAGCTAGGATACTAATGCCATGTCAACTAAACTAGGATGCTCATGTTCTAATATCAGCAAGTCTCCGAAGCAACATGCAGCCCATATTACATGCGACCCCATCTCAAGCCGTTTCTCCATATATAGGGATTTGAACCCGCGTTATGAACTCTAATTGCACTCAACCTGTTCCTGACACCTACACGTGGCTAATGAGGTTGCAGGCATGGTCAAGTCCCACTATTGCATTTCGCCAGTGGTGTCTATGTTCGCCACTGCGACCCGGCCAACCGGACCTCTCTTATAATAGACGAACCCATCGTATTGGGCGTCATTCCAAAATCAAACTATAGGGTTTCGCAAGCGCAGGGTAGCACGAAGCCTACCCTGTGGCACCCTCTGGAGTATCGCAAGCGCAGGACTGCACAATGCATCCTGTGGCACCCCCAGCCACGGTACTTCAGGAATTAACAGTGCGAGATACGCAACCTGTGTCCTCAACTTGTGAGACGGCACCGTACGTATCCCTTTGACAGGAAGGCACAACCCAATAACACCACCTAGTCTGCCTCCAGGGACGAGTTAGTCATAAGGTGCCCCCTACAACCGACTCCTCTCTTCCGGCAAGGGTATATGTAATGATTTTATAAGTCACTACCCTAATGATGTCACTATCCTCATGCGATCTCCCATAATTTCCAACTTGGATTATTATGGTCCGACTCGTGGTCACTTGATCCAAGACTCTGGTAATAAAATCCCTCTCACTCATCCCTACCCCTAACTCGGATTCTACCAACACTCTCGGCCCACGGTCAACCTACATCGGTTAAAATCCGTCGACGTCCGAGGTGAGATCTATCCATTTTACTCTAAGGGGGTAGGATGTGGTCTTGATGGTCGATGACCCTTAGGGTAATTGAATACCCTAAACTTAGCTTCTTATCAAGCTACAACTATTAGAACTTCTCAACCCTTATTACTATGAATGAAGGGTGCTCATATGCCATGGTTCCACTAAATTAGAACCCACTCGATGAGAATCCATGGGTTCTCTTCCTAACCCACATAAACATCGATACCTATCCTCATGCAACTAGGATGCTATACTATGCCGTCCAAGCATGTATGGTGCCTTACTAATATCAACTACAACAAGGTAGTTATGACTACAATTTTAACATGGCTCTTTCTTATTATTTTGCCTATGGCGATTCAATCATAGCATGCAATTGCAAGCATCAGTCTATGACAATTAATCATGGCATATATGACATAACCATTAACTCACAATGCTCTTAATTATGAAACGATTTAGCATGCTCTTGTAACAAGTCTTAAGCATGGATATATAACTAGTATGAACATACAATCATCCCAAGGCATGGTAGGCATTTTTTATTTAAATCCTACAACACTCTAAACATAATAGATTAAACTAGATATGGTAGGGAATTCTTAGAATGAATCCTACAACATTCTAAGCAAAATAGATTGCACTAAGCATGGTAGAAATTTCTTAGAATGAATCCTACAACATTCTAAGCAAAATAGATTGAACTAAACATGGTAGGGATTTCTTAGAATGAATCCTACAACATTCTAAGCAAAATAGATTGAACTAAACATGGTAGGAATTTCTTAGAATGAATCCTACAACATTCTAAGCAAAATAGATTGAACTAAACATGGTAGGAATTTCTTAGAATGAATCCTACAACATTCTAAGCAAAATAGATTGAACTAAACATGGTAGGGATTTCTTAGAATCAATCCTACAATATTTTAAGCAAAAATAGACTAATCTAAACATGGTAGGAATTTTAGAATCAATTCTACAACATTCTAAGCATAATTAGACTAATCTAAACATGGTAGGGATTTTAGAATCAATCCTACAACATTCTAAGCATAATTAGACTAATCTAAACATGGTAGGGATTTTAGAATCAATCCTACAACATTCTAAGCAAAAATATTACTTCTAAACATGATAAATATTTTTAGAAGGGATCCTACAATATTTGAAGCATGACTATTGCTTCTAAACATGATAAATATTTTTAGAAGGGATCCTACAACATTTGAAGCATGACTATTGCTTCTAAATATGATATAATAAATTCCACATCTACTATTACTACTTTAATGGAAACATACACATCTACTATTGCTATTTAAATTGAAGCATACATATCTACTACTACTACAACTTTATTAGAACATATATATCTACTACTACTACTATGAACATCAATTAAAATTTAGCATAAACATCTACAACTAAATTACTACAAAAAAGAGATCTTTATTAGCATAGGTTTCTTACTAGTGGACATAAAAGAGATCTTTTTGATCTTTTTACAACTAGTGTTTAAAAAGAAAAGATCTTTTTATTAATTTATTTTACCACTAGTGATTTATCTAGTTTCTTTTTCATACTTTAAGATTAAAACTAAACAATAATACAACAAGTAAGAACACTCCATTTTTGGGTTTAATCAACATATGTTCTCTTTTTAGTCCAAGGTTCAACATAGGTCCTACAACCCAAATGGTTGTAAACAAATTCATATGCCTTATGTATGGTTTCACATTCAAGTCCTACAACCTTACATGGTTGTATGCAAAAGTTTATGTGCATGTATCCTTTTAGTCCAAGTAGTTAACTCTTTATCATACAACAACAAACAAAAGAACTCTTTTTAGATGGTTCATACTACAACATACAATATAAGATTTCACATAATAACCACACCAAAAAAAGAAAGGTAAACAAGAGGGTAAGAAGAAGAAGAACATCAAAAACCATCTTTCAAATAACAAACAAACAAACAAATAATCAAACACAAACCTAGGAGAACCCCCACCTTGTTTCTTTCCTTGATGGAAGAACTAAACTATCCTCCTTCTTTCTCCTAGAACTCTTATCAACCTACAAATAAAAACTCTCAAGTTAGATCACTCATTCTTTTCCTTTCTTTCTTTCTTTTCCTTTCTTTCTAAAATGAAACCATGGTGAAGGAAGGGGGTATTTATAGGAGGAGAGAAGTGTGGATATTGCAATGTGCACCCACACAATTTCACAAAAACCCCTCCTTCTTTTTGGGGCCGGTTTCATCTAGTGGAGGGAGTGGTGAGGTGGAGGTATGGTGAGGGTATGGGTCTTTGGTGAGGTGGAGGGTGATGTGGAGGAGAGAGTGTTCTAGAAGGATTATTAACCCTTATGTCTTTGTAACCCTAGGTTTAGCTACAACAATTCTTAATTATCCACTAGATTGCCATGGCTAAAAGATAGCACAATGGGGAAAGAAAAATAAAATAATCAAGTAGTCATACGTTAATAAAATAATATTATTAATAGTCGATCGGGATATTACACCAGATGTGGGCCAAATCCACCATCTGGACGCTTACCAAATTCACACGGTCGGCATCAGCGACCCTAGCTACCTGCAATGGACTCTCCATCCTTATCAGCCACTGCTCAGCCTCAAGCGGCGACTCAGTACCAGCGAACTTATCAGGGTGCAACCTCAAAATTCGCAATGGTACCCGGATGAGGAGGCAACATTATTGGGGCAGGAACAATGGGGGTCGAAACATCATTCCAGTTAGTAGCTTCCAAAGCGGTCTTAACCAGTTCACTGTGCTTCTACTGCATTTGAGCAATCTATTGGAGCACCTGAGTTACAGCTACCAACTCAAGATGGCCTTCTTGCGAAGCCGAACCATTCCCACGAGCTATATTCTGCACAAAACTCAAAACAATTAGTATTCAGATCCAGTTGATTAATAATTCTTTGTGCAATGCATGGCTTGTTGGGAGCCAAGTAAATCTGATCGAGTCAAGCCTGTCTAATGTATTAGTCAGCTAACACATTAGCCAAACCTGAGGCTCTAATACCACTAAAATCCTTGTCACGCCCCACTTCCCAAAAGAATACGGAATATGGTATGTGACTAAGCCCAGTGGATAGTTTTTACCATCCATAAGCTGTACGAATTTGCTCAAATACAAGTCTCAAAACTTTTAAGCCCAAATACAAGTCTCAATACAGTTCACAAATATAAATAGTTCATCAAAATATTTTAATCAAATGATTCCAATTTCGCAGCTCAAAACTTTTGCTCACCAACTCCAGAAGGCAATTGATTAGCAAAACCTGCTCATATGGCAATTATAAGGAAAAATAGGAAATCAGGAAAACATAACGCCCGTTAGATGTAAATCTAGGCCGCAAGCAGTACAAGTAAGGAAATGGGGGGGAAAATAACTAAACCGGAAATACTAACATGGAGAAGCAGTAAATATAACAGTCTACAAATGGTAGTAAACAACTAAATAACAGTAAAAGTATAAAAGTAACAGTATGGGTCAACAGTAACAGTGAATCAACACTAACAGTACATCAACAGTAACAGTAAATCAACAGTAACAGGATGTGACAGTGTCAACAGTTATTCTTATATCTAATGTTCATTACTGACTAGGTAGCACTTCATGCGTCCCAAATTATACCCCATGGTTGCTACAACAAACAGTGTCGTTTTAAGATTTCGTAGTGGAACTTCTATAGGGCAGTATATTCAGACAAACAGTAACAGTAACAGTATTAACAACAAACGGTGTCATGGATCATACCCTCAAGCATCCAGAGATAAATAGTAGGTACCACAGTAAACAGTGGGGAAAACGAGTTCCCTCAGAATATGCATTTCTGTGTTGTCCACTACTCGATCTTTTCCCTTAAAAACCCTGGCTTGATTTTTTTTCATTATTAACAACAGGTCTGAACCAATACAATAGGATAAAGACATGGAAAGAACAAAGGATAAGTCTAAGATGAAGTAGTACTTACAACAGTTGATAAAAACAACTCATAATAGTAAAAAACAACGAAACTTTTAGTTCTGGACAACAAGACACTACTATACCAAACCAGAGATTCTCGTTGCTACAGAACAAAAAACCTAGATCCATCAGAAAATATAGAAACTAGACTCTCTTCCGATTCTAGCACATATATATAAGTCACATATCTGCCATAGAAATAGGGTTGAAAACAATATTTAATACAGAAAACGTGTTCAGCCAGAAAATGCAAAATCTTATTTATAAGCATGAAAAGAGTTTAAAATCAACATAATAAAATCTGAGAAAAAATCTGAAAAATTCTCTATCATATCTAGTTTCAAAATATAAAGCATTATGAAATTATATTACAGATAGTACAGTCAACAAAATTGGGAAAATGGAGTAATGCAACAAAATCTCAATTCTGAAAGTTTAGACATAGCAGTACAAAACAGAAATAATTCATAAAATATAATTCAAAAACCATATCCGTCAAAAGGGTAGTAAAATAGACAAATCAGGCTACAGTTTATATTCATAAAGTTTTCATCAAAAATGAATCGAATCAGGTTGCTGAATAGCACGCTGTTCGGAAATATTTCGATTGGTTTCGAAAGCATGAAAGGAGATATAAAAGTCATTAATTAATTTCACAAAAATTTGGGATTGATCCAGTCATATCTAAACATACTCAGCAAAATATAGAGTTTCAATTCCACTTTTAATATCAGTTTTAAAATAAAATTCCATACAAAATACATATAGTTCAGAATCTGGAATATACGATACGACTGCAGTAAAACATCAATAACTCATGCATCAAAACTCGGAATTCAAATCTGTCGAAAGTTCTAGAAACTAGAGAATGAAGGCTACAATTCATGTTCACAAACTTATTTATTTTACTGATGTTACCAGGGCCGAAATTACTGTACAAAATAGGGAAGCAGCAAAACAAAATTTCTTTTATGCATTTTATCAAACAACTTAACTACAAACGGTCCAATCCAGATGCCATACAAAGCATGACATATATGGGTTACACAAATCAGCATGGCATGAGAATAAATGGTCTATAATGAGATCATACATCCAACAAACATCTATGTAACAGTCATTTATAACATACAGTGTGACAAACAACATACAGTCAAAGTGTCATCAAATCTAATTGTTTTCATGCAACGGGTGTCAATTATTGTAACTACTCATGATCAAGAGATGATGTCAACGGTTAAATTAACAAGTATGGATTATCATGAGAGCACACACATTTTCATACTAGACTACTTACGGTATTAACTTGTATGACAAAAAGAACACATACAAGCTACTTTCCTGTTATGAAGACGACGGAACGAGCAATAGAATAACGGGAACAGATCCCAAACATTGAACACAACGAACAAAGAGACGAGAATCAAACCACCGAATCACGTGCACGAGATGACACACGGACACACAACCCAAAGAGACAGCAGCAAGCAAACAATAGCAAGGTCGGCGACAGCACCTATGGGAGACAATGTTGACTACGACGGCGGTGGCAGCTGGGGTCTGCGGAGCTGCGGGCTGTGTTGCTAGAGCGGAACAGGGAATGAGGGGTTCAGCTTGGGGTGTAAGCACGGGAAGGAGAAGAGGAGAGGGGTGATCGGAGGTGCTGTGTCACCGGCGTCGAAAGACAGAGACGACAGCCACAAGAGGCAGGGAGAGGGGATCGGGAGGTGAGGTTGGGGGTGATGACGGCTAGAGAGAGAGAGATATAGGATTAGGATTTGGTGATTAGGGTTAGGGTTCAATTAGGTTGGTTATAAAGGGGCAAACTGTGTTTGGGTGAACTGGGTAGTATCCAACAGGAAGAAAAGAATCCAACAAGAGACAAATAGGTCATGAAATAGGTTTAAACAATAGACGAGATCAAAGACAAATTGTAGGCCAAATAAATGAGAATAAAAAGCTGAATCAATGCAAACAGAATCACAATAGAGAGAAAAACAACACACCATAAAAAGGGAAAGAAATTAAATACAACCAGAAATAAAATAAATAATCATGAATTATATTAAATTTAATTAAAAATACAAATATGGGCAATAGGGGTTACACTAAAGTTTCTCAAGCTCTGTGCCTCCTTCGCAGAGCTTGGGGTCCCGACGACCAAGGGGGCCCTTTGCTTCTTGGACTTCGGATCAGAAGTCCCTTCAGATCCCCCTGAGAGGACCTCTGCTTGCCCAATTAGGCCCTCCTCTCATCGATAGAGGCATCATTCATTGCTACAAAAGAAAACCAGAACTATAATAACTAAACGAAAAAGTTGAACAAGAAAGGAAACGAAAAACATACAAAAGTCGATGGGGCTTAGTCTGATCCTGGCCAGGTGCCTCTCGATCTCGTTCGGCCAGCCAATGCTGTTGCCAGCGACATTTTGATCCACATCGGTCCACTCCTCGTCCATCAAGTCTTTTATCTTTGGAGGCTTGTGATTTGGCTTGTAAAAGTTCCAATTCGTGAAAATTTTCCAAGGCACCTGATTTTGGACAATGAAGTATTTCTCCTTCCATCTCTTTTTAGAGTCCGGATGCCTGTGGACTACCTTCTTATAGGGGCAAAACAAGATGTAGTAAATTCCCATCGTGCTCTCCCGACGAACTGACCCAGAATGGCTCGAAAGTACTTCAGCTTCAATGACACTCCCTCTCATCGCAAAGAAACATGAAGCACACTAACTGCTTCCAAGAGTTCTAAACGTACTGCATCGGGCTTAGATTTCGCCAATTCAACACCTTCTTGATGAACGGGTGCAACAGTGGTCACAACTCTGAGAAGAAGGCATCTACTAGAACATGCAGTACCAAGGGGCCAAATTGTCTGTACGGCGGAGACCAGAGTTCGGAATCATCAACTCGTACTTCAGCCCTATAAAATTGTTCGCCCGTATCAGCAGTAGGTCACTACACGTCAAAACACTCTGTATCTTTTCTATCTTGATCTTTGGTCGGCACGGCGAAGAACATTGCACTCCATACCGAAACAAGTCTTCGACATCGTCTGGATACATCCTAATGGAGCCCAACTGCTGAAGATAAGGAATGTCGAGCCCATATTTTGGAAGAAACTCATCTGACTATTCCAGATTGTCCGTGAAGGTACACCTCATACTCCTCCCTCTGATGCAAGGATTCTTTGGGGGGATGACGTCGCCAACGATTTCAGATTAGGGGCCTCGCCCGAGAGATCGACTCCCATAACCTCATCCTCATCCTCATCACCAACCCCTCTTTCAACCACATCCTCCACTTCTTGCTCAGTATCTCGAACTCCCTCCACCTTTTTCTCCGTACCCGCACCTGCATCGACTTTCTTACCCTCATCAACTACCTCTGCCACCTCTACCTTGCTGTCCGAGTCACTTAATTCAACCAAAAATGACTTATGAGTACGAAGTGGCTAGACATTGTAGACTTTTTCCCTCCTTTCCCAGGATGAGGAGTCGAAAAGGCAATCCCCATCACCCTGAACAGACGTAGAGGCAGAAGAGCCAGACCGAAGCCTTGACATAATATTAAATATAGTAACTTGTAATCGTTGCGAGAAAGTTTGCCGTAAAGCTGGTCGCCGATTACTGAAAAGTTCCTAAAGAGAGAAGCTCTGAGAGTTAGAGAGAGAAGGCAAATTGAAAAATGAGAAGGGGAGTGAGGGATATATAAGCAATTCCATGGCATCTCGATATCCACAAACAATCTTAGCCACCTAATCTAGATCATCTAAATCTAACGGTGGATAAGATTTCGAATACTCGATTTCCACAATTGTGACATCAGCATCAATCGTGCATTACACATTCCCATTACAATCACAGTGAGCGTGAACTAATTCTCCAATTTTCGTAAACTGCACTACGCTCGACGCTCGGCATGTACCTCGAGTTAGCTTCCAGTTTTCTCACAATGTACACAACGCTCGACGCTCAGTATGCCCCTCGAGCTAGCAATAAATTTTTTTGCAAAGCACACAATGCTCGACACTCGGCAAGCACCTCGACCTAGCAGCAAGCTTTCTCGCAAAGTACACAATGCTTGATGCTCAGCATGCATCTCGAGCTAGCAGCAAGCTTTTTTGCAAAGCACACAACACTCGATGCTCAGCATGTACCTCAAGCTAGCAACAAGCTTTTTCACAGAGCACACAATGCTCGATGCTCGGTACGCACCTCGAGCTAGTAGCAAGGTTTCTCGCAAAGCACACAACACTCGATGCTCGGCATGCACTTCGAGTTAGCAGCAAGCTTTCTCGCAAAGCACACAACGTTCGATGCTCGTTATGCACCTCGAGCTAGCGGCAAACTTTTTTACAGAGCATACAATGCTCGACTCTCGGCATGCTCCTAGAGATAGCTACAAGCTTTTCCACCAAGTGTTCGATGCTTGCCTTGAACCTCGAGCTAACAGCATGCTTTTTGTAATATCCCGGACGGATATTACATTGTATAAATTATTATTTTATTATTATTTTGTTTTATAATTCCAAAATTGAAATATTTTGGTGATTGTCAGCCGGTTTTGTTCATAAACATTATCTGCACACATATACCAGTCTGTGTACATCCGTAATGTATCAATTTGGCACCGTGATCTTCCGAATTGATAATAAAATTTATTTTATTATTATTTTTAAAATTAAATTATTTTTATACAGATTATGTGAAGATTTTTTGGTATACACATATACACATACATATGTGTGTTATAGCAAATTTGTACATTGTACAAAATGTGTGGTGTGTATTTTTGGACAAGGTACTTATCTTTGTCATGACAAAATCTAATTAGATTGTTAGGGTTTTAATAAGTGCTAACCTAGGATTAGGTGTGTATGAGAGAATTAGGAGTTGTTCTTCTAGAAACTCTCTCTCTTCCACCTCACCCTCACACCCATACCTCCACCTCACCCTACACCATACCCTCCCTCACCCTACAAGTCATGGCCGGCCCATACCCTTAGGGGTTTTGTGCAAAATGGTAAGTGCAATTTTGCACTCTCCACCTTCTCCTCCACCTATAAATACCCCCTCCCTTCACTCATGTCTCATTTTTACAAAGACAAAAAGCAAAGAAGGAAAGGAAAAGAAAGAGAGAAAAACCTTTAACTTGAGAGTTTTTATTGTAGGTTTTCTTAGGGATCATAAGAGCTTAGGGGAAGGAAAAGGTGTGCAAGCTAGTTCTTCCTACCTTGTGTAAAAGGTGGGGGTTTCTCCATCCTTTCCTTTCTCTTTTGTTGATTTGTTTTCCCCTTGAGTTGTTTGTTTCTTTTGTGGTGATGCTTTATTGTGTTGTTGTTTTCTTGTGGTGTATGTTGGTTGTAACAACTTGGAGTAACATTAAGTATGGATGGAATAAATGATCACTTGAAAGAAAGTGAATGGTAGAACTAAATAAAAACATAAAGATTGAACTTTGATGGTTGTAAATTGTTGTTCTTGTGTTATTATTTGGACTAAATGAACATAAGCATATGGTGATTGTGTATACACCCACTTTGGGTTGTAGGACTTGATATTGGACTCATACATAAGCATATGGACTTGTGTACATACCCATTTTGGGTTGTAGGACATACAACTTGAACTACTTGGACTAAGAACATGCATATGAATGATTGAACCCAAGTTGGAGATTCTTTATTTTAGTTGCTTGTTCCTTTTTATTAATCATATGGGTGTAAGAAAAAGAACCCAACTTGGATGCTAATTCTAGTGTAGTATGATAAAGAAACTAATTTAAGTTATTAGTTGTAGAATGTTAAAAAAATTACTCTTTTATATTGACTAATTAGTATAGTTTATGTTGTAGGTTGATGCTTAAGTAATAAAAGGACCATGCTTAAGATAGTAGTGGACATTCATGCTTAAGTAGTAGTAGATGTTTATATATAAGTAAAGGTTACGTTGAAGTAGTAAATAGACATTCTTGTTTTAAATTGTACTAGTAAACCATGCTTAAATTGTAGTGGGTATCCATGCTAAATTGTTGTAGGTTAATGTTTATATTATATACCATGCTAAGATTGTTGTAGGAAGTCCATATCTATGTTGTATTCATGCTAGAAGTGTTATGGGTTGATGTTATGTATATACACCATGCTAGATTATTATAGGTTGATGTTTATGTTATGCACCATGTTTAGATTGTTGCAACATTTAAGACTTGCTTCATAAAAGTAGTCTTTATAATAGCTAGAAAAGACCCATGCTTAAGTTTATCCATGCTTAAAGTAGTAATAGATATCCATGCTTAAACATAGTATGCATTCATGTTAAGTTGTAGTAACATCCATACTTAAGCATTAATAAAGATCCATGCTTAGTAATAGGTATCCATGTTTAAAGTATCGTAGATACTCATGCTTGAGTTGTAGTGGATACCTTGCTAAATTGTTGTAGGAACTCATGCTATGTTGTAGATCATGCCTAATTTGTTGTAGGATGAATTGTAGTACCCATGCTTAGAAATGTTGTAGACTCATGCTAAGTATATATCCATGCTTAGATTGCTGTAAGATTTATGTTTAAATTACCTACCTTGCTTAGGAATGTTGTAGACTCATGCTAAGTATATATCCATGCTTAGATTGTTGTAGGATTTATGTTTAAATTACCTACCATGCTTAGGAATGTTGTAGACTCATGCTAAGTATATATCCATGCTTAGATTGTTGTAGGATTTATGTTTAAATTATCTACCATGCTTAGGAATGTTGTAGAGTCATGTAAGGTTGTATACCACGCTAATTGTTGTAGGTTAAAGTAGTAAAGGAAATCATGCTCATTGTATACCATGCTAAATTATTAAAACTCATGGGTAAGTTGTAGCAATTAACCATGCATAAATCTAGTAGCTATTCATGCTTTAAACTTATAGTAGCTTCCTACTTAAGTTGTATCCATGCATGTAGTTGTAGTGTTTAGCAAAGAAACTTTCAAGTTGTAGTTGTAGTGTTAATGAAGAACCTTCATGTTATAGTTGTAGTGTTTAGTTAGAAATTATCATGTCGTAGTTGTGGTGTTAGTGAAGAACCACCATGTTGTAGTTGCAATATTGTGTTGTAAAGTAGTTCTAGTTAATCCCCTAGAAGGAATCCCATGGTTGAGATTACATAGTTAGAGCCATGCATGCTTGAATGGTGTATTGTAGCATTCTAGTTAAAAGAACCATGCTTGAACTATATATGGTAGTGAAGGATAAAAAAATAACCATGAACCCATGCATCTAGCTCCTAGGTGATTCTAGCTCAAACTTGAGAGAGAACCCAAGAATCTAGTTGCATGTAGTTCTAATTCGTTTGGGGTAAAAGAAACCATGGATTCTAGTTGTGTGAGGTTCTAATTGAAATTGGACCGTATCTTGGGGACATTCCTCATCCTTATGGGTAACAAGGGTCAGGAAGGTCACTAGTAATTGTTAGCTCGATAAAAGTTGTTATGTCGCTTTGGGCTTCTCATTGGTAGAATGACTGTTCTAAACTGTTAGTAGATTCTTCTCTTGCTTCCAATTAGAGAAGATCAAGTTTGCTAGTAAGCACGTTTGGTTGCTTCTAGTTTTGATTACCTGTATGGTTGTTTTTGTAAGTGGATTTGCTCGTACGTGGCTTGACTGGCCCGTATGTAGCTGTGGGTCTTATACGCGGCTTATTTGGCTGGTATGTATGATTGTTGTCTTATACGTAGCCCGCCTGGGTCGTATGTAGTTGCTGGTTCCATACGTAGCTGTTGGTCTCATACGTGGCTTATTTGGCTGGTATGTATGTTGTTGTCTCATACGAAGCCCGCCTGTCTCGTATGTAGTTGTTAGTTTCATACGTAGATTGTTGGCTCGTATTTGTTAGGTTTACTCGTATATAGCTTATTAGCTAGTACGCAATTTTGTTATGCTCATCTAGGGTGATATTATTACCCAAGGGGCTATCGACCATCAAGACATATGTTTTCTTACTCCTAAGGGACTGTGGACGAGTCACTCCTTGTGTACCGTCGGATCTTAACCTGTGTAGGTTGATTGCGGACCGGAGTATAGACGGAATCCAAGTTCAGGGTAGTGGCATGCAGGTACGTTCGTATTGCCGAGGTCTTGGATCGATAAGCCATGAATCAGATCCTTAGGGATTCTGCTAAGTTTAGGATGAGCAGCCTAGTAGAGTTGTCTTGCGAAGTCTAACTTAAGACTCAGCATGTTGTGTAAGTTCTGTTGTCATCCCTCAGTTATTTAGGGTTAGTGACATTGATAGAGTAGTAACCTATGACTTTTACTACTTAGCCATTATTATTATCCTCTTTCGCCGAAGGGAAGGAGTTGGTGTTAAGGGTGATTCCTTATGATCCAGCCTGTCCTATAGGCCTGCATTAGGCAGTGTTATTGGGTTGTACCCTTCTTGTCAAAGGGATACGGTCTGTGCCTTCTCACGAGTTGGGAGCACAGGATTCGTATCTCGTCTGTTAATTTTTGAAGTGCCTTGATAAGCGGGAGCAATTCTTGTCAGAGCCAGGGGGATGGACCCCCCCCCCCCCCCCCCCCCCCCCCGGACTTCCGTCTTAGCTTGTATCTAAGGGCGAGGGGCCATAGACTACGGTCTGGCTAAAGGGCAGCTGGGATGCTTCAAGCTAACTTGATTTTGCGGAAACTCCAAGGATTCGTCAGATATTTGAGAAAGGTCTGGTATGCCTGGCGGAACTAAACCGTCGTAGGGCCACCTCCTCAGTCATGTCTAATCTTCAGAAACAAGTCGAGTACAAGAGTAGAACTCATAGTACGGGTTCAAATCAGAGACGGCTTGAGATAGGCGCATGTAGTATGGACTGCATGTTGCTTCGGAGACTTGCTGGCATTAGAATAGGAGCATCCTAGCTTTAGTTAATATTGCATTAAGTTCTGGTCATATCACTCACAAACACTTAAACTACACCGACACATTTGCCATGTTTTTGTATGTTATTTTGGGAGATTCGCTGCTAAGTTATCAGCCTTAAAGCATCAGTGAATACTGACATCCCCACTTCAATAGGTACTGGATCGCAGAAGTACAGCTGCAAGATTCAGGAGGACTTAAGGCAAGGAAAGCGAGGAGTCGATGTCTTTTAAGTTCTGCTGTAATATTTATGTTGATTATCTAATTGTTGAAAAGTACCCAAGTGGGAATTAACAAGTGTGGTTCTTCATTCATTGTACTCTGAGGTAAATTGTTGAATATTGTAATACTTGGGGTTGTAAAGGTATTATTGTAACACTGTTGTAATGTATTGCAGTTGTATAACATTCAGACTTGTAATACATTTTGTGTTGAATAAAAAGTTTTAAATTTTCCTTTTTTTCTGTGTATTGTAACTAATTGAAGAAAAGATTCTGGCTTATGTCACGGTTTTCCAATATATGGAAATCGGGGCATTACACTTTTCCACAAAGCACATAACGTTCGACACTCGGCATGCACCTCGAGCTAGCGGCAAGCTTTTTCACAAAGCACACAATGCTCAATGCTTGGCATGTCACTCGAGCAAGCTTCAAGCATTTCCACCAAGTGCTCAACGCTCGACATGAACATCGAGCTAGCAGCATGCTTTTTTACAAAGTACACAATGCTCGATGCTCGGCGTGCACCTCGAGCTTGCAGTAAGCTTTTTCACAAAGCACATAACGCTTGATGCTCATCATGCACCTCGAGCTAGCAGCCAGTTTTTTCACAAAGCACACAACGCTCGACGCTCGACGCTCGACGCTCGACGTGCACCTTGAGCTAGCAGCAAGCTTTTTCGTAAAGCACACAACACTCGATGCTCGGCTAACACCTTGAACTAGCACCAAGCTTTCTTGCAAAGCACACAACGCTCAATGCTCAGCATGCACCTCGAGTTAGTAGCAAGCTTTTTTGCAAAGCACACAATGCTAGACGTTCGGCATGCACATCAAGCTAGCCGCAAGCTTTTTTACAAACCACACATTGCTTGACGCTCGGTACGCACATTGAGCTAGTAGCAAACTTTCTTGCAAAGCATACAACGCTCGACGCTCGGCATGCATCTCGAACTAGCAGCAAGCTTTTTGCAAAGAAAATAATGCTCGACGCTCGATACGCACATCGAGCTAGCATCAAGTTTTTTTGTAAAGTGCACAACGCTTGACGTTCGGTATGCACCTCGAGCTAGCAGCAAGCTTTCTCCCAAAGCACACAATGCTTGACGCTCGGCACGAATCTCGAGCTAGCTACCAGCTTTTTCTCTCTGCTCGAATGCTCAACATCCCTATCTCTGAGTCTCGGGGGGTCGGAGCTCGGTGTCGCGAAGCTCGGTCTCAGCCTCATGTCGCTCCTCGCAGGGATCTTCTAGTCTATCCTTGTGCGTACTGTCGACTGAACTTCTCACAATAATAGGTTACTCATCGATGGCTGGTACATACAACCCTCCAGGAGTGGGGGGCCAATGATGCAGGGCCGGCCCTAGCCCAGGGCGGACTGGGCGACTGCCCAGGGCTCAATTCTGGTGAGGGGCACAAAATTTGGTAAGTATAATGAGTTTGTAACACTTTAAATAATTAATATTTGAACTAGAAATGGAGAAGGTTTTCTAGCTTAGTTGGTTAGAGCACTTATTTAATAAGTGGGAGGTCTTGAGTTCAACTCTTAACAACAGTCATTTTTCTTTTGCTTTTTATATTCTTGTTTACTAATTAATGGTTATTTATTATTTATTATTTTATTTTTTATATTTTTTTAGCTTTTAATTCTTGTTTTCTAATTAATTTTCGATTTTAAATTTTTACTTTTTAACTTCCTATTTACTAACTATATACTACATTCTGAATTATGCTTTAATTAAATTAGCAGAAACATTGTGAGTAAAAATTTGTAGACTGAAGATGCTTCTTGATATTGCAATTAAAAACTTGGAAGTATTGGTTTCAATTTTTTTTAAATATAGAGAAAATGAATTTACTTCTGCTATGATTGAAGCTAAAGAAATTGCATCTAAAATAAAAATTAATCCCTTATTTCCTTTAAAACGTAAGGCTTTTAGAAAGATTTTTTGATGAGATTCTTGATACAGATAGATAACAACAATCTGCTCAAGAAAATTTTACAACTGATTATTTTCTTGTTTTAGTTGATATATCTCTTTTTCAGTTGAAGAGTAGATTTGAACAAATGTAAATTTTTGAATCTATATTTGGCTTCTTATTTGATGCATGACTGTTAATTTCATTGGATGGTGATGAAATAAAAAATTGTTGTATGCAACTTCAAATTGCTTTGAAACATGGTGAGATGTCTAATATTGATGCGAATTATTTACTTTCAGAATTACAAATATTGCAAGAAATGCTACGAAGTGAATCTTATGAAACTGATAAACCATGACATTCCATTGAAATTATGGAGTTTACAAAATAAAATAAAAAAAAAGGATATGTTTCCAAATATTTTGGTTGCTTATAGGATTTTATTGATTGTACTCGTGATTATGGCATCTGCAGAAAGAATCTTTTCAAAATTAAAATTATTAAAATCTTATTTTTGAATCGCTATGACTCAAGATAGGTTAAATAGATTAGCAATTTTAAGTATTAAAAAGTGTACGTTGAAAAATATTGGGGTTGAACATGTAATTGATTATACTGCTTTTTAAAATGCAAGAAGAAATCATTTTAAAGGAGATGTGATTGATTTGATTTGATTTGATTTTTTTTTAGATGCAAGAATTGCTGTTATTATGCTTAATGGAAAATATGAAATATTTGATACCATAAAGCAAAACAATGTAATCTTTATTTTTCGGGGTATTGGTTTTATGTCTTCCCGCCGTTATATTATATTTTATTAATATATATAAAATTACATGCATATCTATAAAGAGCACAATTTTATTTTTCGCCACGGGCTTTAAATACCTCAGGACCGACCCTGCTATGATGTGGGTAAAAATCCAGCACAATCTGAGCCATCTGATCCCCTCAGGATCCGCAAACCCCTATAGATCACACATGTAGCTTCTATGAGTCTTCTGTTGTTTCAGGCCTACAGAAGAGGGTCACTCGGCCCATTAGGATTAGAGTTTCCTCTTTCTCTCTCTCAGGATCTGCAAACCCCTATAGATCAGACACGTAGCTTCTATGAGTCTTCTGTTGTTTCAGGCCCACAGAAGAGGGTTACCCGGTCCTTTAGGGTTAGAGTTTCCTCTGTGTGTGTGTGTGTGTGTGTGTGCGTGCATGCGTGCGTGCGTGCGTTCGTGCGTTCGTGCGTTCGTGCGTGTGTGCCTATAAAAGCAGACCCCCTTCTCCCTTTCAGAGGTAATGTCACTTTCTTCACTCAAACCCTAAACTCCATTTTTTTTAGTGACTGAATAGATCATCGGATGGCCAGTCGCTGAGATCTCTCCGTGTATTTCTAGGCATTTTGCAAGTGTTCGGGCTGGCCAGCTACAAGCAGCATGCATCACTTATCGTGCTCCTCACAAAATTCTCATCTCAGATCCAGATCTGTGGCTGAGATCTGTCTCAAACTTTTCTTCTTGTACTATATATAATAAGAACTCACTTTTGTTGTTCCCACCAGTAAATCAGCAATATCACTGTTATAATCATCGGTTCAGGAAAATTATCTCAGCTCAGTACTGCAATTAAGTTGAGAACAACTCCGTTTGATATATGATCAAATTTTGGAATTTTTTTAAAAATTATAAATCCTGCATATATCTCCTTTCTATCTCTGTAAAGAGCACATCTAGGAGATAAAACAGAATTGTAATTATCTTTCCTCCCTTAAGTTTAAACTCAAAAGATTAGTCATAACCGCAATATGATATTAGCAGTACATTGACGGGATGGATGTATTTGCATGCACATTGCACATGTATTTGCATAAGTCATCTGATGCAGTTTGTTTTAGGGGGGTGGCTGCACCAGGTGTGAGCTTTTCTCGATTTGTATTTTTGCAGAAGCTTCGGTACGGATGGTATGCCCGACCCTCAGCCGGGGGGGACGGCTCGGGAGTAGAGGCGGGAGTGAGGTGGAGATCGAATGCTCGGCTCAGATCTGGAGGCTCGAATCCGGAGGTCTCGTGTACCTGCACTCGGTCTAGAAACACCGGGGTCGAACCCTGTGGCAGACCCTCCGACGATCTAGTCAGTCACTGAAGAGTAACAGTAACTAGGGTTTTAGAGGGGAGAGGTTGAATATTGATTAACTTTTGAAGGGGCAGAGGGCCTGATATTTATAGGCCATGCTAACCGGGTCTGGACCAATTTGGAGCCGGGTCTGGACCCAGTCACCTGTGGGCCTGACATGGCGAAAAGCCCAGGCAGTTTTAAGGCTAACGTGGCGGGTGCCCGAGTGGTTTTAGGACTGATGTGGCAGATCTGGATAATCGGGGATGTGGCACCTTTTGAGGGGATCCTGTGGCCCAGGAGGGGCCACGTCATCTGACCCATATCGGGAGCCCCCCACTCCTGGAGGGCTGGGTGACCCAGCCGTGTAGGAGTGGTTTTTTTTCTCTGTAGGAAGAGCTGAGTGGTGTGTGCGGCGAAGAATGGGACCCGTATCTTCCTGAAGAGGTCAGTGAGGTAGGATGAAGGGGATCCCCTCTTGGAGTCACGAGGGGTGCCAGGTGCAGAAGAGTCGGAGTTCGGATTGCCGAGCATCGAGGGTTGGGAGGCGAGCCCCCTCACTGGTTGGGGGATAATTTGGAGCTCGCGGTTTCATCCGAGCACCGACCCTGAGGTCGCTTGGCTGAGCTTACGGGGTCAGTAGATGAGCCCCCTCACTTGTTGGAAAATCAAGGGGATGTCGAGATTGGTGGAGTAGGGTTCTTCTTGTCGAGCATCGAGGGTCGGCAGACGAACCCCTCACTTGTTGGAAAAGCAAAGGAACGTCGAGATTGGTGGAGTAGGGGTCTTTTTGCCAAGCGTATGGGGTCATCAGCTGAGCCCCTCAATGTTAGGGGGATAGATTTGGGGCTCGCGGTGCCATCCGAGCGTCGAGCCTCCTGTCGAATAGAGGAGGTTTTTGGGGCTCGCGGTACCATCTGAGCGTCGAGCCTCCTGTCGAATAAATGATGATTTTGGGGCTCGCGGTTCCATTCGAGCTCGAGCCTCCTATCGAATAGAGGAGGATTTTGGGGCTCACGGTACCATCCGAGCGCCGAGCCTCCTGACTTGTTGGAAAAGCCTGGGGGTTTTTGTTGGCTTGTGGTGCCATTTGAGCGCCAAGCTTCCTGTCGAATAGAGGTGGATTTTAGAGCTCGCGGTTCCATCCGAGCGTCGAGCCTCCTGTCAAATAGAGGAGAATTTTGGGGCTCGTGGTACCATCCGAGCATCGAGCTTCCTGTCGAATAGACGAGGATTTTGGGGCTTGTGGTACCATCCGAGCTCTGAGCCTCCTGTTGAATTGAGGAGGATTTTGGGGCTCGTGGTACCTCCGAGTACCGAGCCTTCTATTGAATATTTTGGGGCTCATGGTACCAACCGAGCACCGAGCCCCCTGACTTGTTGGAAAAGCTTGGGGGTTTTTGGGTGGCTCGCGGTACCATCCGAGTGCCGAACCTCCTAACGAATAGAGGAGGATTTTGGGGCTCGCGATACCAACCGAGCACCGAGCCACCTGACTTGTTGGAAAAGCCTGGGGGGTTTTTGGTGGCTCGCGGTACCATCCGCACGCTGAACCTCCTGACGAATAAAGGAGGAGTTTGCGGCTCGCGGTACCAACCGAGTGCCGAGCCCCCTGACTTGTTGGAAAAGCCTGGGGGTTTTTTGGTGGCTCGCGGTACCATCTGAGCACCGAACCTCCTAATGAATAGAGGAGGATTTTGGGGCTCGCGGTACCATCCGAGCGCCGAGCCTCCTGACTTGTTGGAAAAGCCCTGGGGTTTTTTTGTGGCTCAAGGTACCATCCGAGCGTCGAGCCTCCTATCGAATAGAGGAGGATTTTGGGGCTCGCAGTGCCATCCGAGCGCCGAGCCCCCTGACTTGTTGGAAAATCCTGGGGGTTTTTTGGTAATGGATGGCCATGCGTTCCCAGCCGTTTGTATCGGCTGAGAGTGCCGAGGGTAAAGGGGTAATTTTGCCCCCCCTCATGCTGACATCACAGGCGCATGGATCGAAGCGACTCAGGTCTTAGTGGCTGTTGGATCTTGGTGATCAAGATCCAACAGTTAGATCTTTTTGCAAAATTCGAGGAGTCTCTTTCTCTATTATAAATCCCCCTCCCCCTTTTTCTTTCCTTCATTTCCTCACTTGTGTCTTCCAACTTTCAAGAACAGGGGTTTTTCTCGTCTGCCGTCGGTGACCTTTTTCCGTTGATCTTTCCATTAGTGCGGTACATTCAGGTTAGTATTTCTGATTCGTAATATTGCGCTCTCAGTCTGGCTCTGAGGCAAGCTCGTCAGGCCGTTCTGAGAAGGAAGCTGAGTCACCCTTGACGTCTTGGTCCCTGGGCAATTATGGAATTAAAGAGGAGGTTCTATCAGATCCAGGTTCAGATGGCGGGGATGCAGTAGTTTTCGTCGTGCAATCCTTGAGATCTCGTAGGCCAGGGAAGGAGCCTGTAGATGAGGGCGAGGGGGGGAGGAAGAGGAAGACCCCGAAGGAGGGAGGGATGTCGATGACGATGAAGGCAAGGAGAAAAAGGAAAGCGATGAAGAAGAGCAGGACCCCGAGGGAGATAAGGACGAGGAGGATGAGGAGGAAGATTCTGAGGGGGACCAGGGGGAGCTCGATCAGAGTGCCGGGGGATACGATGTTTGAGGAAATGCGGGGGAAGCTACTATAGGAGGGGTAGCCGAGGGCGGGGGTGATCTCCCTCCTCTGCCACCATTGTCGACACCGTCTCCGAAGAGGAAGCCTCATCCTTGTAGGAAGAAGAGGAAGTGGATCCGTCCGGATAGCCCCCCTCACCAGATAAATATGCCCCTTGACTGGGGTTCGAGTTTGCCCCTGTCACCTTCAAAAATTCCGGGTTGATTAGGATGTATCCTGATGACGTTAAGGATCTCGCTCCGCTTCCTTCTGTACAGGGTGACGAGAGTCGGGTGAAGATCAGGATGGACGGTATCCAGTGTGTCCTGAGGACTTACTACCTACACATCCTGAGGGCGGCCTACTTTATCCCCAAGGAGTTCGAACTCCCAATTTCGAGCCCTGGTATTCGTCCAACCACCACTCTTACGCCGGGCTACTGCGTTTTTCTGAGGATGCCTTCATGTCGGGACTTTGGCTGCCGTTGCACCACTTCATCAAGAGGGTCTTGAATTGGGCGAAGTTGAGCCCGATGGAGTATGGCCCCAATTCATGAAAACATTTGGTCTACTTTATCTTGAAGTGCCAAGATAAAGGGGTCAAACTGAGGCTTACGTACTTCCGCACTATCTTGGGGATGAGCTCGTTAGGTGATGCGGAGGGTATCTTCTATCTTTCGCCGCGACCTCATAAGAAGGTGATGCACGCCCATCCGGACTCCATCAAAGGATGGAAAGAGTACTTCATAATCCGGAGCGAGAAGCCTTGCAGGATTCCGACCGACTGGAACTTTTTTAAGCCAAACCATAAACCTCCGAAGCGCAGCGAGTTGACGGAGAAAGAATGGGCGAAGGTGGAGAAGATCATTGGGGGGCACAGCATAGGGTGGCCCTGAGTGATGGAAATGCACCTGGCCCGAGCCAGATTGAGCCCAGTCGACCCTAGTATGTTTTTATTCTGCATTTTTCTATCTTTCAGCCTTCATGTTAACATTTGCCTCTCTTCTTCCATTTTGCAGAGATGACGGCCAAGCAACTCGATAATTGGCAGGCCTTGTTGGCCATTGTCGCCAAGAGGAGGGCGGAGAAGGAAAAGAAGGTAAAGTAAGATAAGGCGGCTACCCAAGGCACGGGGTCCAGTAAGTGGTCTGCCTCGGAGGCTGTGGAGCCATCCCCAAAGAGGGTGAAGAAGCATCACCATATGTCGAGGGCATCTAGGGAGGTGGGGGGAAGCTCTGGTAGCAGAAAGACCTCCGAGGTCCCGGAGCAGAGGCTTACCCCACCTCAGCCCAGTGCGGAGCAGATGGTTGGGCAATAGGGACTGCAACCACATGCACCCGATTGGTCGGTTCTCATAGGGGATTCCTTGCTTGAGGGTCCAGTGGCCATAGAGGGGATCAGGAACCTTGCCACAGAGCGAGATCATATGGCTCTGGCGACGCAGACATCTGAGATGGCCTTTATGCGGTGGTCTCAGGCACAGCTCTCGGTGAGTACTCGTAATGTTGCTTTGAGTTTAGAATCTAGGATTTCTTCTAACTTTTTCTTCCTCGGACAGGCGATGCTTCATGGGCAGCACATTCAGAAGTGCTTGGAGAAGGAGGTCCTCATTGAGAGGTGGAACGCGGAGAAGTATGTCCGCGAGTTGACCAAGCTGTCGGACGAGCTGAAGGAGGCTCAAAGTATGGAGGCAGTCCACGAGGCCCAGATGGCCTCGATAGCTGATTATCATAAGAAAGAGGTGGATCGCCTCAAGGAGAAGGGCCAGGAAGAAGCTGAGAAGGCGCGGAAGGCTATGGAGGAGGCAGAGATCACCATGGCGGATACCCTGATCCTGGCGCAGGACGAGACCTATGATAAGGCTAAGGTGCATTTTCAGTTGATCTATCCAGATAAGAGGGTCGACCACCTCCACTACAACTGGCAGTTCGAGCATCCGCTGACACCCGGTGGCGAGGAGATGGGGGACCCTCGCCAAGAGGAGGTCGGGGGGCGACCCTACTGACGAAGAGGTGCCACCCCCCCCCCCCCCCTCAAGCGTAGTTTAGGTTCTCCCTTTTGATTTTGTAAACGCCTTGCGTGGACTGGCCACCGCCTTTTATAGCACAAAAATTTTGAACTTAATGCAAGATATTTTTTTAGCCAATGCCCCATGACTTGTACTTTTTTAGTCTTTTTTGTGACTTGTTATTTTTCCTGTCTTTTTGATAGACGCATGAGGTCCTTGGTGCCGACCATATTTCCGCCAAGGCCTCCGTGGTCCGAGCTGGGCTGGGGGCAATGGAGATTGCTCTGGCTCGCTAACAAAAGTATACTCAGAACTGAGCGGCCATAGTGAATTACTTCATGAACAAGTGTAGGGAGCTCAGCTTGGAGGTCGCTGGTCTGAGGAAAGCCATAGCCGACCGGGACTGATGGGTAATTGAGACGGACTGGTCGATTTCGGATGCCTCGAGTAGGCGGTCGGCTTCGGAGTCTTTTCTTCGTGAGGCCGTTGTTGAGAAAGAGTTGGATATCTACAGGTTGAAGCTGGTGCTAGGCATCGGTTTGATTGAGGAGGCGAGCAATTCCGTACTAGGACCTTCTCTGATCTTTTTCTTGGAGGGGCCCCAGCCTGACGATGCGGAAAGCTCAGTCGCGGGAGAGCCTTCCACGGTCGGTCCGGCCGAGCGTGAGAAGGAACTCGAAGGAAGTGCCGAATTTGATTTTTAAGCTGAGCATGAGTGATTTGTAAGCTTTTCATTGTATTTGTGTTGCTGTCACTAGTGTACGATGAGTAATAAAAAAAAAATCCCGACTTCTTTAACTTTGATGAGTCATTGAGTGAGGATTGTTTCCGAGCTCGGCCTTGTAAGGGGTCGCCGCCGGGGGAAAAAGGCCGCATGGTAGCTTCATGCAGGCAACACATTATTAGTGGCGTTTCACCTTCCGATAAGCATTAATGGCGATGTTTCGCCTTCCGTCGTTTGGGCTTCCTTGATGCAATAACTGCACTTTTCAGGGGGGCTATATAGCCCCCATCCCCTCCTTGTTTTTTATCAGGAATTGGGATTGACTTATCTGCCATACGATTCGGGTGCCTGCCGAAGGTGGGCGTCCTAGAAGTAGAACTTTGGTCCGAGAGTTCCGGATTGGTGGCGCACCAATCACCCTCGAACAATTTGGGGTTTTGGCTTTGAGGGCCATAAACCCGGGGTTGTTTGTTGGTGATTGGTGGGCCGATCAATTGGTTCGGAGGCTCGGAGAGAGTCCTGGGTCGGTGGCTCCCTTACCGCCCTCGAATAATTCGGGGTTTTGGCTCTTAAAAGCCGTAAACCCCGAGTTGCTCGTGGTTGAGAGGTGGGTCAACCAACGATCTGAAGCCCGAGGCATTTGCCGAAGGCGGGCACCCTAAATCTTAATGAAAACTTTTTTGAAATGGTCGTGGCTAAAGGTTGTGGCCGAGCGTAAAGGTCGAATGGCTTTGAAGAAAGCCAAGGCCTTGCTCGAGGTCGACGACGAGCCCCTACACTTGTTCTCAGGAAGATGGCAGGGGTGCAACTGGCGGTTGTCGCCGAACACATAGGTTGATGGTCTTGAAAAACCCAAATCTTGCTCGGGGCAGATGCCGAGCCCCCACACCATGGAGAAAGCCAGTAATGGGCGTAGCTGAAGGTCGTCGTCGAGCATAAAGGTCGCGTGGCTTTGAAGAAAGCCAAGGCCTTGCTTGAGGTCGAAGACGAGCCCCGACACTTTTTCTCAAGAAGATGGCACGGGTGTAGCTGGCGGTTTCTGCCGAACGCATAGGTTGATGGTCTTGAAAAAAGCCCAAACCATGATCGGGGCAGATGCCGAGCCCCCACACCATGAAGAAATCCAGTAATGGGCGTGGCTGAAGGTCGTCGCCGAGCGTAAAGGTCGCGTGGCTTTGAAGAAAGTAAAGGCCTTGCTCGAGGTTGACGACGAGCCCCCACACTTATTCTCAGGAAGATGGCATGGGTGTAGCTGGCGGTTGCCGCTGAATGCATAGGTTGATGGTCTTGAAAAAGCCCAAACCATGCTCGGGGCAGATGTCGAGCCCCTACACCATGGAGAAAGCCAGTAATGGGCATAGCTGAAGGTCATCGCCGAGCGTAAAGGTCGCATGGCTTTGAGAAAAGCCGAGGCCTTGCTCGAGGTCGACGACGCACCCCCACACTTGTTCTCAGGAAGCTTGTAAGGGAAGCTTTTTGTGGCTCACGGTTTCTTCTGAATGTCGAGCCCTAAGCTTGTAAGGGAAGCTTTTCGTGGCTCGCAGTTTCTTCCGAGTGCCGAGCCCGAAGCTTGTAAGGGAAGCTTTTTGTGGCTCACGGATTTTTCTGAATACCGAGCCCTAAGCTTGTAAGAGAAGCTTTTTGTGGCTCGCAGTTTCTTCCAAATGCCGAGCCCTAAGCTTGTATGGGAAGCTTTTTGTTGCTCGCGATTTCTTCCGAATACCGAGCCCTAAGTTTGTAAGGAAAGCTTTTTGTGGCTCACGGTTTTTTTCGAGTGCCGAGCCCTAAGTTTGTGAAGGAAGCTTTTTGTGGCTCGCAGTTTCTTCCGAATGCCGAGCCCTAAGCTTGTAAGGGAAGCTTTCGTGGCTCGCGGTACCATCCGAATGCCGAGCCCTAAGCTTGTAAGGGAAGCTTTTTGTGGCTCGCGGTTTCTTCCGAATGTCGAGCCCTAAGCTTGTAAGGGAAGCTTTTCGTGGCTCGTGGTTCCATCTGAATGCTGAGCCCTAAGCTTGTAAGGGAAGCTTTTTGTGGCTCGCGGTTTCTTCCGAGTGCCGAGCCCGAGACATGTTTTTAATGAGAACTTATTTCAAGAAAGTTGGCATAATTACAACATATCTGAACCTTACCAAAACAAGGCACGACGTGCTGATTACATTTTTCATAATTTTACATGAGCTGTAGAGGCTAACCCTCCCCTTCTAGGAATTTGATGAGGTGCTCTGCATTCCAGGGCCTCTTGACATCCTTACCTCCCGGGTCAGTTAGGCGGTACGTGCCCGGGCGTACGACCTCAGATACCTTGTATGGGCCTTCCCAGTTTGGGGCCAGCTTCCTCTTTTAGCCGGGGTTGGATACTACCAGCTTCCGGAGGACGAGGTCCCCGAGCTTGATATCAGTGGGACACACCTTTTTGTTGTAGAACCTCTCGATCCTCTGTTGGTAGGTGTTCCTTCGAATGGCAGACTTCTTCCTGACCTCGTCTATGAGATCCAGGTCAGCACGTAGCTGTGCCGAGTTGTTTGTTTCATCGAAGGCCATGATCCGGGGCGAAGGGATCCCGATATCCAGAGAGATGACGGCCTCTGCGCCGTATGTTAGATTGAATGGTGACTCTCCCGTGGGGATTCTCTTTGTCATTCAGTGGGCCTAGAGAATGCCTGGTAGCTCATCGACCCATAACCCCTTGGAAGAGTCATCGAGTCATTTCTTGAGACCGTCAAGGATTTGGCGGTTCATGTACTCAACCTGACCGTTTGACTGCGGGTGGCACACTGAAGAAAAGCGCTGCTGGATCTCGAGATCTTCACAGAACCTTCGGAAATGTTTATCCGCGAATTGAGTCCCATTGTCTGTAATGAGCACCTGTGGATCCCGAATCGGCAGACGATGTGTTTCTAGAAAAACTATTGGGTCTGTTGCTCAGTGATCGTGGCTAGTGGCTCAGCCTCGATCCACTTTGTGAAGTAGTCGATTGCCACTATAAGAAACTTTCGTTGGCCCGTTGCCTTCGGAAATGGGCCTACCAGATCCATCCCCCACATTGCAAAGGGGGTCGGACTAGCCAAGGAACGGAGGTTCGCTTGCGGAGCCCTTTTCACAGGGGAGAACCGTTGACAGGGGAGACATTTCTTAACCAGGACGAGGGCATCTTGTAGCATTGTGGGCCAGTAGTACCCATGATTCAAAGCCTTTCGTGCTAGCGAGCGGCTTACCATATGGTACCTGCCGATTCCCTCATGCAGCTCCTTGAGAGCGTACTTTGCTTCATTGGGAGTTAGGCAGCGGAGGTAGGGTCTTCCGTCCGTCATCGTGTATGACCTTTTGAAGAGGGTCTCGTTGATCATGGCGAACCTTTCTAAACGGATCTTGACCTGCCTTGCTTCAGCTCGATCTTCAGGGTGCCCTCCCTTGATTAGGAACTTCTTGATAGGAGTGGTCCAATCATTAGGATAAGCTCCATCTTCGATGCAGAGAGTCTCGGGGAAGTCAGTACTCGGCTTTAGGAGTACTTCCATCAGGACGGTGAGATCGAGGCCCTCGAAGGACGAGGAAGCTAACTTCGACAGAGCATCGGCCTGGGCATTCTGCTCCCTGGGAATCCTTAAGACCAACGACTCGTCGAAGGATGTCAATAGCCGTAGGACCATGGTCAGGTACCTGATCATCCGATCGTCACGGGCCTCGTACTCTCCGGTGATCTGGTTGGCCACGAGCTAAGAGTCACTGAAGGCCCTGGTCTGTCTGGAGTCGGCCTGATGCGTCAGGGTGAGTCCGGCGATCATGGCCTCGTACTCAGCCTTGTTGTTAGAGGCCGAAAAGTTAAGGTGGAGGCAATATTGAAGGAGGAAACTGTCGGGACCCTGCAGAATGATACCTGCACCACTCCTTGCTTCACAGGAGGAGCCATCGACATAAACTTCCCACGTCTGGTCGGCCTCCTTGCTTTCGGGTTGCTCGGAGATGGTGCATTCCGTGATGAACTCGGCCAGGGCCTGCCCTTTGATGGCCATCCTTGGCTGATAGCGATGTTGTATTGACTGAGCTCGATCAACCATTTGACCAATCGTCCGAAGCTCTCAGGCTTGTAGAGCATGGCCTTCAGAGGCTGGTCCGTGAGCACCTGAATCAAGTGTGCCTGAAAATAGGGATGGAGCTTCCGCGCAGCCATGACCAAGGTGTATGCTACCTTCGCCATTCTAGAATATCTGGTCTCGGCGGCGAGCAGAACCTTGCTCACGTAGTACAGCAGCTTTTGGAATCCATCTTCTTCTCGAACGAGGACAACACTAAGCATGCTTTCCGAAGCCGAAAGGTAAAGCCAGAGGGGCTCACCTGGTTCGGGCTTGCTGAGGAGAGGAGGGTTGGTGAGGTACTCTTTCAATTGGGCGAACGCCTCCTGTTGCTGAGTGCCCCATTCAAAACCTCCGGTTCCGCACAGAGCCTTGAAGAATGGGAGATACTTCTCTCCGAACTTGGAGAGGAAACGGCCGATGGCCGCCAGTCTTCCCATGAGCCTCTAGACCTCTTTGATGTTTCTGGGAGGGGCCATGTCTATTATGGCCTGGATTTTTTCGGAGTTCGCCTCGATACCGCGCTGGCTAACGCGAACCCTAGGAATTTCCTCAAGGAGATGCCGAACGCACACTTCGCCGGATTGAGTCTCATATTGTGGGTCTGAAGGACCCCAATGGCTTCTTCCAGGTCGATGACGTGATCCTGTGCCTGCTGGCTTTTGACGAGCATGTCGTCGACGTACACCTCCATGTTGTGACCAATTTAATCCTCGAATACTCGGTTAACGAGCCTCTGATAAGTAGCACCGGCGTTCTTTAGCCCGAAGGGCATAACCCGGTAGCAATAAAGCCCTTGGTCCGTGACGAAGGTCGTCTTGGCTATATCAGGTGGGAACATTCGGATCTGGTTGTAGCATGAGAAGGCATCCATGAAAAAAAGAAGCTCGTAACCCGATGTAGCGTCGATCAGAGCATCGATGCTGGGGAGGGGGAATGGATCTTTGGGGCATGCCTTGTTGAGGTTGGTAAGTCTATGCAGATCCTCCAGTTCTCGCTCGCCTTTCTGACCATTACAACGTTCACCAGCCACTCAGGGTAGCTGACTTCCTGTATGAAGCGAGCAAACAAGAGTTTGTCCACCTCCACTTTCACCGCCTACTGTCGCTCCGGGACAAACTTACGTCGCTTTTGGACGATCGGCTTCGAGCTAAGGATCACACTGAGTTTGTGCATGATCAGGGCTTCGGAGATGCCGGGCATATTCGAAGGCTTTCAGGCGAAGAGGTCGACATTGCGGCAAATACAGTCGATCAGGGCAGCTTTGAGGTTGGGAGCGAGGGAGCAGCTCACTCAGAACCACTTCGACGCGTCCCCTATCTCGAATGAGACTTCTTCTAACTCATCTGCCAGCTCAGGTTCTGGCTGGCATCTTTCGGGCTGCAGCTCGACGGCATCCAGGGGAAACACACCACCCCCGATTGCCATCATATAGCGCGATCGTGCCGCTTCTTGGTTTCCTCGGACAACTCCGATGACTGACTTGGTGAGGAATTTCAGCTTTTGGTGGTAGGCCGAGGGAACCGCCTGGAGGGAGCAGAGCCCGGGACGGCCGAGGATGGCGTTGTAGGCTGCCTTGATGTTTACAACCATGAAGTCCATTAACTCGGTCCGCCTGTGAGGGGTCGTACCGGTGGTGACGTCAAAGGTCATGATCCCCTCAATTGGCACCGGGACACCGGAGAACCCATGCAGGGTGTACCCGGCTGGCTTCAGCTTATCCCGGGAGAGCTTTAGGTTCTCGAATGCCTCCAGGAAGTGGATGTTTACCGAGCTCCCATTGTCCACGAGAAT
The DNA here is from genome assembly GCA_017893485.1 of Hemerocallis citrina. NCBI lineage: Eukaryota > Viridiplantae > Streptophyta > Magnoliopsida > Asparagales > Asphodelaceae > Hemerocallis > Hemerocallis citrina. The sequence continues at coordinate 257,401,277 of CM030359.1, forward strand.
TCGACGGGCCTCGAAGTTCGCCATGCTGAGGTTGACGACGAGCGCATCGCAGTGCGGGAACCAAACTCCCTCCAGGTCTTCCTCAGAGAATGAGACAGGGAGTTGCTGGACCTGGGGAGAGAGGAGGCCCAGGATGGCATTGACCCCTTGGACGAATGGCTTGTGGGAAGTGTTGGACTCCCCTCCCATGGGCCCTCCATGGACACAATGCAAGATGGCTTGACCCTCGGGTTCTTCAGGCTCGGGATTCCGCTCGGGCCGCTGTCTGAGTGCTCGAGGAGGAGGGGGAGGCCTCCAATTCCTCGTGTCTCTTTGGCCCCGGGCATCTTCCCATTTGAATTCCCGGAGGTACCCTCGTTGGATGAGGGCCTCGATCTCGTCCTTCAGGGGGCGACAATGGTCGGTATCGTGCCCGTTGTCTCGGTGGAAGCAGCAGTAGAACTGCTGATCCCTATTTTTGTTGTTGTTGGTCGGTCGAGGAGGGAATTGGACAAGGTCCCTGTCTTCGATCGCTAAGAGGATAGTTGATACGTTCTACGTCAGCGGAGTGTACCTCTCAAAGTGGGGGATCGGAGGGGCCCTTTTTGCGATGCCCCCGTCTTTTAGGACCTTCCTTGCCATTTCCACCTCGTCGGCCTTGCGTTTTTCCTTCTCGGAGACTTCTTTGGCATCTTCCGGATTCATGGCTTCTTTGGACCGGATATATTTTTCAACCCGATTGAGGAGGTCAGGGAAATCGATCAGAGGCTTCTTCGCCAGGGATGCCTTCAGCTGACCATGCCGGACATTGTGCCGGAATGCTGCCGAGGCGACCCCTGGATCGAGGAAGGAGACCGACCTTGCCTCTGTGGTGAACCTTCAGACGAACAGCCAGAGCAAATCTCCTTCCTTTTGTCGGAGACCTAGTAGGGGCGCGCTCGTCTTCTCGGCTTTCCTGCTGATCACGAAGTGGGCGAGGAAGTTGCCCTCCAGTTGGTCGAAGGAGTAAATGGAGCCAGAGGGGAGCTTAGAGAACCATTCCCGAGCAGGGCCCCAGAGGGTGGCGGGGAAGGTGCAACACAGGAGGGGATCCGATGCGCTGTGAATCATCATGAGGGTTTTGAAGCCCTCCATGTGATCAGCAGGATCACCCTCGCCGTCATAAGTCTCGAATTGTGGTGGGTGGAAATTCTGGGGCATTTCTGGCAGTAGGATTGAGTGGAGAAAGGAGGTCGGGTCGGCTTGTGGCCCTGAGCCGGCCTCGGGCTACCGTCGCCGGAGTAGTCGAGGTGGTCCTCCTTTTCTTGGAGGCGTTTCAGGACGTCATCGTCATACTCCGGCGGGACTGTCGGGCCGCGAGACGCGCTGGCCTCATCATCCGAACGCGAGTGAGAACGGTGGAGCGTCTCGTTGACGGGGGTCCCCCGGATAGCCTCCATGACCTCTTTCCGGAAGTCTTGGAACTCCTGGTGGGTGACCGGAGCTCGTTCAGCCAGGTTACGTTGGGGCGGTGGCTTCCGGCTGATGCGGCTGAGCGCCGGCTCCCGCCCTTAGGGCGGAGGTCTGGGATGGTTCGGGGCCGAGTTGCAAGTGGCCCCTCCCCTAGTCCGGCTTGCCTGTCGATTCTGGATGACCCCGCTCAGGTCAGGTACGACCGAACGAGAGGCACCCGACTGGTGCCCGAGGCTGATACCCGGATTGTTAGACCCATGAGTGTCGGCGGGGACGTCCTGAGGAGGGACGTCCTGGCGACGCGTAGAGGTGATAGCTCTCCTGGCTTTGGGTGCCATGTGAGCTCGGATTGACGGGATACCGTTGATGGCTGGGCTCGGGCCGGTGTCCGCACTTGTTCCCACAGACGGTGCCAACCTGATGCGGTTTGTTTTTGGGCGTTGGCTGCACCAGGTGTGAGTTCTTCTCGATTTGTATTTTTGCGGAAGCTTCGATACGGATGGTATGCCCGACCCTCAGCCGGGGGAGGCGGCTCTGGAGTAGAGGCGGGAGCGAGGTGGAGATCGAATGCTCGGCTCAGTTCTGGAGGCTCGGATCCGGAGGTCTCGTGTACCTGCACTCGGTCTAGAAACACCGGGGTTGATCCCGGTGGCAGACCCTCCGACGATCTAGTCTGTCACTAAAGAGTAACAGTAACTAGGATTTTAGAGGGGAGAGGTTGAATATTGATTACCTTTTGTAGGGGCAGTGGGTCTGGTATTTATAGGCCATGCTAACCGGGTCTGGACCCGTTTGGAGCCGGGTCTGGACCCGTTTGGAGCCGGGTCTGGACCCGGTCGCCCGTGGGCCTGACGTGGCGAAAAGCCCCAGGCGGTTTTAGAACTGACGTGGCGAAAGCCCGAGTGGTTTTAGAACTGACGTAGCAGATCTGGATGATCGGAGATGTGGTACCTTTTAAGGGGATCCTGTGGTCCAGGAGGGACCACTTCATTTACCCATATCATCATCCAAAGGTTTTCCACTATGTTTGAGAAAAACAAGGACAAGTCATATCTTGTAACAGCACGCAAAAAGAGTTCGACTCCATACACTCCATTTACAATTATGACAACTAACAATTTGGTTGTTATAGAGCATATATGTTCTTGATATTATTGTAGAAAATAAGTGAAATTTAGGGAGAAAATCCAAATTTGAACGAACATACTAGAATTTGTAGTTAAAGGTCCACTTTCAATAAACAGTCCAGTAAGCAAAAAACCAAAACTTTGGCAGTGAATGCTGTCCGAATCACGGGTTATAGGATCTAATGCTAGGCCTGACTTGACATGCCTAAAGAATAACATAAAGGGATAACACTAGCCTACATTTTGAGCTCGAAAGATAACAGAGTTTGGTCCGGGTCTTGTCGGAATTGGATCCGACCAAACTCATTAAGCCCTTTTGATTGGTCTTCTTAATCACCAAGTTTAAGATATGCTAATGGTCATCAAAAGTCTTATCTAATTGCAATTAAGTCTAACCCTATAAGAAGGACTTCAACTAGGCTTTCGCATTTTCTACTGACTTGTATCACACGTTTTAGTTTAATTTGAAATTAGATGTTAACCAAAGCCGTCAATTTAGACCTGAATAAAGTTGGGACTTTTGCCATATACAAGCCTGTTATTTTGATAATTTATATACTTCACCTTTATATTTTGCATGCGTTCTTTCATAACAATAACGTCTCCGTTTATTAATATTTTTTTAATAAAAAACCACCGTCTCCGTATTTTTTCCAAATTTCAATAGTTTTACACCAAGACAAAATTTACGAGTTTAAATCAATTATCATATTACTATGCTTTTAAAGCTGTGATATAAACTTTATCAGGCAACTTCAACAAGAAAAAGAGTGAAATTATTCATGAGCTATCACAGAAGTAATCTTTTCAAGAGAAATGTGTGCATCATCGGTATTGCAGTGATGGTGCACATAATCATTTTTGCTCTCTCCGCTTTGGCGGAAACATCCAGTATGCAATGCTGCATAACAGCAGAACAGTTTTTTGCACACTGTCAATTTCCAAACGATAATGAAGTAAAAGAACACCTTTTCTATGAAATAGCGAGATTAATCTTATTCTTGAAGAGAGAATTCAAACATCTCCATCATTGGACTTCTAAGATCTCTTCATCTTCTCTTCAAACTTTGACGACCTCAAAAAAGCTTTACGTGAAGAATCATACTCTATTAGTGACTGTCATTAGTCTTAAAAGCTCCTATACTAATAATGCACCTGGCTTCACTAAGTCCGAGACACGTACCTTCTTGCTTTTTAACATTTCATTTTTCTCAATGGATTTGGATAAGATAATGATATAATTTGATAATCTGATTCATTAATATATGAAAGATACAGCTCACTGCAGGAAATGTCACAGTTCAGTGTATGTTTTCTGCAGTTATAAGCAAGAAAGTAAACATCCTGAAACAAGCAATAATTCATAGGTTACTGCTAAAAATAGTCTAGTTACACATGAATAATCCATGGATATGATAGATTGTCTCCCTTTATAAAATTGGCTATACCTATAATAAACAGGTGCATCTAATTTTATTCCATGGTGCTTCTACAAAACTACTCTTGGTTGCTTGGTATCGCATAACATTATAGGTACAGTTTTCTACTAATGTGGAAAGTAACTCACCACACCAAAACTCTCAAGCTGTAGTGTGGGTTGCCAGATCTATATCTCTCTTAGACACCACTTATAGTGTTGCCGCTGGATTCTGGTGTGGAGGCAATAGATAAGATTTGTAGGTTCGTGAGAAATTCGAACAGGCTCAGTCTCCCTTTTTCCTTGTTGATAAGTTTACTCCTTGGTGCTCCCACTGACCTGCACAAACGTTCGAAACACAGGGATGGATCCTGGCGACGAACCCTCCGACGCTCTTGTCGATACCAGAAAAAGTAAAGGGAAAGAGCTTGAGTGCACAAAGAGTGATCACCTTTCACAGTAGGAGGTAGGGGGGTTTTTATAGTCGCCATGGGAATTGCCTTCAGGATAAAAGTGAATCCCTCCTTCCCGGTCCGTTATAACCACCTCCTCAATTTCAGGGCGAGTCAGGATTTCCTCCAATCCTATTGAGTTGCCCCCTAACGGGTTGAGACCCATTTTCAACTGAACAGATCCGTTCATGGGTTAACGGGTCCAAGAGGGAGACCCAGTTTCCAATTCGGACCCGTCTGTGGATGAAATTACCGTCTTGCCCCTAGGACTTTGAGATTCGTGCCCACTTTGAATGGTTCCGATTTAACCCCATTTTTAGCCATATCACGAGCCCCCACTTCCAAAGACTGTGTATTACGGCCTTTGGGGAGTAGTTTTGTTGTTTTAACGGCGTATAGGGCTTTATCGGAGTCCTCAAAGGGTGTTCGAATCTCGTCTGAGGGGTGATGGTGCTTTTCTGAGCTGGTAACGTGCCCAAGTTATCTCTCAGGCCCTTCTGGATTTTTGGTGATTTTTTCCAATTTTATATTATTTTTTTGAACCATTTATTCAATTTTGCAAAGCGATGATTTGCTCTCCGGGACCACTAATTAATCATTCTAAACAATTGTAATACCCCGATTTTCCTAATATATATGAAGGTTATTTATTTTCATAGATGGTATGCACGTGTAATATTTTGATTTTTATTTTCAACATAATGAATAAGATCATTGTTTTATAAACATTTTCCCCTAAGCCCAAAGGTTAATTTACATATTTTCTACAAGATAATTATTTTGGCCCAACTAATTTTAGCCCATGATTTTAATTATATTTTTTACAACTTGTATGAGTAGCATCTTGTCTCTTTTTTACCGGGTATTTTGATGTACAATTTTGTAGAGTGGTTGTGTGTACACGTGCACTCGATGTACACGTGCACAAGGCACAAGCTTGGCCGGATGGGAGAGTAGTGGAGATGAGATGTGGGTAGTTTTTTAAGGAGTGGGTAGTTCCATAACCCCCTTATCAATCTCAGCCCTTGATCATCCAACTCCCTAATGCATCCTAACCCTCCATTCCACCTATAATCTAGTATAAATACCCCCCTCCTATTCTCTATTTCTTTTACACTAGATTAATACTTTAAGAGAGGTGTTTGTGAGTGTGGGTGTGCTTTGCTGTGGAGGCCGGAGAGTAGCATTCTGAAGGATCGGTGTGGAGCAAAGGAGCAAGGTGCAAGGAGCAAGAAGGCGTTCACTATATTGCGGAGCTTTTGCGGGATTTCGATTATTTCTTCATATAAGGTGGGTGTTTCTCAGGACTTCTAATGTAGGAATTATGCCATGATTGTTATGATTGCTACCATGTTACAAAAAGTAAATTGGATGTATTAGAAATTGCTTGAACATGCTGTTGATAATGAGAACGGAAGTGTCGGTACAGTCGACTGTCATATGAACCAGTCGACTGGTACGAGATAATTAATTTATGATGTGGTGATAAACATGTATGCAAATAGACATAATGGTGTGATTACTAAGTTGTAATTTCCCTATGACACATATGATGGAGGGAAGGTAAATGAATGAAAAGAGCTAGCGATGATTAATAACTTAAGAACTATCGGAACAGTCGACTGACACCGTGTGCAGCCGACTAGTACCGTACTTCAAGTATGACTACTTGGAAATTCCAGGGAATAAGATATTCCATTATGTTGACCTGGTATAATGACTTGAGATTTGTATCTTTATCTTCGTAAGGAAGTTAGGGATAAGTGTGAATGCATGTTTAAGAAATCTTTCCCTTGAGGAAGAGATAACATCCGTAACTTGAAGTTTCGTGGTTGTGAGATTACTGAACAAAAAGAAATACTGCTTATGAAACATGAATTTATGTATATTATAAATTGATATCATGATGCAAATACATGTAAGAACTGTAGATAACCTCTTAATCTGAAAGGTGGATCTGATCAGTCGACCGAATGCGTGTAGCAAGTCGACTGAGCTGGACTTAGAATTGTGCTGTTGAAAATCCCAGGACAGACGACTGGTGGATGAACAGTCGACTGTCATATGGATGACACTATGAACATGAAAAGTTGCGGGACAGGCGACTGGTTGTGTACAGCATTCGACTATCCCGAGCATTTATGATGAAACTGTATTTGACTGTATGAGTCAACTGATATTCTTACAAGTCGACTGTACAGAGTGAACTTTGGTATGTATGAGATTTCATTTTATTTATTGCTGTTGGAAGTTGTGAATTTTATGATTGAAGTCTGTGGACTCTTTTCATAGCTGTGTGGATTATGTAAAATGAATCATAGATGAGAATTGAGAATTAAATGAATATAAAAGGCTAAGATCATGATGAGAAAGTCTGTGAGACTCTAAATGAATAATGAGCTGAAAGTGCTCAATTGGAAGTTGTGAATTATAAATTGAAACCAAGAGTAGCTAAGTCTCCCCCGATAGTGAAATGAATGAAATGAAATGATATTGAAAAGAAGGCCAAGGTTGGTCGTGTGTAAATGAAATGGTAAGTCCGGTTTGGTGGAGAGGCTAACTCTAGAGCTTTGATTTTTATTCATGATTCTAATAAAATTTAATACATAGTGTGGAGGTGATGAAAGTGAGAGAAAAACATAAGTATGAAAACTAGGGTTTACGGTGCGGGTGTGTGAGCCGCAGAATGCATGCTTGATGAGTCAAGACATGGCGCGGGCACAACTCAGAATGATCGGACCTTAGTCACGCTCATGGGATGTTTTGGTGACTGCAAGAGGATTGTGTTCAGGGAGGAGGCTGAATTGCCGCAGAATGCATGCTCGATGAGTCAAGACATGGCGCGGAATTCTACTCCAGGGGCCAGGATACATGCTTGTACTCATAGAATCATCTAAGATACTCACCGTAATTACAGAGGTAGAGTAAGTCATGGTGAGGGATTGAACCCTACAAAAATGAAGAATGGTTAAGAGGCTTGCCCTCGGACCTATGTAGTATGGGATGCATAGAATCCGAACAAGTGCGCATTAGTGTCATGTAAATTAAATAATTGCATTAAGGATTAAGTGCACAATCACGACACGACATCATTAAGAGTTCCCTTTTGATTTACATGCATATGTTGAACAAGTTTGTGATTTGTTAAGAAATGAGATTCATTATACTGTTTCTGGCATAGAGAGGATGGCCATGTATAATTATCGTCGGTTGAATAAACTGACGTACCCACAGTTTTGTATGCAGGATAAATTACATGTAAAGAGGAATGGATGCATAAAGATCTTATCATGTTGTTCATTTATGTAAATGTTGTATAATTTGCTTCCGCTGTGTAAATGTAAATGTAATATGATGTAAACTCTGATGTAAGATAAGAAGTTTTAATTTCCTTGTAAAATTGTACTCAAAGAAAGTGAAAAGATCCTGTAGAACATCTCGAATTCAGTGATTTGGGATTCGGGGCGTTACAACAATAATTATTTACCCGCGGACTCAAAAATATTTTCCCAAATTTATAATTATTTTTTAGAATTTTTAACTAATTTTCTTGAATGTTAATAATTTTTTTCGCAATTTTTAAATAAATAATTCGAAATAATAATTAAAATAGAGATTTTAATTACCTATTTATGACGTGGCCGAATCTGGGCCCTTGATCATGCCACGGCGAGTAATTCCAGAGGATCAGACGACTGCGAAGAAGGGGAGCTTTGCCTGTTGGAAGGTCGGCGGTAGCTGACTTCGGGACGCTCGCCGAAGTCTAGGTGAGCGACGCGTGGCTTCTGGACCCCTTCCTCTCCGCCCCCTGGACATAAGTGGCAATTGACTTCAGAAAGACTGCCGAGGTCCAGGGAGGCGACACGTGGTATGTGGGCCCCTGCTTCTTGTTGTTTTTCGATGCTGGTGGCAATTGACTTCGGGGACGAATAGGAGAGTGCCACGTGGCCAGTGGGTCCCGGCCACCGTTGACTGGTCAACGTATTTTCTTACGTTTCGACATCGGTGGCAATCGACATTGGGGACGAATAGGAGAGCGCCACGTGGCCAGTGGGTCCCAGCCACCGTTGACTGGTAACACATTTTCTTGCGTTTTGACATCGGTGGCAATCGACATCGAAGACGAATAGGAAAGCGCCACGTGGTTAGTGGGCCCCAGCCACCCTTGACTGGTCAACGCATTTTCTTGCGTTTCAACGTCGGTGGCAATAGACTTCGGGGACGAATAGGAGAGTGCCACGTGGCCAGTGGGCTTCAGCCACCGTTGACTGGTCAACATATTTTCTTGCATTTCGATGTCGGTGGCAATCGACATCGGGGACGAATAGGAGAACGCCACGTGGCCAGTGGGTCCCAGCCACCGTTGACTGGTCAAAGCATTTTCTTGCATTTCGACGTCGATGACATTCGACCTCGGGGACGAATAGGAGAGCGCCACGTGGCCAGTGGGTCCCAGCCATCGTTGATTGGTCATCGCATTTTCTTGCGTGTTTTCACTAAATGGGCCAGGCCTTTGTGCTCCTGGAGGCCCTTTTGCCTCAGTAGGTGTGCCACCAACCTTAGTCCCTATAAATCTTCACCCCCACAGTCATTTGCTCATTACTCTTGCTTTTTACTCAGGCGAGAATTTCACTCTGTGAGAGCTTCCGACGAGTCTTGACCGTCTTCCGGCGTATTTTCCGATCGTAGCTTTCAAATCAAGGTAACTCCATACTTAGTTTATTTTCGCTTTTAGAGGGAGGAGACCTCCCCCCTTCTTGCCACCGAGGCCTCCTCTAGTTAGGTCCCCCAATCGACAAGGGTAAGGCCATGGTAGGGCAGACTTCGGTAGTCATTGAGATGAGGATCCTGGAGGATCGGTGGATGGGGGAGTTCGGAAGAATGCCTGGGGTTCTGACAGGAATGCCAAGGGTTCGAGAGCTTCTAGAGGACCAGACGGAGCGGATAATGTATGGGATTGCTCGGAGCTTCGAGGAAAATGAGGCCAGAGAAACATCTGAAGTGGATGCATGAGATGATCTCTATCCATATCGAGGAGGATTTGGCGAAGATTAGGGTACGCTTTCAGATCCCGCGGGAGTTCGACTTGATGCTCCCCGGGCCAGGGGTGAGGGCCAACTCGCCAATGCCTGTCGACATGTGCTTTTGGCCGGTCATCACGTTCTTAGCGGGGGTTCGGCTCCTACTGCACCCATTCGTCTCCGAAGTGCTAAGGTGGTTTTGTGTCTGCCCCGTTCAGTACATGCCGAACGTGTGGAGGCTGATAAACGGGTTCATCCTCCACTATTAGGTGGCGAGTTTTGAGATGAGGTTGAGCGTGCTCCGAATGGTGTACCGGATGCATCAGCTGCACAAGGACGTCTATCGGTTCTATTTAGCTCTGAGGTTCAGGACGAAGTTGGTCAGCTGACCGGACTCGATAAAGAATTGGAGAGATAAGTACTTCCTGATCAAATGTCAAGGTCCATGGGGGATCCCCATAGCTTGGGTTAGTTCAGTGCCAAAGAAGGTTAAGCAAAGCCTGAACCTCAGCACTGAGGAGGAAGCTATGGTTCGGATGTTGCTTGATCGTCCGAAGTTCGATTGGAAGGATCTGACTGAGGAGGCACTCTTTCGGGGGGGGGGGGGGGGGAGGGCTTAGCTCGATAAACCCTAGTATGACTTTGTTTTTTTTGTTTGTTTTTGTGCATTTGGAAAAGTAGGTTTTTTTTTCTAACTTTTCTCTCCTGCAGAATCAATGGACTTCGAGGACTTGGTGTCGCAGCATGGGTCTCTGAGTAGCAAGGCTTTGAAGAAGAGGAAAATAGTTACCTCGAAGATTGCCTCGGAAGGGGTGCAGGCGCACCGTGCTGCAGCAGAGCAGCTGGCGAGGCGACCCCCCTTAGCTCCGAAGCCTCCGACCGCAGCGTTGGCTTCAGCTTCTACCGGCGCAGGGCCTTTCCGCTATCGGCAGCCTTAGGGCTCGCAGCTCCGCCGTTAACTGCCGAAGCCGAGGTGTTTCTGACCGAGGAGCATAAGAAGGTCTTTGTCCCTGATTGGCAGGTCTGCAAGCTTGACGGGTTCCTCGGTGACTCATCGGCGTGCATGCAGGCGGTTTGGCACCTAGCCACGCCGAAGGACGAGGCGGCGATGGAAGCGGGTAGTGTGGGGGACGACGCGCTCGAGGTCGCACGCTCGGCGATGTTGGTAAGTTTCGATGTCTGAGCTCTCTTTTGCCGAGCGCTTAGAGATTTTTTCTTTTTCTTCTGAAATAACCTAAGTCTTACTCCTCGCAGATTACTTGCCACTTCAGCCACTAGATGAAGAAGATAGTCGAACAAGAGAAAGAGCTGATGTCCGAGGCGGATAAGGCTCAAGGTGAGAAGGCTCGAATTGCCAAGGAGCTCGAAAAGGCGAAGGTGGATACCGAGTCCAAGAACTCGAGGTTGCTGCACCTCGAAGCCGTGGTCACCATGTAAGAGGCGGACAACACTTGGCTTCTTAAGGCTGCCGAGGAGTCAGCCAAGGACAAGGAGGACGCCGTCGCTATAGCAAAGCCGGAGGCGGCAAAGAAGGCCGAGGTGCAGGCCTCGGAGAAAGTGAAGGAGGCTGAGGAGCAGGCCTAAGAGAAGGCGAAGGGATACCTGATCGTGAACATGGCGAAGGCATATGCTCGGGCCATAGACGAGGTAAAGGCAAAGTTTCCCGAAGTTGATTGCGCCAGGTGTCATTTCTTTTTGGATCCTTTCCCTGCCTTCGACGACGTCTTCGAAGGCGATGAAGAAGGCGAAGAAGAACAGGAGACCGAGGCGGTCGAAGTTGAAGAGGTTGAGGCCGAGGAGGAGGCTCCGTCGGAGGCCGTGCTCCTGGCCATCGTGGTGCATGGGGAGGGTTCTTTAACCGAGGTCGACCCCTGATCCATCTTGCATCTTATTTCCCTCCTTTTGTTTTTTGTTCATGTAGCGCCGTACTGCGGACTGGCCACCGCTTGTAATCTTGAAATTTTAATGAAAACTTTTTGGACAAGTGTTGAGGCTCGGCTTTGAGTGAAAAAACTCTTATATATATATATATATATATATATATATATATATATATATATATATATATATATATATATTTGAACACTCGTTGGGACACTTTTTCGGAAAAGTGTCGGAGCTCGGCATTGCTTTGAAACTCACTCTTGAACAGGCGTTAAAACACTTTTTTGAACAAGTGTCGGAGTTTGGCACTACTTTGAAACTCACTCTTGAACAAGCGTTAAAACACTTTTTTGAACAAGTGTCGGAGTTCGGTATTGTTTTCGAGTTTTGTAGTTCGGTTGTGTTTGAACTCAGTAGTTTCACTTGGCCTTTTCAGATCGTCGAAGTACTACCACTCGTCATAGAGCCTCGAGGGGCCGAGGTATCTTGCCTTCGGACTGACTTAGGAGTTGCTAGGCTGGCTCTTTTTCGAAGTCAAGAGAGGCTCCTCAAGAGCGAGGCAGAACTAAGTCATCACAAGCTGACACTGGCGCATCTCTCCTCCGAACTGAAGCGACTGAAGGAGCAAGCTCGGGAGGCCCGCAAGCAAGGCAAGAAGCTAGATTCCATTCAATAGTCTTTGTTCGAGGCTAGAGGGGAGAGAGATGGTCTAAAGAACGTGGTGCTCGAAAAGAGTCTGGAGGCAGTGCAGCTTCAGCAGACCATCACAGAAGCTTCTCGTGCGGGTAATACGAGCCGAACGCCTCAGCTAAAGATTAAGGCAACGGATAACTCGCTGAAGGAGTGAATCGTTAAGTTAGAGGCGGAGATTCACCGGTTGCGACGTCTTTCGGATGGGAGCAACGTTAGAACCACTTCTTGCGCCCGAGGTGAGTACTCGCAGGGATAGTCATTTCACGAGTTGGCATTACGTTCGCCTCCCACCTTGGGGCATCTTGGAGACGCGCAGAGCAGAGTGGCTGGCTCGTCAAGAGGGGCCTCAGTCGGTGCAACTATCAGAGACACAACTAGGCTTGCCGGCTTAGAGACCCCCATGGGTGAAGGGTCGCAGTGACAAGGTGTTCACCAACCTCGTTTGTCACTCAAGAGGATTACCCCACTTCCTAGGAGGCATTAGGGCGTCTCCCTTGTAATTTTGCAGTCTTTTTTGCACCAGTTTTGTATCTCAATGTGAATATGAGCAGTTGGTCTTGTAATTAGACTTGTAATCTCAAATTTGAATGAAATAGTAATTGTTTTGTGAACTTGCATGCTTCGCTAGCATTTGTAGTTGTCAACAGTTGTAGGAGAAATTCTGAATGGTGATCCACTTCGTATTCGCTGAAAAGCCAGTAGTTGAAGTAGAGTCGAACCAAGTGTTATACTCCAAACATGTCGTTTAGAGAGTATCAACGGCTGTAGGAGCAATTTCGAATGGTTGTCCGCTCTTTACTTGCTTAGATGCAAGTAGTTGAAGCGGAGTCCAACACGGAGTCGAACCAAGTGTTGGACTCCAAGTGCGTCTTTCTAAAAGTATCAACAGCTATAGGAGCAATTCCGAATGGTGATCCGCTTCGTACTCGCTTAAAAGCAAGTAGTTGAAGCAGAGTCGAACCAAGTATTCGACTCCGAGCTTGTCGTTTAGAAAATATCATTTGTTGTAGGAGCAATTCCGAATTGTGATCCGCTTCGTACTCGCTTAGAAGCAAGTAGTTGAAGCGGAGTTGAACCAAGTGTTGGACTCCGAGCGCGTTGTTTTAATGAAATTTTTTTTGTAAGTAGAGTTAGACTACCCAAAAATAGAGAATTCGCTAAGTAGAGTTAGACTACTCAAAAGATAGAAAAGTTGTAGGGAAAGATTTCTTTTTATTGCAAACAACTGGGCGGCCGCTTCTAAGTTGCGAGCCACCTTTACACTTTGATAAAGAGAAAATACAAGTAGGGAGTTTAGACATGTCTTCTAGAGCTCTCTTGGGGAAGTTGCTTGGAGCGGTATTTAGACACCCTCTTGGTACTTCGTTAAGTGCTCTGCATTCCATGTCCTCGGTATCTTCCTGCCCCCCGGGTTTTCGAGTTAATACGCTCCCAGGTGAATAACTCTGGAGACCCTATATGGTCCTTCCTAATTGGGTGCCAACTTACCTCTTTTGCTTGGATCGGAGATCGATAACTTTCTGAGCACTAAGTCACCCTCTTTTAGGTTGGCCGGTCTTACCCTCTTATTATAAGCCTGGGTGATCCTACGACGGTAGGTCTCTTGCCGAATTGCAGCTCTCTCGTAGACCACGTCAGTAAGGTCTAGACAGTTGCGAAGCTGGTCCACGTTCTGAGCTTCACTGTAAGCTATGAGTCGAGGTGAAGGCCGGCGTACCTCCAAACGGATGAGAGCTTCGGATCCGTACGTGAGGTTGAAGGGGGACTTTCCCATTGGAGCACTTTTGGTGGTGCGATAGTTCCAAAGCACACTGGGGAGTTTTTCGACTCATAGCCCCTTAGTGGACTTGTCAAGTCTCTTCTTCAAGCCGGAGAGGATTTGTCGGTTCGCATTCTCTACTTGGCCATTGGACTGAGGGTGGGCTACCGAAGAGAACCGCTGCTGAATACCGAGGTCGCTGCAAAAGTCGCGAAAGGTCGCCCTCGTGAACTGTGTTCTATTGTCGGTTACGAGGATGTGAGGTACCCCAAACCGACAGACGATGTTCTTCCAAAAGAACTTCTGGACCTTGTGCTCGGTGATTGTCAAAAGAGGTTCAGCCTCGATCCATTTTGAGAAGTAGTCTATTGCTACCACTAAGAACTTCAGCTGGCTCGGTGCTGGAGGGAAGGGTCCAAGCAAATCTATCTCCTACATTGTGAAGGGGATTGGACTCGCCAAGGAAGTGAGTTGTGCTTGGGGCTGGCGACGAATTGGGGCGAACTTCTGGCAGGAGTCGCACTGGCGGACGTACTCCTCGGAATCGCTTAGTAGTGTAGGCCAAAAGTAGCCGTAGTTCAAGAGCTTTCAGGCGAGGGATCTCGCTCCCAAGTGCATGCCACATAGGCCATTGTGGGCCTCCTTAAGGGCATAGAGTGCTTCCTCCGGGGAGAGGCATCTCAGATAGGGTCGCCCGTCTATCTGGGAGTAGGAGCGTTTGTACATGACCCCGCCCACGAGTGTGTACCGCTCGGCTCGTGTCCTAATCCTCCTTGCCTCTTTCGGGTCTTCAAGAAGGACTCCGTCTCAGAGGTACTCGAGGAGGGGCTTCATCCAGTTTTCCCCAAGTGTTAGGAGGTAGGCTTCCATTGGCTCCGGGCTGTCTTCATTGATGCTCGGCCTAAAAAGGACTTCTATCAGGACGGTCTTCTCTAGACCTTGGAGGGAGGAGGAGGCGAGCTTAGAGAGAGCATCCGCCTACGCATTTTCCTCTCGAGGGACGCGCTGGAGTTGGAAGTCTTTGAAGAGGGCTAGGAGCTCCCTAACCTTTGCCAAATACTTGGCCATATGCTCGTCCCTAGCCTCGTATTCCCCGGACACTTGGTTAACGACTAGCAGGGAGTCGCTGAAGATCCTTACGCGCTCGATGCCTACCTTGCGAGCCATGCAGAGCCCCGCTATGAGGGCTTCATACTATGCCATATTGTTCGATGCCGGGAAATTTAGGCGGAGGGAGTACTGGAGGTCGAAAGCGCCGGGGCTAGTTAAGAGATGCCAGCCCCGCTTTCATCAGTGCTAGAGGACTCGTCCACATAAACGGTCCAGATCAAGGGGTCAGAAGACGATCCGCATGAGTCGGGGATGGTGTTCTCCACAATGAATTCGGCAAGAGCTTGAGCCTTTATTACCGTTCTGGGCTGGTAGCTGATGTTGTGCTGACTTAGCTCGATTGACCACTTCATGATCTGCCCGAAGGTCTCGGGCTTGTGGAGAACTTGTTTCAATAGCTGGTCGATAAGGACGACCACCGAATGGGATTGGAAGTAGGGGCGGAGCTTTCGGGCCGCCATGACCAGGGCAAGAGCCATCTTCTGCAGCTTCGGGTAATGGAGTTCGGCATCGCGGAGCACCTTACTCACGTAATAGACGGGCTTCTACATCTTATCCTCTTTCCTTACGAGGACCGCGCTGAGTGTCTGATCCGAAGCTGCGAGATAGTGGTAGAGGACCTCCCCAGGTGCTGGCTTGCTCAGGTTCGGGGGGTTAGCTAAATATTCCATGAGCTTGTTGAAGGATACCTATTGCTGCTGTCCCCATTCGAAGCCTTTATCCCCCCTGAGGTCCTTGAAGAAGGGGAGGCACTTCTCCCCGGACTTGGAGAGGAATCGTCCAATCGCGGTGAGGTGCCCCGTGAGCCTTTGTACTTCTTTGACATTGGAGGGGGGAGCCATTTTGAGAATGGCTTAGATCTTTTCGGGGTTGGCCTCTATGCCCCTCTGGCTGACCATAAACCCCAGGAATTTGCCCGATGAGATACCGAACGCACACTTGTTCGGGTTTAGTCTCATATTGTGCCTCCTGAGCACCCCGAAGGCTTCTTGAAGGTCGAGAGTGTGCTCTTGCCCTCGGATGCTCTTGACCAATATGTCGTCGACGTAGACCTCCATGTTTCGGCCAATCTGGTCTCGGAAGACCCTATTCACAAGGCACTGATAGGTAGCTCCTGATGGAACTGCGATGAATCCCAGGAACACGGATTGGTGTGCGTATCGATCATAAAAGTTTAACAGATTTAATACGTGATCTAACCCTTTATAGCGGAAGCTAGGGTTCACGAATTATACCTGCGATGAAAAGAAGACGATAGTTTCTAGCAACCTCGAGCCGTCTGCGACCCAAAGATCTTCTGCACGTATTCCTTCCTCGGGTTGGACGTCGTGTGGGCGACGGTCTACCAACCTTTCTTCTCCTTGGCTGACCTCTCTTTCTCTCCTTACGTGAATCACAAATTTAGAGAAAACTTCTTATCTCTGATAATGATAATGACGGCCAGAGAATAGAGGATATATATAAGGCTACGGCAGGGACCATGAGGAGAAATTAGGGTTAGGTCTCCTAACGAATCTGGGTATCCCGTGTTCAGCCCGAATACACAACCCAGGCCCATTAACAATAGCTCGGTCCACTAAGGAGCTATTGTTGCACTACCTTCCTAATCCCAAATTATATTTATGGGCTCCTTTTATTATATACTCGTTGAGCTCCCCATGTTAAGATATCGAATGTCCGTCGATCAAATTAAGTTACTGACAACTATATTGATCAACACTTTTATCCTTAAGTAGTACCACTCAACTTTATTTGTCATGTCGGATGTAATCCACCTGCAGGGTTTACATGACAATCCTTATGAGCTCCTTAAGGGGACATCATCAACCCGACGTATCGGGACATGGATTCCTTTTACAATCAACAACCAATCATACATACAATGCTATCACCCAATTCATAGAGGTTGTTAATCCATAATGAATCTCACTCTTTTATGAGTCAAAGTAATGCACACTGCATATACATTTCTGTTACTATATCTGGATTAAGAGCATAAGCATCCATAATAACAGAGGTGTTTGTTCTCTTTTGTAGTCAGTACAAAGAGAACAACCTCAAGTGGTCCTGTTCAATACATACAAAGTGTACTAGTGTAAACCTATAGTCAAGATAGACTACTACCAGATTACAGTACAACCTTTCTAATGGATTATCCAAGTCCGTCTAGGTTGTGAACTATTTATATATTCCATAGGGAACTGATAATATGATCTTCTGTGTGTCACCTCACACCATATTATCAACCTTATAGAATATCAGATACTTGCATTAATATTATAGTAAACACAATATGCAAACATATGCCCATATGATTCTCATTCAAAAAAATGAGGAAATAAAGTTAATACAAAAGTGATGCTTTCAGTATATAACCCTAACAATCTCCCACTTATACTCAAAGCATTGCTTTTCAGTATACTGTTACAAATCTCCCACTTATACTTAAAGCCATGCTGCTACGCATCTGACTCCCATTCCCTCAACATGACTATCAAAAGCCTTAGCTGGTAAGCTCTTAGTGAAGGGATCAGCTAGGTTGTCTGCTGATGCTATCTTGATCACAACAACTTTTCCTTTCTTTACGAAATCTCGTATCAGGTGGTACTTACGCTCAATGTGTTTACCTGTCTTATGGGCTCGTGGTTCCTTCGAATTTGCAACTGCACCACTATTATCACAATAAAGTGTAATAGCCTTAGGCAAATTAGGTACCACATCCAAGTCCAATAGGAAGTTTCTGAGCCAAACCGCTTCTTTGGCTGCCTCAGAGGCTGCCACATACTCGGCTTCCATGGTAGAATCAGCAATACATTTTTGCTTGATACTCCTCCATATAGTGGCTCCACCTCCCAAAGTAAATACATAACCTGAGGTTGATTTCCTAGAATCCCTATCTGACTGAAAATCTGAGTCTGTATACCCCAAGGCAACTAAACTATCTGCCTGGTAAACTAGCATGTAATCTTTAGTCCTTTTCAGGTACTTAAAAATATGGTTTACGGCAGTCCAGTGCTCTTGTCCCGGGTTAGACTGATATCTGCTAACCATGCCAACGGCAAAGCAGATATCTGGTCTCGTACATAGCATTGCATACATTAAGCTTCCTACTGCTGAAGCATAAGGAACTGCTTTCATGTTCTCTATCTCTTTAGGTGTCCTCGGACACTGCTCCTTTGATAGGGCAATTCCATGCCTAAAAGGTAAGAAACCTTCTTAGAATTTTGCATGCTAAAACGAGTTAGTATAGTATCGATATAGGAAGCTTGGGACAAGCCCAACATCCTTTTCTTGCGATCTCGTAGAACTTTGATCCCAAGGATGTGACCTACTTCTCCCAAGTCCTTCATATCAAACTGTTTGGATAACCATACCCTTACGTTAGATAATACCTTCACATTGTTTCCAATGAGCAAGATGTCATCTACGTAAAGTACTAGGAATACCACTACGTTTCCGTCACACTTTTTGTATACACACGATTCATCTTGACATTGATCAAATCCATAGGATTTTATCACCTGATCAAAACATATGTTCCAAGATCTGGAAGCTTGCTTAAGTCTATAAATGGACTTCTTGAGCTTACAAATAATATGCTCTTGGCCCTTTTCAATGAACCCGTCTGGTTGCTTCATATAGATGTCTTCCTCAAGACTTCCATTAAGGAAAGCTGTCTTGACATCCATTTGCCAAATCTCATAATCAAGATGAGCTGCAATAGATAAAAGAATCCAGATAGACTTAAGCATGGCTACTGGCGAAAAGGTTTCCTCATAATCAATACCCTCTCTTTGAGTAAAACCTTTTGCAACAAGCCGAGCTTTAAAGGTTTCAACCTTACCGTCTGATCCTTTTTTTCTCTTATAGACCCATTTGCATCCAATGGCTTTTACACCAATAGGTGGTTCTACAAGCTCCCAGACTTGATTAGAATCCATAGATTCTATTTCAGATAACATTGCTTTTTGCCAAGACTCTGCATCTTTATCTTGGAGTGCTTCATTGTAGGTACAGGGATCATAATCTTGTTCCTCAGGGACAAAGTCTGACGACTCTCCTAAGAACATATATCTATTAGGTTGTATCACAACCCTCCCACTACGACGAGGCACTATCGGTTGTGGTGTAACATTTGTGACACATTGTGCAGTTAGTGGTGGTACATCCTGTTATACTGTTGGTACTGAAGTATTTGGCGTCTCACCTCTCAGTTCTTCTAGAACAGCTCTACTTATGGGTTTATGGTTCATCACATAGTCTTCCTCTAAGAATTGAGCATTGGTGCTAACAATGACCTTCTGATCCTTAGGACTATAAAATAAACCTCCTTTCATTCCTCTTGGATAGCCTACAAACAAGCGTACTTCTGTACGAGATTCCAACTTATCGGCTTTCCCATTCAGCACGTCTGCTGGACCACCCCAAATCCGAACATGTTTCAGACTAGGCTTACGCCCAGTCCACAGTTCTGTGGGAGTAATTGGTACTGACTTAGAAGGAACCAAGTTCAAAATATAAGCTGCAGTTTCTAAGGCATATCCCCAAAATGAATCTGGTAAATCTGAATAACTCATCATTGATCTAACCATCTCCATAAGAGTCTTATTCCTTCTTTCTGCTGCACCATTCTGTTGGGGTGTTCCAGGTGCTGATAATTGGGATGTAATCCCAGCCTCTGACAAATAGTCCTTAAACTCCCCAAAGAGATACTCGCCACCACGATCTGAACGTAATGACTTGATACATTTTCCATGACGTTTTTCCGTTTCTGCCTTGTACTCTTTGAATTTCTCAAAGCACTCAGACTTACGGCGCATCAAATAAATATATCCATACCTTGAATAATCGTCAGTAAATGTGACAAAATATTCAAAGCAACCTCTAGCCTGGACAGTCATGGGCCCACACAAATCAGAATGAACCAATTCCAACACATCTTTGGCCCTATACCCCTTTGCCTTGAAAGGCCTTTTGGTCATTTTACCTACCAAGCAGGATTCACAGACTGGTAGTGCCTCCACTTCCAATGAACTCAAAGGTCCATCTTTAACCAGTCTTTGAATCCTTCTTAGGTTAACATGCCCCAATCGCAAGTGCCAAAGATATGTTTGGTTCATACAAGAAGGTTCTTTTCTCTTATTTATGTTAGAAGACATATTATTCATTTCCATAAGTTGCATCGTGGGCAAAATAGGATTAATGACATATAGATTATCAACCAATGCACCAGAACAGATAAAATGCTTATTTTTTCTAATAACAATATTATCATTAAAATAAACTGAATATCCATCCTTAACTAGCATGGAAACAGAAATTAAATTCCTTCTAAGTGAAGGTGCATAAAGACAATCTCTCAATGTCAAAGACTTATTTCTACCAAAAGATAAAATAACATCTCCTATTGCAACGGCTGCTACTCTTGTAGCGTCACCCATAAACAAGCATATCTCTCCATCACTGAGCCGTCTGGTTTCCTGGAACCCCTGCAATGTATTGCAGACATGATTAGTGGCTCCTGTATCTTCACACCAGGTGCCGGTAGATAACACCGCTAAACATGTTTCAACAACTAGTAAATGAGATATACATTCTTTGTTCTTATGTTTGAGAAGTGGACAGTCAGTCTTCCAATGTCCTGACCCTTTGCACTTGAAACACTTGCCTTTCGGCTTTTTCACAGCGCCTTGAGGTCCCATGCCCTTCTTTGCTGAGTTTACTTGTTTCTGAACTTTCTTCTTCTTACCACCTTTCGGCTTAGAAGTAGAGTCCTTTTCAGTCACATAAACATGGGCATTCTGCTTGAAGAGAGCTTCAGCATCCTTTAGTTCTTTTGCAAGTTCTGCCAAACTATACAACCTTTTGTTCATGTTGTAATCAAGGCAAAACGAGTAAAAACGAGTCAAAACTTTTAGGCAGAGTCTCGAGAATGATATCGACCTGGGTTTTCCCATCGATTTCAGCACCAAGGATCTCCATCTCATTTAGATGACCCATCATCTTGAGAACATGATCCCTTACTGGTGTCCCCTCAGCCATAGATGCATTCATCAAACTCTTCATAGCAAATTGCCTAGCTGCTCTCCTCTGATGTCCGAAGAGTTCCTTAAGGTTGTACATTATATCATAAGCTGTGGGCATGGCCTGATGCTGATGCTGCAGTACATTTGACATAGATGCCAAAATGTAACACCGCGCCATCTCATCTGCCTTATTCCACTTCTTATAAGCCTCTTTGACCTCTTCATCAGAGTTAGCATCAGGCTTAGGTGGGCATACTTCATTGAGTACAAATTTGTACTCTTCAGCAGTTAAGACAATATCCAAGTTACGTTTCCAGTCAATATAATTAGGTCCAGTAAGTTTGTTTTCTTTAAGAATCACCATAAGTGGACTGAAAGAACCCATTTTTGAAATCCTGAGAATCACATAAAAAAAATTATGTAGGGAAAAACTTTTTGAATTAATTAAATATTAATTCCCTCAAAACAATAAAAAAAATTTACCAACACCTTAAACACCATGAATTTAGCATGCCACGATAGTGTGGACGTATACAAATTCAATATTTGTTCAAGTAGGTTTTTCCTATTAATTTTACTATCATGTCAACTCAACTTTATGACAAATAAAATTAATCTGTTGGTCTTGCTCTGGTCCTACAAATAATAGCAGTGACTCCGATGGGGAGGATACCATTATTTGTATCTAAGTGTATACCATTGCTTAATACTAAGTCCATTATCTTGTATTGAGTTCCTTCAGATGGAGAAGTGAACACATACTAGGTAACTTTCTACAATTATCCCTAAGAAAGTTTGTACTGGTGATCCATAATTATACTCATCCGATATGGAGGAAAGCACTAAAGCCAACACGCAAGTATAATTATATCACCTACAAACCAGCAATGGAGACCGTGGGATTCATGTTAAATGAATTCCCTCTCCCACTTAGTTATTTAACAATGAGGGTTTTTCTACAAGTTAATTTATGTCCATGTTGTCCATTATTAATGTGATCCTAGTTTTTCAAAAAAATTACAAAATAATAAACATGCATAATCAGAATAAGCAATAATGGCAATAAATTTGAAAATAAATATCCAACTATTATGGCCATCTTTCCTGATTCTTCCCCAACTGTGCGAATCCCAAATCTGACCCTGCACAGAGCTATCCGGCGTTCGACCTGCCCGGTTAGGTCGCGGGGTTCGGGGCAGCGCCCCGATTTCTTTTTTTTTTTTTTTTTTTTAAAGGTTTGGCTGCCCGATTTCTTCATCGAAAACCATCTGTCGATCTCCGGACTACCTAAAAACAGCATCTCCTCCGGCGTCAGAAACAGCCACCACCGCCATCACGATCGATCGAAAAAAATAAAATAAAAATAAAATAAAATTAAAATTACATCAATCCTATGCCTCCCGAAGGAGTTCACACATAATCTAGATTGAAAGATTAAAATTATAAGCACGATCAACCCTCGTGATATTAATTACATCCACAAAACAACAACAACACAATAATTACATCCACAAAATAACAACAACACAAACAAAACATGCATTGGACCATAATAGTTGGATCTAAGATGCCTGCAAAACCGAGTTAGAACAGATCTACATCTACCGACTATCATACAACACAAGTTTTATTGGACAACATGGATGTAACAATCAATATGCAGATCCAATACCGGCTCTGATACCAATTGATGGAACTGCGATAAATCCCAGGAACACGGATTGGTGTGCGTATCGATCATAAAAGTTTAACAGATTTAATACGTGATCTAACCCTTTATAGCGGAATCTAGGGTTCACGAATTATATCTGCGATGAGAAGAAGACGATAGTTTCTAGCAACCTCGAGCCGTCTGCGACCCCAAGATTTTCTGCACGTATTCCTTCCTCGGGTTGGACGTCGTGTGGGCAACGGTTTACCAACCTTTCTTCTCCTTGGCTGACATCTCTTTCTCTCCTTACGTGAATCACGAATTTAGAGAAAACTACTTATCTCTGATAATGATAATGACGGCCAGAGAATAGAGGATATATATAAGGTTATGGCAGGGACCATGAGGAGAAATTAGGGTTAGGTCTCCTAACGAATCTGGATATCCCGTGTTCATTCCGAACACACAACCCAGGCCCATTAACAATAGCTCGGTCCACTAAGGAGCTATTGTTGCACTACCTTCCTAATCCCAAATTATATTTATGGGCTCCTTTTATTATATGCTCGTTGAGCTCCCCATGTTAAGATATCGAATGTCCCTCGATCAAATTAAGTTACTGACAACTATATTAATCAACATCTTTTATCCTTAAGTAGTACCACTCAACTTTATTTGTCATGTCGGATGTAATCCACCTGCAGGGTTTACATGACAATCCTTATGAGCTCCTTAAGGGGACATCATCAACCCGACGTATCGGGACATGGATTCCTTTTACAATCAACAGCCCATCATACATACAATGCTATTACCCAATTCATAGAGGTTGTTAATCCACAATGAATCTCACTCTTTTATGAGTCAAAGTAATGCACACTGCATATACATGTGGTGCTATTATATCTGCTATTATGTCAAAGTAATGCACACTGCAATCTCACTCACAAACCGAGTAAGTTGCCCTCTTTGGATGAGGGCCTCGATTTCATCCTTCAAGGCCCGACAATCATCGGTGTCGTGCCCATGGTCCCGGTGGAAAGGGCACCACTTCTCCGGATTTCTCTTCTTCCCGGGGGTGTTCATCTTCGGAGGTGGCGGTAGGAGACCTTCGTTCCCGATCTCCATTAGGATGGCAGATACACTCGCATTTAGCAGAGCGAATTTCTCAAAGCGGGGGAGAGGACGCCGCTGACCCCCATTATCCTTCTTGAGCTTCTTAGCTCCTTTTTCCTCCGTGCCCTTCCGCTTATTCGTGGAAGTCGACGCCTCAAAGGGGGGGCGGTGGACAGCTTCTTCCGCTAGGAAGTACTTCTTGCTCCGGAGTAGGAGCTCTGAAAAGTCCCGAGGGGGCTTCTTGGCGAGGGATGCCCTAAGATCCACATTGAGGACGTCGGACTGGAAGGCAACTGTGGCGAATGAGGGTTCTAAGGAGGCGATGGATCTGGCCTCAGCAGTGAAGCGCTTGACATAGTCCCTAAGTTGTTCGCCCTTCTTTTGGCTGAGGAATAGGAGCGAGGCGCTCGTCTTCTCGGTGCGGCAGCTGCTCACAAAATGTGTAAGGAAGAGTCCTTTGAACTAGTCGAAGGAGAAGATAGATGCCGGTGCAAGTCGAGAATACCACATCCGAGCTTGCCCCTTAAGGGTGGCTAGGAATGTCTTGCAGAGGAGGGCGTCAGATGCATGGTGGATCATCATGAGAGTTTTGAAACTCTCAATGTGATCTGCTGGGTCTGACTCCCCGGTGTAGGTCTCGAAGTGTGGAGGCTTGAAGTTGTCTGGGACTGGAGCCTCCATGATGGTGCGAGAGAACGGGGGCCTGCTCAGGCGGAGGTCCCTGGCCCATTGTTCTTCGTCCTGGTCGAGCTGGCCGAGGCACCTCTCCATCTTGTGGAGACGGCGGTAGACCGAGTTCTCCCTTCGGTCTTATCTTGTTGAGCCCCGAGACTCATCCTCATGCCGAGGAGGGCTGGGGCTGCGACGGTGATGGCTCTGAGTAGGAGGTGGACTGATAGAATGGCGGGGGTGATTCGGAGTGGGCCGCGGACTCTGGGAGCGACAGTGGTGTTCGAGAGAAGGGTGGTGATGGCTCGCAGCCGGCCTAGGACTTCGGGAGCAGCGTGGATGTCTCAGAATCGGTCGAGGATTGCGGGAGCAGTGAGGATGGCGAGGAGCTGGTCGAGGACTATGGGAGCAGTGAGGATGGCGAGGAGCTGGCAGAGGGCTGGGAGCCCGACGACCATTGTTGGGGGCAGCGTTGAGCATCCGGAGGACTGCCTCCTGGAATTGCTAAAATTATGCCCTCGTGACGGGGGCCTCCTGCTTCTGCTGGGCTCGAGGCGCAGGATGACCTGCCAGGGAGCGGCTCCATCTTGGGCGACGCTGGGGCAACTCCCTCTGCCTCTGGGAGAGTTGGACCTCCCTCAGTTGGATCAGCACAATGACCGGCGAGGATTCGCATCGTGGGTCCGCCTTTCATCCAGATGGGTACGAAGGTCGGGTCCATGCTCGGTTTGCCGATTGTTAAGCACATCCCACAGATTCTTGGGAGGGGAGGAGTATTGGAAGCCATAGAGTCTGTGTCGGTATTGTGGATGGAAACCCAAACCTGATGCACAGGTTGCTTGCGGCGGCTTTGTTGAAAGGGTTCCCCCACGGCGACCCGGGGTCCCAGAAGCAGTTGAATGGAATACGGGGCCCGGGGATCGAGCTGCAGAGTCGGTTGGTTGGGAGGAGGGAGATCCCCCTGTGGAGGAGGAGAAGGAGGATGAGAAGAGTTTGTTCTTCGTTTGGAGTTTGCGGGCTTCCTCTTGGGAAGCATTGCTGGGAGTGACTTTGGTGGAAGGAGGAAGGTTGGATTGCTTGTTGAGAAAGTTCCCACAGACGGCGCCAATCTGTTGTCGCTGAATTCTGGTGTGGGGCCAATAGATGAGATTTGTAGGTTCGTGAGGAACTCGAATAGGCTGGGTCTCCCTTCTTCCTTGTTGATAAGTTGACTCCTTGGTGCTTCCGCTGACCTGCACAATTGTTCGAAACACCGGGATGAATCCTGGCGATGAACCCTCCGACGCGCTTGTCTATACCAGAAAAAGCAAAGGAAAAGAGCTTGAGTGCACAAAGAGTGATCACCTTTCACAGTAGGAGGTAGGGGGTTTTTATAGTCGCCCTGGAAATCTCCTTCAGGATAAGAGTGAATCCCTCCTTCCCGGTGAGGCTGGATAGGGGTGGTTATAACCACCTCCTCAAGATCAGGGCGAGTCAGGATTTCCTCCAGTCCTGTTGAGCTGGCCCCTAACAGGTTGAGACCCGTTCCCAACTGAACAGATCCGTTCATGGGTTAGCGGATCCAAAAGGGGGGACCCGGTTCCCAATTCGGACCTGTCTGTGGATGAAATTACTGTTTTACCCCTGGGACTTTGAGATTCGTGCCCACTTTGAATGGTTCCGATTTAAACCCATTTTTAGCCATATCATATAGTGATCTCAGGATGTGGCCAAAACCTAGGTTGTGCACAGAATTTCCTCTTCTATTGTTTTTATAAATTCAAATATGCGAGTGACATTTGAACATATATAGCTGGCTCTGATGCAATACTAACTCAGATCTTGCAGGTGAGCAACCTGCTCGATATGGAACACATCATGAGATTTGATACCCAAATTGCCAATCTCCATTGAGCGGAAAGAAAGTCAGATGCACGTTAGATCTCACCTAAATCGACTCATCTAGCTTGACACAAAGTTTGGTCTGAAATGCTAACTTCTCTCAGTTCGTACCCGAAATACCTCTCTGAAGGAAGACATGGTGTATATTCACCTTGTACCATTAAAAAGAGATACTAACAAAATGTTCCCTAGAACAAAATGTTCCCTACAACACTAGAGAGGAGGACACGGAACACATTTTCATTGTTTACCCTAGAGCTAGACGTACGTGGGAGGCCGTGGGATTGGGTTCTCACACATTAGAAATACCAAATTGTATCGAGGACTTTTGGGGTCCATGGAGAACCATAAACATTAAGAAAGAATATAGACTTATGTGGGATATTGCGGTTGGGGCTATTCTGTGGTCGCTGTGGCTTGATAGAAATAATTACTATTTCCGTAAGACTAGATGTTCTTTCAATATGTTATTGTATAAAATTGTGAGGCTAATAGATGCTTGGGCAGGTCAAGCAGGAACGAAGAAAAAACCTCGTCTGGAGGAGGCTCAGTAGGGGACAGGTGGAGGTCTATGCGAAGGACAGCAGTCCTAGTGTTGGGGCATTCAGAGCAGGAGACTTACTTTATTTTAGCTTATTTCGGGCTTGTAATTGTTAAGATAAATCAGAGAGATGAAAACAATACTGAATATTGAATTGAGTTCAATCAAGTACAATACCACCTATATATAGGAGGAGAACAAATATCAAAACAACTCTACAACCAATATGGGACTATAATAATATCTAACACCCCCACCCAAACTCACGATGGGTCAAACAGTGTGAGTTTGCCTACTAAGTATCTAAATCTCTGAATAGTATGAGATTTGGTGAATAGTTTGCAGTCTGCTGGGAAGATATAACAGAATGGAAAGAAATGGTCCCTGCCTCAAAATGCTCACAAACATAATGGTAATCAATCTCTATATGCTTCGTTCACTCATGAAAGACCGGGCTGCTTGCAATGTGCAATGCACTCCGGTTATCACAATGAAGAGGAGTAGCTCCTGTAAGAGTGACACCCATATATGATAACAGCCAACAAACATGAACAATCTCTCTAATAGTAGCTGCTATTGCTCTGTACTCTGCTTCAGTCGAAGAACATGCAACAACTGCCTGTTTCTTACTTCGCCATGAGATCAGCGAATCACCAAGAAATAGACAGAAACCGGTGGTAGACCGTCTGGTAGTAGGATCACCTGCCCAATCTGAATCAGAATATGCACTCAGCTCTAATTTGGATGTATCAGGAATGAATAATGAGTGAGTAATAGTGGCCCGAAGATATCTGAGAATCCGAAGAAAAGCACCATAGTGAATTGATATAGGAGCAGAAACAAACTGACTGACAACACTGATTGCGTGAGCAATATCGGGTCTGGTAATGCATAAGTAGAGAAGCTGTCCAATAATCTGTCTGAATCTAGTGGGTTCAGGAAGGAGCTTACCATCAGTGGGACGAAGCTTCACATGAAGCTCTAAGAGTGTATCGGCTGATCTACTGTCAGAAAGGCATGCAGCGGAGATAATATCTGATGTGTATTTCTGTTGAGAAATGAGAATCTCCCGAGATCCATGAGCAATCTCTAGGCCCAAAAAATAACGTAGTCTTCCAAGGTCTTTCATATGGAACTGCTGATGAAGGTATTTCCGGGTGGATGTAATGCGCCCGCAGAGTCATCCCCAGCAATGATCATATCGTCAACATAGAGTAGTAGAATTACCCTCCCATGCGGTGATGACCTCATAAACATAGAATGGTCCTAAGAACTCTGACTAAAACCAGCCTTGGTGATGACAATGCGAAAACACTCAAACCAGGCTCGAGGTGCCTGCTTCAAACTATATATAGCCCAACGCAACCTACAAACATGACGAGGATGAGTAGGGAGGCAAGGAAGAGGATCCATATAAACAACCTTAGATAAGGTACCATGAAGAAAAGCATTCTTCACGTCCATCTGGTATAACGGCCATTGGCAGATGGCTGCAACAGCAAGAAGAGTGCGAACAGTAGTCATTCACCTCTCCCTGAGACCGAGGTGAACGCACTTAGCAGCATGAGCGGAGAGCTTCGTGCGCTCAGTAGGAGGGAGAAGGACGTAACAGGTGCACCCAAAGGTATAGAGCATACTATATTCAGGAGGTGAATGATAAAGAGCCTCATAAGGCATCGTACCAGCTAGGGCAGATGAGGGAGTAATGTTGATGAGACTAACAGAGGTCATGATAGCTTCAACCCAGAAAGAACGAGGAGCGGAAGAGGAGAGTAAATGAGCGCGAGCCGTCTCAAGGATGTGACGATGCTTGCGTTCAGCTACACCATTCTGCTCATGTGTGTGAGGGCATTATTGCTGAAAAAGGGTGCCGTGAGACTGAAGGATCGATCTCATAGTGGTGGAAGTATACTCATGTGCACCGTCCGATCGAAAATTGTTAATGCGCACACCGAACTGAGTGTGAATGATAGTTGTAAAGAACCGGTAAATATCAGGTATCTCAGATCGCTGATGCATAAGAAAAATCCATGTATGTTTAGTGAAGTCATCGATGAAGGCAACATAATAGAGATAGCCTTTCTACGAAGGTACGAGAGAGGGTCTCCATATGTCCGACTGAACAAGTTTAAAAGGGTGAGTGGTTTCAGAAGTACTTTTGTGACTAAAGGGTAGGGCAATGTGTTTGGCCAAATGACAACCCTGACAATCAGATAAATGTTTAAAAGTGAGAGAACCAAGGGCACCACTGTGAGCTATAGTTTGGAGTCGTGATGCACTAATATGACCTAAACGTCTGTGCCACAGATCATCATCAGAAAAAACAATCCGGCAAAGCTAGAAGGAGAGTGATGTGCATGAAGAAAATCTAGATAATATAGACGATCCTGACGACTAGCACGCCCAAACTCCTCACCGGTGGAGGAATCAGTAATTGAATAACTTAAAAAGAGTCAAAAGTAACGACAAGACCACTATCGCACAACGCACTAATAGAAATAAGGTTTATTGATATATGAGGAGCATAGAGAACATATGGTAATATGAGAGTGGAAGAGTTAATTGTCCCTGAGTGTGTAATAAGAAGTGGTGAGCCATCAGCTATGTGTAGTGATGGAGAGTGAGAGGGAAGTGCTGTGTAGGTGGTGAACAGTGTCTGATTACTAGTGAGATGATGTGATGCATCAGAATCTAAAATCCAGAACAAATTCATACCGGAAGTGGTAGAAAGTGCAGGAGCAGAGGAGCCAACATTGATAGACTGACCCATGAGCTGTAATTCTAGCTGAGTGAGGCATTGCTGAAGATTAGGCCAATCAGCAGGAGACAGCAAGGCCAGAGTGATAGGAATGGCCGAGGATGTGAGGAAAGAAGTACTGTGAGGTGAAATAAGACTAGCGCTGCTATGACTAAGAGCACAATATGGATGAAGATGCTGCTGGTGTCTGGATCAGGGTTGGGAGTAGGGCGGTGCTACCGGTGGCGAAAGTAGAGGTGGGGTAGGATGAGGAATGATGTAAGGAGAAGGTAGAAGGCCGAAGGCAGACTGAAAGTG
The DNA here is from genome assembly GCA_017893485.1 of Hemerocallis citrina. Lineage (NCBI taxonomy): Eukaryota > Viridiplantae > Streptophyta > Magnoliopsida > Asparagales > Asphodelaceae > Hemerocallis > Hemerocallis citrina. The sequence continues at coordinate 257,431,110 of CM030359.1, forward strand.
GCGCTGCTGCTTTTTGAATCTGGAGGAGGAACGAGAGGCGGTTGCATCGGAGAAGTCAGTGGATATATATATATATATATATATATATATATATATATATATATATAATTTATGCTTTTTTTTAACACAGAAAAAGGGGTTTCAGGTTGGTTGGGGCCTTGGGGGTAGAAGAGAGTAATAGGGTTTTGGGTCGGGTTTGAAAATTTTGGGTTTCAGGTATTGGGTTTATGGTTTAAGAAAAAATTGGATCTGAAATATGGGAGATAGTTTGAGGTAGGAGAGGAGAGGGGCAGCTAGGTTTTCGGGCAAGATGTGGGAGAGGTGGAGGAGGCACTGGACTGGACTTTGGTGTTGGGTTGTTGGGTTGCTGATGTTGTTGGGTTAGGAGAGGTGGAGGAGGTTGTTGACGATGGGTTTTAGGGTTAGGAGAGGTGGAGGAGGCTTGGGTTGCCGATTGGTTCTGACGAGAGAGGACGAGGTTGTTAACGATGACGATGATGAACTGGACTTCGGGGTTGGTGGAGTTGGATGTTGGTGTTGGAGGAGTTGGAATTCGGTGTTGACGAATTGGCTTGATGGTGACGATGACTTCTGTTGGTGATGAAGACTTGACTTCTGGGGCTTGATGGTGACGATGACTTCTGTTGGTGGTGAAGACTTGACTTCTGGGGCTTGATGGTGACGATGACTTCTGTTGGTGATGAAGACTTGACTTCTGTTGGAGACGATGATGATTTTTTTTGTTGAGATATAGGGTTTTGGGAAGAAATTTGTATAACTTGGCTGTTGGGATTTGAGAATTTATGTAGAGGAAATTTAAGAAAGGGAAATTTGGATAACTGGCTCTGATACCATGTTAAGATAAATCAGAGAGATGAAAACAATACTGAATATTGAATTGAGTTCAATCAAGTACAATACCACCTATGTATAGGAGGAGAACAAATATCAAAACAACTCTACAACCAATATGGGACTATAATAATATCTAACAGTAATAAAGAACTATTTGTAGGTTAGAATGGGGTTATGTATTTTGTTTGCACTTGATGTAATGAGCTAGAGTACTACTGGACACTTTATGTACTGAGTACTTTAGAGTTGCAATATTGGCTACTTCTTGTTTCGTTAAATTTTTATTAATGAAATCGGTGACCGCGGTCACTTTTTTCTCCAAAAAAAAAAAAGATATGCAAACATCCAAACAGTTTAATTCATCTCTAATAAAATAAATAAAGAAAGACATAACATAGCAGATGATCTTAAATGTAACACCTGATTTATGAGATTTTTGTGATTTTATGTGTTTTGCACGTATGATTTTCGTTCATATAATTTCTCGTATAAAATATTTTTATATAGTATTTGTTCCTTTATTTTTCCAAAATTTATTCTCTTTAAAAGCCTAATTAAAAATCTAGGCCTAATTGTCTTTTAAGCCCACCCTGTTTATTAATTAATTTAATTATTTAAAGCTCATGGTTAGTTTGGCCCATTAGTGAGCCCATTTACTTTAATTCTCTTTTGAAATGGTCTAACTTGTAGTGTAGACTCATTTCATGGAAAATTAAATTTGCACATGAACAAATTTATAAATGAGGGACACTAGGTGGCATGTGCATGCAATGGAGTGTGCATTGCACACCCTTTTCACCTAGGCCGAATTGTAGATGGAGGGAGTGGGAGAGATGGAAGTAGTGGAGAGGTAGTAGCTCATCATGGGTAGTTTCTATAACTCCCTAATGCATCTTGGCCCTTAATCTCCAACCATTTGATGTAATCTTGGCCCTCCATTCATCCTAGAAAAATGTATAAATACCCCCTCCCACACTCTTCATTCTCACACTTGAAAATTTTTAAAAAGAAAGAACAGTAAGAAAGAAAAAAATTCAAGTTGTACGGTAAAAAATTGAGGAGTTTTGTGAGATTGAAAAGAGAGAGTATTGTGTGCGTTCAACCAACAAGGAGGAGGCTGGCATTTCAAGGACCAAGAAGGGAGAGGCTCGGGTTCTAGCTTGATCAAGGAGAAGGCGATTTTCGTGGCTTGATATAGGAGGAGAAGACTTTGTTCATTCGTTGTAGGAGATTCTCTAGGAGTTCTTTTGCTTTTCTCTCCATGTTAAGGTGGGTGTTTCTCTTAAATTTCTAATTAGACATCATGTTAGGATGTGATTGATAAATTAAGGAGAAACTTTAACTAATCTAGCCATGCATTATGAAAATGAGACAAATTGCTATTAGTTGAATGTGTGTTAAAAGGGAATTAAATTGATTGCAAAACTATGATTTGTTGATATAGATGTTTACCATGCCACCATGCTCTATTTGTTTGTACTAAAATTAGATTACATGCTTATAGTTGATTAAATGCATCATGTGTAGTTGATTATCTAAAATAAACTTTCATTATTGTAAAAGGATGAAAACTTGTGTTCTAAAAATATTATTTCGGAGACCTTGATTATAAATAATATGAAAATTGTGATCTTATTTTCAATGTCAAAAATATATCCATGATCTACTCAAAATTGCAACTTGGTATAATTGACAGACGACCGAATTAGAGTCGACAGTCGACTGTCAAGTGATAAATTTTGGATTTTTGCTACAGAACAGCCGACTGGCCATGTTTTAACAGTCGACTGCCCTGATCATTTTATTTTCAAGTTTTAAATTGTCGCAGAACAGCCGACTGGCCATGTTTTAACAGTTGACTGTCCTGATCATTTTATTTTCGAGTTTCAAATCATTGCAGAACAGCCGACTGGCCATGTTCTAACAGTCGATTGACCTAAAGTTTCAAATGATATCTGGATTTTCGTGAGATAATTTTCTAAGACCTGTGGCCTAGTATAAATGAGAACTTGAGACTATATTTCTGCAAGAAATAACTTACTATAAATTGATAGTTTAAATTGTCTTTGGAGGCTTATAAAATTTGGGAGAAATGCTATAATTATTCCAAAATTATGTGGACTTAAAGAAAAATATTTGGGACATGATTTGACTAAAATGAAGATGGTTTAGAAGTAAAATTGCATGAAGTTGATATTCGTATAAAATTAAAGGTGATTATTTTCATGAAAAGATTACACTAAGTTATAAAAGAGGAGTTTTTGAATGAAAGAAAATTTAAGTGGGTTATCTATGGATTTTATTGCCTAATTTGAATATTGTATATGAGTGAAAAATACGACTTTATGACTATTGAATTAAGTAAAGGAAAGAAAATATAGTATGAGAATTTATTATGCTTATTGAAAAAAAAAATTGAGCATGAAATATAAGAATTGAGATTGAACTTGATATGTGAGTTTTGATTCATAGAAAAGAAAAGAAATCATGTTAATTGTGAAAAAGAACTTATGAGTATAAAGACTCAATTTTGTGATTATGAATTGAAATTGAGAACTAGAGTGTAGTTAAGCCTCATACCGGCATTGAAAAGAAATGTGTTGAAATGAAATTTGAGATGAAAAAACAAAGATTTGGGTCATGTTGAATAAATGGTTAAGACCGGTATAGTGGAAGGGCTCTCTAGAGAATTGATTTTGTTCATGATTCAAATAACTAAGGATAAAATACATAGTGAAGACGTGATGAAAATAAGAGAAAAACATGAGTAGGAGGGCCTCAGAGCTACGGTGTGAGAGTATTCACAGGTTGTCTTCACGTTGCTGATGAACACAATATTATTCACATTTTAGAGCAATAATCTTATTGTAAATGCACATTTAAAAGCTCTATATGTGGTATTTATGCTTCTTTTCTCTTTCTCTGCAGGAAACAGCCTATAAACAGCAAAACGAAGCAAATTCAGGATGATACACAGGAAACTGAAGAGGCAGTCGACTGGTCATGATAACAGGCGACTGGACAGAGGAAATCAAGTTTTACACAGCTGCTCGGCCAAGTCGACTGTTCCCAAAACATCAGTCGACTGGGCGAATGAATCACGAAAATACGGAAGTCTCGACACAGTCGACTTACTCCCAAAAGCAGTCGACTGATAGGCGGCGGAATAAACAGATGAGATATTCGAAGATTCACCTGCATCTAATTTCACATCTATTTGAATCCAGATTTATGCAAATCAAATCTAGAGACTGGGGGTTTCCAAGTGGACGTGGTAAACAGATAAGGAAGGAAAGGAGAAAAGAGGAAGATATTAATCATCAAATCAAATAAAGAAGGATCTTCCTTAAAAAGTGGAAACCCTAATTCTCAGCCGTACTCTATAAATATCAGAAGAGATCGACTTAGAGAAGAGGATAATCAGAGATATCTCGTGGACGCAACTTAATCAAGAGTTCCCAACCATCAAGTCACCAAACCGTGCTTCACTCCATCAACATCGAAGAGGGAGAGAGAAGATCCAGCAACCAGAAGGCAGTCGACTGTGTGACAGACAGTCGACCATATTGCCGGAATCCATTAGTTTATTTCTTCTTCTCTCTTTATTCTTTTATGTTGATCATGTATTTGAACTTGTTAAGCAATAAAAGTATTATTATGTGGAACTAATTTCATAGTTGGGTAGATTGAAACCGTAGTTATGTAGTGCTATATTCTTCTGAGATCTTCTAATTACTTATTGATTGAATCTGGTTGAATTGACATAGATTAATGATCATCAAACTTGGATCTTGAAGTCTGAGAGCAGTCGACTGAGGTGAGAGCCAGTCGACTGACATACAGCACGTGGGAATATCAAGTTTATGTTATTATTTATCTAAATCTGTTATATGAAGCATATTGAGACGACCGAATCTCGTGCCCATAATTTGTAACAAAGGAATCTTTAGGGGTTCTTGGTTCAATCAACTTAGAGGATCTAGATCTGATACCAATTTCTAGAACTTTAAGTGTTTGTTCGTTTCCACTATTCTTATGTTTTCTCTAAGTATAACACAGTAGATACCATGCTAGATGCTTAGGGGAAGAAACGAATTAGAGTAGATACCATGCCTAATTCTTGGCTTAGGGAAACAATACTTTAAGGAGTAGATACCATGCCCTTGAAGTGAACAAACATGAGTAATTGGAAGTAAATTCAGAAGGTGACTTAGCATTACTAACTATTGGTGGAGATCAACAACCCAACTATTCAAGAGATATTGTGATTCAAACTCATCTTTCTTAGTTTAATCTTTTTAATTCTTTTAGATTTCTACAACAACCCTTCATCATTTATTATTAGTTTTATTGATTAGTAAGTTGAAGTCTACAATCTCTGTGGGATCGACCCTTGCTATTACTACGATTCGATTCGTGCACTTGCGAGGTTTTTATAATTTGTGTCTAGTTTATCTATTAATTTAGGTACTAGATTTCCAACAACAAGTTTTTGGCGCCGTTGCCGGGGATTGTTTAGTATTTTGACTTACAAATCAGTAAAATCTTTTTCTTTTTTTATTCTATTTTATTTCTTCTTTTTTCTTTTTCTTGAACTTTCTTTCAGGTTAAACTTGGCACAGAACCAAATCAGTCGACTGTCCCACAGACAAGTCGACTGTACAGAAGCTATTGTACAGGTGCAGACCAGTCGACTGTCCCGAGGATCAGTCGACTGTCCAGAGGATTTTTTCCAACAAGCAACAATGGGTGAAATTTTTTTAAACCGAGTACCAATGCAAGACAAATTCATTCCTAAGAATATTGAGAATCCTTCTTGCATAGCTTTTCAACCCAAAGTCACAGGGAATATGCATCTATCACCTCAATTACTCAGCATGGTGCCCCACTTCTTTGGCAGAACAGACGAAGATCCGCATCTACATCTACAAGACTTCTTTGATCTTTGCAGGACACAAAGCATCCAAGGGCTTACCTCTGAACAAATCAGGTTAATCTTGTTTCCTTTTTCTTTAAAACTTAATGCTAAGTTGTGGTATAATTCTTTGGAACCAGGATCAATTAATTCATGGGAGCAATTGGCGACAAAGTTCTTGAAAGAGTTCTTTCCAGCCCAGAAAACTAGACAACTAAAAAGGGAGATTCTACTCTTCCAACAAAAAGATGGCGATTTGTTTTTCGAGGCATGGAAGGACTTCAAAAACAAGCTTTTCAAGTGTCCTTTGCACAACATACCTAAGGATGATCAGGTACAATCATTCTATGAGGGTTTAAATTACACTAACAAAGCAATTGTTGATTCAGCATGCAATGGAATGTTGATGAGGAAGAGTGCTGAGGAGGCCTTAGAGCTATTTGAAGAACTCAGCGAGAACTCACAACAATTCTCAACAAGGAGGAGCATCTCAAGAAAGCAGGGAGTATTCGAAATTTCTCATAATAATAACATGCAATTCGAAATGGAAACCATGAACAAAAAGATTGATATGCTTGGGAATTCAACGATGGGTGGTGTAAAAAACCAACCAAAAGAAATTTATGCAATTTGTTTTCAATCTAACCATACAACTAATTCATGTCCCATGTTTTCTTTCGCAGATCAGGAGCACACAAACTACGAAGAACAAGAAATGTACCCGCCTCAGAACAATTTTTTTCCAAACACGTATAACCCAGGGTGGCAAGACCATCAAGACACTCAATTTGCACCAGGGCATACGCAGCAATTCCAAGGCGGGAATGGGTATGATGAGCCAGCACAAGAACAGGAGAAGTTGGATTTCGAATCCACGATTCTTCAACTACTCCAACAGCAACAACAAACCAGTGATCAACAAAGACAGGCCATTCAAAAATTGGAATTTCAAATTGGCCGAATTGCTACGGAGTTAAGTGAAAGAGAGGCAGGAGAATTTCCATCACAAACCATACCTAACCCTAGAGGACAAGAACAGCTCCAATTAAGGACAACACTAGAAGAAGAGACTGAGTTTACAATGTTTGATGCCCCACAATTTCCACACGATGATCATGAATGTTATAAAGTTGACGTGGTTCCGGAAATTTGCGACCAAACATTTCAAGAAAATAGCGTTGATCCATTACAAGCAACAATTGCGCACCCTCCACCACTATCTCAAGTTGAAATGGAACACGACGACTGGCAGATTGCAGAGACAGTACTTCACCATGGAACTCCAGAGTCCTATCCAGGTAAGCTTGCATCTGTATTTGAAGAGTTGGTATGTGATAACACTTGTGTTCTACAGGTTAAGTCGACTTATGAAGAGGACAAGTCGACTGATGAAACATACAAGTCGACTGACGATCATGACAAGTCGACTGCTCCAAGGACACCTGATGAGGAGCTCAAGCCACTACATGAACACCTGAGGCCACTACTTGATTATTTGGGGAACAACCAGACAGTACCTGTGACAGTTGCTACAAAATTCAAGATGAACAAAGAAGCAAGGCTGCAGGGAGTCTTGCAAAATCACAATGGTGCTTTAAGATGGACCATTGCTGATAAACTAATGTCAAGATGGTACGGTCCATAAAATGTTGCACAGGTTTCCCCCACATGGAGCATTGACGACAAATCAAACGTTCTAGGTAAATGGGCAGAGGGGGGAAACCTTATGATAAGATGAGTTGTGAGCCGCAAGCCATTCCATACATTGCACAACTCATCAAGTCTAGCTGAAGACAAGAAACACAGCGCTTATTGGGAGGCAACCCAATTTTTCAGGGGAGTATTTACACTTTCCTTTATTTCCTTTCAGTTATTCATTTTTATTTTTGTTTTAGTTATCTTTATTTCTAGTCTCTCCTTACTAGATGGTAACACATGCCTATATCTTATGTTTTGTGCGAACATTGAGGACAATGTTCCATCTAAGTGTGGGGGTATTAGTTAGTTATATTTGGAATCTTTTGAATTTTTTTTTTAGGATAAACAATTTCTTATAAAGTAAGAGTAAGGATACTTATTTACTTTAGGATTGTTGGGTTTCATAATTCCCTACAAAAATTGTGTGAGTCATGCGATTATACATAATAAACAAATGTGATACTTTTTCTGATAATTATTCCCTTCAGATCTAGTCCTAAATCGAGTTTAAGTAAATAGAGTGATGCAATATATGTATATATATTTGAATAAAGTCAGTCTACAATGTTTTGAGGGCTTAGTAACTAGGGGTATTCATCACCAATGTTTACCTTTACGTCAAACAGCAACTTGAAATACGAGTATGCAAAGCACTTTACTGTTTGTGACTTGTTGAGTAACCGGGTGGATAAATCACAAATGTTTCGCATTCGCGTCAAAAGACAAGCGACAACTTTAAAGAAGAGACTAAAAAAAAAAAAAAAAAAAAAAAAAAAAAAAAAAAAAAAAAAAAAAAAAAACTCTAGTTTGCTACTGGATTTGTAGTAGAGAAAAGGGATAATCACAGACTGAGTAGATGCATACTATAACTACATTAATCGCATGACAAATATGATTAAGTTTGGGGATTATGACTGAACAATTGCACTAGAGAAAGTGGGTATGTTTAATTTTACTTTATCTGAAATTGTTTGTAGTTTTATATTTTTCATTTTGATGTCCACATAATAAGAAATCTTGGTGGTTGAGTCTATTATTATTATTATTCTCCCTATTCATAATTCTAGTTTGCTTGAGGACAAGCAAAAGCTAAGTGTGGGGGTATTTGATGAACACAATATTATTCACATTTTAGAGCAATAATCTTATTGTAAATGCACATTTAAAAGCTCTATATGTGGTATTTATGCTTCTTTTCTCTTTCTCTGCAGGAAACAGCCTATAAACAGCAAAACGAAGCAAATTCAGGATGATACACAGGAAACTGAAGAGGCAGTCGACTGGTCATGATAACAGGCGACTGGACAGAGGAAATCAAGTTTTACACAGCTGCTCGGCCAAGTCGACTGTTCCCAAAACATCAGTCGACTGGGCGAATGAATCACGAAAATACGGAAGTCTCGACACAGTCGACTTACTCCCAAAAGCAGTCGACTGATAGGCGGCGGAATAAACAGATGAGATATTCGAAGATTCACCTGCATCTAATTTCACATCTATTTGAATCCAGATTTATGCAAATCAAATCTAGAGACTGGGGGTTTCCAAGTGGACGTGGTAAACAGATAAGGAAGGAAAGGAGAAAAGAGGAAGATATTAATCATCAAATCAAATAAAGAAGGATCTTCCTTAAAAAGTGGAAACCCTAATTCTCAGCCGTACTCTATAAATATCAGAAGAGATCGACTTAGAGAAGAGGATAATCAGAGATATCTCGTGGACGCAACTTAATCAAGAGTTCCCAACCATCAAGTCACCAAACCGTGCTTCACTCCATCAACATCGAAGAGGGAGAGAGAAGATCCAGCAACCAGAAGGCAGTCGACTGTGTGACAGACAGTCGACCATATTGCCGGAATCCATTAGTTTATTTCTTCTTCTCTCTTTATTCTTTTATGTTGATCATGTATTTGAACTTGTTAAGCAATAAAAGTATTATTATGTGGAACTAATTTCATAGTTGGGTAGATTGAAACCGTAGTTATGTAGTGCTATATTCTTCTGAGATCTTCTAATTACTTATTGATTGAATCTGGTTGAATTGACATAGATTAATGATCATCAAACTTGGATCTTGAAGTCTGAGAGCAGTCGACTGAGGTGAGAGCCAGTCGACTGACATACAGCACGTGGGAATATCAAGTTTATGTTATTATTTATCTAAATCTGTTATATGAAGCATATTGAGACGACCGAATCTCGTGCCCATAATTTGTAACAAAGGAATCTTTAGGGGTTCTTGGTTCAATCAACTTAGAGGATCTAGATCTGATACCAATTTCTAGAACTTTAAGTGTTTGTTCGTTTCCACTATTCTTATGTTTTCTCTAAGTATAACTTAGTAGATACCATGCTAGATGCTTAGGGGAAGAAACGAATTAGAGTAGATACCATGCCTAATTCTTGGCTTAGGGAAACAATACTTTAAGGAGTAGATACCATGCCCTTGAAGTGAACAAACATGAGTAATTGGAAGTAAATTCAGAAGGTGACTTAGCATTACTAACTATTGGTGGAGATCAACAACCCAACTATTCAAGAGATATTGTGATTCAAACTCATCTTTCTTAGTTTAATCTTTTTAATTCTTTTAGATTTCTACAACAACCCTTCATCATTTATTATTAGTTTTATTGATTAGTAAGTTGAAGTCTACAATCTCTGTGGGATCGACCCTTGCTATTACTACGATTCGATTCGTGCACTTGCGAGGTTTTTATAATTTGTGTCTAGTTTATCTATTAATTTAGGTACTAGATTTCCAACAACAGTTGCGCCGTGACATGACGTGGATATGTCTTCAGGAGTCCGTACCGCAGGCGACGCTCGTAGGGTATTTGGTGACTGCGGGTGGTGTCATGTCTCATGACGGAGGCTGAATTGTCCATAGGTTCTTCACGATGCGTCGTGACATGACGTGAGATTCCCCTCCAGGCTATCTGGACATGAGCTCGTAACTCATAGAACATCTAGGATACTTATCGTAGTTACAGTAGTAGTTCAAGTTATAATGAGGGATTGAACCCTACAAGATGAAGAACGGTTAAGGGCTTACCCTCAGACCTATGTAGTATGGGATGCATAGAATCTGAACAAGTGCGCATTAGTGTCATCTAATATAAATAACTGCATTAAGGACTAAGTGCACCGCACAATACGACATCAATAGGATAGTCCCTTGTAGTTCTGTTTGTGATCAAGTTTGTGATTTGTTTAAGTATTTGAGAATCGTTAAACTGTTTGGCATAAAGAGGATAGCCGTGTATAATATTTTGTCGGTTGTAAGCAACCGACGCGCCCACAGTTTTTATGCAGGGTAAAGTGATTAACACAACTAAAGAATACATACTGATTAAAGAATAATCCAAGTGTTGTACATTTCAATTCATGTAATTTATTGTATATTGCTTCCGCTGTAAACATGTTATGTAAGTGTAAACTCTGATGTAACAAAAAGTTTTTTTATTTTCTTGTAAAATTGTACGAAAGAAGTGTAAAAATCTTGTGGAACTTCGAATTCAGTATGTTTTGGAATTCGGGGTGTTACATTAAAGATGATATAATTACTTTTAATATTATAAGTTTACTAGGTTTGCCCGTGGGCACGTGCCTACGGCACGTCTTCAGAACGATGCAGCATACAAAAAATCCTGTAAACAGAAAAATATATTCAATCATTTTTTACTATCAAATCACATATGTATCAACATTTATATGCAATAATTTTTTTTTGAGGTTAAAGGTGGAATAACGCCACCCTGTTTAATTAATAAAAAATTAATAAAACAACCCCGGTGTACCGGGTAAAAAATAAAAGTACAGTGCAGAAAATAAAACATAACCCCCCAACAAAACCCTGGGGGGTGGGACTAACCATCCATACAAAGTACCACCCAAAAGTACAGTAGATCGAAACAAAATACAATTTAGAGGTAGTTGCGTCCAGTGGGAATTCGAAGTCTCCTGTTCCATATGAGCATGAAGGGCGCCTACCCCTCAGTCCAGTGTCGGTCCAAACTTGACCTCCTCATCAACAAATTCCTCCACCTGGAAGACTCTGAAAATCCTCCCTCTAGCTCCTGTACCAGCAGCTGTGGCCCAAAAAGAAATAAGATGCATGATATGAGTAACGTTACCAGAAATACTATTACATGAAGCACGAAAATAGAAATTATTTCTGTCTAGCCATAACACCCAAGTAGTTGCCGGAACGGCTATGTACCAAGCATCCTTCATTTCTTGGCATACTGATGCAAATTTGGGGCCAATTTGCAGATCCTCGTATTCGTTGGGGTAGTCGCTTGTCCCTAAGGCCCGTAATACCTCTACCATAGTTGCCTTACTCCTTAAGTAGTGAATGAACAGGTGATTCAGATTCTCCGTATGTATGTTACAGAATCCGCAGTTGGTTGCTAATTGGGGTTGTCTTTTGGCAAGGTTCTCTCTGGTGAGGATAGCATTATTGAGCACTAGCCAGAGGAAGACCCTCACTTTAAGGGGTATTTTGGCCTTCCATAACACCTGTGCCCAACTGGGTCTGCATCCTCGATAGTGAATTCGATGGTACAGAGACCTAACAGTGAAAGCTCCTTTAGTCTCTAGTCCCCAGCACATTTGATCTGGGCCCTGAGCACACATCACCCCATTTCGTGTAATGTGTATTTGTAGTTCATGCAATTGCTGATGTAACCCTGGGTTTAGAGGACCTCAAAATGCTGGTCTCCAGTTGCCCCTCTTCCATGTCTCGGCCAGTGAGATATTCGGGTGAGTTGTTTTCTCATACAGGTCTAGAAAGGTCTCCTTTAGGGTATGGGCACCACACCATCTGTCCCACCAAAATCTGTTGGACCGTCCATTACCAATAGTTGAAGTAACTGCTGAGTTGAAAGGCCCGCTTGCTTTGGTAATTCCTTTCCAGAAGTGAGAAACTCTAGACCCTACCCAGAAGCCTAAACTTCTCGTACCTTTTCCCCGAACGTACGGTTGAATAAGGTCCTGCCAACCTTCCCCGCTGTGGTGGAAGACCTTCCACCACCATTTCCCCAATAGGGCAAGGTTCAAATCTCTTAAGTCGATGATGCCTAGTCCTCCATGCTTCTTCTTCATGCATGCAATGCCCCACTTGACCAGGTGATATCCCCCCTATTCGAATCCGCCCTTTTCCAAAGGAATCATTTTCGGATTCGGTTAATCCTTTGGATTACCCATTTAGGTAGCTCAAAAAACAACATGTAGTAAATGGGCAGATTAGACAACACCGAGTTGATAAGTACCAATCTGCCTCCGAGGGAAAGCGACTTTCCTTTCCAACCAGACAATCTGTCCTCCACCCTGTTTATGATAGGTAGCTAGTCCGTCTTAGTAAGCTTCCCTGGTCTGAGTGGGAGCCCCAAATATTTGATTGGAACTCATCTGTTATACAGTTTAGTATGGTAGCATGGTCCAGTGCTTCTACATCAGAAAGTGCAGTTAGAGTCAAAGCACTCTTGTGGAAATTAATCCTGAGACCTAACCAGACCTTAAAACAGTAGAGGCCCCTTTAAAGCAAACTGTTTATGACCTATTCCCATTTCCAAAGAGTAGAGTGTCATCAGCATACTGAAGAATCGTGCATCCATGATTAGAGGTGCTGCTAGCCACGGGCATTATCCAACCTTTCATTCGACAGTCATCTAGCATGCCCCTCAGCACATCCGCTACGATAGTGAATAGAAGAGGTGACAGCAGATCTCCCTGCCGGAGTCCCTTCTTACAGGTAAACGGTAGACCCGGTTGCCCATTAACCGAGATAGCCGTTTTACTAGTGTATAGACAGTGTTTGATCCACCTAATTCATTTAACCCCGAAGCCTCTCCTTCTGAGAGCTTCCAGCAAGCACTCCCAGTCGACAGAATCATATGCTTTCTCAAAGTCCAATTTGAGGAGAAAACTCTTAGAATTGCCCATATGGTAGTGGTGGATAACTTGTTCTGCGGTGGCCATACTATCCAGGATACATCTCCCCTTGATGAAACTAGTTTGAGTTTTGCTAATTAAACTTTCCATGATGCTTCCCAGGTGGATGGCTAGTACCTTTGTGATGATCTTAACCGAGCAGTTTATAAGGCTAATCGGTCTAAAATCCTCCACCCTCGCTCCACCCGTTTAGGTATCAGGACTACTTCCGTAAAGTTGAACATGCCCAATCTGAGGTTTTTGTGGAAGAATTCATCCATCAGCGCCATAATATCCCCTTTTATTTCTTTCCAGAACACTTGGTAGAACATCATTGGGAAGTCGTCTGGCCTCGGTGACTTGTCTGCTCCCAATTGAATGATGGCCTTTTCCATTTCCATTTCCGAAAAAGGTGCTTCCAAAGTGGCTAGCATTTGTGCTGACTCGTTCTTGCCGTCTAGCCAAAAATCCTCCCTCAGTGGGACCCTGAAGTCATTCTTCTTCCCAAAGAGGCCTTTGTAGTAATCTTAAAAGGTTTTGGAAATCACATTTTTGTCTTGCGATGTTCCCGTATCCGTCTGTATTGACACGACTAGATTGGATCTACGTCTCTTGCTTACCACTCGGTGGAAGTAGGCCGTATTCGCATCTCCCTCTTTGAGCCATGAAATCTTCAACCTTTTTTGCCATTTGATCTCCTCTAGCTTATAAAGATTGGCAATATTTTCTCGGAGCTCTAGTAGCCTGTTTCTTTCATCTTGAGACAGGACTCTCGTTTCTTCCAATCTTTATAGCTCATCAATTCCTTCCAAAAAAGAATCTTTTGCACACCAAATGAACGAGAATCTAGACTGATTCCATCTACGCAGCCGCTTTCTCAATCTGCAGATTTTTTCACACCATCTGGTTGCAGCATCCGACCCAGTAGTTGGGAGCACCCAATTTTCCAACACCATGTGGTGAAATCCCTGAATTTCTATCCATGCCTCTCAAATCTAAACTTCCTTGGCCTTTGAGATACCTATACCCCAGCATCAAGCAGGACCGGTGTATGATCTGACGTAGGTCTAGGGATAGATTTAGTGGTTGCTAATGGGAATTTTGCCTCCCAGTCCATCGATACTAGTATCCTGTCCAATTTGGCCATAATCGGGGATGCTTGCATGTTTGACCATATAAATAGTCTGTCATTGATTGGGATATCGATCAGCTCTAGTTGTGCGATCACCCTATTGAACTCTTCTCTGTGTCTGTCGCTGGAGCCTCTACCCTTGTACTCGAAAGCAAATCTGGTAATATTGAAGTCTCCCCCAACAATCCAAGGTCCCGGCCATCGTTGTCGAATATCGATAAGCTCTTGCCAAAAGATTTCTCGGTCTGTAGCCACGTTCGGCCCATACACGACAGTGATCGTCTGCATCCAATTATCAGACCGTCGCGCCAGTCGGATAGTCAGGGAGATCGTTCCATTATACTCCTCCGAGTAGGTGAAAATATCCGGGTTGAACCCACTAGCAATTCCCCTCGAAGCTCCTGCGGACGGGCGTATCACCCATTCCTTGATTCTGTGGCCCCAACTCTTTTGAGTTTTAACCCGTGTGCGAGTTTGGTCTCCTGTAACCCTACCACTTCCGCCTTGGAGTTCTTAATCACGTCCATAACCATATCTCTCTTCCTCCTATCCTCCAGACCCCTAACATTTCAGAATAGTGTATTCATTGGGGGACCATGTCTAGGTTGATCGTAGGTGTGGGTGTGGGACAGGCTTCTTCCTCGAAGACCTCCGTCTCCCCAGAGCTGGATCCCAGCTCTTTCTGATAACTAGCCTTAACCCATTCGGTTTTCTAACCCCTAATTTTATTGAGTAGTGGAGCATTACGTTCTATGTCATACACCTCTAAGCCATAGGTTTGAGCTAGGATAAAAAAATTAGAATCTGACATGAAATATAATATAGAAGCTAAAAAATTTCTTGTACCTCCGTCATCGAATTTTGCAGTCTTGGCCGCCGCAGCCACCTCCAGATAGTCATCCAAAGACTCCACATGAGCCCTCTTAGGCGACCGCCGTACCCTGAACCCAACTGTCCTGCCTGACGTTCCCCTACTATAGCTAGGCGCTAACTCTGGAAGTGTGGATAAGACCATCTCTGGGGAGGCCTCTCTCTGTGTACCAGTAATAAACTCCAGGTCCTCTAACTCCTCGTCCGTAAATGAGAATTCTTCGTCCAAATTTAAGCGCCCTTCCATGTCCTCATCACTATCTGCATGCTGAATTTCCAGTTGTAGAGTAGGTTTTCCCATCGCGGACTCCTCGTTGAGCCCACAAAATTGATGATGAATCTACGAGAATAGCGGTGCTTCCTGTTGCGGACCCCTTAATGGGCCCACTACTCGTCGGAAGTTGTACCTGATTGTGCAAATCTAGAGATATATTTGTCTCAGATGTAATAGATAGCGTTTTGGGCACCTCTTTGGGCCCACTAATGCCTATAAAAGAAACCCCTTCAAGCCCATAAATTCGAACTGTTTGATCACCTTTTCTTAAGTCTCCTCCGCGAGATAAGTAATCTTGCCTCTCGAGATTCGCGTGCACAAGTTGCTTTAAATGGGGGGTAACCTCACCCCCCACACCACATGGCCTCAGTGGATTAGTTGGCACTGCGGCTGTTGCAGACGGGGTGGGTAACGAGGCATAGGGCGGGGGTTTTGAGGGGTTCAACTCCAACCCAGAGGCTTCTTTATCTTCAACAACTCTCTGTTCCTTACTACTCTGAGATCCCTTCTGTCTCTCTTCTGCTTCGTTTCTGTCTTTCTTCTGCTCATTACTACTTTGAGCTCTCTTCTTTCCCTGTTCCACACCCTTCGACCCTACCGAGCTTCTCTTTGGGTTGTGCTCTCTGACCTCTGTCGTCGTCTTCCCCGAAGAGGAAGTCTCCTTCCTTCCCCCCCCAAAGCCACCAACTCTCGTCCTTTCTGACCTCGACCTTGCATGTCATTTTGCATGCTGTTTTCCAAGAAATTTCTGCCCTTTTTAGCTATTGCCCAGTCTGCCTCCTCTCGCAGCTTTCCACCACCAACTCCACGAAGTTGATTACCATTTTTGGGGCTTTTCTTGTTCCTGCTTTCGAGGGTCCCTTATGTGAGCACCGATGCTTTCCGAATCTGGAAATTTGAGCAAGTCCACTGTTGGATTTGTTTGGTTTGTTGTATCTTTTGGAGGCGTTGGATCTAGGTCATTAGATCTGATGGTCAAACCTCCATGTCGACCACCTTTGATCAGAGACCCATGCCTTGGTTCTGATCCCTCCGCCATGTACTCATGACTATGTTCTTTCCTTCTCGCCGCCCTGATGATTTCTCTGTGAGCGCGCTCCACCTCGTGGGCTCCGTCTATGGTCAGATCCCACTAAGTGGCGACAACTTGTCTGTAGCAGCGGTTGTCTCTGAGCGCCGAGGAAGGAGTGGAGGACGTGATGACCGATAGTTACACCTCCGACTCCGCTCGCCTTTTGGGTATGAATCGGATCAGATAGGCTTCCTCATAGGAGTAGACTTTGGCGAAGCGAGGCATCAATGCTATGTCAGCACTCCTTATGAGGACCCTAGCGGAGACAATCTCCGAGCAGCGTACTGTCTTCTCGTCTATTTCTTCGATGGAGCCGAAGTCAGCTACGATTTCTTGTAGGGCTTCTTGTTTCCAAAAGTGGAGTGGTACATTATGAATCCAAATCCAAAATTTCTCCCGCTGTGGTAGCTCCGCTTCGAAGCTAGGTGATCATGCGGAAAATTCCAATTTGAAGTGACCAAAGTCGATAGTACCCATCCATGTTACTTCACTCACCTTCTCAGGTGACGGGAAGGAGACCAAGAACTGGAGATGGCATAACTTCTTCACAACCCAGTCTCTGTGAGCTTTCATTGGCCACTTTGCGTTTAACGCCTGAAGTATGTGTGTCTCTGAGGGGCTCCCCGCCTTAACCTTGGCTATAGCGCACCATTGGAGCAGCCACTTCTCCTCATTCTTGATGATTTCCAGACTCTTTGCTAGTCGGATAGAGGTGGGGTTATCGGGGGATCTTCTCCTGCTGACCGGACGCTCTTCGTCATTATTGGACTCAATCACATTAGTGCACACATAAGATAGGTGTCCCCACTTCATGCATTTGAGGCATCTGACCTCTTTATGCAATCCTTCCGGTAATGGCCCATATCTCTGCAATTGAAACAAGGTATTGTTTTGCGCTTCCCTCTTCGTATCCTCTTCTTATGTTCGGGGTTGGTGGTTGTGGAGTTGGTCTGTGTTGTGATTGTCTGGTTTGCACCTTGAGCCCCAACTTCCCTATTTATATGCAATATTACTAGGCTAGAAACTCCACGATAAGTAACCAAAAAAAAAAAATTAGAAAATCATATATATAGCTCAAGTTTGAATAGTACAACAATAATTAGTTGTAAATAAAAGTCCATGTTTCCATCAGCGCGCATATGTTGAAAAATAATTATAAATGGGGGCGTAAAATCCAAGTTAGAACTTTAAGAGTGCAAAATAATGAAATTTAACTTTTGAGGAGATATTTGCTATTTTCAGTGTAACTTTAGAGAATGAAATTTACCCAAGTGAATATCTATTTAAATCTTCCATTGCATTTGAAATCAATCAAAAAAATTTCTACATGAGCAATAAAAAAAAGAATAAAAAATTCTGAAAAATCCGAAAATTTACAAACCTGCAATATGAAAATCTAAATTTCTGGATATATATATATATATATAGAGAGAGAGAGAGAGAGAGAGAGAGAGAGAGAGAGAGAGATCTGAAAAAGTGAAGAGAGGAGAGAGAGATAGTAATAAAGTGAAGATGATTTTTGTTTCGGGGGAACAAAATTTAGGTTTTTTTTTTTTTGGGGGGGGGGGGGGGACTCTTGGAAAAATATCTTTTGGGAGAATGAATGTGAGCTATTGATTTTATTTCAATTGAACATTTGATAAAAATTTTTTCAAATTGTCTTGTAATTTATTATCTCTACTACTATAATGGGAGAAGGCCTTTGTCCTTAACCCAACCCGTGCAACTTACGTGTAGGTAAATTTTTTTTTTACCCTTTTCATTCCTCCCAATTTTTTCCACGTGCACAGCACGTGTATAATACTAGTATAGATAACTAGATAAAAAGTAAGGGATGTGGTAGTGTCAACGAGCAGATGTGCAGCCTATCATGCGATTCACATGCCTTTTATCTATAATAGACATACAAATTAGTTGGATAAAAATCATGCACTTTCGGGTAAAGGAGGATTTTAATGATTAATATTATATAAGGGAAAATGTGCTAAAAAAATTAGTATACTCGAACGCATTAGTAGCTAGGATGCAATTTCCTAGTTGCTCACTATTCATCAACCAATCTAATCACCTATGTAGGATGGCAAACACCTTGGTGTAATATTGCATTTGTACAGGATAATTAATGTAGTGAAAGGAAAAGGCCATGATTTACACACCAATCCTAAAATGTGAAGTTCTAATATAATATAATGAATACAGAACAATAGAATACGCAGTCTGTAAAGGTGAAAGACCCAAAGAATAGGTTCTGGAAGCACATGCATTACATAATCATTGAGGAATAATATTCCCAGGCTTGTAAGAGAAAGGAAGCTTCGGCTGAAATGAGTTCACTGCAATCTACAGAAATTTTAATCTTTAGTCATATGAAATTCATGAACCAAGTCACGGTAGAAATTTGCAACATGAAGAATGAGAGAAGGTAATAAGATTTATCTGCCTGATACAAATCTACACAGACAGTTTAGTAAAATACGAAGTGCAAAAAACTTTTCAACTTTGTTGTTACAATAATAAACCTAGGTTGCTTATTTGAAAATAAGCTAGAGAAGTTGGTGATGTTCATGTATTAGTCAATGTCAAATGAAATTTATTAGTTAATTTACAGTTTAAACTAAGGGATACTTTAACAATATTGATATTCTATGAGAGAAAAGGAAATCTTATCTCTCTCTTTTTGACGGACAAAAGGTAGGGGAACTCTACCTCACAAACTTAACATTAAATTAGGAAAGAAAGTTATTACAAACTATAAATAGTGGGATACTAAGAGCTAAGCACTGCGATGCGTGAATTCGAAATGGCATAATGTTGAATCATAGAGATAAATCACCCGCGGGGAGAGGGAGAATAGGATGATTCTGCGGAATTAAAAATTAAATAAAAATTAAAACAAAGTTGCAAACACTACAAACCGCATGGGCTATAGCCGCATAGTTTTCCCGGCGTTACCACACTGTGCCGCTATAGGTATAGTAGAATTTTATTTTATAAAAACACACTCTCTGTAACGGCGTGTGGTAACAACGCCGCTATAGCCTCAAATAGTAATGTTGTTATATATATATATCTATGACCTATCGCGGCGGTTATTTATACGCGCCGTTATAGGGTGGAGTAAATAATATTCTGAAAAGCTACCCCGTTCTAAAATCCGCCCCCTTTTTACTTTCCCCAATTTTTACAACCCTAATTAATCCCGCTCTACTCTAATCCCGCTCATCTTCTTCCCGCTCTACTCTAACCCTAATCCCGCCCCTCTTCCGATCCGCTCTCCCCTAATCCCCTCTAAACCCACGATCCCGCTCATCTTCTTCCCATCACGTTGATCTCTCCCCTCCCCGCTCTCCGCCTCACCTCCCTCGCGCGCATCTCTCGCGCGCACACCCTTGCCGCTCCCGTACTTCGCCGCTCCTCCTCCGTCACTCCTTCTCCGGTCCTCCTTCGCCGCTCTTCGACTTGTGTATACCCATCGCCGCCACCCTTGCCGTTCTCTCTCGCTCCATCAAAGTAAGTTGGGTATTTTTTTGATCTTTGTTCCTTTCATTTCCTCTTTCCGTTTTCTCATCGCCTTCAATTTCGTCGATCTTTGCACCAGATTCGAAGGTAACTCGACTCGATCTCACTTTTAAATCCTTTCAACGTGTTAGAATGTAGGGTTTCCATTTGCCCGTTGCATCAAAATCCCAACTTGTCGCTCGTTACTGTATCCATGGCTTAATTCTTGTCGAAATCACTGTCTATTTGCAGAACGATTTGCAATTTCGAACGATTGACTGTCTGATTAGTACTTAATTGATGCCAATATCTTAACTTGATGGTTTTCTTTTGATGAATTAGAAGTTACTAGATTAGTATCGGTTCAGTAGTTGAGAAGTTGTAGCAATTTTAGAGATTTTTTGTTTTTCTGTAGTTGTTGGGTTAATAGTGATTGATGTGTAAAGTTTGTGATTAAAAAGAAGTAATTTTGGGAACTTATGCTAATTTATGCTTCATATAGATCGAAGATTGTTTGACTAGCAATGGCGGTAACTCTCCCTGTGGTCAACTCGGCATCTGGGCTTAAGAAGCTCGACGAGTACCTTCTTTCTTGCAGTTATATCACTGGGTTTGTCTTTGTTGATACTTGCATATTGGAGCATTATTGTGTTTTGTTTACTGCCATAAGATTCAGCTGGGAAATCGTTGCAGGTATCAAGCATCAAAGGATGATCTTGTGGTATTTTCAGCTATCCCTGCATTGCCCTCGACTGAGTATGTTAATGTTGCTAGGTGGTACAAGCACATTGATGCTCTCCTGAGGATTAGGTATTGTATTTTTTTATTCATACATTCTTATGTTTAACTTTAAATCTGGTATGTTGATTGGTTAAGGCTCACTTGTATTTTTTGTTTGCTTTATAGTGGTGTTTCTGCGGAGGGTCAGGGTGTTAAGATTGAAGGGGCTGCTGTTGCAGAAGCTCCGGCATCTCCTGCTGTTGCCGACAAGGTAATGTATGGTGTCACTGGACTTTCTTGAGGGTTGGTAGCGAAAGTTGCAAATCATCTTTTGCAACTCATAGGTGAAGATGGTTTGGTGTCAATCCACTTGTGTTTGTCGGTATTATAGGTAGAGAGTGATTTTTGTATAGGGAAATAAAGGTTTTTGTTAAAGTTGTAGGTGCAAGAAAATTTTTGTGATTGCTGCAACTAAAGTTTACTACTAACTATTTGGTTTCCATTCTAGTTGCTTATAACTTCTGAAATTACCTTCTAACAAGCAGTTTTGTGAATTGCGTAGCTTGTGTAAATGATATCATTGTAAATTTTAGTGCTAGTTGTTCTAATGAAAGGTAAGAATTCCAAAGTATGTACAGTGATATATAATGTCAAAAAACCTGTACATTGGTTGAAGTAGTTATAATTCATTACTTCAATTTCAAGTTTGAACACTCTTTATCTTAAGATTTACAATTTTTTGTACAGAAGAGAAACATGTAAAAAGTTTCTGAAATGCTTAGCAATTTCAGTTGTTTGGCATCATTACCTTTCTGTTGTACTCTTTGTTTGGTAAAAATGGTTTTTATTCTCTTACATCTTAGTATCTTACATTGGCATGATTTACATAAAGCAAGATTTTCATAGACATTAGTACAATACAAATTTCTAATTTGACCAAAGTTGATATTCATTTTTTCTGTTTACATTTAATTATGGGAATTTAAATTTCAGGCTGCTCCTGCTGAGGATGATGATGATAGTGATGTCGATCTCTTTGGTGAGGAGACAGAAGAGGAAAAGAAGGCTGCTGAGGAACGTGCAGCAGCTGTCAAGGCTTCTGGAAAGAAGAAGGAATGTAAGTATTTTTAACATGCGCGCAATATTACTTGGAAATGTAAGTTTTTTTTTTGCATACTGTTTTGCATTTCTTCTTTTAATCTAACCATTTTAGCACATTTATGCGAACAGCTGGAAAGTCATCGGTATTGTTGGATGTAAAGCCCTGGGATGACGAAACTGACATGCAAAAGCTTGAAGAAGTTGTTAGGAGCCTTAAGATGGAAGGATTGCTCTGGGGTGCTTGTATGTGTCTTCCCTTGTCTCCCTATTTCTAGAGTTTTTTAAATAATGTCATGGCTTGTGAAGCATGTTATTTTTAACATGCTGAGCTGATTGCTGAATCACTAGCTCGTATTTTGCTCACTAAACCATGTTTATCCATCTCTATCCCATGCAGCTGTGCCTTTTATATGTCAAACCTTTATCCATGTATTGATTGTATCTTTTATTACCTTAGTTGTTACTTGAGCACAATGTACTTCTGTTGATCATCATTGTTATGGTATTGTCTCCCCACTGTGTTTTGAGCAAAATATCAATTTTTTTTTTCTTTGGTTTTCCGGTTAAAGAACTGTTTCCTCTGCCAAGGCACTAAAGCTCTGAAGTGGGTAGCGAGTATTAAGGGATTTATATTTATATTCTATCATTCCCCCTATGGTTGAAGCCCCTATAGTGGACCGAAACTTGGATTGTGTTGTGCATCTGACATCTGTATACTCTTCAATAGAAAAATACATGTTGAATCTGAATTTTAAAAATGAAAGATCTGAGTTTTAGTTAGGGTTGAGGGATTATATTAATATTTCAATAGACATATCTAAATGAGATATAAAAATTCCATCATATCTTTTTCCTCATCCAATTTATGATTTAGAGTGATAAATGGTACTATAGATGCATGTCGGTGAGTCACTAATCTGTACTAATGACAAAAGCAGAAGTATATAATTCCTGGTTTTAGACTCCTTAGTCATTTTTATTCGGTAAGGAACTTCATGAGGAATTTGACTATAAATACAAGAATGCTAATATGGGTACATAATCGTAAATTAATCAATGTAATGATACTGTTTATCGATCAGCTCATAGTTTACTAAAACTTAATTGACCTATTATCTTAAATTGAAAACAAATGTTATCCTAAGTTTCAAAATATGATATGATGATACACTTTTATAGGAAAACTAAGTAATCTATCCTTAATGTTGAATTGTCAAAAATGAAAATATCACTTGCAGACTAGGAAGCACTGAAATGGACACGATGCAACATACACAAGGACAACATAAAAAAATTACACTTAAAAAGAAAGTGTTGCACGAATTTGTGTGTCTGATACATGACACGACTAGCAAAAGTAGAAGTGGTCGGCCTTGTTTCATAGCTTCCAGGCCATCATCATACATCTATAAAATTCCTCGATTTAATTGTTTATTTCTTGTTAGGATTTATCTTTAGAGTAAATCTATTCAGAATTTTGCTTTGCATCCTTAGCCTTATACACATTTTGCATACACTTCACATTTCAGTAAAGGATGATATATATATACCCATTGTGCATATATATTTCATATCAGTTCATATCCTGCATATGTTCACTTCAAAAGATTTCCATATACGTATAGGAAGCATCAAATGAGGGAGAGAAGATCGGCGATGTAGATTTTTTTGAAACTACCCACACGGGTAAGGATGGAAAATTTAAGGATGATGTGGCAGCCAATATTGTGGTAAATAAAAAGCTTTCAAATTAATTTCAATTAGGTATTTAATCTTTTTAATAAAATAATTTTGAAAATAAAATTTGTCTTTATTATCTTTTGCAGAAAAATGCCAGAAAGAAGATTGAGGAAATGTCATCTTCTTCTACCGCCGATCCATTGACGCTACAGTATCAAGTTCTCTCCGAATTGAGGGGACGCGAGCGTCCCGGTCGTGTGCGTGGGATGGGGCTAGGACCAACACCCACCAGCGTCTTCGGTTCTCGTACATTTTCTTACACTGGGGCTGGGGCCACACAGGAAGATGTTGATCAGCTGAAGGCAACAGTGGCACGTCTGGAGGCAGCAATGGTTCAAATGGCGACGTTAGTCCGGCAACAGTCACAAGGAATTCCAACTCAAGCATCGGTTAGTATTCGACAACTAAATACCCACTTTTAACTCATGCAGTGATCATGATAGTTACAGTTCTTCATGAATATATTCATAATAAGCGGATCAACCACCACAAACCGTGACTCCCTTTCGTCGCTCCGCTTGATATAAATGAGATATAAAGATTTTGAGTGAAGAAAGATAGCATAAAAAACTGGATAAGTATTGGAGAAAAGAATAAAACATGTAAATTAATGGAGGAAAGGAGAAAATTACATAATAATTACAGCTTGATATATTATATTAAGTGATTACATCCATGCAAAATGATATTAATTATTGTGACCGTATGTGTTAAGCAGTTAGGAGTGTGAACTCAGGTTATGTAATTGGCATCAATATAAAAGGTTGAACATTCAAGTAGGATTTGGAAAACTTTTGAATGGTCTTCACGAGTCACTGGAGTTTGGAGAGCCTGGTTCATGAACTTGCATTTTTTATCAATGTTTTGGCTGGTTTCAGTTTAAGATAATAGTATGATAATCTGTCATTGAAATGGGTAGTTGAACAAAGTAACTCAAAGTTTATATATGCGGATGCAGCTCTGTATGTGTTTTTACGTAAATGTATCTAATATTACGTTTAACTTTATAATTTTGGGTTTATTTCTATGACTAAAAATAATTTATGTTAATCATATAGTAAATTAGGATTGACCAATTATACTGTGATTAGTTTCATTAATATGAGTAGGTAAGGCAATAATTCTATGAAGTGGTAAACATGGATGGTTCAACTGCCAATATTAGTCATAGTTGCTTGCCAAATTTGATCAGTATTTCACATGAATTTATCTAAACATCAGTTTATGTATTTGACACAGTAATGACTAAACATCTGGTTCGTTTTTGTTGAATCGTATGGTAAAAGGATGCATAGCAGTAACACATTGTTGAATTTTGATTGTTTTTTTCTTCAGGGTCAGCGTATTCCATCGGTTTCCAGTCACGCACGTATACCAGGGCAAAATAACGATGGAATTGAAAGCAACAGCGGGCCAAACGAAGACACTCCCTTGCCGTAGTTTGTCGAATTTGGACTTTTTTAAAAAATATTTTGTAGGAATTATATCTATGTTTTGTAATAACTAAGTGTTACAACATATACATTTGATACTCGTTGTATGACAGTTTGTGTTACAATTGAGTTGTTTTTGTGATCTGTGACTTTTAATTCTTAATTATGATATTATTGATTTACTAGATTTGCATTTAAATTTAATATGATTAAATGTATTTGTAATATGCAATTAATTATTGATTTTTCTAATTGAAAATTTTATAATAAAATGTAAATGTATATATATATATATATATATATATATATATTTAATAAATAAATAAAAAAATAAACCTATAGCGGCGTTTACTACAAAACGCCGCCATAGGTACACACAGTTCTAATCCTCTATCGCGGCGCTGGAACAGCGCCGCAGCAAGGTACCAAGAGGGTTTTCCTGATTGCAAACCTATAGCGGCATTTCATAGAAACGCCGCTATAGCCATTTTCCCCAAAAACGAAATACTTCTATAACGGCGCTAACAAAGCGCCGTTATAGGTGGACACCATATAGCGGCGGCGACCGAACACGCCGCAGTAGCCTATATGGTTGTAACGACGCACTTTCTAGCGGTGCTTTCAGAAGCGCCGTTACGAGCTATAACGGCGCCAAAAAGCGCCGTTATAGCCTTATAAAAGTGCTGCTATAGCCAATACGGTTTGTAGTGAAAGTAAATGAGAAGAGATAAGAAATGCAAACACAACAAGCATAGGTGACGCTGCGTTATAAGCGCTATAACGTGGTTCGACCCCTCAGGTCTACGTTCACACCACCTACTTCTAGCAATTCTCCGCCACAAGCGTTCCACTATACTCAAACCC
This sequence comes from Hemerocallis citrina, assembly GCA_017893485.1. NCBI lineage: Eukaryota > Viridiplantae > Streptophyta > Magnoliopsida > Asparagales > Asphodelaceae > Hemerocallis > Hemerocallis citrina. The sequence continues at coordinate 257,457,216 of CM030359.1, forward strand.
TTGTACATTGATTCTCGGATTCAGGCCTCACATGACTTCTAACACAAGTTCCATCAATCTCACCGAAGTGGGAGAGAAGAAAAACTCAAGATCTTTAATGAACATGACTGAAAAAAACAAATAATTATCACACACACTCGGATTGATTGTTGAATTGATTAGTTCAGAAGATTTTTCTCAAAGTAATAGGTGAGGAATACACAGTGGGTTCGTCCAAATATATATATAGACGGAGAAGTGTATCTATCAAAAATAGAAACGATAAATTCCAAAAAAGTGAACAACACAAGTTACGGTCGACCGCAATTAAGGGACAGTCGACCGTTCATCTTTAAACGAAAAGTTGAAAGATGAATGGTCGACTGTTTCATTATATTGCTATAATGTGCAGTCGACTGTGGTGGGGTCGACCGACACTGAAGTACTGTCGACCGCAATCATGCTGTTGACGAATCCACTTTATATTCTTACCATAAACTAATCAATTCACAATCAACTAAATACATATTAAATCTCACATATATGGAATAAAAATAACTGGTCTTGCAAGCTTTTTTGGGCACTAATCAACATGTGCTCCTTTTGAAGAACTTCTTTTGCTTGATTTTGCAATCCTTCTTTATTGCTTTCCTTCTTTGCCTATTCTTGAATCTTTTTTGAATCATTTATTGATATTATTTAATCCTGAAAATTTGAACAACTTAATTTAAACTTATTAGTATTTATAGACACGTTTTGTGCACACCAAACTAAGAGTCAACAATCTCCCTCTTTTGGTGTGAACAAAACATGTCTTTGAATGTTGAAAATAAAGAATATAAATAATAAAACATATAAGCACTCCAACATTTTCTGTAACACAAATTTTCATAGATAAAGAACATGTAAGAGGGATTTGTATGTAAAGATTAAATACTCAAACAAATGAATACTCCCCCTTAATTTAACACTTCCTGTAACACGGATTTTTATAGGAGATACGAAAACTAAAACATTCAATAAAGATTTTTAAAGATTCAACAGAGATTTTTAAAGCTTCTAGTCATTTTCTTATTTTCAGCAACTTTCAGTTAAAAACATTCATAGAAAGTTTTCTCCCCCCTGTTGGAACACACCAGGAGGGGGCAAAAGAATAGCATATTAATATAACAGACTGTAGAACCCCGTATTTTCAAATATTATTTTAATTATTTGAAAATGAATTTAAGTAATTTTTGAGGATTTAAATAAATATTTTCTAAGAAATTTATCTTTTGTACACGTGCAAAACACGTGCAAATGACTTTTCAGAAGTTTGAAAAATTAAGTTTTCTTTATGAAAAATCGTTATTTATTATTTGAGAATTATTTAGTATTTTTCCAAATTTTTCAGAAATTAATTATGCCTATTTGCAATTTTTGAGAAAAGAAGGACTTATTTGCAAAATTGACAATTTTGAGGGTTGAAGTGCAAAACGTGTTTTCTGGACTTTCCGATCAGTACTTGTTGAGGTTTAGAAATATATTTTCTATTAGATCCTAATTTAAAAGATATTTGATTCAGTTTTCAAGAATACAATTATATATGTAAGATGTACTTTTAAAAGGATTATTTTGCAAAGAGGGAATAAAACCCTAATATTTTACTCCGGCATATATAAGGGAATTCTTTTCCCAGACGTCATTCAGAATATTTAGACTTTTGAGATTTGTTTGAGGAACAAGAAGAGGCTTTTTGGATCTAGCAAGGAGAAGAGCTATTTCGTGGATTTTCTTCAAGAACAATGTGAGTTGGTTTGTTTTGTTTTGTTTGCTTTGTTTGATTTGAATGATGAATGAAGTAAGATTTTTGTTATGCCTTGTTGGTGATCGTTACACTATTGATTTGTTAGTCTCATTGTATGTATGACATGGATCTATTATTTATTATGAAGGATGAAAACTTTTATTGTTACTTGGATCATGATGAGAGAAATATTAAGATTTGTTGAGGATATGTTGATTTTGAGATCGTATTGTCGGGAGATATATTAAAAAATTGATGGTGTTATGATCAGATGATAAACATCTAGATCTGATGGTAATAGTTCAGATTTTGATTAGTTATGAACGAAGTTTTGTTGAGAAAACCCTAATGGGAGAATTGAGAATTAAGATCATGAGAATATGAAATTTGAGTATTTGAGTGTTTGAGTAATGTAACCATGATGGAGATTATTGAGAGATGTCTATTGGCCTGGATACAATTAATTTTTATGATCAGTGAATCTTTAGAAAAACCCCTGGTTGATTTGTGTTCGGACCTATTGTTGGGAACCTGTAGCCGACAGTCGACTGGACCATACAGCAGTCGACTGGCACGAGCCTGTTGTGAATTTTTAGTCTTTGAGGTTTGTTCGGGACAGTCGACCTAGACTGTGGTCAGTCGACTGGTCCTCTGCTTGTGATTTTGTTCAGTTCTTTCGGGACGGTCGACTGACAACTTACCCAGTCGACTGACCTTTCCTTAGTTTATTTTTGTAAAATGTTGGGATATGTCCTCTGGACAGTCGACTGGTCCATCAAGCAGTCGACTGGTCCTGAAGGAATCTTTGTATTTGATTGTGAGATATTTTGTTTAGTGTTTGACTTTGAGACATTTGTTCAGTATTTGATTTGAGATGTTCAGTTAAGAACATGATTTGAGATATTTTGTTGAGCCACTTGTTTAGTGAAAATTTGTTCAGATATTTGTTTTTGAGTCTCTAGAGGTAGGTGACCCTAGTATACCGGTGTTTGTTCAGTTATTTGTTGAGGCCCATCGAGGCAAATTTTCAGTTATTCAGATTTTAGTCCGGTAGGGTACACTACTCTAGGAGATTTGTTCAGTAACCCAAACTAATAAGGACAGGCATTAGTAGTGTCATGACGAATGAGAACATGAGTTATGCACCTCAGTATGGCTTTTGATGTAGGATTTAATCTCCTGAATTATCCAAGTAGTTAACTTGCGATGTGTGATTTATCTCCGGAATTATCCAGGTAGTTAACCTGAGATGTGGGATATTTCTCCGGAATTATCCAAGTAATTATCTTGAGATGTGGGATTGAACTACGGAATGATCGGAGTCGAGGCGACGCTTTTGGGGTATTACTGTGGTGATGAGTCTATGTTTAGATGTGGGATGATCTCCTGAATTATCCAGGGTAAATACCTATGATGTGGGATCAATCTCCGGAATGATCAAGCATGGGCAAATTATCATAGTTTATCTTCATCTCTTAGTAGTCATCGTTGTCAGCATGTAGTCATGATGTTTTCTTGAATCACTTTTATGCATTTGGATTTCTTGTTTTCGGCACACACTTGGCTTTTGGTTTTGGTATCACCTCTTATTCTTTTGTTGTACTTCATACTTTAGTGTTTGATTATTATTTGTTGGATATTATGTTCTAAGTTCATTTATGTTACTGTTTTGATTAGTCGCCACTCACACCATTTTTATGGCTGACCCCTTTAGTTTGGGGGTTAGGGTTCAACTCTAGCCTCACATGTTGCAGGTTATTGCTTAGATTGGAGGTTGGATGCTTGAGTGGGCAATTTGAGATTATTGGATTATTTAGTGTTTGTTGTGAAATTGTAAAGACTTATTTGAGATCATTATTGAGCTGTAAATAAAGATTAATTTGAGTTGAGATGTTTAGACTTCCGCTGTAATTGTAATAATTGTTGTAATAAAGAAGAAAAATTTTAGTGGTGTTGTTGGTGTTTATTGTTGTATTGAAGTGGATCGCTGGGATTTCGCCACTTATTTTCTAAGCTCTCATATTAGAAATTTGGGGCGCTACACAGACTCCCCCTAAATCCATTGTAAGAGAAACATTAAACAAAACATAACATACATGAGAGTAATTTGGAGAATATAATACTTTTGAAAACATAGGAAAAATCTACTTACATGATACCGTTGATCGGGAGACTCTTTGATATACAGTGAGAGCTCTTCATGGTATCATATATTTGAGATTTCCCCAATACAGATGCGTGGCAAAGTCAAAAGATGAAAAAGAATAAATTTCAAGATACCAAAATCATAGAGCACTGTAAATAGATTTCTCTTTCAACAAAGACAAAATATTTGAACAGCCAGTAGAAGAACCAGTCCAAAAGCAAATCGGTCGACCGCACGATCGACCGCAGATACTGAACCTTAATAACTGACGTCGACCGCATAGTCGACCGAAATGTAAGTGATTAGCAAGCATGATAGAAGTGATTCCTACATAGCATATTAATAGTGATTACATATGATCAGGAAGCATGCATGAGACTTTCAGGACATATTACATTTATCGATTACAAAAAAATCTATTCCTCATCATCATCACCATCATCCACGTCGTCACTGTCTTCATCAACATTTTCCCTATCATTAGGAGGAAGAAGAATTTTTAAATCTTCTTTACCTTGCAAGTACTCAATCGTGTTTACATAGTAATCATATACTTGCATTTGATGAGCAGCAAACTGCTCATGAGTCATGAATGAAGATGGGGAAGAGGAGGTGGTGTTCTTGTGACAAGAGGAGGACAATGCTTGTGGGGGCTTTTCAGCTTGGTGCTCTTGTTTTTGAGCTTGGCGACGACGCGCCCACTGAGTAAATGGTACATCAATGCCCATTTGTTGAAGGAGGCTGGGCATAGCATTTTTGCTCAGAAGGAAGTTTCCGACATCAATACGGGAGTCAATGGCAAGATTGTAGATGAGAGAACTGTAGGTAAGGCCACGATTTCTAGTAGTCGCATAATTCATCGTGCGAATGATAAAAGTGGCAAGATCAAATTTATATTCACCAAGAATAAGGAAGATGATGAACGATTGGTTGACCCAAATTTCATACTTGTCATTCTTCTTGGGCCAAATATTTGCATTGACAATTTTGTTTAAGGCACGGGCTGAGTCAGTAAAGTTTGTAGGAGTTGGACGAGGAAGATGACAGAATTTAGGTTGAACAATCATGGATTTGACGGTGTCTTTGTGATGGCCAGGTTTATAATTGATGGTTTTGAAATCTAGATGATATGCATCAAATTCTCCTTCGGGAAATTCATCTCTTTCAGAGAAATTCGGGATTAACTTTTACCCTTCTTCCAGGAATGATAGAAGAGAGAGTAGATCATTATCTTGAAAGCCTTCAAGATTAGCATAGAATTGTTGGGTTAGGGATTCGGAGTGGGTTCTAGGTGTATTGAAGTAATTATCCCACCCAAAATCTCTAAGAATCCTAACCATAACAGAAAATTGTCCACCTAAGGATGCTAAGTTTATCTCCCGATTGGCAACAACCGGAGCATTACAAAGACCAGAGAAATAGAGATCCGCGCAGTTAGAATTTCGAAGTATAATGTCTTTTCTAGTGACAGATTTAGAAGCAATAGCTTTCTTACCCATCAATTTGTCAGAGGAGGAAGCCATGAGTCAAAGAAGGAGAAAGCACTCAAGAAACTTGAAGAAAATAGTAAGGGATACGAAGTTTATTTGATGGGTTAGTGTATGGGGGCTACGGTTTATCGAGAGGTTTGAGAGAAGGGGGATGAAGGGGTATTTATACCAGCTGTCATAGAAAAAAAAAATCAAAGAAGCTGAGCGAGTCGGTTGACCGATTCACAGATACGATCGGCCGCACCACATGAAAGGAAGAGTTTTGACTGAGTGATTTTTGGCAGAGAGGTGGATGGTCAACTGGTCCATTTTCGACAGATCAAGTTTCTATGTATAGCACAGTCGACCGGTCGGTCGACCGAACATGTAACAGACTTTTTGGTTCTTGCAAAGTTGTTTTTCCTCAAATTAACATAGTACTTTTAGATCAGGTTATGACATATTTATATGTTGTGGCGTTCACACATTTCATGTATTTCTTAGATAAATAACAGGTGCTCTAGACATTTTATTTTGGGGATAAGTAATCTTAATATAAATTTAAGCAGGTGTAGATTTTACCCGTTGCTATACTTGTCGGAAAGGCCAAGGTCCTTCCCCTTTTTCCTTGATAGAGATGCAGGTTTCGCTAGTATACCTGTTGTGACTATCAAGCATCTTTTATCAAGGTGCTTGTGATCTTCTAAGTTAAGAGCGTCGAACCACCTATATGGAATTTTGTAGGTGCAAAGTGGTTTTTGAATCTGCATATTTACATTCTTTCTTACCTAGACAAAATAGTATTCATTTTTAATGAACAGTTATAAAAAATATGCCCTAGTCTACAGCAGTAGTGACATGTGATACGATTATGCCTCGGACATGCACACTTGTATAGTTTTGAGTTGGTTTGTGATTATGTTGATGACTGTGCAAGTGTGTATGACATGATGATTTAGGTTTTTAATGGTGTATTGGCTCTTTGTAACCAAGCCCTCGATTATCATGATAAGATCTTGAATTTTCTGTAATAAGGTAACTGAGCCCTTCATATTTTTCAACAATTTTCTCGAGCTCAATTACTCTTTTACAAAGTCGATCTTTTCCTAATCATCTCATCGTCTTTTGTGTTCCAACGAAGAGTGTCTAGTGTAGGATCAAGTATTATATTTTTCTCAAGAGCTTCGTTACAACCTTCCACTACCTCATCAAATTTTCTTTTATATTCTTTTAAATCATCAGTGAGCTTAGAATTATAAATTGTAACGCCCGGAATCCCAAATACAACTGAATTCGAGAGTTCTACAGGATCTTTCCACTTCATTTAGTACAATTTTACAAGAAAATTTGAACTTTTCACTTTACATCAGAGTTACATGAAAAACATTACACTTTACATTGCACAGCGGAAGTAAATTTACAACATTTAAACAACATTGAATAATCTTTAAGCATCTGTTTTTCTTTAACCTTTATCATGTCATTTACGCTGCATACAAAACTGTGGGTACGTCAGTTTATTCAACCGACGAACATTATACACGGCCATCCTCTCTATGCCGGAAATAGTATAACTCATTTTTCACATTTAACAAACACAAACTTGTCACATATCAAACTAAAGGGAATACCCTAATGATGTCGTGTTGTGATTGTGCACTTAGTCCTTAATGCAATTATTTATATTATATGACACTAATGGGCACTTGTTCGGATTCTATGCATCCCATACTACATAGGTCCGAGGGCAAGCCTCTTAATCGTTCTTCATCTTTATAGGGTTCAATCCCTCGTCATGACTTAATCTACTACTGTAACTACGGTGAGTATCCTAGATGATCTATGAGTACAAGCACGTGTACCGGACCCTGAAGGAGAATCCCACGCCATGTCTTGACTCATCAAGCATGCATTCTGTGGCAATTCAGCCTCCTCCCTGAACACGATCCTCTTGCAGTCACCAAACATCCCACATGCGTTGCTAAAGTCCGATCATTACTGAGTTGTGCCCACGCCATATCTTGACTCATCAAGCATGCATTCTGTGGCTCACACACTCGCACCGTAAACTCTAACTCTCATACTTGTGTGTTTCTCTCACTTTCATCACGTCTCCACTATGTACTAATCCTTAGTTTTTATTAGAATCATGAACAAAATCAAAGCTCTAGAGTTAGCCTCTCCACTAAACCGGACTTATTCATTCATTCAAACATGACCAACCTTGGTCTTTCATTTCAAATTTCATTTCATTTCTTTCCAATTGCCGGGGCAGACTTAGCTACTCTTTTGTTTCAATTCCAATTCACAATTTCCAAAAATTGAGCGTTTCCAACTCATAAGTTCATTTTCATAATCATAACAGATTTTCTTTTTCAATAGCATGATCTCTAATTTATTCATAAGTCCATAGCCGTACATGGAATTCAATTATTCCCCATGTATTTCATTAATATAATCACAACACTATTGAATATTCACATTGCGTATTTTCACATTACTCTCCAATGAGAATAATTCACATCACATCACATAATATAATTTCTATCTTTATTTCACTTCTTTGCTAACATTTTATTTCACTTTTTGCAAGGTGCAACTTTCATAACATACAAGTGTATAATCATAGTTCTAAATTATACATTTATTTTCAAACCATACTCCATTTAATGCAAATAAACCTCAAATTATTTTTCACAAGTCCCACATAATTTTAGGATAATAACCATATTTTTTTTCGTAATTTTTTAATCATTAAAAATCCTCAAAAAATATTTTTCCCCCAAACAAAATACTAGCCGAACCCAGTATTCGAACCCACGACCACAGGGAAAACCGCCCAAGGCACAGACCACTAGGCCGAACGCTGTATGCGTTAGAAAGAGTGGCTGAGAGCATCTAATGCTCTCGGCCGCTGTACTTTATTTTTTTTTCCACAAGATGCAAAAAATATGTTGCTAAGGGGATTCGAACCCGCATCTCATAAGACCCGAACCCTTAATGTAGCAAATAGAAGCATCCCAACCAATTGAGCTATGCGCTTCAAGTTGTCAATAGTGCAACTCGAAGTTTATTTAAAACAATTCCCTCTGTTTATTAAACGTTTCGATGTTCAACAAGCTCTCATTTCACTTTGCTTTTATAAAATTTTGTTGTAAATTTCCAGATTGACTAATATCATCATAAATTATACTCCAGTATATAGAAAATAATTTTTTCAATAATTAAAACATATTTTTCATACAATTAATACGAATTATAAACTATCACTACCACATTTCTTCTTTTACGACATTTCTTAACAATTAACATCACTAATCTCTTTATTAGCAACTTCTTAATAATTCTCTATTTTTAATCATTTCTCAAACATACAATCTATATTTTAATTCATTCATTTCAACATTAACACAAAGATCCACTAAAACATAAAGTAATATTGCCAATCTACTACTCTTGCATATAATTTTTAATGTTAATAAGCAAGTTTTCTTTACACAATCCATAGCCATAATCATTTCGCACACAACTTGAATTTTAATAATAGAACCACATACAATTGCATATCAACATTTCAATCAATCAATGGGTCATTTTTCCAATTAAATGTGTACTCTTATTAGTATTTTTCATGCATCATTCTTTCCATTCAAATCTAGCATGTATTCCTAATTAGAAATATAGAAAATTTATCCACCTTATTTGGAGAGAAATACAACTAGCAACCTCCTAAACGAATGTCCTTGCAAACGGACGATCCTCCTCCTAGATGCGTGCACACGAGCCTCCACAAAGCCAACACCCGAGCACTCCACAAGCCAAACCGAGAGCTCCTTTTGTTGATGCCGGCCTTCTCTTCTTGGATGCAAGCACAATCCCCACACAATCTCTCAATCTTTTGACTCACTTAATAAACTACTAGATAATGTATTTTAAACTATAGGTTTGGAGGAAATAATTAGCACAAGAATACTAGGCCGGGGGGGGGGGGGGGGGGGAGGGGGGGGGGTATTTATACTAAAAATCTAGGAAAATGGATGGCTAGGATTAACTTAGGAGTTAGGATTAAAAGGCTAGGATTCAAGGAGGAGTTACACTAACTACCCATGATCAAGTAACCACCACCCATGTCTCCACTTGAAATTTTTCCTTTTCCCTCCAAAAGCTCCAAACCGGCCTAGCATTGTGCATATTGCACGTGTACGTGTAGTGCACGTGTATGCAACTTGGTCTCCATTTAAAATTTGTACATTATATTTTGCATAAAAATAATCTTTAAAATGTATTCTACATTACAAGTTGTATTTACAAATAAAATAGCTCGTGGGCTTTAGTTTATGGGCCAAAATAATAATTATAAAAAGATAACCAGTAAATTAGATTTGGGCTTTTAAAAGAAAGGATTTTGTCTATTTGAAAAAAGGGCTTTATACAAAAATAATTAAAGAGCACATATTTAAATATCTATACTCATCATAATGAAAATAATTACCAAAAATATTGCACGTGCACACAACGTGCAAAATAATTTTCATTAAATGAAAATCAGGGCATTACAACACTCCCTCCTTAGAATAGTTCCGTCCCCGGAACTACAGTCAAGAGCGAGAAACAAAACACAAACACTCATAACAAGCACAAGAAAAAAAAATACAAAATACAACTCAAGCAAAAAGCTCAGGATAATCCTTCAACATCCTCCCCTCAGACTCCCAAGTAGCCTCTTCAACTAAATGATTTCTCCAGACTACCTTGACCATCGGTATCATCTTATTCCTCAAAACTTTCTCTCGACGATCAACAATCTCGACAGGAGACTCGATGTAATTCAGATCCAATTGCAAACCTTTCGGCACTTCAGGCAAATGATGACTCAGATCTAGAATATAACCTCTCAGCATAGACACATGAAAGACATTGTGCACCTGAGACAACTATTCCGGTAATTCAAGCCGGTAAGCAGTTTTCACGATCCTTTTCAATATCTTGTACGGGCCTATAAACCTCGGGGCTAATTTTTCGCCTTTGCCAAATCGAACCACACCTTTACTGGGCGATACTTTTAGACAGACGAAGTCACCGACCTCAAACTCAAGGACCCTTCTCCGATTGTCTGCATAGCTTTTCTGCCTGCTCTGAGCTTCTACCAACCTTTTTCTGATCAGATCAATCTTCTCAGAGGTTTTTTGCACAAGCTCAGGCCCAAACAACTGACGCTCCCCAACTTCAAGCCAACAAACAGGTGTCCTGCACTTCCTGCCATACAGAGCTTCATACGGCGCCATCCCGATGCTAGTCTGAAAACTGTTATTGTAGGCAAACTCTACCAAAGGTAAATGCCTTTCCCAACTGCCTCCAAAGTCTAGTATACAATACCGAAGCATATCCTCAAGAATACGGTTGACTCTCTCGATCTGCCCATCGGTTTGCGGATGAAAAGCAGTGCTGAAATCCATCTTGGTACCCAAAGCTGTCTGAAGACTCCTCCAGAAATGCGAAGTAAATCGCACATCTCGATCAGACACAATAGTTGACGGAACACAATGAAGCCGGACGATCTCGCCAACATACAACTCAGCTAACTTGTCCATCGAAGCAGTGAGTTTCATCGCCAAAAAGTGAGCGGACTTGGTTAGTCGATCGACTATAACCCAAATCACATCATTGCCTTTAGGACTCTTAGGCAATCCCGTAATGAAATCCATACTGATGTTATCCCACTTCCATTCCGGAATAGGTAACGGCTGTAATAGACCTCCGAGTCTCTGATTTTCGGCTTTGACCTGCTGACAAACCTCACACTTCGCCACAAATTCAGCCACATCCCGCTTCAAACTGACCACCAGAAATGCTGTTTGATGTCTTTGTACATCTTAGTACTCCCAGGATGTACCGACAAAAGAGTAGCATGCGCCTCCTGAAGAATACTCTCTTTCAAGTCCGCCTGATTCGGAACACATAGCCTCTCTCCAAACCACAGCACTCCACCCTTGATTTGAAATTCGGGTAACCTGCCAGCACCAACCTGCTCATTCATCTCCAAAATATCAGCATCAACCTCCTGACTTGCAATGATCCTTGCATTCAAAGTAGGCTGAAGCCTCAACTGGGCTAAAGATGCTCCCAATCCTTACAAGACAACTTCAATACTGGCTCGGTCCAATTCCTCAATCAGATGCTTCTGAGTTGTAATCAAACTGGATAAACTGCTCTTGCAACTAAGTGCATCAGCAACAACATTAGCTTTCCCAGGATGATACTTGATCTCAGGTTGCATGTCCTCAAGCACTTCCAACCATCTTCGTTGCCTCAAATTCAGAATCTTCTGCTGATATATGTACTTCAAACTCTTGTGGTCCGTGTACATGTTCAATTTCTCACCATACATGTAGTGCCTCCATTGCTTCAGGGCAAAGATAATCGCAGCCAACTCCAGATCATGAGTTGGGTAATTCTTCTCATGCAGTCGTAGTTGTCTAGATCCATAAGCGATTACTCTTCCTTCTTGCATTAAGACACAACCAAGCCCACGATGTGAAGCATCGTTGTAAACATCATACTCAACACCTACTCTAGGCAAAGCCAAAATAGGTGCAGTAGTCAGTTTCTCTTTCAACGCCTGAAAGCTTGCCTCACATTGCTCAGTCCACTTGAAGTTCACATTCTTCTTGGTCAGACCAGTAAGCGGCACGGCTAACTGAGCATAACCTTGAATGAATCTCCTGTAGTATCCAGTCATTCCAAGAAAACTTCTGACTTCCTTCACTGTAGTAGGCCTAGCCCAATCTCTCACTGCCTCTATCTTCTGAGGGTCAGTTGTCACTCCCTCCTTAGAAAGGATGTAACCTAGGAATACCACTTCAGATTTCTAGAAATCACACTTGGATAGCTTGGCATACAACTCCTGCTCTTCCAGCTTCTTCAAAACTGCTGCCAGATGCTCGGTGTGCTCCTCTTCTGACTTAGAGTACACGAGAATATCATCGATAAACACCACGACGAAAGAATCAATGAATGGCCTCAGAACCCTGTTCATTAAATCCATGAAGATTGCGGGTGCATTCGTCACTCCAAATGGCATAACTAAGAATTCGTAATGCCCATGTCGAGTTCTAAATGCAGTTTTGTGCACATCTTCAGCTTTCACTCGAACTTGGTGATATCCTGATCGAAGATCTATTTTGGAGAAAACAGCTGCTCCTTGTAGACGATCGAACAAGTCATCAATTTGAGAAATAGGATACTTATTCTAAACAGTGACCTTATTCAGCTCTCGGTAATCGATACACATTCTCATCGATCCATCCTTCTTCTTTACCAAAGCACTGATGCTCCCCAAGGTGACGCACTAGGTTGAATAAAGCCTTTCTCCAACAGTTCCTCAATCTGCCGTTTTACCTCATCCTGTTCCACTGGAGCCATCATATATGGTGCTTTAGAAATGGGTGCATTCCCTGGTTGAACAGTGATGTTGAACTCTACATCACGATGCGGGGGTAACCCAGGAAAATCATCCAAGAACACAGTCGGATAGTTCCGAACCACAGGAATCCCTTGCACTTCCACAGGAATCTCTTACTTGCGGATAGCTGCCACCAGCTTAGAACACTCCTTCCCTTGGAAAGTGACTTTAGGTCCACCTGGAGCCTTCACTGTTACCGTCTTGGTCTTGCACTCGATGCTTGCACTGTACACCGAAATCCAATCAATGCCAATGATAACATCGACTCCCAAGATAGTCAGCTCGATCAGATCAATACCAAAGATTCTATCTCCAATCACAATCTCGCAATCCGCATAATACCGATCAGTGGTTAAAGTTTTCCCTGATGGAGTAGCTACTGCTAAGATCTTGCCTGGAAAAATCTTCGGTTCAACTCCCAACACTTTAGCAAATTTAGGAGACACAAAAGTATGAGAGTATCCAGTATCGAACAACACAACAGCTTTCATTCCATTAAGATAAAGTTCTCCTGTTACATAATACACACTCATTACTTAACAGTTCACCAAATAGACGGGAAAAAGAAATAACATAAACCTCTAAACATCTGCCCTCGTACCAGTGATGACATGATCTACTTCATCAGCATCAGCTTCCGTCAAGGCAAAAACTCGTTCTGGTTGGTACGGTTTCTTCCCAGTCTGTTGCGTTGGTACATTGCGATTATCCTTTCGTGGCTTGAGACATTGAGATTGGTAATGTCCCGTTTCACCACAGTTGAAGCAAGTTACCGCAAGAGGTCTCACCACATTGTTCCCAGGTCCTCCAGCCACACTAATAGCGTTCGCCCCTGTCGGTTTGAACCTTTGTGCAGATGGCTGTCCCTTGAAACTCCCAGAATTTGTGGGCCTCTTTCCAGACTGCCAGTTGTTCCTCCGGTTCTGAACAACATAAAACTGCTCCATGTCTGCTTCCGTCGCTGCTGTTCTCTTGATCAGCTTGTCAAATCTTCTGATACCAAGAGGTATCATCCGGGACCTCAAGCTCGGCCTCAATCCATGCTCGAACTTACGAGCCTTCTTTGCCTCATCCATCACTAATTCAGGAGCATACCTAGAGAGCTGAGTAAATTTGGTCTCGTACTCCCTAACTGACATGCTACCTTGCTGTAGTGATAGAAACTCCATAGCCTTCTTCTCTTGGACGTCGGAGGAGAAATAGTGACTACGGAATTCTTCCAAAAATTCCTCCCAGCCAAGAACTATACCTCCCATGGTCCGCTTCATCGACTGCCACCAAACAGCCGCATCCTTCTCAAGTTGCAGAGTTGCCAACTTCACCTTACTGCCTTCAGGGGTCTCCAGCACTTCAAAGATCGTCTCTACCTGTCGAATCCAGTTGTCAGCCGCATCAGGGTCTGACTTTCCTTCGAACACAGGTGGTTTCATTCGTTTGAACGATTCCACGAGTTTGATCGCTTCGGGCACCGGATTCGCAGGTACCCTTCCTTGGTTCTGACTCATGGCCACGGCATTGAGCGTCTGATAGACCCTTGCAAGTTCCATTTCCAGATCCAGACCTTCCCCGTTTCTAGCTCCTCTTCTAGACATATTCTGATGCAAAAGATCCATTAAATTCAAAGTATAAGACATGAATTTTAAATCAACTTACATTTCATTGAATTCCAAACTTTATACATTCGAATTGAAAAACATTTCTTGACATCAGAATGAAAATAGTAGAAGCTACAACAGTCTAACTCCTACGGTTCCTCTTCGCTTCTCTAAGTTCTCCCCGTAGTTCATCAACTTCATCCTTCAGCACATCGGTCAGATTCTTCCTCTTCTCGAGTTCCCATACACGATGACTGAGAACAGAAAAGTCGTCCTTGCGCTTTGCTAATTGAGCCTCCAATAATCCGACTCTCTCTCGTAGTGTTTCTACCTGCCTCTGAAGAGAAGTCACAAGACTATTCGGAACTGGTTCTTCTTCTTCATCAGAAGAGTCATCAGATGAATCCGGAGGTGGGGTGATCTCTCGGGATTCAGGCTATTCTTCTCCATCAGAATCTGCTTGTCCTGGGTAGTACTCTTCCTCGGAATCTGCTTTTCCAGGATGGTACTCTTCCTCGATGATATGCCAGTCGTCGTCTCTAGCAGGGTCGATGTGATCAGCCATCTTAAAAATAGAGAGGAAGAAACATAAGTCATAGAGCAACATAAATGTAAGTCACTTACATTTAAATCTCTAGACTCAAACACACACACTCCAATGTCCACTACTAGGGTATCGTTCCTTATAAATTTGTACATGTGTGAAACGTGGCTCTGATACCACTCTGTAACGCCCCGAATCCAAAATACAACTGAATTCGAGAGTTCTACAGGATCTTTCCACTTCATTTAGTACAATTTTACAAGGAAATTTGAACTTTTCACTTTACATCAGAGTTACATGAAAAACATTACACTTTACATTGCACAGCGGAAGTAAATTTACAACATTTAAACAACAATGAATAATCTTTAAGCATCTGTTCCTCTTTAACCTTTATCATGTCATTTACCCTGCATACAAAACTGTGGGTACGTCAGTTTATTCAACCAACGAACATTATACACGGCCATCCTCTCTATGCTGAAAATAGTATAACTTATTTTCCATATTTAACAAACACAAACTTGTCACATATCAAACTAAAGGGAATACCCTAATGATGTCGTGTTGTGATTGTGCACTTAGTCCTTAATGTAATTATTTATATTATATGACACTAATGTGCACTTGTTCGGATTCTATGCATCCCATACTACATAGGTCCGAGGGCAAGCCTCTTAATCGTTCTTCATCTTTGTAGGGTTCAATCTCTCGTCATGACTTAATCTACTACTGTAACTACGGTGAGTATCCTAGATGATCTATGAGTACAAGCACGTGTACCGGACCCTGGAGGGGAATCCCACGCCATGTCTTGACTCATCAAGCATGCATTCTGTGGCAATTCAGCCTCCTCCCTGAACACGATCCTCTTGCAGTCACCAAACATCCCACAAACATTGCTAAAGTCCGATCATTACTCAGTTGTGCCCACACCATATCTTGACTCATCAAGCATGCATTCTGTGGCTCACACACTCGCACCGTAAACTCTGACTCTCATACTTGTGTTTTTCTCTCACTTTCATCATGTCTCCACTATGTACTAATCCTTAGTTTTTATTAGAATCATGAACAAAATCAAAGCTCTAGAGTTAGCCTCTCCACTAAACCGGACTTATTCATTCATTCAAACATGACCAACCTTGGTCTTTCATTTCAAATTTCATTTCATTTCTTTCCAATTGCCGGGGCAGACTTAACTACTCTTTTGTTTCAATTCCAATTCACAATTTCCAAAAATTGAGCGTTTCCAACTCATAAGTTCATTTTCATAATCATAACAGATTTTCTTTTTCAATAGCATGATCTCTAATTTATTCATAAGTCCATAGCTGTACATGGAATTCAATTATTCCCCATGTATTTCATCAATATAATCACAACACTATTGAATATTCACATTACGTATTTTCACATTACTCTCCAATGAGAATAATTCACATCACATCACATAATATAATTTCTATCTTTATTTCACTTCTTTGCTAACATTTTATTTCAAGTCTTTTTGCAAGGTGCAACTTTCATAACATACAAGTGTATAATCATAGTTCTAAATTATACATTTATTTTCAAAACATACTCCATTTAATGCAAATAATCCTCAAATTATTTTTCACAAGTCCCACATAATTTTAAGATAATAACCATATTTTTTTTCGTAATTTTTTAATCATTAAAAATCCTCAAAAAATATTTTTCCCCCAAACAAAATACTGGCCGAACCCAGTATTCGAAACCACGACCACAGGGAAAACCGCCCAAGGCACAGACCACTAGGCCGAATGCTGTATGCATTAGACAGAGTGGCTGAGAACATCTAATGCTTTCGGCCGCTGTACTTCATTTTTTTCCACAAGATGCAAAAAGTATGTTGCTAAGGGGATTCGAACCAGCATCTCATGAGACCCGAACCCTTACTGTAGCAAATAGAAGCATCCCAACCAATTGAGCTATGCGCTTCAAGTTTTCAATAGTGCAACTCGAAGTTTATTTAAAACAATCCCCTCTGTTTATTAAACGTTTCGATGTTCAACAAGCTCTCATTTCACTTTGCCTTTATAAAATTTTGCTGTAAATTTTCAGCTTGACTAATATCATCATAAATTATACTCCAGTAAATAGAAAATAATTTTTTCAATAATTAAAACATATTTTTCATACAATTAATACGAATTATAAACTATCACTACCACATTTCTTCTTTTTCGACATTTCTTAACAATTAACATCACTAATCTCTTTATTAGCAACTTCTTAATAATTCTCTATTTTTAATCATTTCCCAAACATACAATCTATATTTTAATTCATTCATTTCAACATTAACACAAAGATCCACTAAAACATAAAGTAATATTGCCAATCTACTACTCTTGCATATAATTTTTAATGTTAATAAGCAAGTTTTCTTTACACAATCCATAGCCATAATCATTTCGCACACAACTTGAATTTTAATAATAGAACCACATACAATTGCATATCAACATTTCAATCAATCAATAGGTCATTTTTCCAATTCAATGTGTACTCTTATTAGTCTTTTTCATGCATCATTCTTTCCATTCAAATCTTGCATGCATTCCTAATTAGAAATATAGAAAATTTATCCACCTTATTTGGAGAGAAATACAACTAGCAACCTCCTAAACGAATGTCCTTGCAAACGGACGATCCTCCTCCTAGATGCGCGCACACGAGCCTCCACAAAGCCAACACCCAAGCACTCCACAAGCCAAACCGAGAGCTCCTCTTGTTGATGCCGGCCTTCTCTTCTTGGATGCAAGCACAATCCCCACACAATCTCTCAATCTTTTGACTCACTTAATAAACTACTAGATAATGTATTTTGAACTATAGGTTTGGAGGAAATAATTAGCACAAGAATACTAGCCAGGGGGGGGGGGGGTATTTATACTAAAAATCTAGGAAAATGGATGACTAGGATTAACTTAGGAGTTAGGATTAAAAGGCTAGGATTCAAGGAGGAGTTACACTAACTACCCATGATCAAGTAACCACCACCCATGTCTCCACTTGAAAATTTTCCTTTTCCCTCCAAAAGCTCCAAACCGGCCTAGCATTGTGCATATTGCACGTGTACGTGTAGTGCACGTGTATGCAACTTGGTCTCCATTTAAAATTTGTACATTATATTTTGCATAAAAATAATCTTTAAAATGTATTCTACATTACAAGTTGTATTTACAAATAAAATAGCTCATGGACTTTAGTTTATGGGCCAAAATAATAATTATAAAAAGATAACCAGTAAATTAGATTTGGGCTTTTAAAAGAAGGGCTTTTGTCTATTTGAAAAAAGGGCTTTATACAAAAATAATTAAAGAGCACATATTTAAATATCTATACTCATCATAATGAAAATAATTACCAAAAATATTGCACGTGCACACAACGTGCAAAATAATTTTCATTAAATGAAAATCGGGGCATTACATAAATAGATTTCTCATGAATCTCTTTTAAGTTTTCATCATGTGTTGCTAAGGATTTTTGAATTTGTTGTTTTAAAAGTTCATTTCTCTCTATCAATACATCATGATTTTTTCTAAATGACTCGAATTTTTTCATGATTAAAGAAATTTTAATTTTTAGTTTTTTATTTTTAGCAATGCAAGTTATAAGATTCATTTGAAATTTGTTTGTACTGTCTCAATTCACGACTTAATTTCTTAGCATAATCTTTTAGTCCATTACACATATCTACTAACTCATCATAAGTGGGTTCTTCGATTACCTCTTCTTGAGATGGTGATTGCACCTCACCATTTCCAGGAGCCATGAAGCCAACATTGTTGTGATATTGATCATCCTCACTTGAATCTGAGTCTAGCCATGTTGCCTTCAATGCCTTCTTTTTCAACACCGGATTTGAGTGATAGTAGTCCCTATTTCTGTCTTGTGAGGCAGGACAATTTGCCCGAATGTGTCCAGGCTTCTTGCATTTGTAGCATACATCATCTTTATCTTTTTCTCTTTCTCCGTGGTATCTGCCATATTTTTTATGTTTAAGGTACTTACGAAATTGTTTAGTCAATAAGGCGATATCTTCATCTGACTCCTTTCGGTCTGATTTTGCTTTTGATGGTTGGAATTTCTCTGCTTTCAGGGCGATGGCCTTCTCTTCGATTTTTAGTTCAATTCCGATGTTCTGTCTGTATCTTTTAGTTTCTGTCATCTCCATCTAGTATGTCTTCAGCTTTCCTTGGAATGTGTAGTAATTGAATCCCTTTTCCTCAAGGGTTTTCCTTATTACAACAGCTTTTACATCCCATTCAGGCATGAGATAGCTTATGAGTTTTCTTACCTTTCGGTCAATATCCAACCCCTTACCTAAGTTCTCAAGCTCGTGTGCAATGATATCGAAATGGGCAAGCATTTGATCTACGTTTTCTCCTGGCAACATACGAAAAATATCAAATTTATAAAAACATAAATTTATTTTAGCTTTTATCTCAAAAGCAGATCCTTCATGCCGTTTCAGAATGTTGTTCCAAATTTTGTATGCTGTCTTACAATTTCGCCCACATCGCATTAATTCCTTATTGTTCAACCCTGTATAGAGAGCCGTCATAGCTTTGGAATTTGCCATTTTTAGTGCCAGCTCTGCTTTTTAAAAGGTCGTCTTTCCATTGCTGACTGGAATATCTGTTTGGTTTATGCACACATTCCATACTTCTTCTCCAAGCATCTGTAAGAAATAAGACATACGAACTTTCCAAACATCATAGCATTTTTCATCAAAATATGGTGAGCGTGTAAGACTTGTCCCATTGGAGACTATGGCTCCATGAGTACAAGTTTTCGGGAGGAGGGATTTCGGCCATTGGACCTTTTACTGAAGCTTTTAAGCTTTTAAGAAGCACCTCGCTCTGATACCACTGTAAATCACCCTGGGGGGTGAATAGGGTGATTGTGCGGAATTAAAAATTAAAGAAAAATTAAAATAGAGTTGCAAAGTAAATGAGAAAAGATAAGAAATGCAAACATAGCAAGCACAGGTGACGCAGCGATATAACGTGGTTCGACCCCTAGGTCTACACCCACACCACCTACTTGTAGCAATTCTCTGCCACAAGTATTCCACTATACTCAAATCCTTGTACTGTGATTCTCGGATTCAGGCCGAGAGACCTATTACACCCACAGGACTTCTAACATAAGTCCCGTCAATCTCACCGAAGTGCAAGAAAAGAAAAACTCAAGATCTTTAATGATCCTGACTGAAGAAAACAAATAATTATCACACACACTCGGATTGATTGTTGAATTAATTAGTTAAGAAGATTAGTCTCAAAGTAATAGGTGAGGAATACACAGTGGGTTCGTCCAAATTTATATACGGGGAAGTGTATTTATCAAAAATAGAAACGATACATTCCAAAAAAGTGAACATTGCAAGTTACGGTCGACCGCAATTAAGGGTCAGTTGACCGTTCATCTTTAAACAAAAAGTTGAAAGATGAATGGTCGACTGTTTCATTTTATTGCTATAATGTGCAGTCGACTATGGTGTGGTCGACCGACACTGAAGTACGGTCGACAGCAATCGTGCTGTTCATGACGAATCCACTTTATATTCTTACCATATACTAATCAATTCACAATCAATTAAATACATATTAAATCTCACATGTATGGTATAAAAATAACTGGTCTTGCAAGCTTTCTCGGGCACTAATCAACATGTGCTCCTTTTTGAATAACTTCTTCTTTTGCTTGATTTTGCAATCCTTCATTATTGCTTTCCTTCTTTGCCTATTATTGAATCTCTTTTGAATCTTTTATTGATATGATTTAATCCTAAAAATCTGAACAACTTAATTTAAACTTATTAGTATTTATAGACAATTTTTGTCCACACTGAACTAAGAGTCAACAGTAGAGAGGGCAGCAGACTATTGTCGTACTCCTCTACTAGAGACAAAATTATGAGCTCATCCCCCCCGCACTCAAAAAAGCTGCACTTGGAACAAAATCAACCCCCCATCACAATCCGCACACAACATAAACCAGTAAAGTCATTAACCTGAACAAAACACGGGACAATACTAGTCCCCAAAATACCAAAGTACTAAGCTCGACTACTCTTGATTGCTTCCATCGTTGCAAAGTGGAAAGACACGTCCGCTCCTGAGTAGATCTCTAGCCCCTGCATCATCTAACTCCTTCAATATCCTGGCCTTTTTCTTAGGGCTTCCTCTGTTATCTAGCAAATGAGAGAACTAGAATTTAACATTAGAGATAACCTTATCAACTGTAATATGTTTGGTGTTGAAAGTTCTATCATTCCTCGCAATCTAGATACTCCAACAAGCAGCAGTTGTAATCAGATGCCATGAGTGTGTGCATTTGTGGTTGTGAGAATCAAAACACACCCGTGTGAAACAATCTGAAGTGGATGCAGCCAAGTGAGGAATGTTACTGTGGTGGGTGAAGTGGCCCTATGTATGAACAACCACCGGACATTCAAAAAATATATGGAAGGTGGTTTCAACCGGGCATGCACAAGCCATGCATGTCTGGTCACCATCCCATCCTCTAGAGTGTAGTCTAGCCTTGGAGTTGAGTATCTCCCAACTCAACATCCAAATAAAAATCTTGCATTTGAGGGGTGCTAAGTTCTACCAACATGCTCTGAAGTAGGGTGATTTAAGGTCTGAAATACTGTAGAAGGAATATGTTGATTTGGCTGTGTAAATCCCTGAGCTAGAGTGACTCCAAGTGGGAATATCCGCATTGATAGAAGGTTGCAAGTTGGAGATGAGTTTCAATAGCTAATCTTTCTCCAGAATAAAGCGAGAGGAGGAAATAATGTTTAAGCTAGGTCTCCAAATCCATCTACCATCTTGAAGATGGCCCTGTGAGCAAAGTGTTGCCTCTTTGTTCCTAGCTGCATCGAATAAGGCATGGAATGAAGTGGATGCTATGGCCTCCTATCCACTTAGAAGTCCAGAACTTGATGAATTTCCCGTCCCCAAGTTGCCAAGTAATCCTCTGTAGGAATTGCCCCCTTAGTTTATGTAACCCCTGTTTTCCCAAAAATGTATTTTTGTGTATTTCCTGTATTTAATATTTTCGCAAATTATTTTTTTCGGTTTTCAAATTATTTTTTCAAAATGTATTATTGGATCTCTTATGAAAATCTGTTTTTGATCAATAATTTTATTGTAACTATCTTCTATGATTTATATTGTAATACAGTTCTTATTATTATTAGTACTACTTTTATTTCTATTATTATTACTACTACTGTTATTATTAGTACTATTATTGTTTTTACCACTTTTCTTCTTCTTATTATTATCAGTATTATTATTTTTACTGTTATTGTTATTGTTTTTATTATTATTATTAGTATTCCTATAAAGTTCAATTATTATTTTTATTGGATATTTACCCTAACCCATTTTTAAACCCCTTCATATATATCCATTAACCCAATATAAAAACCCATACCCATTAGTATTTCACCTAAACCCAACTACCCATTCTATATCCCCAAACCCGTTCTAATTTACCCTTACCCATTACCCAGTTAACACCCGTTATACCCCTTGTATACCGAAACCCATTTACCTACATCCTCTAAACCCTAACCCTGCCTATATAAACCCATATAGCCCCCCTTTCATCTTTCCTTAGCTGCCCTTATCATCTTCAACCCTCCTCAGCCCCGTTCTACCTCTATCCCCTCTCCCGACTCTCCTCCACCCATCCGCCGCCTCTTCATCTTCGTTCGTCTCTTTCTCCCTACACCTCATCCGCCTTATCATCTCCTCGCATCCCCGTTACCTCGACACAGCGCCTTTCCCCCCTGCATTGTGCCACAACCACCTCAGCACGCTCCAGCAACTACAGCCGTTCTCTGCCTTTCTCCCTGTGGTGCGCAGCCGCCCCCTACACCCGCACCCTGTGGGCATTCTCGTGCTGTCCCCATCAGACCGCAACAGCTCAGTCGCGACCCTCACCCCAACGTCGACATCCCCTGGCCGTCGTCCACCGCCGATCAT
Organism: Hemerocallis citrina; assembly: GCA_017893485.1. NCBI lineage: Eukaryota > Viridiplantae > Streptophyta > Magnoliopsida > Asparagales > Asphodelaceae > Hemerocallis > Hemerocallis citrina. The sequence continues at coordinate 257,480,236 of CM030359.1, forward strand.
CACCAAGCCAGGCCAGTGCGTCGTCTTTGATGTTGCCGTTGTGCATGTGCTGTTTGATGGTGGTTCTTGATCAAGTGGATCTCGGCCGTCTGATCTTCTTGATCATCGTGATCATCATGTCCCCTTGGTTTTGATTGTGGGTCGTCCGTTTGATTGTGATCATGATCTCTTGATCTTGATTGATTGATTCCTAGCCATCTATTGATTTGATCTTGATCATCAACATCGAGGTGATCTTGGCCGTCCATTGGATCCTGATCATCATGCTTAATTGGACGTAGGCCATCGATCTCCTCTTGATCATCCGATTAGATCCTAGCCGTCTGATCTCTTCTGGATCGTCACGATCATGATGATCATCAATTTCCTTTCATCTCAGCGATCGATCTTGATCTTCATCATTATCTTCATCATTAGGGAAATCTGATCATCCGATCTGATCCGATCATCTTGATCTTGATCTTCGATCTCAGCCATCCGATTGTGTTCGCGATTGGTTCGTGATCCGTTCGTTGTGTTCGTGCCCTGGGATTCGTTCCCATTATTCTTGCTCTTGCTCCGTCCCGTCGTCGTCTCTAAGGCAAGTAACTTGTATTAAATTCAATTGCATATACAAGTACTAAATACTGCTTCAGTGTAGTTGGGTTCTAGGGACAACTCATGTATGCTATCTTTGTTGAGTATTGTCTCTATAGTGCTATTTGACCATAGTTATCTTACGACACAAATTTGACATGAAACAACTTAGGTTTTGACCGTTCTTGATGTAATTATATTTGTGGAATATTATGAGAAATCGTGTGTTTGTTTGGATCCATGTGATATACTTGTTGTGGACATGCTATATACCCTATTTCATGTTATTTGGACACTTAGTAGACTCGATTTCATGTTTGGTTGTGTTTGGAACAAGTTTCGTATGTTGTATGATGATTTGTTGTTAAGAGGAAAATCTGTATTTTTTCAGTGATCAGTTTTGATTGCTATTTTAGACCATATTAAGGTTAGTATCTTAATTTCAGTATTAAACATAATTTTTAGAGAAATCCGTATTCTTTCCAAACTCTCTGACCTTGATCGATTTCGTTTTCGTATGTGTGAGATATAATTGTTTTACTACAGAGGTGTATTTCTGTAACCCCTGTTTCCATTTATACTTATTTTTAAAGTCTTTTTTTCCATATTTAAATTCTCAGTATCTTATAACTATTTTTCCCTAACTGATTTTTATTATTCAAACTATTATTCTGAAACCCAATTATTTATTCTAAGCCTAAGTTTACATTATTGATTTTATTAATTATTAATGTGAGCCCAATTGTTTAATTGTTATTTTAAGCCCAATTCCATATTCTGATTTTATTTTATTATTATATTTAACCTGGCCCTAGAAATCTAGCCCAACAACCTAATTGTTTTATTTAAATATTTTGAGCCCCTTTTTAAGCCCAAGCCCAAACCCACTAACCCAGAACCCATATAATTGTACAGACCCCCTACCCATATACAATATTTCCCTCTACCCCACTTTTCTATCTCGTACTCCAACTCCCCACTTCTCAATCCCCGTACCTGCACCATCCCCCATCACCTCGTAACTACCCCACACTCTCACCACATTCCCTACTTTCTCTCCCCTCTGTTTAAAACAGAGCACTCCCCCTATTCATTATTTATTATATCATATTATATCAAACCCCTTACTCCCGTTCTCTCTCTCTTTTAATCTCTCCCTCTCTGTTCTCAACCAAAGAACAGAGGAACCCACTCCCTCCTTCCACTTCGTCTTCTTCACTCCCACACCATTCCTCATCGCCATCCCCACTGCCGTTCCACCTCCGCCTCGTGCCGACCTCCCGTTTCTTCCCCGTCGAGACCCTCGGCGACTCAACCGCAAGTTGCTTCCGCTCGAGCTCCGTCTCCGCAGGCTTCCCCTGTACCGCCGCCCCTACTCCCGAACCCATCTTCTGTCGCCAGTCCTCCATCAACCCCCGAAGCACCACCTCTCTTCTCGTCCTTTCATCGATGCCGCTCGAAGTCCCGTCATCTTCCCTGCTCGAGCTCGCCTCCGCCATCTTCCCTCCCGTCCAGTCGTCGCCACTGTCTTCCTCACTCGAAGCCGCTTCACACCGCTTGCCATTGCCGAAGGCTCTGTCAAGCCACTCCACCATCCCGCATCATCTTCCCCATTCGTCCACCCAGTCGAAGCTCCTCCTCGCCTCGACATCACCCTGCCCTCATCGACTTGTCGCCGCCTCGCCACCAGCACCACAACATCCAGTCGCGCCCCACCATCCCGAAGCTTCGCCACCTCCCCTGACATTCCCGCGCATCTCCTGCCGCCTTCGAAGCCCCCGAACCCAACTCAGAAGCCCTCTCCTCCAAGCTGAACCCATCGCTGCATTCCCCCTTCCATCGCCGTCCAGCCGTCGCCGAACCCCCACCAGCCGACTGCTCCTCAGTTGCTTGCTGCAACTCTTCCATCATTTGCTCTCTTCTCCCGCTCTCTCTCTCTCCCTCTCTCTTTGTTTCACTGTGAAGAAGAAGAAGAGACAGGGTGTTAGGATGTTGCTGTTTGTAGTGGGATTGGATTGGAGTTATTAGTTTGTTGTTGGGGAGTTACTGTTTGGTGTGTTGCTATTTGGAGTTTTGCTGACTTGGAGCTATTGAAGGGGTTGGATCACTTGATTGCTGTTTGAATTATTGGAATTGCTGACTTGGCGTGGCTGCCACATATCTTACACGTGTTTTACTGCCCAGGATACTGATCCCGTTATTTTGTCTTCAATTTCATCATCATCAACTACCAGGCAAGTATCCCCTTGTACAAATTCGTTGGTCTAGTACAAGCTCATTTGCAAAATACCGCAAGTATATCCCCTGACTCTATTCGTATTATACATAACCTATTGATCCCATATTCGTACAAGATCACGAATACTTTGTTGCCATATACATTGCATAAACACGATACACATATATACTCTTATATTTATACATGATGTTGTGCATGAATTGCTTGTTACTAGGTTGCATATTGTTATAATATCTTTTATTCTTGATTAAGTGTTATGCATGCCATTAGTCGCATCCACATGTTTTATAAGTCCTGAAATATATTTTTCTGCATTGCATAAGTCTTGATACTCGATCCTATCATGTTACCCTTGCCATGTTACCCGTCCTTATTATTGCATGTAGTTTTGTTCATGTTGATTGTAATAAAAAGATAACAAGCCGGGGTATAAAGGGAAAAGATTTAGTAGTGGGTAATATAGAAGAGCGTACTCAGACGGGGCTCGTGGTTCCTCACTGCAAATTGCAAGTTACAAGTTGCAAGTTTGCTAAATTACAGGTTTACATGTTTCACGCTACAGGTTACACTACATGTTCCACATTGCACATATCTTGATACAAGATATACTTGACATGTTTCACGCTATAGGTTACACTACATGTTCCACATTGCACGTATCTCGAACAAGATACAATTTTTTCGAGTACGTGACCTATAGAATCCACCACTAATCTAAACGTTCACTTGATTTCGAGTAGCTATCATGTGGTATGGGACGCATGAAGTGCTACCTAGTTAGGTTAATAAAAGATATGGCATTAACATGTACACTTGCATGATCCGTTTACATGTTACATGGTTATGATGACTTGTTTACTTGTTTACATGTTACTCGTTCATGTTTACACGTTTACTTGCTTACTCGTTTACATATTAAATGTTCCTATGGATTATTTACTTGTTTACAAACATGTTATTGGTTCCATGATGTCTTGTTCTTGATTCTGTTGCATATTGTATTTCTCCTGTTATATGATTCTTGATTCCTTGTTCTTTCCTACTTTTGTTTTATTTTATATTTGTCCCCTTAGCATGTACCACTTGCGGCCCATGACTTGCATTAACGGGTACCTCTTTGTTTCTTTCCTTGCAATAATATACTTGCAGACCCAGATGGAGAATTACCTGAAGGTGTTGCTGAGCAAAGATTTTAGTGTTGTTTAATTTTATGTTATTTTAATTCATGTTTTATTCATGTACTCTTTGTTGTCTCCGGACGTGTTTGACCCGTAACTATGTTTCTTTTCCAGTTGTTGGTTATGTTCTGTATTATGTCATGTAATATGTCATGTACTTTGTTATCCTATGGTGATTTTATATGTTTGCGTGGTTGATATTGTTATCTTGTTATTGAGTTAAATATACAGCTTATGAATGATGTATCCGCATCATTCGTTGGGCCTCAGTTACGTGCCTGTGTTCTTGTATTCTGGGAAGCGAGGCGTGATAATTCATTGTCAGATTTTGTTTCTTAATGATTTCGATGACTAAACTATTTTGATACTAGTGCTAAGCATATTAGTTTGTCTAAAATTTTACACAGTATTCCTATACCTATTTAGAGATTACCCAGAATTTTGGTGGATTTTATTGATGAGTTTTATGTACCGTTTCATGCTTGTTTCTAAAAACTATATTTACTGGACTTTGCTCGCTGTTCTGTAAAGATTTGTATTTTTACCCTTGTTCCTTTTCCAGTATGAAAAATTCCAGATTTGCCAAACTATCGTTTCTTGATATTTTCTCATTTTTGTTGACTAAGCTAATATTATTGAAAAATTATGAAACTTTATATTCTGATACTAGACATATAGGGGAATACCCCAGATTTTTCTTGAATTTATTTGAGGTGTTTTGATGCTGTTTTCCTGACTGTGAATTTGATTTACTGATTTCTGGCTGAACGTATTTTCTGGTTTCAATTTAGTTTTGAGTTATGTTTTTGTGAAATGCTATATGACTTATATATATTTTATGGATTCAGTCGAGAGTCTATTTTCTATATTCTTTGATGGATCCAGATTTGCATTTCTGTGGTAGCGAAATCTTAGTTTTGGTGCAGCAACGTCTTACTATCCAGAATTGGCATTTTGCTATGTTTAAATATTTGCATGTTGTTTCTTGCATTTTGTGATTTAGAACTTGTTCCTTGCATCATATGAGCTCTTGATACATCCTTGCCTTATCTCGATTTTGTTCTCGTTATCTCATGATCATGTTCATTTTTGTAATAATAAATAGCCAAGCCGGGGTTAAGAAAAAGATCTAGTAGTGGACAATATAGAAAAGTGTACTGGGAAGGGGGCCTGTGTTTTCCACATTTGGAATTTGGTATATGATTTGGATAATTTGGAATTTGGTATATGATTTGGTTAATTTGGAATTTGGTATATGATTTAGATTACTTGTTCCTGAGTACACGGCCATATAGAATTTCCTACAAAATCTAAATGAAATTGTGTTGACTGTAACAACCATGTAGTAAAAGTATGGATGCATGAAGTGCTACCTAGATAGTAATAATTATAAGACTTGACATGACATAACTTGACATACATGAATACCTATTACCTGCTCGCCTGATACATGTTCACCTATTTACCTGATTACCTGTTACATGATTACTTGTACATGCTTCTTGACACTTGTTACTTGTTACTTGATTTCGTGATACTTGATTCGTGACACTTGATACTTGTTTCATGTTTATATGATACTTGTTAACCTTACCATGCTAGTTGTTATACTTGATATCATGCCAATTTCAGGTTATTAGTTAGTTTTCCCCATGTACTTGTATCCTGCACTACAAGCGGTCTGTAACTTGCATTGACAGGAGTTTGTTTTCTTTTACTCTTCCTGCAATTTATTAAATTGCAGATTTTGGAGATCAGCTGCCAGATGGAATAGGCGAGATGAGTACTAAATGCTGAGGTTTTGCTTTATTATTTGTTGTTGCTTATCGTGAACAATTGTATCTTGAACTTGGATTTATTTGTATTTGGGCAATGTGACTCAGGATATTTGACTTATTCAGATCTGGAATTATTTGAGATGAATACATTTTTGGTTCAAGTATTCTTGTTGGTATTTTGGTTCATATGTGCATGTTGGTTAATTCTTTTGCTTCCGACTCTGATTATTCATGAAATATTGTAAAAATTCTGAACAACTTATGGATGATGAAAATTATTCGCTGGGCTTAGTCACGTATCCGTATTCCGTATTCTCTTTTGGAAAGCGGGGCGTGACAGTTTATGAATACTCTTCCAAAAATCTGATGCTCGAGTAGAGTAGATGAAAGAATTTGAAGCTCTGTTAAAATATAAAGACATAAACGTTTGGCTGCCAAGAGCTTCCACCACCACTTTATTAGTAAGGCATTGTTGAATTGATTGAGATTCAAGATAGCTAAGTCCCCTTGCTCTTTGGGCTGACATATGCGTTTCCAGTATGTGCATGTGTCCCAGAGGCGTTAGTATCAGTACCCACCAGACGAATCTATTTCTTATCTGGTCGATTCTTGCAATAACCTAGTGAGGCAACTTAAAGAAGGAGGATAGTAAGTTGGCAAGGCACTGAGCACTGAGTTAATTAGCATCATCCGGCCTCCTCTATATAGCATACGCCCTTTCCAGGTAGATAATCTCCACTCGATCTTCAGAAGAAGAGGTTGCCAATCTCTCTTCTTTAATTTGCCTTTGGCCATGGGCATGTCTAGATATTTGGTGGGTAAATAATCTTGTTTGCATCCCAGAATATGAGAGAAAGCTTGGAGCTTGGCCTTTGAGGAACCAAAATAGATAATGGAAAACCTGGAGAAATTGATGTATAGGCCTGAAATGTTAGCAAACATATGGAGGAGTAGTTTTAAATTAAGCACTTCTTGTTCGTAACCTTTACAGAAGATGAGAGTGTCGTCAGCAAATTGAAGGGTAGACAGTGAAGCAAGAGGGTCCCTGAGTTGAATTTGAGAAAAAGTTTCGTTGCTCCGTCCACATCTTAGCATTTGAGCCAGTACGTCTACAGCCAGGATAAAGAGCATAAGTGAGAGAGTTTCTCCTTGCTTAAGACCTATCTTGTAATTAATAATTTTCCCCCATAACGCATTAACAAGTACTGAGGATTTAGCAGATCAAAGGATTGAACTAATCCACATGAACCATCTTGGACCAAAGCCTCTGGTAATTAGCATATGCTCAATGAAGTCCCAGCTGAGAGTATCAAATGCTTTGCGGAAGTCAATCTTCATCATTGGGGTATCTGATTTCTTGTTGCAACACAGGTTAATAGCTTCATGGGCAACCAGAAAACAATCAATAGTGGATTTACCTTTTAAGAAGGCACTCTGAAATGAATATACAAGGGAATTGAGCAGAGGGATTAATCTGTTGGCTAAGATTTTGGTGAAGATCTTCAGTGAGAAATTAAGGAGGCTTATGGGTAGTGTTAGCCCCGTCACACTTGGAAATTAACACAATGCTGGAGTAATTCATTCTTCCAACATCAGATTCCCCACTTTGAATATCAGTCATCATGCAGAATAAATCAGCCTGGATAACCTCCAAAAAATGCTGGTAGAAGCACATAGAAAAACTATCGGAGCCTGGGGCTTTATCCCCGCTCATGTCAAAGACTGCTTTCTTGATCTCTTCCATACTGAATGGAGCTTCTAGCACAGAGAGGTTGTCATTTGGATGAGGGTACATGGTAAACCAATCTATCCTAAAGTCGGGAGTTATAGAACTGCCACAAACTTCACTAAAGTGTTGTTAAAAAGGGATCTGATGGTATTATGATCAGTGATTAGGTCCCAATTATGCGCCAGGGAGAAAATAAAGTTCTTTCTACGTTTGTCATTTGCAATCGAGTGAAAGAATTTTGTGTTGGCCTCACTTTCCTTGATCCAAGTGGTTTTGGATCTATGCCTCCATTAACTTACTTTAGCTTGGACCAGTGTCTGGTATTCCTTTTGTGCTAATGAGAGTTCATGGGAATGAGCTAGATCTAATGGGTGATCATCTACCGTAATATCAAGTTGGTGTATTTTATCAAGCATAGCCTTCTTACGAACAGGAATATGGTCGAAGACTTCATTTATCCATCTTCTAATTCTCCTCTTGAGCAGCACAAGTTTGTGCACAAAAATATCCACAGATGAGCCTCTGCAGACAAAAGTCTTCCACTAGTCATTTACAGCAGGGGTAAAGCTCTCGTTAGTAGTCCAAGCTTTCTCAAATTTGAATTAATGGAGTCTACTAGGGATAACCTTTGAGTCCAGGATGAGAGGACAGTGGTCTGAAGCAATTCTTGGGAGGGAATATTGAATGCAAATAAGGTGCAGCTGTTCAAATTGGCTAGATTTTAAAAATCTGTCTAATCTAGCAAGAGTCGGGTTTGCTCTCAGATTAGAACAGGTGAATTTCCTACCTACAAGAGGGAGGTCAATGAGGTGCAGCTGCTGGATGAATTTCTTGAATTCCTTCGTATCTTTGCCTGAAGTCTGATCTATATTTCCCTCAAAGTTGGACATGGTGACATTGAAATCCCCGCAGAGGATCCATGCATCACATAAAGAGCTTCTTCTAAGGCAGATATCACTGAAGCAAAAAGTTCTATCATCAAGCTCAAACGGGGCATAGACTGAGGTAAAGGATCATTCGGCACCAAAAGTTCTATTTCTAGAAGAAAGGGTAATGGAAAAAATGTCTACTGTGGAATAGAATCAATCAAGGATGTTGTCATCCCATCCAATTAGAACCCCTCCGCAGCTCTCAGTTGCATATAGTGTCATCCATTTGGTGAGCAAAGTACCTCCAATAGATGTGAGTTTCCTGATAGAGGGGTTATTGAGCATGGTTTCTTGAAGGCAAAACACTGAAAGTTGAGCATTTCGGATACCATCTTTGATCATAGCACATTTTTTGGGGTTGCCTAACCCTTGCACATTCCAACTGGCAATATTCATTGGAAAAGGATAAAACGAGCAGCAAAATAAGTAACAAAAAAAACCAGATAACCTAGAGCACTCAGTTGAGTTGTCTCTGTTGATCAGGGGGATCAACAGAGACACTCACTAGTTGCTTAAGCTTATCGATTGAGTGTGGCTCGGCAGCCTCCACTCCTACAGATTCAGTTACCTTATGTATATCCTCATTCGATAACAAAAGCAAAGGGATTGTTGCAAGAATTGGTAACTGAAAACATAGATGAGGAGGTACCTTCATTTTTGCAGGAGGTAGTTGGCTTGATGGTGGAACTCAGATGTTTCATGATTGGCCTGGTAGAGGAACGTTTGGATGTTGATTGACTTTGCTTTTTGTGTTTGCTAGTCTCCTCATCAAACCCAGTGGGAACAGTGTCTGTACTTGCACAGATTTAGGCTTTGGTTTACAGGGGATTAAAAACTTAGTTCTGAAGCTGGCAGTACCAGCTCCACCAGTGCCTAAGCTGAACTTCATAGCAAGATTGGTTTCAAGTTTTTCAATTCTCCTAACTACAGTCTTCTCAAGAGCTGACTCAACTGCTAGTTGAATCTCATTGTAAAGTTAAAGTGGGATGGTAACCACCCTCCCCTTCCAAACCATTTGTCGGACATTCTGAATGGTTTTGTTATCATCAGAGCTAGCTGAGTTATCTGGGACATTATTCGGTTCACTAGCTTCAATTCGCAAATTGCCCTTTTAAGAATCAGATGAAATCTCCACGGGGGTGGGGGGGGGGGGTGCAATTTAGAACCTTCCATACTTGTTTCCACAAAACCCAAATTATTCAAAAAATTCCTTACCAGTTGATCCTAATTTTGCGTCCCCGGAGATTGCGTAACAAATTGCATAACAGAAAATTCTCGCCAATCATTTTTGCCCTTACCTTTTGCATTGCCAATGATTCCCTGAGATTGGGCCAGAACATCCTGGCCATGGGACCCCACCGGGGGTTCTCTGTGACCCCAAAAAGAAGAAGGACCACTCCCCAATGTGAAAACTGAACTTTGCCTTGGCGAACATCCTCAACAAGAATGGGGTTTCCCAGAATAAGCACAGGGACTTCAAGGATCTAAAGCTCCTTGGTCCATGACACCGTGTAGTGAACCAGAATAGTCTTTGGGATGAGGGTAACATCCTCAACCTCAATCAGGACCAGAGCTTGGTCTCTAGAAACCATGTTCTTCATTTCTCCACTCATGGTCATGAAATTACCAAAAGGTTTCACCAGGTGTTCGAGGGAGGACTGGTTCCACATATGGAAAGGTAATAAGGGAACATTAATCCAAATGAAGCTGTGTTTAGGCTTCAATTTAGTGCAGTAGTGCATGGACCATGGTGAGAAAGTGACATTGAACCCTGAAAACTGGAAGACTCAGTCAGCAATCGCCTTCTTGGCTCCTCCTCTAAGGGGAATTGAACATGGAAAACCCATCACTGACTATCTTCAAGACCCACCAGCTTCCTTGACTCTTCCAAGCAAAGTTGAGGGCAATCTCGATGGCCGCCATCTCTGGGGGAGGTGCTGTAACACCCCGAATTTCAAGTAAGGATAAATTCGAGATTCATAGAATCTTTACTTCACTTCGTACAATTTTACAAGGAAATTAAAACTTTTTCAGTAGTACATCAGAGTTCAATTACAACTTGGTTTTACACAGCGGAAGAATGAAATTTACAATAAAACATTTACAACATCTTTAAAATAAAACAGCATCAGCATATCCACTTTATAGCTCCTTGAATGGTCCTTTACCTGCATGTCAATCTGTGGGCACGTCAGTTATTACAACTGACGAAATGTTATACACGGCTATCCTCTCTATGCCGGGAATAGTATAACAATCTTATACTTTAACAAATCACACAAAAGATTGAATGAACAAGTAAAGTGTCAAAAGTGATTGTTCTAAGCATAAGTGTATGTCATGTCTTAATGCCTAATGCACACAGCTCTACACTAGGATGACACTAATGCACACTTGTTCAGATTCTATGCATCCCATACTACATAGGTCTGAGGGCAAGTGCCTACGTACTCCACATTGAAGGGTTCGATCCCTCGCCATGAGACTACCCAGTAATAAAACAAGTTTTAGAGTTATTCTACAGATACGGATCTCAGCCTCCCTGGCTATAATAACAGATCCCAGCCTCCCTGGCTATTATATCGTGAGAATAATCCCGTAAATGCCCCTCTAGCCCCGGTATATACATATTCTTTGGAGTATGGTAAACATCCGTCGACTACCCTAAGTCCCGGATAAAATACAATCCATCTCCTATGGGGCAACCACAGTCCACCAACTGGGTCTATAGCCACGGAGATCCACCGCCGACTATATAGAAGCACCCATTTATGTTTGCACAAGTCCATTACATCTTCACCTAAGTGCCTAATTATTTTTAGTTCAAGACATGAATATGTTATCACCCTAGAATCAGTTTTACCTCATACCGGATTTATTCACAAAATACGAGATCGCCCGACGGTATTATCTCAAAATCATATCAATTCTTTCTTTCAAAATTACCGGTAACCGAAGTCTTACTAATTCTTAATCATAATTTTTCATGTACAAGAAACATGGGTACACATACCCTTTAGTAATCATGTCTTAGACTTATATAATTTCTTCTTTCAACTTAATCACAAGTAATCATAGTCTCATCATTATTCATTATCTAGTCATCCGTTCACATTCTTTATAAGCAAAGGAATAATTTCTTTTAAGAACACAATTCTATCACATGAGATTTCATAATAAAATCAAGCCATTATAATGTCTCACTTTACTTAGAATATTCTTCGAACAGATAAGAGTAAAATTCTCTTCAAGAAAATCACTTCACAAAAGTAATACTTTACATTTCTTCTTAAAACATATAAACCTTGTAGTAAATATGAAGACTACATTATACAATGCACAAGTAGCCGAACAACTTGTTTGCTACAGTTTGCTTGGGTACATAGGCCAAATATTTTTGAAAGTGGACCAGTTATGGACTAACTTTGGTAAATATTTTCAAAAGTGGACCAGTCGGGTAAATATTTTCCACGGTGGATCAGTTTCGGAAATTATTTTCTTTTTACCCTTTTCATTATCATGTCTTCACTTAGATATTTCCATGTCTTTAGCCATCCACAATTTGATCTATATCTCATTTGGCATCAATCATAATTCTCTTTTAGTTCATTCATGAATCAACAACAATAGCAATTTCATTTGCAAATTTTAAACTCATGAAGTCTCTCCAATTAATCAAATACAAATAATTCACAACTTAATCAATGTTCTATTCATAATTCACTTATTCTCAATTCTTTCCAACAAGAATTCTATTCATGCATTCATCTAATTTAAACTCATTAACAATTTGAGTACACATAGAAATCTAGAATTTCACATTCATCATAATTGCATAATCTCAATAAGAGAAACTAATTCTCACATCAAAGTCTTTTTTTAAAAAAAAAAATCATATTCTTAAAAATAATTAACTTAAGAACAAAATTTCATTCTATCTTCAAATATCTCTTTTACTTCTCAAATATACTTGAAAAATTCTACAACTATTTTTACTATATTCTATTTCATTTTATAAGAGTATTAGAATTTTTTCCCAAATTTAATTTGCATTTAAACTCATTAAGAAGTCTCAACAATCTTCCTACAAATTATACATTTCGACATTTACAATCATGCGTACTAGTATGGTTTGTGACAGTAATTCATTTTATTGTTTTTAACTATCGTGATGGAAAATTGTTCTCTTAGTCATAACAATATTTCTACCATTCATAAACACAATATATTTATCCCATCACATTTTACTTTATTTATCGAAATTAGCATGTTTGTACTACAATATAAAAATCAACCACTAACACAATATTAATCTTTCTTTCCTATTCATTAATCAACATGACCCTAGAACATAAAACAACATTTTTCAACAAATTTTCCATACAAAAAAATACATTTTTAACATGCATAACATTTTACAAGCATTCTAACATGATCTATGGTATTAGCTCTTTAGTCAAAATCTCCTATTATTTGTTTAATCATAACAATATTGTTTTCATTCATAGCATGTAACACTAACATGAAATCTTAACTACATATCAAAACAAAATGCTTATATTTTGTCACTAGCATGCATAGTTCTAAATTAGAAAGCATGAGAACCCACCTTTTGTTTGAAGGTTGAAAACTACAAATGAATGACTCTTTCTTGCTCCTAGCAACTCCTAGTCCTCTTCTCCTCCTAGCAAATGCTCCAAGCAAGAGATCCTCCAAGCACAATAACTCTCTTTCTTTTTCTTACACTCTTTTCTTTCTCTTGTTTTAAATTCTAATTTTTGTGTGTGAAATGAAAAGGGTAGGGTGCTATTTATAGGATTTTGGGAAGGTGTATTTTGCAAAATTTGTACAATTAGAACCCTACCCTTTTCATTTCACACACAAAAATTAGAATTTAAAACAAGAGAAAGAAAAGAGTGTAAGAAAAAGAAAGAGAGTTATTGTGCTTGGAGGATCTCTTGCTTGGAGCATTTGCTAGGAGGAGAAGAGGACTAGGAGTTGCTAGGAGCAAGAAAGAGCCATTCATTTGTAGTTTTCAACCTTCAAACAAAAGGTGGGTTCTCATGCTTTCTAATTTAGAACTATGCATGCTAGTGACAAAATATGAGCATTTTGTTTTGATATGTAGTTAAGATTTCATGTTAGTGTTACATGCTATGAATGAAAACAATATTGTTATGATTAAACAAATAATAGGAGATTTTGACTAAAGAGCTAATACCATAGATCATGTTAGAATGCTTGTAAAATGTTATGCATGTTAAAAATGTATTCTTTTGTATGGAAAATTTGTTGAAAAATGTTGTTTTATGTTTTAGGGTCATGTTGATTAATGAATAAGAAAGAAAGATTAATATTGTGTTAGTGGTTGATTTTTATATTGTAGTACAAACAAGCTAATTTCGATAAATAAAGTAAAATGTGATGGGATAAATATATTGTGTTTATGAATGGTAGAAATATTGTTATGACTAAGAGAACAATTTTCCATCACGATAGTTAAAAATAATAAAATGAATTACTGTCACAAACCATACTAGTACGCATGATTGTAAATGTCGAAATGTATAATTTGTAGGAAGATTGTTGAGACTTCTTAATGAGTTTAAATGCAAATTAAATTTGGGGAAAAATTCTAATACTCTTATAAAATGAAATAGAATATAGTAAAAATAGTTGTAGAATTTTTCAAGTATATTTGAGAAGTAAAAGAGATATTTGAAGATAGAATGAAATTTTGTTCTTAAGTTAATTATTTTTAAGAATATGATTTTTTTTTTAAAAAAAAAGACTTTGATGTGAGAATTAGTTTCTCTTGTTGAGATTATGCAATTATGATGAATGTGAAATTCTAGATTTCTATGTGTACTCAAATTGTTAATGAGTTTAAATTAGATGAATGCATGAATAGAATTCTTGTTGGAAAGAATTGAGAATAAGTGAATTATGAATAGAACATTGATTAAGTTGTGAATTATTTGTATTTGATTAATTGGAGAGACTTCATGAGTTTAAAATTTGCAAATGAAATTGCTATTGTTGTTGATTCATGAATGAACTAAAAGAGAATTATGATTGATGCCAAATGAGATATAGATCAAATTGTGGATGGCTAGAGACATGGAAATATCTAAGTGAAGACATGATAATGAAAAGGGTAAAAAGAAAATAATTTTCGAAACTGATCCACCGTGGAAAATATTTACCCGACTGGTCCACTTTTGAAAATATTTACCAAAGTTAGTCCATAACTGGTCCACTTTCGAAAATATTTGGCCTATGTACCCAAGCAAACTGTAGCAAACTAGTTGTTCGGCTACTTGTGCATTGTATAATGTAGTCTTCATATTTACTACAAGGTTTATATGTTTTAAGAAGAAATGTAAAGTATTACTTTTGTGAAGTGATTTTCTTGAAGAGAATTTTACTCTTATCTGTTCGAAGAATATTCTAAGTAAAGTGAGACATTATAATGGCTTGATTTTATTATGAAATCTCATGTGATAGAATTGTGTTCTTAAAAGAAATTATTCCTTTGCTTATAAAGAATGTGAACGGATGACTAGATAATGAATAATGATGAGACTATGATTACTTGTGATTAAGTTGAAAGAAGAAATTATATAAGTCTAAGACATGATTACTAAAGGGTATGTGTACCCATGTTTCTTGTACATGAAAGATTATGATTAAGAATTAGTAAGACTTCGATTACCGGTAATTTTGAAAGAAAGAATTGATATGATTTTGAGATAATGCCGTCGGGCGATCTCGTATTTTGTGAATAAATCCGGTATGAGGTAAAATTGATTCTAGGGTGATAACATATTCATGTCTTGAACTAAAAATAATTAGGCACTTAGGTGAAGATGTAATGGACTTGTGCAAACGTAAATGGGTGCTTTTATATAGTCGGCGGTGGATCTCCGTGGCTATAGACCCAGTTGGTGGACTGTGGTTGCCCCATAGGAGATGGATTGTATTTTATCCGAGACTTAGGGTAGTCGACGGATGTTTACCATACTCCAAAGAATATGTATATACCGGGGCTAGAGGGGCATTTACGGGATTATTCTCACGATATAATAGCCAGGGAGGCTGGGATCTGTTATTATAGCCAGGGAGGCTAGCCAGGGAGGCTGAGATCCGTATCTGTAGAATAACTCTAAAACTTGTTTTATTACTGGGTAGTCTCATGGCGAGGGATCGAACCCTTCAATGTGGAGTACGTAGGCACTTGCCCTCAGACCTATGTAGTATGGGATGCATAGAATCTGAACAAGTGTGCATTAGTGTCATCCTAGTGTAGAGCTGTGTGCATTAGGCATTAAGACATGACATACACTTATGCTTAGAACAATCACTTTTGACACTTTACTTGTTCATTCAATCTTTTGTGTGATTTGTTAAAGTATGAGATTGTTATACTATTCCCGGTATAGAGAGGATAGCCGTGTATAACATTTCGTCAGTTGTAATAACTGATGTGCCCACAGATTGACATGCAGGTAAAGGACCATTCAAAGAGCTATAAAGTGGATATGCTGATGCTGTTTTATTTCAAAGATGTTGTAAATGTTTTATTGTAAATTTCATTCTTCCGCTGTGTAAAACCAAGTTGTAATTGAACTCTGATGTACTATTGAAAAAGTTTTAATTTCCTTGTAAAATTGTACGAAGTGAAGTAAAGATCCTGTAAATCTTGAATTTATCCTTACTTGAAATTCGGGGTGTTACAGGTGCGGGTTGATCAAGTGGAGGAAGGCGCTTGCATGCAGCCCAGGAAGTGTTGTAGTGATCTCTGAGTTGTGGGGATTTCAATGGCAATGGTTTCCCTACGGTCTTACGGTAGTTGAAACAATGAATACCACTCTTCCGGTAGTCCACCATTAGGTGGTCATTTTCTCCGCATCGCATGCATTGAAACTCCGTATTCTTCTTTGAAGGTTTGGGAAGAGGATTTTTAGGGTTACGAAATGGGGTAGGTTTGGGAGGGAAAACATACTTAGGGGGAAAAGAGGATTTAGTGGAGGTGGGGGAGTTGAAGTGACGATGGAGTGAAGGGGGGTTTGGTGTGGGTTCTGAGGTGGGCGTGGAAATCGAAGAGGGTGGGGGTGGTAATGATGAGAGAGGGAATGTGGAGCTATGAGAACTTGAGCAAAAGTTCTGCTCTTTTCTATGGTAGCCATGCTCTCTCCTCTCCCTCCTCTCCTCTCATTCTTAGTGGGATCAGGTCTCCTTTTTAAGGAAATCTTATATATCTAAACGAGAAAATTACTTGATATAGAAAAATAGAGATGTAGATTTATTATACTCAAAGGGTATGCCACCCCATGAACAATAAGTTATAGTCATCATAAATTCATAATCTCAGTGTCACGAAATGATGGATTCAAATACTCTTACAACATTACCAAATAAATTTATGCCTTCATGGATTAGAGGTCAATAGAAACTGGACTATCCAAGTGTTTTCCTTGATAAAATTTTCCAAAACCAAATGAGTTACATTTCTGATAACTAGTATTTATGCTGTAGATTTTTCAACGTTTGGGATTGAGGTAGTGAGTGTACAATGAATCAATGGAGCATTGGCTCGGTTGAGCACCTTCCATCCGCCTATAGGTACAAGTATGTAAAACAATTCAAGGAAACCTGGACAAAATTCTACCAATTTCTCAAATACAATACCTATGTTTTAACTTATTTTCATGGGAGGAACAACCCCCTCTGCGTGTTTCTTCGAACTCTTCTTTATGTTACACTAATATCTCTATAACGGAACAAGTCAGCATACTGTTAGGAAATTGAGGATCTTGTTGAGTCTTTAACACAATCAAAGCAAACCACCAAGCAAAATTAGATCACACCAATCACACAAAGCACATATGAATTGTCCCGGTTAGGGATTTCGCCTTTAATCTGGGAGAGGAAGAACCGAGATGTTATTTCAACTAGAGAAGATACAAAATTTTTAAAATTATCACCATAACCCTCTCTCAAGCCTAACTGGAACTTGCTATCTATTTACAATGGGAAAATCTCTCACCCTCTTAGATGAAGTACTCACTTCTTCTATTCGAAACTCAATAGAATCAGATCGTTCTAGGAGCTGTTACAATTGATTATATAGATTTAGAGAAACCATAGTTTGACACACTTGGTACACTAATCACTCGATTACTACTGAAGAGATAATTGTGCATTGAGAGCCGTACGATCTGACTTGAAGACGAAGTTGGGCTTCTCATGTATCTCCAAGACCTGACCCAAATAAACCCTTCAATCGCGAACGGTCGACCACACCACACTTGTGGTCGACTGTCCTCTTTGCGAGAAGACCCTGTACGGGGGACGGTCGACCGCACCTCATGGTCGGTCAACTGTAATTGCTGCTAGTGTTGTTGCTGACTGTTTTACTTCTTTATCTTCAGTCATTCGCTTTGATCCTTCTTCATCGAACATGTGTATGCGTGACATACAAACCCAACAATCTCCACCTTGGATTGGATACTCATGAATCCATAACTGTGTAATTACAACTCTTCTAGATCTTTCATCACCACTTTGTAAATAACACGTTTCTATGGCTTCTTCTTCTAGTTGAACAAACATCCACCTATTTTCCTCCAGCTGTATGCTATTCTCAAGGGCACACCCATGCAGATGTAATTATGGAGGTGCTACTCTCCACACAAACTCTACCTATATCAAGGCTTTCTCCACGTTCTAACTATATTCGAATGTTGCAGTTTCGATTCGGTAATTCTAGTGACGGCTTACTAGATGATGTTTTAGGAACAATGGGCTTCCATACACTTGGCCAAGTTTTCTGGCTCCCACAAAGCTGGTAGAGGTTGTGCTGACTCTGCTCAATTCCCCTCATACCCTTCATTACCTTACGACGGCTATCCCAAACTATCAAAACTCCAACTTGAGCTGTGTACCTGCAACCACGAGTATCAAGAGTCCCCAAGGATATCAGATTCTGCTGTATCGAAGGAATATGCGTGACCTCTTCTAGTGCAAACACTTTACCATCTGGCGTCTCCAATTCAACTGTTCCCTCACCCACTACTTCACAAATCTCCCCTCTAGCCGTTCTCATACTACGGCATGTTGACAACTTATAAGTAGATAACATATCCCTCTTGGAGAAATTACGATAAGAACTTTCAGAATCAAGATACCAGTTTGAATCCACATCTGAAGAACTTTAAATAAGAAGACATAGGTCGAAGTTATCAGATTCACCTGATTTACCTGAAACAGTAGCGTTGACTATATTGGCTTGATCACCTCCTTTAGTAACACTCCTTTGACTCAACCACTTACAACAGTGTTTCTTGTAATGTCAATGTAACCCCTGTTTCCCCAAACCCGTATTTTCTATGTATTTTATGTTTTTAAAATTTACGTAAATTATTTTTCTGTTTTCAAATTCTTTTGTTGAATTTTACTTTTGGATCTCCTATTAAAATCTATTTTCGATCAATAATTGTATTTGTAACTATTTTGTTTGATTTTATATTTTAATACAAATCTTATTATTATTATTGTTACTGTTATTTTATTTTTTTATTATTATTAAATTCTACTTTTAGTATTATTATTTTTATTGTTATTATATTTTGATTGTATATTAAAAATCCTATTGTATTAGCTAGTATTTGAGTATTAACTCAGTGTGTACTATTTGATTTATTGTACTATGGTATTTCTAATTGTATATTTTCTATTGAATAAATTATTTACTTTTAATATTAATCTAATGGTATTTTTGAATTAATTTTATTGAAACTCAATACCCTGTTTTTATTCCCCAAACCCACCTAACTACCCATTTTACCTAGTATCCACAACCCTACCCGTTTAAACCCCTAACCCTAATTCACTGTTTAACCCCCACAGTAGCCGCCCCTACCTCTTCACCTTTTTCTCTCCCGCTCGTCTCCCACCTCAGCAACCCATCGTCTTCAAGTCCCGATCCTCCTTCAAACCATCTCCCGATCAGCCTGCCACCTTGATGACTCCTCTCTGACGATAGTCTCCCGATCCTTCCCTCCTCCCTGTGCAACCACACCCCTGTCGTGCCGCGCACCCCTACAGTGCGATGCCAACCCTCCGCTCTCCCTCCTACAGTGCCTCCCCTGTGCCGCCTCCCCGTGTGGACAGCAGCGTCGACAGTGCCAGTGCACCTCCTTGTGCTGGGCTCCACCCCTCCCGTCATTGGCTCCTTCAGCGCCTCCTGCTCGCGACGTCACACGCCAGCAGCCCGGTCTCCACCTCGATGCTGTCTCCGTCGACAGCCATGGCCGCCGTCCAGCACCACCACTGTCCCGTCTGCCGCCTTGCCGCCTGTGCCGTTCCTCCGCCATCAACAACCAGTAGCGCAGCTTCCCTGCGTTGCCTCTCCCCCGTCGACAGAACAGCAGCCGCAATAGTTTTCGTCGCCGTTCCTATTCATCGTCGCCATCGCCCCTTACCTGTCTTCCTGCCGCCCACCGTCCAACACAGTGTCGATGTCCCCTGGCCGTCGTGTGCCGCTGCCAAGCTTTGCTGATTGTGTTAGGCTTTGATCATGGTGAATGTGAGCTGTCCGATCACCATCGCGATCGCGATCATGATCTCGTGATCTTGATCTTGATTGATTGATTTCTAGCTGTTCGTTTTCCTTTGATCATCACCATCCGATCGCATCTCAGCCGTCCGATCGTCGTTCATCACGATCACGATCATCATCTTCTTGATCCGTTGATCTCGGCCGTTGATTGCATCACCATCATCATCATCATCAAGATCTTAATCTCGACTGTTGGATCTCTTTTGATAATTGCGATCGTGATCATCATCTTGATCTTAATCTTGATCTTTGATCTCAGCTGTCCGATCTACCAATCGCACTTGATCTCAGTCCTTGATCGTCTCGTTCGTCTTCTACTTTGTGAGTTAAACATTTGATCCATTTTTTTGTTCTCATTCATCAAATTGTCAATCATGGTATATTTACTCTTTGGGCACTCTTCTAATTCTTATATATTTTATGTTCAATCTCGGCCGTTGGATTTACTTGATCTTCAACTTGATCATCATCTTGATCATCGAGACCCGTGCCGATCGTGCTCATCGCCCGGGATCCATTTCCGTTACTCTTTCGTCGAATTCATCGTCTACACCCCAAGGCAAGTATTCTTCTTCTACAAATTATTGTTCTAGTACAAGCGTTAATTGAAAATACTACAAATAGATCGTAGTTGTGACTCCTCCTTGTCTCATCGTTGTTGATCTTAAATTATTCCTTGTCGATTCCATAATCTTAAGAGTCACAACCCTTCATTGATATATTTACAAAACTAGTTGGACCCTTTTTATCTCCTAATTACTTGAACATGAACCCCTTGACTTGTGGATGTGTGTTGTGTGATGTATTATGTTGATCTTACATTCTTTAGAGTTGACAAATACGTGTGACTTGCTGATTTGATCCCCAATGCATCCGTATTTGTATCACACACTAATCTAGACTCATAATAGTCATTTATCATGCAACTTGTATATAAAAGAAATCCACACTTGCTGTTGTTCTTCTCTTTACTTACTGTTTCGACCCTAATAAAACCAAAATCTGAACTTGAGTCCTGAATATGAAATGTAGCCCTAAGTTTCTAGTTGTCAATAACTTCCAGAATTTTTGAATTTCGAGTTACGGTCTAGGATATATTGTAGTTTTACTGCTGCTGTGTCGGTAGTCGCAGGTTCACAAAAACTCTTGCACCACCTTTGGTTTACTATTATTTTAACTATGCTAATAGTAAGTAAATGACTTGAAATTTTGCATTCTGTTACTGGACACCCTAGAGAACATTTTCTAATTTTCTCAGAATTAATTAAAAATGTTTCAATCCTGTTTCATATGTATAAACTCAGATTCACAATTACTGGTTGAACACAATTGCTGTATAGTTTGCTGTTTTGACACATGTTATCACAACTTTTATGTACCTTAATTATATGCGTTGGAACCGGGAAGGAGTCTAGTTTCTAGAACTTCTGATGGATCCACATTTGCTATCTTGTAGCAATGGGAATCGCAGTTTTGGTGCAGCAACGTCATGCTGTCCAGAATTGGAATTCTCGTTGTTCTTGATATTTTGATTTGTTTTGACCCTCAAACTTGTATCCTACCTAGCCTAGACTTAATCCATGTTCTTGATTATGTTTATTTGACTTGTTTCGCACACTTTCATACTTGTTTGATGATAATAATAAATAACAAGCTGGGGTTTAAGGGATAGACCATAGTAGTAGACAATATAGGTATGTGTACTCGGAAGGGGGCCGTGTTTCCCAATACTTGGTTCATGAACTCGTTGTATCTTGATCGATTCATAGATCCATTACTTGTCTCATGAACTTGTTTGATTCATGAACCCACTGTGTGGTTCTTGAACTTGTTAGTGGATTCACGAACTTGTTTCGCGAACTTGTTATTTTATTTTCCGATTCATGAACCATACTTGCTTGATACTTGATGCCTGAGTACACCGCCCTTTAAAATCCACCACTAGGCCTAAACGTAACTGATTGTATGTAGCAACCATGTAGTAAAAGTATGGATGCATGAAGTGCTACCTAGATAGTAAAAACTACAAGACTTGACACATGATACTTGAACATGATACATGCTTACTTGATACTTGATGACATGATACATGAGACTTGATACTTGAACAAAATACTTGACACTCGCTACTTGATACTTGTACTTGACAACTTGACACTTGAGACTTGTTACTTGATACTTGGTACTTGATGCTTAATACAATTACATGTTCACTAGCCACTTGTTCTACTACTAGTACTTGTTATCCAACCTTATCACTTGAGTTATGTTTCTTGCTAGCTAGTTTCTTGAATCCCCACTACTTGTTGCACCCTAATTACATTCTTGATTCCAAATCTTGTATCATATTTCTTGTACTTGTTTTACTATTTGCGGCCCTAACTTGGACTAAGGGCGTTGTCTTGTTTTCTCTATTCTTTTTCTTTTTATATTTTTACAAACAGACTTTGGAGATAAATTGCCTACTGGAATTGGTGAGCAGACATTCTAGGATTCGCTTGGAGCAAGGACTTGATTAGATATTTTGTTTTCTTGAGTTATTTATTTCTTTGCTACTTAAAGCTTATAACGGGCTTATAGTCCCAAGTTTTATCTTTTGATCCAGAGTTGAAAACTATTTGAGATATTATTATTTATTTCAATTATTTTCTGTTTCTTAATAAATTATTCATGCATACGTGGTGGTGTACATTTTGTTATATTCTTGTTATAATGCTGAGTCGATCCTACAGCTCATGAATGATGAAAATTATTCGCTGGGCTTTGTCACGCGCCCGTATTCCGTATTTTTGGAAAGCAGGGTGTGACAGTCAATTCCTCTACAGTAGTGGCAACAAATTTTACCCTTATGTGCTGCATCCCTTCCAATTTAAGTATCACCATCCATCGTAAAACACCCTGCAGAAATAGACCCTCCTTTATGAGTCTCATTTCTTAGTTTATCTTCCTTCAGACTCTGGATAATTTCCCATGTAGCATGGTAGTTATCATGTGATCATAAGAAGTTGGCAGTGAATAAATCAAGTTGAAAGCTTTATCCTCTTTGCTAAGATCATTAGCGTTAATCGCTTTCAGTTAAAATATTACCGTATTGAACTCCACAATATGATCTTGAAGATGAGTACCTTCCTTCATTGAGAACCTAAATATCTTTCTCTTTTAATACATCAGATCTAGCAATGATGACCCCGAGTAGTCATACTTGAGTCTTGCCCATAGACTCACCATACTTTTCTCCTCAAGAATATTACACTTGACTTTGTCTGTTAATTGGAACCGAATTAAAATCAAGTCCTTCAAACAAATCTTATCCCTCTTCTCCTGCTTCATGTCATTTGATTTCTTTTTTTCCAAGGCCAGGTGCAAGTCCTTTCTGAACCAAAATATCATACATGTCCACCTTCCATAGATTGAAGTTAATTGTACTATCAAACCACTTGATCTTCATCTTTTTATCTGTCATCTTCTCCAAGAAACTCGAACAAACACATTAAACTGATTACTCTGATACCACTTGTTAGGAAATTGAGGATCTTGTTGAGTCTTTGATACAATCAATGCAAACCCCCAAGCAAAATTAGATCACACCATTCACACAAAGCACACAAGAATTGTCCTGATTGGGGCTTTCGCCTTAATCCGAGGGAAGAAGAACCGAGATGTTATTCAACTAGAGAAGATACAAGAATGTTACAATTCTCACTATGACCCTCTCTCAAGCCTAACTGGAACTTGCTTGCTATTTACAATGGAAAAATCTCTCACACTCTCAGATGAAGTACTCTATTCTTCTATTCGGCACTCAATAGAATCATATCGTTCTAGGAGTCATTACAATTAATTATATAGATATGGAGAAACCCTAGTTTGATACACTGGATACACTAACCACTCGATTACTACTGAAGAGATAACCCTGCATTGAGAGCCATACGATCTGACTTGAAGACAAAGTTTGGCTTCTCATGAATCTCCAAGACTCGACCCAAATAAACCCATCAACCACGAATAGTCGACCGCACCACTCACTTGCGGTCAACTGTCCTCCTCGTGGGAAGACCCTGTATAGGGGACAGTCAATCACACCTTAAGGTCGGTCGACCGCAATGGCTGTTGTTGCTGCTGATGACTATTTTCCTTCTCTATATTCAGTCATTTTCTTCGATCCTTCTTCATCGAACATGTGTATACAAGACATACAAACCCAACACATAGTCCACTTGGTAAGGAAAAAACCCTACCGAATAGTCATGTTTATCATGATCTGGAACCAATTTCTGGTTTGCATACTCCACATTTAGTAAGGAAAAAACCGAATGACTGGAGCTTACAAATAAACAAAGCTAAAACGATTTTCACAGACACAACCACATGATCTAGAGCCAATTACTGGATTTTCGGAGCTTATGAATTAACAATGTTAAGGGGGTTGTTAGTGGGAATGGATATCTAAAAGACGCTATGATTTTAAAATCACTATGTTATTATAGTAAATATATTGCTTTGTAAAGGGTAGTTTATACTTTTACCTTTTTTGGACCTTAAAGCTTCATTATCTTCTTGACGTGTAATTAGAACCTGAATGATGTAGAAATGGAAAACCCTAGCCCTCTTTTCTCTCCTGTTTGATTTCTCTTTGATTCCTCTTTGAATATTGATTCTGGTTTTGAATAACTTACATGGTATCAGAGCAGCTATGATTCCCATTCTCCTGCTCAGTTGTTGCTACCTTGCTTGCTATCAAACTGAGTTTGAATTATTCTTCCATAGCCAACCCCTTCACATCGACACCACCTCCCTCAGCCTGCGCACGCCCAAACCTCTGCCAGTTGTTGTTGCCGGCCTGCTTGCTGTCATCTTGCTAGTTGTTCTAACCGTACCATTTCTCCCCTACCAGGTTTCCATTAGGTTTACGAGGTAATCTTTGCACTCTCTTGAGATCTAGGGATTTTGGGAGAAATTTTGGGGGGATTGGGTTTGAATTGGTGTGAATCGGAATTTGAAGTAGTAAAATTGTGACCTTGAAGGGGTTCAGCTCGTTTACGAGGTAATCTTCTCATTCTCTTGAGATCTAGGGATTTTGGGAGAATTTTTGGGGGGGATTGGGTTTGAATTGGTGTGAATCGGAACTTGAAGTAGTAAAGTTGTGATCTTGAAGGGTTTTAGCTCATTTTTCCTTGGTGAATATTTTGTGCAATCTGGAGGTCTGGTTAGAATTTGCAAAATTTAGAAATTTGTTTGCATTTGCAATGGCTGGTAATAGAGATGATGATTCGCTTCAATCCATTAGTGTGTGGTTGGACAGAAAAACTATTCGTATTGGAGTTATGTAATAAAAACAAATTTGTAAGGCAAGTAGATGTGGGGTTATGTTTACGGAACTGTGAGTAAACCCATAAATGTAAGGCTACAAATTATGCAACCCTACTAGATGATTGGGAAGTAAATAATTTAAAAGCTATCACTTGGATAAACAACTCTGTTAAACTCTCAATAGGTACCCAATTGGCAAAGTATGAAATAGCGAAGGAGGTTTGGCGACATCTTGCAAGACTATATACACAGTCTAACTTTGCCAAACAATATATGTTAGAATCTGATATTCAAGCTCTTGAACAGAAAGATACGAGCATTCAAGAGTTATCTTCTGCAATGAAAAATCTTTAGATCAATTGCCTCTTACAGAATCGACAGAATTACAAGCATGTTTAGCTTATATTACTTGTAGAAAGGAACAACGCCTAGTTCAAATTTTTATGGCACTTCATAATAATTTTAAGGAACTTTGTGGTTCCATTTTGCACTGTTTTCCAATTTTTTTAGTTGATTCAGTGGTCAGTGAGCTTTTAGCCGATGAAATATATCGTAAGTCTCAAGCAAGAAAATGAATTCTCCATGTACCCAATCCTTTTGTTTTGGCAGTCTCTTCTATACCTCCTACTCACTATGCGAATAAACCTATTCAAAGGTTGGGGTTAGTGAGTGCAGCTTTTGTAAGCAGAGGGGTCACTAGAAGGCTGAAAGTCCTAAGCTATTGAATCAAGCACCACAATAACACCAACAAAGGCAATAATTCAAGCCTCCACATCTTAGCAACCAATTGGAACCACGACCATATCGTCCCCCACAATTTAGCACTACAGCAGCTATACCACCATCAGAATTCTCTAAATTTGGAATCTTAACCTCAAATTCTGCGCTTGCAGCCTCTCTGAGCAGCTTCAAAAGCTCCTTGCTTCACAGCCGCATGCTATGTTTGCCTCTTCACTGACAGGTCAGCTATCCTCTAGTTCCTCAGGTATGTCATCCTCAACATGGGTTCTGGATTCTGGAGTTTCACACCATGTCTCTTGATTAAAAAAATTTGTTTCTTTGCATCCTGCATCATTTATGTTTTTCATGAATGCCAATGGTACTTCTATGTCATTAGAAGGAATTTGATCCGTTGTCACACCTCATTTATCTCTTTCTAATGATTACCACATTCCTAAGCTTACACTAAATCTTGTATCTGTTAGTCAGTTGTGTAATTCTAGCTACTTAGTGACATTTTCTTCTACATCTTGTCATGTGTAGGATCCACAGTCCTAGAAGTTTATGGTGATAGGCCATAGAAGGGGGTATTATATATTTTGGATGAGCTGAGGTTACCATTATTTGCAGCTCCTAGTGTTCACTTGTCTTTATTTCGTTTGTGTCCTTCATCCTTTAGTTTTTATTCCGGAACTTCTTGGGCCCTTCTTTGTTGGTATTCTTCCATTTGTTCCCAGATGAATGTTCTCCTTGGCTTTGGGGTAGAAGAGCTTCTTCATCTTGGATGCACTTTTCACTCCTTAGTAATAGTTTGGAGAAGTCCCGGGGGGGGCTTCTTTGCTAAGGAGGAATTGAGGTCGACGTGGTAGGCATTGTGCTTGAAGGCAGTAGCCGCTACTGCTGAGCCAGGGGGGTTGGACCGGAACTTGGCTGTGAAGCATCGAACAAAATCCTTGAGAGGCTCTCCGTCCCTTTGCTTCAAGTCGAACAAGGAAGCGGTCGTCTTCTCGGTCTTGTGATTACTGAGGAAGTGAGTGAGGAAGAGCTATTCGAGCTGATCGAAGGAGAAGATGGACCCTGAAGAGAGGCGGGAGTATCATTTATGTGCGGATCCCTTCGAGGTTGATGGGAATGTTCTGCATAGTTGCACGTTAGAGGCTCAATGGATCATTATGAGAGTTTTGAAACTCTTGATGTGATCTGCTGGATCAGATTCTTCATTGTAAGACTCAAAGGATAGCGGCTTGAAGCTTTCTAGAATGGGGGTTTCAAGAATTGAGCTAGAGAAGGGGGGTCGGCCTAGCCGATAGCCTCTACCTTGGCAATCCTTCTCTTGACCGTTTTAAGCAAGGCGATCCTCCATTTTTAGGTGGTGAACGATCAGGTCTTCACGTCCCTTGAATTAAGTCGATTCGCGAGACTTTTCTTGTTGCACAACTCTAGAATAGTGATCGCTTGTTTGACGATCTCTGTTCGGGGCAACTCGGAGGGCTTTTAGGAGTTGTTCTTTGAATTCACAGAACTCAGCTCGGGTGCTGGGTGCCTCTTCTTCCTTGTTCTTCTTGGGAGCCCACCGAGTGACCGGAGTCGGGCTCTTTTCCTGCCTCCACCCTCTTTGTCAGGGCATTCGACGGGATCTCTGTCGCCGAGGAGAAGGGCTTCTTTCTCTCCCTTGGTGCCCTAAGCGGGGGACTTGATCTCGGTCGCGCCTTTCCTCTAAGCATTGATGGAGGTCTGTCCCCTGCTGTCAGGAGTTGATGATATCGCGAAGGTCTGACTGTGAAGGGGTACTGTGGAGGGAGTAGAAATGCGGATCGATCCCCGGATCTTGACTGAACGGGGGCTGAGACAGTTGAGACGGGAGCCTGCCAACGCAGCCCTGCTAGAAGGAGGCTGCGGCAGAGAACATGGTGGTGGCAACGGTGGTGAGGGGGTTGCAACGGTTGAAGGGGAGGGTATCCTTGTCGGTTGGCGACACCTACTGCCTTTTCCTTTCTTGTTGGACGCATGGCCAAAAGTGGTTGTTGCCGGCAAGATCTGATCGGAGAGGTAGATCTGTGGTTTTCCATAAACACCAACAATCAGATGCAGCTTTTTTGGTGTGGGAGCAATCAGATAATGAGTTATTTTTAGGGGGAAACTTATAATCTGGACCATCGATCATACCTAAATTTACAATGGCTGAAGTTTTATCTAATTTGAGTCTGAACCGTTGAGCGCTTGAATCTGGATCGAATGACTGCAAGACCGCCGGTGAACCCGCACAAAGTCTGAACATCGGGATTGGTCTCGGTTAAAGACCCTCTGATACTTAAGTTAGTAACTCAAAAAAGACTAGCTTTGGTATCAAAAGATTGATTACATGTTACTGATTTTTTTTTTGGGGGGGGGGTATTTATAAGCTATGAGTCTCGTTCTATAAAAAAGAGTTGAGAATGTATCTTTCAAGATTTGGTTGGAGATTCCCCTGGTTAAGGGATATAATTAGTTATTTTATTTCTAATTTGGGACATTTGACTGCCAGCTGTAATTAACTGAAAATCCCTCATTCTTAGGTTGTAAGTAAGCCTTATTTGCTTACCTAATTGAGTTGATGGGCTTGGAGGCTGCCCATGTTTCACCAGCGGGCCTGCAGTAGCTGTAAAATTAGTGTTCTGCCCTTGTAAGTTTTGAGATGGTGCTTGAATCATACAACCACAATTTGTTGCGAATTTTACCGATATCACAACCAAAACACCAAAATTTTCCCAAATAAATAAGTGAATTAATTGGATCATTAAAAGCAAAACACATTAATGGATCCATCACATTTTAAAATAAAAGCTGGAAGATTTAAATCGAGAACTGTGACCATTTGGGCATGAGCTTTTTGGCCACTAATTGGGCTGTGATGGGTTGAGCAATGTTGGAAAATTTGGGGAAAAGTTGGTTTCTTTTTTGGTTGTGGGTTGAACTGAAGAGAAAAGAGAGATGAAGGATTTGAAGGGAATGGGTATGTTAAATAGTAGAAGAAGATTGGGTGTTTAAGTTTCAGGATTTGGAAGATGAAGTTGGAATAAAACGAGTCGAGGAGAAGAAGATTTGGATTTTCGGTGATTTTCGTCATTAAAAGGGAGAAGGAGGAGAAAAATGATATTTTAGGGATTTTATTTGGTTTTTTAAAATTTATTAAGGAGGAGTATTTTGGGGACTTTTAGATTAAAAAACTCAATTATCTTAACACACCTATAGTCGACGCCACTCAAAGCCTAGTCATAGGAGAGAGAAGATGGAAAAGTGAGAAAACTAATTATAAGGGGTTATTTCATACTTTTAGAAATATATGAGTGTTTTTTGTATCAAAGTCGAATGTTGGAGGTGTTTTATGTACTTTATCCTTTAAAATTTTAAAGGAAGAGAAATAACTAAAATACAATGAAGTAAGGATAATAGCGAGGTCTAAGAGAACTTTTGTCGGAGCAGCGTCTGGTTGGTTGGCCATCATGAAAAGAGATGGTGCCACAATTGCATTTAGTGCTTTACTAAAATAAACACTAATAGTCCATCTTGTATGTTGAAATTTTTCTTATTTAAGAGAGTAACATTGGTTCTAAGCAATTGTAAGCATGAAAAAATCAACATCTCGTAATCTCGTCGACACTAGTGTTCCTAGTATTTTGGAGAAACCCTTTCCCCTTAGAATTATGCTCAATCTGTAAAAAAAATATGGATACGTACGATCGATCTCTCTAAAGTTATTTGGATCACTTATTTTCTCGTCAAATACACGACTCCCAAGTCACTAACACCAAGCCGAGGACCTGAGAGAAGTTGTCGAGATTGCAAGTCTTTTATAGCAACAATAATTTACGTAACAAAGTCTGCAACTTCTCCTACAACAACAATAATACGTAGAAGAACAATATCAATAATATTGTCATCCAACTTATTGCGAGCTAATTAGCAAAATGACCCACTTTTTAGGAATATTTGACAAAATGACCTAGTTTGAAAACTATTTAACTAAATGACCTAGTTACTATTTAAATTTCTATAGTATACTTCCTACAATAATTTTTATAGGATGTGTGACCTTTCGTTTAATTCTAAAAGTTTTTGGGTTTTAAGATAATTTCTAGTTTTATTAATGAATTTTTGTTTTCTATTCTATTGCTTATAAATTAGTGATTAATTTAAAGAAAATTACATAAATTAAGTAAAAATTACTTACTTTGTACTAGCTCTGATACCAACTTGTGTGCGAAGCGTGAAATCTCTCCTGAAGAATAGAATTAAAGAGAGTATCAAAAACTTTAAAACTTTAAAGGATCAAAAAATTTCAAAGATGATAATTTTCTGTAAAATAATATTCTTCGAAATAATGTATATTGTCTATCTCAAAAAAGCAATCAAGTGTGTCTTCTAGATCTCCGATATATTCTAATTCTGTCTCAAATATTTCACTATTACTATCATATGGTGTTCTTCGAGTTCTTCTATATGTCTATTTCCTTCTCTAATCTGTTCAATTTCTTCTGTAAATTGTCTATATTCTGTTGTAGGGCTCCAGATATAACCACTAAATACACCATTCTCATTAAATAATAAAGATCTTTCATAAAAAGTTAGATCATCAATTATTTCGACATTTATATTACTAGTTTCTCCAGGATTTATTTGATTTATTGTTATAATTATTACTCGTTGTACACTAAAGAAGAATAATTTGAATTCATAATAATCATTCATGCTTGTTACTCTATGAGGATAATAAACATAAAAAATTAGCATTCTATCACTTTCTTGATAATTAATCATTAATTCAAAAATTTCTGAGCCAATACTCAAACTATTATTATCCATTAGTTCTATTGAACAACAATAATGATAAAATCAGGAGGAGAGCGAGATTTCTAAGGATACCATAAAAATCAAAACAAAACGGCCCATCATGCTTCCGACCTAGTTAAACTTCTTCGAGCTGCTCTGTATTAGTTACTACCAGTAGATAAAATACCTCTGGTATGCACCCCATTTCAGTGCTCCTTTTACGTTCTTCCCATCTCAGGATTACTATGCTCTCAAAAGAGCTTCATCCGAGAGATACGTCTGGAACAACTAATAACATTTCGATACAGGCAACCACAACCTAGCTCGTTTCCTGCTACTAGGTGTACAGTCAAACTATAGAAGGTTACAAATGGGTCTTTTTGCAAGATCCTTCAGGCAGAGCCTTAAAAACTCTCCCTAAGTAAGAAAAATTAGTTTTTCATACCTTATTTTGTACAAGATCTTGTAATAGAACTCATACAAAGATAATTTTATTTCTCCCAATCCCCATACAGACTTTTCTTAGAAACTTATATGGAATTTCTTTCCTCCTAGATAGTCTGCCTCTCTCCCTTACCATGCCTCCCCTTTTATAGAAGAAGGGATGGCTTTACATCAGATACAATTATTACATTATTGCTTACATCATAGATAAATAATTGAGCCAATTACGTCACTGCTTACGTTGAAGATTCTTTTCTGGCCAACATCTTCACGTGCTTCACATCAGAAATAGCTCTTCGTCAGCCTTCTCTAGTTCTTTTCTGCATTTTCTGCATTCATGCTGTGGTTCCATCCTCATCAATCTACAGTAGTGGACAGTTGTCTCTTCTATCATTGGCATGTCTCCTTTATGCAAAATTTGATACCAGCTGTCAAAGAATTCTTTCTTTGACTGTGGTTGTTTAATTTTTGCTATGCTGTAAATATTAATTTTGGAAGGTCAGGGCTATCATAGATCCATATGTTACCATCTCTATTTTGTATGTCATTCAGTTCATAATACATTGTTCTAAATCTCGTAGCTCTTCTTTCTGGGATCAGTTTTTCAAATTCTTCGTTTTTATATGGTATAATATTGGTTGCTGCAAATAGGATTTTTGTAGTCATCCCTATCTTTATAATATGTTCAGCTGGTAGTTCTTCATCATCTTCAAGGAATTTTGGAATAGCTGAAAATACCCGGACATATATTTTGGATGCTTTTGTAAGACCAAAATAACCTTTAGCAGCATTATATACTTCTTTTGGTAACTGGCTAAGTTCTTCATATTCTCGAGATGGATAGATGCAATTGATAAGTCCTCGTTCGAATAATACTCTCACTGTTTTTGAATTTTCTTCTGGTAGTATGAACACTTTGTTCATATATTGTTGAGAAATAGTCTTGATAAATTGGTTGACCTGAGTGGTTTGGCATAATTTCTCAATATATTGTAAAAAAATTCTTCTTGGAGTATTTTGGAGGATCTGAGAGTAAACTCTTTTTGCAGGTAGTAGGCTGTATGGATGTGGAGCTTTCCTTTTGTGTGTCTATTTTTGTGATCTCACTTATATTTTGTGGGTTAATGGGTTCACTCCCATCGCTCATTTTTTCAATATGATCTGCATTTATATGTTGGTAAAATATACTTTGAAGACCACATATTTGCAGTTGTAGTTGGTTAAATGCTCATTTTAATTGCTTCACGGTCTCCTTTAGGTAGATTATATCCTGTTATATATGCCAAACTCTATTTTCTATCTTGTAAAAATGAAATTGTTAGCTTCTTGATAAGAAATCTGCTAGGATGTTATCTTTTCCTTTTATATTTTCTATTGAGAAGTCATAATGTGCGAACTCCATTTGCCATCTTATAAACCTTTTATTTGCTATAGTTGGGTCTATTATTTTGTTAATCCAACTCTTTGCTTGTGTATTGTCTGTTCCTACTGTAGATTTTGTATGTATTATGAATAACTCAAACTTTTTTATAGCTTTTAGGATTGCTAGTAGTTCTTTTTCATTTATGTGGTAATTTTGTTGGGTCTGTGTAAATGATCCACTAGTATATCTGGCTAGTCTTCCTTCTTCTTCACCTATTTCAATGAATTTTAAAACTGCTTCCCAATTATTTTCACATACATCTATTTCTATTATCCATGAACATTCTTTAACAGGTAATCTTAGCTTATTTAATTTTGAAGTTTGTTGTTTTAATATTTTAAGCTTTTCTTCATCCTTTGGGGTTCATTCCCATTTCTTAAACTTTTTTAGTTTTTGTTGTAACCAATTTATTTTTGCTGATAAATTTGGTATGTATCATCTTGTTTTATTTAGTAACTCGATTATAGATTGTACTTCTCTTTAATCTTTTTGGACATTAGGAAATGTCTTTATTATTTCTGCTATTTGTGGTTGTAGTTTTATTCCTTCATATGATAATTTTGTTCCTAAGAATTCTATCTCATTTTTGAACAATTCTATTTTCTTTTTTGATAGTATAATACTTGCATTTTTTACTATTTCTATGAATTTTAGTAGATGCTCTTTATGTTGTTCCTCATTTTCGGATCCTATTAAAATATCATCAACATATACTAATATGAAATTATTGTATTTTTCAAATATCTTATCTATATATTCTTGAAATATTTCTGGACTATTTTTATAATCGAATGGTAATACATTCCATTCATAGAATCCTTGAGGTGTGCTAAATGTTGTTAACTGTTTCGAATATTCTGTTAGTATTACATGATAAAATCCTGATTTACAATCAAATTTTGAATATATTTTTCTTATCCTTACTGTGTTGACTAATATTTGCATATCTGGTAGTGGATATCCAAATCTCTTAGTATTTTTATTTAGTTCCTTATAATTTACTACAATTCGAGATTTACCACTTTTTTCTTCTGAATGTTTTCTTAATATGAATGCTGGTGATGAATATGAACTTTGTGATTTTCTTATGTAATTATTTTCCATTAATTGTTTTATATGTATTTTGAATTCTTCTATATCTGTCAGAGTGTGCCTTGTAGGTTTAATTTTTATTACTTTGTTCTTATCAGTTAGCTCTATATGTGTTGTGGGTTTACTTAAGTTTCATTTTGCCAAGGGGTTTTCTCCGCACAGATCTTCTAATTATTTTTGTAAAATTTCTTTGTAGTTATTTCTTGGACTTGTTGTATTCTAGTTTTGTTTGGTAAATATTGATATTCACCACGCTGGGTTGAAGAAACTCTGATGTGTGGCAGGTCGGTTCTAGAATAAGGTTGGGTTATTCTAATTGCTATTGCTTGGTATCGACAAGGTGTCGTAAATACAACTAATTTATGTCATATGGTTATAGGATAGTATTGTTGGAAAAAGTCATTTCCTAAGAGCACATCATTATTCATATCATCAAACTGGTATATTATTGGTATTTTAGTATGTAATTTCCTATTTGTATATAACATTTTGTTGATACTTATCAAGTATGATAGTTTGTCCAGTTAATCCAGTTATTGGTTTTTTATTATATTCATCTTGTTTCCATTTTGGTATTATATTTTCGCGGCATAGGCTAGTACCTGCTCCGGTGTCTATTAGACTATGATAGTTTCTTGATTTGTATTATTCGTAAACAAATTCTGTTAGTATGTATAATGTGTTTTTTGTTGCTCTTAATGGATTCATTTGTCCAATATTTTATTTATTACCATACTTTTATTATTTACTGTTATTGTGATTTTTTCTTTTTGAATTGAGTAAGGTTGTACTGATGTAAGAAAGTCAGTTCCTAATAACATATCATGAACGTGGGATTCTGGATCTATGTGTAAGTGTAATAACATTTTCTTTCTACCATTTATCCTTAGTGGCAGTATAATTTTATGTACAATTGGATGTATATTATTGTAATAGTCTATGTAGTAATATGGGTTTTCTAATGGTATTAATTCAGTTGTTTTTACATTTGTTTGTTTAATATGAGAATTAGTAGCTCCTTTATCTACTAAGGCTACTTGTTTATTACATTTTCCATTGTCATAATATTCTATTTCTATTTTAAATTGGTTATTGTTTTGGTGTTCTAATGTATTTATTATTGGTATTAATTTCAATGCTTTTTGTTTAATTCTTATTGATGGTAATCTCTTTCCGAACATTATTTGTGGTGCTTTTCCTTTTGGAAATTCTTTTGCTTTATTAAAGTCGAATTCTATATAATTTGGTATAGTCATTTCAGGGTTTTCTCTAGCTGGTTTGTATCTTATAATTTCGCTGAATAGTAGCTCTATTTTAAAATTATTTGTATTTCTATTTTTTACTTTATGCTTACTAGTAAAAGCATAAATATTTCTTATTTGTATATTCATAACTTTGCTTTTTTCTATCATTTCTATTCCTGATAATCTGTGATACATGACTAGACTTTTTGTTTTTATTTTCCTCTGCCATGCTTAGGTTTTATTATAAATTTTATCTTTTGGTACATTAGGTTTCCTTGTACTATTCCTATTAAGGTATCTTGTGTACTTCATATTATTCTATCATCCATTAGGTATATTTCCAGGGGCGTATTTATCCCTTCCTTAAAATAGGCTTTTATTATTATTTGTACAGCTCCTAAGTGTATGTGTCTTAATGTTTTTCTGGTTTTCTCATTTATTTTTTCCATCTCCTGTCTTATTATTCTTTCGGTTATTAATGGGATTACGATTTTTTCTTGTGCTTGTTCAATGTCTATAGGTTGTTCATTATTCCTAACTATTATGATAATACTTTTCTTCCTTTCGAATATTGGTAGTTTAAAATTTTCTTTTGGATTTATATCTGATTTGGTCGCTCTTATTTTATCGTATTTTTGTATGTCAAAGCACATTCTTTCTTTTACTTCTTCGTTGTTTTCTTCTCTTTCTGATGGTTCTCCTATTTCTGTTATTTCTGTCATCATGTTTATTTCACATTCTTCTGTTTTATCTTCACTACTTCCACTCTCTTCTTCCATTACCATTATTTCTTCAACTTCACTTATTTCTAACAATTCTTCCTCATATTCTATGGGTTCATAAATTATGTTATTAATTTCTTCAATTTTTTCTACGTATTTTATATTTTCTTTTTTCATTCTTTTAGGGCAATTTGGTGATATATGTCCTACCGCTCCACATATGTAACAATTACAGTTCTTAGGGTTTTTCATATATTGTCTATTTTTATTTTTATTTATTCTTCTAAAGTATTTTTTATAGGATTTTTTATATCTCTTAAAAGTTTTTTCTATATTTTTGGTTTATATTTTTGGAATTTGTGTTTACTCTTTTTTGTATAATTATAGTTATTATTACATCCCCAATTATTCGGTCTTGCATCTTCACAACAAACTTTTTGTATATATGTTCTATAGTATTTCATTGTTGCTCTAGCATCTTGGCATACTTTATCCCTATAATCTTTTACGAATTATGTTCTATACCCTAAAGTGTCTACTTCTAGTTTTACTTTCTCACCTATGTATGCACTATATATGTTTATACTCTATGGATCAGCTAGTTTTAGAAAGAATGAGTCCAGAATTGGACTCCCATTTTCATTTGTGTAATAACTATCTTGAAAATATTCTCGGAATTCAGAAGCATAGTTGTCAAAATAACACATGTCGCATATTTCTAAGTTGCTTAGTCTCCATCTTGCTTGATTCTTTTTGTATATAGTGTGTTTTTCTCCTTTATCGTATACACCGAATTCTATTCTTATTGCTATTTCGTATTTTGTAATTATTTCTTTTAGACCTATGGTTCATTGTGCTGAAGTTTCTTCAGTTCCTCTATCACCAATTGGTCTTGATTTTCTTATAGTATTTCTTTCTTCTTCCTTTAGTCCATTCCTCCATTTTGCTACTACTCCCATAAAGATGACTTCTATGAATTTCTCAAATGCGTTTCTTGTAAGATTTTGCCTAAATCCTACTATTAGTGAGGCCTTTACCCATTCTTCAATTTTCCTATCTATGCCTTTTACGCAATCTAGGTCTAGCCATTCTCCATTTCCTGCTATTCCTTTTTCGTAGTCTTCTGTAGCTTCATATTTTGGGGTTTCCTTTTCTTTGTCTCTTTCTAGCTGCATTCTTGTTTTTGTGTTTTACCATTTCCAAGGTAATTGGTAAGGTTTTTTGTTAGGTGATGGCCTTAAGATTTCGTACATGTCATTTGGAATTTCTGTAGGTTTTGCTATAATTTTATCTTGGTCCATTTTTATTTCTTTATTTGTTATATCTAGATTTTTCAAGGCTTCTTCTACTTCTACTGAATTAGGATTTGCCATTAAATCTTCTATTTCTAAAGTATTTATATTAAGATTTGTTATGGCTTCTAACTTCTTCATACCTTCTTCCGTTATGCCTAATTCTTCTTCTGGGTAGTCAGTTATATATCTACCTAATTCTTTTATATTTTCATTTATATTTTCTTATGTCTCCAACAAATTTAGGACAGTTGCAATCTTCTTCTAACTCTTATATGTTTATCATATAAATTTCTGGGCTTATCTTAGGATTTAATGCAACTGCTTCATTGGCCATACTTAGCCTGTTATTTTGTATGCTAGTAGGTGTTGGTAATACCAACTTGCTTCTTCGTTTCTATAATCTAATGCTTTGTATGCTATATCTTTTTGTATTTCTTTATGTAGTTTATTAGTTATTTTTCTTGTTTGTAACAAGTATTCTGGTTATTTTTCTTGTTAGTAGCAAGTATTCTGATATTTCTCTATTAGCAATATGCTTCCTTTCTGTTAATCTTCTATCAATGTATCTAATCTTAAATTTTAAAAGATTTTTTAATTTTAGTTTCTTTATTTTCTGTGAAATATCCAGCTTTTATAAGGATAAGAGATACTATAGTTTATAAT
Source organism: Hemerocallis citrina (assembly GCA_017893485.1). NCBI lineage: Eukaryota > Viridiplantae > Streptophyta > Magnoliopsida > Asparagales > Asphodelaceae > Hemerocallis > Hemerocallis citrina. The sequence goes on from CM030359.1 coordinate 257,518,013, forward strand.
TTCTAAAGTAAGGTTATATATAAAATTTTATTTTTTAGGTTATTTTATCAATAGGGTTAATTGGATGTAATATTTTGTGAAAAAAAAGGTCAGTTGGCTAAATGATTTTGGACGTGAGTCGTTTAGCCAAATAATTATTGAAAGTGGGTTAGTTATTAGAGTTAGCTCACTTATTATTGCCAAGTTGAAGTAACCTGCTCAATGACAAACTATCCATCTACATGCATATAATTAATTATCCGAAATGCCAAATCAATCATTTATTATCGTAAGGAGAAAATTATATTTCCACTTTTACAAAATAATCTCAAGGGCGGATCTGGGCCCAAGCAGCCCAAGCGGCTGCTTTGGGCCCCCAGATCTTTTAGGGGTCCCTTTAAATTTTTTTTATTCACTGTTATTTAAAAAAAAAAAAAAAAACAAAACAAACAGAGAAAGGAAACCCAACCGTCTCCTTATTCTCCTGATTTCTCCCCATCTCAATCTACTCCCAAGTTCAACTTTTCTCTCCATCTCCTCATTTCTCTTCTTGATTCTTGTTGAAATCTTTCTTAATCTAGACAACTACTACTCTATCAGAGCCAGAGGGACCATCTCATTCTCGCAGTCGCAGCGTCGCTCGCGCGCCACGCCCGTCGCCGCGTCACGCTCGCTCATCGACCATTGCCGCGTCGGGTCGCGCGTCGCCCGTCGCTGCCGCGCCGCCTCGCCCATCGGCCATCGCTGAGCGGCCCGCGCGTCGCCTGCCTGTTAGCCCGCGTTAGGTAACTAATCAGCCTTGATTCTCTTAATCTCTTCTTCTTCTTGAGTTCTTGTTTTTTTTTTTCATTTTTCAATTTTTAGTTATCAGTGTGACTTCAGTTTGATTGTGGGTTTATATTGTTATCTTTTTATGATGATCATGCTATATGTTGTTTACGGATATACTTATTGGTTGTTTGCTAAGCATTCTGCAAATAGAAAAGTAGTAATTTCTAAGTCTGCATTATAACTTTACCTTTTTCAATGAAGTCAGATTGTTCAAGAAATATCATGGTTTAATTGTCTGCGCATTTGCTTTTCTTATGATTGGTTAAAACTTAACATTTGCAAATTTTCTTTTAAATTTAAGTGTTTGGCTAATTGTTCTGAGCCATCTCATTGTTAAGCGTACTGTTATTTGTCAAATTTTATCTAAACACATCTTATTAATTGATTCCTGTAATATTTTGACAGGGGGTCTCAGTGAGACTGTGAGAGTTAGAAGAAGGCCTACTGATTACAGTCCTTCATTAGCTGCGATGCTTGGAATATCAGTAAACAAAACAGTGTACATCTTATCTTCTTCTTTTTGTTTTTTGTTTTTTTTGTTTTTTTTTTTTTCATTTTTCAATTTTCAGTTATGAGTTATCACTTATGACTTATCAGTTAACCCCACTGGACCCTGGTTGAGATTTGAGAACTTGAGATTATATATATATATATATTTGATTTCATTTAAGTAGTTTGTCCTCCAAGCTCAAAGTTTGTTTGAATTTAAATAATTCTAATTTTTTATTTTGTAAACTTAAAAAGTGCCTCATTTTAAAACTTGTTTAGGGCCCCTGAAACTCAGATACGCCCCTGAATAATCTCCTAAACATGATAAATAATAGAAACATAAACAATATCAGATAAGCAAATTCAAAACGAAAACCACAAATGTAAACAAAAGATAGAACTGTTATTCAAAAGTGAAATCATAATTCCAAATTTAACTCAATCACAAAACAGAACCAAATACCAAAATAAAGTCACAATCCAATATAAAACTCAAACCACAAAATAATATTATGATCCCTCATTGAACCTAGTACATCCAACTCCTAATTGAAGATCACTGGCTAACAACAATTTCAATGAAAATGAAAATGGCCCCTCCCCATATTAGGAAAGAACTATGTTCTCTTTATATATGTTGTAGGACATTATACTTTTGTTCAGTATAGTATACTTTATTAACTCCTTATTAATTAAATAGGGTGGTCATACTTTACATTTTTCTTAAAAAAAAAATAACAATTTCAATGAAAATGGCCCCATCGCCTAATAGAATCATTAAGTGGCAAATCTTCAGCCTCAGGCACTTATGTAACTTCCAATATAGGTTTACATCGAATTGGTAACTTGAACCTTAGGCTACGTAGATGCGCTCCATGAGACACAACTAACACATCCTTCATTTCTTGTGTTGTCTTCATTTCCAACGCATCATTTCGAGAGTTTTCATTATAGCAACAACCCATGCAACATTTCTATAAGAGATCCTCCTCAACTCCTAAGCAAGTTCATCAAGGCCCGAGCCAGTGGTAGAGCTTAGTGAGGGCCCGAAGATGTCCGGGTCCCTCCTAGAATTTTCAAAAAATTCCTTCACATTATTGAAAATTTTATAAACCCTTCAAAAAATTATAATTTAACCCCCAAGAACACTAAGTTTTATTGTTTGACGCCCCTAAAAATTATGAAAAGATCTCTATATTTTTATATGTAATCATAGAATTTTACCTTGGCCCTCCTGGTAAAAAATTTCTGGTTTCGCCCCTGGCCCGAGCCCATCTTCTGTACTTCGTCACCAATAGCATTTATTGTAGAGTTATTAGTTTGGCCTCCAAAGACTGTACACAGACCCGACCCAGGGGTAAGCCCAGCAAGCCGCTAGGCTTGGGCAACCCCCTTTCATAAGGCAACAAAATTTTTAAAAAATTCAATATATATATATATAGGTAAGCCCAGCAAGCCACTAGGCTTGGGCAACCCCCTTTCATAAGGCAACAAAATTTTTAAAAAATTCAATATATATATATATATATATATTAAAATAAAATTTATTAAGGGCCTATGTGTAAAGTTCGATTTTTTTTTAAAACTCTTTTCTTTCTTCTTCTCTTTCTCTTCCTCTTCCATGGCTTAGTGTAAATTTTGTGTTTTCCATGACTTTGCGTAAATTTATTTTATTTGCTTTTACTTTTACCTTTCGTTGTTGTTATTAAAAAAAATTACTAAGGGGCAACAAAACATGAGCTTAGCTAGGTCAACCCGAATTTCCGGGCCGGCCCTGACTGTACATCACCAGACTTGCGTGCATGTGATTTGTTTCAACTTTCGGTGCAATGGTATACTACTAGTTCGACAGATTGGGAAGACATAACCAGTATTACCAAACCACCCCCCCTCCTCGTGCCGCTACTACCCAAATTAGGGTAGTCCGGATTATCAGATATGAAGATTCGCACTATTACAAGAAACGGCAAGGCAGAAAAAGACATTCTAAGAATTCAGAATAGATAATTTTGAGCATAAAACTAATAGAAATTAAAATGATTACAAAAAAGATGAATATTTTCTCTTTTGCTGTCCCATTAGAAGAACATGTTGATTCACATATAGTTTTTAATGAGGACATCGGTTCGAGACGATTTGGACGCTTCTATCAGCATAGACATCGTCTAGGATGACTATTCTATTAGCCTAGTTATTTTTTTTAGCACTTTTAGTTATTTTGGCATATGTAATAGTTTTTCTATTTGCACCCTTTACTTTCTACATATTGGAATATATTTTAGAGATTTGTTTTAAGATTTGTTTAGGATCTATATATAGGCCTTTAGACTAATGAGAAGTTATGCTTTTGATTGATTAAAAAATTTAATGTGTTGAGTAATTGCTCTTCATTATTCTCTTGTGTGTGAGAGACCAAAAGAGGTTAATAGGGTTTGTGAGAAACCCTAGATCCCTTCCTCCTAATATTTTAGGTAAAGAGAGAGGAGAACAAATCCTTTCTAGGTTCAGAGCTGGACTACGAGCCGATCTATGGAATGAGCTAATTTATAGAAATGTGAACTCCTTGGCAGCGGCTTATGCCCTTATCATCGATGTGGATACCTTTAAAGCAAGTTCCCACTATAAGTCAAATAATTCGAGAGATCATTCCTCTAGAATGACTTTCACCGATCCTTCTAGATCCAAGTCCTCCTCTTCTCATTACCCCCAACAAGTCTTACCAAGTAAGCCTACTTCAAATCCCTATCCATCTAGAAATGACAACAATGGTAAAAACGCTGAAAGAGACTACTCTAAGATTAATCCTCTCACTAAGTGCTATAAATACAAGGGATACGGCCATGTTGCTGGCAACTGTCCCAGCCCCAGTAGGATCAATATAGTAGAAGGCACCGCTATCATTGCCGATGATACCGACAATGAGTTTTCCTATGAACCTAATGAAAGTGATGACTTCATGAAGAAGAGGATGACCAGTATATCAACTGTATTCGATCGATCAAATCACCTCCTTTGAATGTAATCTGATGTGCATTGTCTCAACCAAAAGAAGAAGATGATTGGAAGCGCACGGCTATATTTCACACCTTCACAACAATATGTGGCAAAAAATTGTAAGGTGATTCTTAACAGTGAAAGCAGCATCAATGCTGCCTCTTCAGAAGTCCTGGCCAAGACCACGCTTAAAGCTGAACCACATCCACACCCATACAAAGTATCTTGGATAGATGCAACAGCCCTCTAAGTAACACAATGTTGTTTGGTCCCTGTAGATTTCAAAGCCTACAAGAAACAAATTTGGTGTGATGTGCTCAAACTGGATATGGGTTAATTAATTTTAGGGATACCTTGGTTATATGATCTCGATGTGACAATATATGGTCGATCCAACCAATGTGTGTTCCATCACGATGGAGTAAAGATAAAGCTCATAGCCGTGAAACCACAAACTAGTCCATCTGGGACAACACCAACTTTCTCGAGAAAGGGCAAGGAAGTAGCTTATATGTGTGAAAAGAAACTCATGGAAGAAATTGATCAAGGGACAATCGTTCTCCTACTCACGGCGAGGGAAAAGCTCCTAAAAAGCTTGAGTCACCCATCCCTCCCCAAGTCACTCAAGTTAATCAGGAATTTGCATATGAGTTTTCTGCGGACCTCCCTAACCAGTTGCCCCCACTTCGCGGGAGCGAGTCTTTCTAACTTGCCACACTATCGGATGAATGACGGAACAAGTTAAGTTGAAAAGGAAAGTTGATAAGTTATTGGCAAAGGACTTCATTAAAGAAAGCTTAAGTCTTTGCGCACTCCCTGCTTTGTTGATGCCAAAGAAAGATGGAACCTGGCGTATGTGTGTGGAAAGTAGTGCCATAAACAAAATCGCAGTGAAATATAGTTTTCTCATTTCCCATTTGGATGACATGTTGGACATGATGTCTGGTGCCACAATCTTTTTCAAGATTGACCTTAAAAGTGGCTACCACCATATACGTGTTCATTCTGGTGATGAATGGAAGATCGCCTTCAAGACGAAGGACGACCTGTACGAATGGATGATCATGCCATTTAGAATGAGGAATGCCCTGAGCATGTTTATGAGAATCATGATGCAAGTACTCCGTCCTTTTATGGGCAAGTTCCTTGTGGTGTACTTTGATGATATTCTCATTTACAGTAGATTCGTTGGGCAATATCTTGACCATTTGCGACAGTTCTGTGGTGTTTTGAAGAAGGAACAACTTTATGCTAATCCTACCAAATGTACCTTCATCTCTGATCGGACTATCTTTTTGGAATTTATTATCTCCACCAGAAGAGTATCCGCTGACCCAGAAAAGATATGAGCTATTATTAAGTGGCCTGAGCCCTCCAACATTCGTGATGTGCAGTTTTCATGGTCTTGCCACCTTCTATCGCCAGTTTGTGCAAGAATTTAGCACAATCATGGCTCTAATAACCTACTGTTTGAAGAAAGGTGAGTTCGTCTGGTCGAAAGCAGCCACGAAATCCTTCAAAGAGATCAGTAAAAGAATGACTTAGACTCCTGTCATAAGGCTACCTGATTTCACTAGTCTTTGAATTAACATGCGATGCTTCTGGTATTGGTATATTTGGATTCCTCAGTCAAGAGAATCACCATGTTGCCTATTTCAGCGAAAAGCTGGATGAGGCAAAACAAAAATACTCCACTTATGACAATGTAACTCCTGTATCCCCTTTTTCTGTATTCTTGTACTGTATTCTTTCTTCCAGTGTATCCTATCTATTTGTACTCCTTATTTTCCTGAATCATGTATTTGTTCTTCTTTCCAGTATTTATATATTCATCTATTTATTGGATTCTGTTGTGATTCTTTTTTCTGCCAATTATTCTGTCTCTGGATGATTTTTTTTGTTCTAAATTGTTGCACTTCATGGCTTAATTGCCTATTTATTTAAATTCTGTCTTATAAGATCTGGTTTCCTACCCATTCTACCCTATTTGAACCCATTTACCCATCCTATTAGATCCTAACCCGCAACCCAATACCCACTTCTTTAACCCAGTCTTTCCTAGATCTTCTTCACGTTCTCTAACAAGCAGATCATATCTTTCCCCTATTCTTGATTCTCCAAATCACAACTTGCCAAAATCTCTCATTATAATCCCCAACAAATTTTGTTATTCATACCTACAATTCCTATCTCCAAACCCTAACCCTCATATTATCTCATCTCATCTCTCTCTCTCTCTCCCGGCCAATCCCCGACCTCCCGCTTGCCGTGCCACCCTTCGACCGCCGGCGCCCTCCGACTGCCGCCGCTGCCGTCTCGCCACTCCCCGTCGTGCCTACCTCCTCTCGAGCGACGCCACACAGCAGCACCCCCACCCTTATCTCCCCCTTCTCCTCTTCTGCAGTGCCAGCCAGTAGCAGTGCCAGCCAGTGCCGCACCCCTCTTGCGACCTCCTACCGTCGCTTACGCCGCCAGTGCTGCCGCCCCCGCCATGCCCCTGTGCCATCGTCCTCCTCTCCACAGTGCCCCGGCTGTCACTCTCTCTCTTTGTGTGCACGTGTTGATCTAGAGTGTTGGATCTGTGGTGTGTTCGTGTTGTTGTGTTCGATGTGATCGTGATTCTCTTGTGCATCTCATTCATATTTCGTTCTTTGCAATTGTGTTCGTTCCCGGGAACCTATTCCCGTTATTCTCTTTTCTCGTCAGATCCGTTGTCAAATACAAGGCAAGTAACTTGTATTTTTTTTGTTGTATATACAAGTACTAAATACCGTCTATAATATGGCCTTTGTTTCTAGATTCATCCCCATGAAAATACTTGTTATATTATGTCTCTATTTGTTGATCCATCTGTAATCATCATATTTGTTGCACACACCACATGAAAAATAATTTAGAAATAATCTTGACATGATGCATGTATGTATGTTGTCGTGATTCATGATATGTTGCACCCTTGTTGCATGCTTGATGTGTTAGTTGTAATCACTTGTGGTAGATTTGTTAAACACCCATACCATGTTGTCTTGGACATCTATTATACCATGTTTTGTATTTTGTCATAATTTGGATTTGTTGTCCATAAATTATTTGATTTAATGCATAAGAAGAGATTTCTGTTTTTGCTGTTGGCTTATTTTGTTTCAATATTTTAGACCCTGTTGAGATCAGTAAATCAATTTAAATTTTGAATATAAATCGTAGACCTCGTTGTTTATTTTCTAGAATTTTTGACAGGTCTCAGTTTCTATATGTGAGTTGCGAGTTATTGCTATTTTGCTACAGATGTGTTAGAGATTCCAGATTTTGTCTTATGTGATTTCTGCGTGATTAATTATTTTAATACTGATGTTAAAGATAAGATTTGGATCTAATATTCTACTGGGTATGACTAGACTTGACTGGAATTAACTCCAAATTTTTGTAGATTTATTTGATGACATTTATAAACTACTCTATGCTTGTGAACAAATTACTATATTGCCAGAATTTCATGTTGTTCAGTAAAAAACCATATTTTCAACCTGATTATAGTTGCTGTTGATTAAAACTTTGTGAAGATAAAATGTAGCCTACTATATCTATTTTATCACCCTTTTGACGTATTTGGATTTTGAGCTATATTTTGTAATCTATTGCTGTTTTAGTACTGCTATGTCAAGAATTTCATATTCACAAATTTGTTGTATCTTGCTGTTTCCTGAATTTATTAGACTATTTTATCTATGTTGGAATATTATGAAATTATATTTGCTGATAATAGACATAATGGGGAATACTCCAGATTTTTTTTGGATTTAATCAGTAAGTTTTTATGCTATTTTCATGCTTGTGAATACAACCTTGTGATTTCTGGCTGAACATGATTTCTGTATAGAATTCTGTTTTGAGCCCTGTTTTTGTGATTATTATGTGACTTGTATATATTTAATGGGTTCGGCCGAGAGTCTATTTTCTAGATTTTCTGACGGATCCAAATTTGCATGTTTATTTAAAAACAAGAAACCAAGTCGGGGTTAAAGGGAAAGATCTAATAGTGGAAAATACAGAAACGTGTACTCGGAAGGGGATCTATCGATCTTACATGATACTTGATACTTGATACTTGACACGTGATTACTTGACACTTGCAAACTTGACACGTGATACTCGATGCATGATACTTGATACTCGATACATGATACTTGATACTTGTCCCTGAGTACACTGCCCTCTATGATCCACTACAAAATCTAAAACTCAACTTGCTTGAATGTAGCAACCATATGGTAAAAATTTGGAATGCATGAAGTGCTACCTAAAAATTTGGGACCACTTGACACTTGTTACTTGTTACCTGTTACCTGTACATGATACATGATTACTTGACACTTGTTACTCGTTACTCGTTTGCATTATACTTGACAATTGTTACATGCCACTTGCACCCATTTATCTTACCATGCTATTTGATTCTGTTCCTGTCATATTCCTTTCATGTTACTTCTATACTTGCTTCCGCTGTTACTCTATTCTTGTCTATTTATTTTTCCTGTACTTGTTGCCTGCAATACAAGCGGCCCATAACTTGTATTGACGGGCGTTTGTTTTCACTTTCCTTTTCCTGCAAACTTGTCACTTGCAGACTTTGGTGACCGGTTGCCCGATGGAGTAGGTGATCAAAGATTCTAGTTGGCTGGATTCTTGCTACATTTATTTATTCTTGTTGCTTATCTTGAATAATTTGTAACTTGTTACATAGATTATTTTGTATTGGACATTTTGTTCCAGACTTGATTATTTTGAAACTTAGTATTCTTGTTTCTTGTTTCAAGTAATCCTGTTGACTATATTAATTCAGTTATGCATGCGTGATTGACTATTCCTCTTGTATATCTCTTGTTTATTCTTGTATATGTTGTAAAGATCATGACCGCTTATGAATGGTGAAAGCCATTCGCTTGACTTGTGTCGCATACTCATATTTCGTATTCCTTTTTGGGAAGCGGGGCATGACAGACAAGGAATTCTATGCAGTAATTCAGTCACTTGGCTATTGGCGATATTACATCCTGCCACAAGAATTCGTCATCTTCTCTGACCATGAAGCCTTACGATTCCTTAATTTCCAATAATAGTTGAATCCGAGACATGCATAATGGATAGAGTTTCTATAAGAATATTTGTATACCATTAGGCATAAAAAGAGGTTGATAATAAGACTGCAGATGTATTAACTCATTGTCACATGATCTTATCCACACTGCGAACCGAGGTTATTAGTTTTGAGATTAAAAGATGAGTATGCCTCATGCCCAGTTTTTTATGAGATCCACACCTCTTTGAAGGATGACATTACTTAAGTGATAGATGAATATTTCCTTAAAGATGATTATCTCTTCTATCACTACAAGTTGTGCATTCTTAGTACATCATTACGAGTATCTTGTTTGGGAATTGCATGCTGGTGGCCTTGCTAGACACTTTGGGCGTAGAAAGACCATTGACGCTGTGGAAAATATGATTTACTGAATTAAGCTTAAAAGGGACGTTACGAGACTTGTTAATATTTGTCATACTTGTCAACTCACCAAACAAAAAAAAAACAAAATACAGGCTTGTATACTCCCTTCCCTTACCTTTTCCCAGTCACCCGTAGGAAGATGTCAGCATGGATTTTGTGTTAGGCTTACCGAAAACACAAAAGAAGAACGATTCCATTCTTGTCATCATTGACCATTTTTCTAAAATGCCCTACTTCCATGCTCGAAAACTTTCGATGCATCTTGTGCAGATCAAATCTTCTTCGATAATATTGTGAAGCTACATGGGTTGACAAAAACAATTATGTCTGATAGGGATGTGAAATTCACGAGTTACTTTTGGTAGACCCTATGGCACAAGATGAGCACGAATTTGAAATTCTCATCAGCCTTCCACCCACAAACTGATGGACAGACTGAGGTTGTCAACCGAGTCTTGGAAATCTCTTGCGTACTCTTGTAGGAGAAAACTTAGGAACTTTGGACTTAAAATTAACTATTGCTGAATTTGCCTACAACACATCAAAGAATTGAACCACCGGCCCGAGTCCATATGAAGTTGTGAATGGTTATCATCATAGGCAGCCCATAGATCTTGTCCCCATGTTAGAACATCATAGTCTCACAGTCTGCATCCACATTTGCATTTCGTATTCATGACTTGCATAAAGAAATTTTCAAGAAAATTAATGAGAATAATTTTACCTACAAGTTATGGGCAGATACTAGAAGGAAATTTAAAACTTTTTGTGTTAATGACGAGGTGATGGTTCGGATTCATCTGGAACAGTTCCCAACTTGGTCCGTTAAGAAATTGAATGCACGTACTGCAGACCCATTTAAAATTTTGCATAAAATCAATGATAATGCCTATGTCATTGACCTTCCTGAAGGTTTTGGCATAAGTAAGACTTTCATTATTGAGGATCTAGTACCCTATGAAGGGCCAGAATTTAACCCTAAAAATTCTCTTATAGATGAGCCTACCCTAAAGCCTGCTGGTGATATTCCCACATTTTTCCTTTTACCTGACACTATTTAGCCATCAACGGAAAAATTAGATAATATTTTAGATGATCAGATAATCTCTACTAGAGATTGTGGTATTCATAGGTATTTGGTGAGATGGAAGAACAAGCCGGAGTCGAAAAACACTTGGATTGATCGTGAGGAGCTCCAATGCTTGGATCCAGACCTTTTGGAGCATTATGACAGACGCACTAGTTTTGACTCAACAGGATCGAACTCTCTCCCACCCGAAGAGAATGATGAGAACATCGGTTGAAGGTGATTTGGACGCTTCTATTAGCGCAGATATCGTCTAGGATGACTATTCTATTAGTCTAGTCATTTTTCTTTCATCACTTTTAGTTATTTTGGCATATATAGTAGTTTTGTTGCACCCTTTACTTTCTGCATATTGGGATATACTTTGGAGATTTGTTTTGAGCCTATATGAAAAGTTATGATTTTGATTGATTAAAAAAATTATTGTGTGTTGAGTTATTGCTCTTCTTCTTTTCTTTTGTGTGTGAGGTCGTAAGAGATTAATAGGGTTTGTGAGAAACCCTAAATCCCTCTTCCTCCTAATACACTTCTGCCCCTTCTCTTTTTCCTCTTTCTCTTTCTCCCTGAAAACCCAACCCCACAACTTCACCGTGCCCCTTCTCTCTCCGCCCGCGAGCATCCCGACTGCCATCTCCCTCTCTCTACTCAAATACCCGATTGCCCTCATCCTCTCTCCACCCGAACACCCTAACCCCCTTCTCCTCCACCCGATGCCTCGATTGATTCCCCTAAACACCTCCGACCCCCTTTGCTGCCTTCCTTCACCGCCCGACTAATCAGCCCCTCCATCAATCCCCGACACCTTCCCCTACTCCAAATTCCCAACTCCAACTCAGTTCTGAAACCCAAATCCCTAAATTGAATTCAAACCATATACCCTATTCCCCAAATCCAACTCAAATCTGAAACCCTATTCCTCAAATCCAATTCAAATCCAAAATCCTAATTCTCACATGACGAAGATGATCTATGGAGGAGTGCAACGCTATTGACATTGACTAGTGGCTTCTTCTTCCTATCCGTCTACGGCGATGACTCGTTCATCAAACCCCGGTTACTCCTTTCTATTCCTCCATTATTTGTGTTACTTCCTATCATCTCTAGAATATTATCTGAATTTACTGTCGTCCACAAATATTTTGTGTTTGTGCTTCTAATTTTCTAATAGCGTACGAATCACTATTGAATATTTTAAGTGCTAAGAACACCTAAGTATAATCATTGAATCTTAGACTTGATATTTAATTGGGATTGCTAACTTAGTTTATTTCTTGAAGATCCATCAAACCAATCACTAGTTTTAATTAGAACTTAATCCGCACTACATATTGGTAAACTTAATCTTTTAATATTCTTGAAAATACTCTATCTACAGTTAAGTTTACATCAGTTTTAATTGAACTCAGCCTTAGACATATTTGTTTTCATATATACAAGTTTTTCTTAAATATATCGTATTTCTTTGCTGGTTCGAGTGTGTACTATAAGACAACAGAATCTTAATAATCTGGAAAATCTGAGGATTAGGATTTCAAAAGGTCCGTTAGCATTATTTTTTTTAAAATTTCCTTTTAGGAACAATCTCAAGAGATTGAGTAGTTAAATTAAGCATGTGTGATTAGATTTCAAATATTAAAAAGTTTACTGACATATTTAAATCTTCCTCTCGCAATGTCACACACACATATGTCACGTTCAGAATTAGCGAACCCGATCACGTACCATAGCCCGGATCAACAATATGAGTCACCTTACTCCCTCAGTACCACCTACCGTCAAAGTAACGTATTGTGTCCCCGTACCCGAACCGCGTACCACTACATACGACGAACCTGATAACACTGTGATGATGGTAAAAATCGCAGCAGATCAAAGTCGTACGATCCATGCACAAATCTCGAAGCATCTACATGCAGATTAGCCATCCAGGCCTATTTTATAGGTTTTGTCCCACTTCGTGACATGGGCTTCTTCCAAGCCCATAAAAAGTGACAGACTAGGTCCACTAGGAGAGACACCCAGCCCATGCTGGCTAAGAGTCAAATCTCTTATCCCCTAATAAGGATATCTTATCTCTTGAGGGGGAGAGACATGAAAGACCCAATGGACACGATTCGATCTCTTGAATGTCTCTCAGGCCTATAAATACAACTCTCCCTCTTCAGTCACGAGGTAATCAACAATTTGCTAGTTTTCACTCTCATACTCTCTCTCTCTTTCCTGTTCTAACTTGAGCGTCGGAGGTTTTATCACCGGAGGCCACCCCCGGTGTTCCAGGTTTTTTGCAGGTCCATCGGCCGCATCAACAACCGTCGAATTCAGATCATAGGAGGTCAATAAACGATCCAGATTCAGTCTCAGGAGCTCTAACCTCTTTTTACGGCCAAGGCATAGGTTTGACTTTTAGTAGTTTCCATCAATTATTAACTCACTATCTATTTGATTCCACATCGAAATAAGCAGCAACAGATTGGCACCATCTGTGGAAAACGACACAAGACTTATCGCCATGCCACTAAGACTAAGAGATAAAGGGGTGGCCTCCAGCCGTCGCACTACCTCTCTTCGACCAACAGCTCCTCCTATGGAAGATCAGAACCCCGACAGCCTAATCACGCTCCTTCCAATGGAGAGGCACGGGGGGGGGGGGGGGGGGGGGGTCCCGGTAGAACCGTCCTGAACAGCATCCTCAGTACGACCGCATCTCAGTCCACAATGCTTCAACTAGATCCCAAAAGAAGGATGACCAGGTCCTTTGCCGTATCCAAGAAGTAGAAGATCATCTAGAACAGATGAAGAATGAGAGAAACTGCTCCAACAGGGCCTACCGCCCTAGCCGACCTCCTTTTAGCAAAGCTATTCTTGACGCACCTATCCCAAGGGGCTTCAAGGCTCCTCAATTCAAATCCTACAACGGGGAATCATACCCGACGGACCACATCGAGAAGTTTAAAATACTCATGGTGGTCTACAATACCACTGACACACTCATGTGTCGGACATTTCCCACAACACTGGGGAATGATACTCGCTCCTGACTCCAGGGTCAATATTCTCTTTTGATCAACTCGAAGAACTCTTCATTGCACACTTCGTTACTAGCCGGAGAACTAAAAAGACCAGTGTCTCCCTGCTAGAGCTGAAGCAAAAAGATGGAGAACTGCTGAAAGACTTTGCTACGTGCTTTACAATTGAAGCAAGGTCAATTTTCTCCCTGAACACTTCAGTAGCAGCTGCAGCTCCAACGTTACTAACAAAGACCTGAAAGCCTCCCTCACCAAAAATCCACCCAAAAGTTTCACTGCGCTCCTGAAAAGGAGTGATAAGTATATCAGAGTCGAGGAAGCACTCTATCCTCAAGGCAAGAATGACTCGTCTTCCGAGAACAAATGGAAGAGTATAAGCGAGGAAGAACTCAGGGAGTTTCAAAAAATAGTGCAAGTTCACGCCATCCAGAAAATTGGTGCAAGTTCACACCGTCCAGAAGAATGGTGCAAGTTCACTTCGTTCAGAAAGACAACGACACCAAAAACCCTCCGTCCCGGGGCGGCTAATAAGCATCAGTAGAGGCCATACGAGCCACAAGACTCTCAACACATGGCCGTCCTCCACTCCATTCATGGAGGCCTAATGGGGGAGATTCCAACTCCTCCCACAAAGCTTTCGTCAAGAAAGTCAACACTATAGATAACATTCGGCCGGCCAAACACACCAAAATAAGCAGTAGCAAAAGATATGGGGGCTCCCTCTAAAATAGGCAAGTCCAGGCAAGGTCTACCAAGTTGTTCGCCTAACGGCTCATCAACTTAAAGACCCGGGGACAAGAAGATATCAGCAAGGACTTGGAAAATAGAACACTTTGTGAAGGTGAACGAGGGGATCTGAAACGTCCTCTCTTAATAGCAATAGCAATAGCAAATTTTGTCAATTTGTAACAACGGCCAGCCACTAGAGCAGCCGCTTAGTTTTATTTTCCAACAAATATAGTATGAATTCTTGCAAAGCTATTGTACAACTCTACGGATGCATACAATGAGTTGAGTGCCAAACTTGTACACAAAAACGGCACCAAAAACTCATTAAAAGCTTCCTACAAGATGGGTTCGGAGTCCATACCCATGGTTCGAAGTTACTCCAGCAATTTACAATGAAACAAGTTCAGAGTGCGCTTTGCCATTCGATCTGCTCCTACAACCTGTTAATTCATCAAAGCAAATAACGAGCTAAACGCCCAAATTACACTTAGAGTGGCGCTAAACAATCGTTATGAGCTTTCTACAACGCAAGTTCAGAATCCAGAACCATGACTCGGGACATATGCAACGTGCAATCATGCACATTTAGAACACAACTCACCGATTGATCTGTTCCTGCAACTAGTTGAACTTCCTTGGAGACTTGTACAACGAGTTGAGTGCCACGCTTATACATTTAAGCAGCACCAAACACTCGTTACAAGTCTTCCCGTAATCTGGATTTGGAGTCCATACCCATTGCTCGACAGAGACTCTAACAATTTGGAAAAACGCAAGTTCAAAGTGAACTTCGCCATTCGATCTGCTCCTGCAATCCGTTAGCGCCTCGACGACCGGTTCGAATTCTATACACATGGTTCAAAAGAGACTCTGTCAATTTGCAAAGAAGCAAGTTCAGAGTGCGCTTTGCCATTCGATCTGCTCCTGCAACCTGTTAATACTTAAACTAACAAGTTCGGAATCCATACCCATGGTTCAGAGTTACTCTCGCAACCTGTAGTGACCACGTTCAGAGTTCAACTCGCCATTGGATCTGTTCCTGCAACTAGTTAAATTTCCTTAACAACTGATTAAGAGGTCCAAAATCATGGATCGGAGTTACTCTAGCAACACTTGTAAAAAACAGCACTTGGAGTTCAACTCTCCATTCGATGTGACTTTCACAATCTGTCAGAGGTCCCATATAACAAGTTTGAAAAACAAATCTCCTTCAGAGTTGTCCCTACAACTAGCTGAATTTAAGACGGAGCAATGCTAAACTCTGTCATACACTGTCGACAACTCTTTAAGCTATACACAACAGACTTGAGGCCCTGTTATTTAGCGAAAAAGAACCCATCGATGGCACATCAACCATGACAGTAAGGATCAAGCATATGAAAGGAATTCTTCAAATCACAAAACTACCGCAAACTCATATGTTCAGATCCAGTGGCACTACAGACATCTATAAATACAGAACGGCCAGTCTAGAATCCAACTCTCCCCAAGAGTAGCTCATACGACTAGCCAACCCCCCAGACGATGTATCACAGGACATGACAACAACATGTAGAAGACTTCTTATTCCATAAATTATAAGTCTCATTACAACAGCAAAGTTACAATGACTCCACGTTTCACGTCTAGGAATCGCTACCAAAAGTCCTGCGAACGCTGTACAACAAACTGTCATGTAAGCTGTTCTTCCAGCTATACACACTGGAGAGATGCCTACCTAAGAGAAAAAAATCTCCTCGTCGGCCTCCTACCAGCTAACAGCTCCATAGGGCCACCTCAACTCTTGATGATGATATTCAAGACAGGCCTTCCTTAGACGAGCAAACTCCAGGTTTATCCGACCACCTTCACTTGGGCAAGCTCCATCTCCGTCTCGCTTAAAGCACCATGCGAACAGGAGAGTTCCAACTCTATCAAGAATAGCGTATCATGAGGGAGAGCAAGCTCAGTGCCCCGGGGAACCTCATTCGATGTATGCAACCACTTGTTAGTAAAGAGAAGAATGGAATCATCTCAATGCTGAATAAACACAAGTGACTTCACTTCAACACTAAGAAGATTCAGAATACCCACAACTCATTCGCTCTAAAAATGAGTTCAGAGCTCCGCAAGCCACTTGAGTTCTTCCGGCCAACCACTCGTCAACATCAAGAACCGGGTCCAACGCCCTGATCTCTGCTCAAGCTGCATCAGCAACTCGTTGGCTCCAAGCAACGAGTATAATGCCTTGTTCTCCATATGAGCTCCGTCTACAACTCGTTGGTCCCAAACAACGAGTTCAATACCTTGGTCTTCGCTCAAGCTCCACCAATTAGCTCGTTGGCTCCAAACAACGAGTTCAATGTCCTACTCTTCGCATGAGCTCCATCAACAACTTGTTGACTCCAAACAACAAGTTCAATACCTTGGTTTTCTCTTAAGCTCCACCAAATAGCTCGTTGGCTCCAAACAACAAGTTCAATGTTCTACTCTTCGCTTGAGCTTCAACTACAACTCATTGGCTCCCAACAACGAGTTCAATGCTCTACTCTCCGCATGAGCTCTATCAACAACTCGTTGGCTCTACACAACGAGTTCAACACCACGGTCTTCGCTTAAGCTCCATCAATAACTCGTTGGTCCCAAACAACGAGTTCAACACCTTGGTCTCCGCTCAGGCTACGTCTACAACTCGTTGAATCCAAACAACGAGTTCAATGCTCTACTCTTTGCATGAGCTCCATCAATAGCTCGTTGACCCCAAATAACGAGTTCAATGCCTTGATCTTTGCTGGAGCTCTGTCTATAACTTGTTGGCTTCAAACAACGAGTCCAACGCTCTGCTTTTCGCATGAGCTCTGTCCACTACTTGTTGGCTCCAAATAACGACTTCATTGTCTTGGTTTTTGCTCAAGCTCTACCAAATAGCTCGTTGGCTCCAAACAACGAGTTCAATGTTTTACTCTTCGCTTGAGCTTCATCTACAACTCATTGGTTCCCAACAGTGAGTTCAATGCTATGCTCTCCGCATGAGCTCTATCAACAACTCGTTGGCTCTATACAACGAGTTCAATGCCACAGTCTTTGCTTGAGCTCCATCAATAACTCGATGGTCCCAAACAACGAGTTCAATGCCTTGGTCTCCGCTCAGGCTGCATCTACAACTCGTTGACTCCAAACAATGAGTTCAATGCTCTGCTCTTCACATGAGCTCCATCAATAGCTCGTTGACCCCAAACAATGAGTTCAATGCCTTGGTCTTCGCCTAAGCACCGTCAACAACTTATTGGGAAAAAATAATAAGTTCAATGCTCTGCTCTCCGTTCAAGCTCCACCAAGTAACTCGTTGTCTCCAAACAACGAGTTCCACGCTTTGATTCCCACTTGAGCTCCATCAACAGCTCGTTGGCTCCAAATAACGAGTTCTATGCTCTGATTGCCACTCGAGCACCATCAACTATTTGTTGGCTCTACACAACGAGTTCAACGCCTCGTTTTTTGCACAAGCTTCACTCAACAACCCGTTGGCACAAAACAATGGGTTCAATGTTCTTCCCTCTGCATGAGCTTCATCAATAACTCGATGACTCCAAACAACAAGTTCTACGCTCTGATTGCCACCTGAGCACCGTCAACTACTCGTTGGCCCTACACAACAAGTTCGACACCTAGGTCTCCGATCAAGTTCTCCCAAACAAGCTCGTTAGCTCCCCATAATGAGTCCAACGCCTTGGTCCTCGCTCAAGCTTCACTCAACAACTTGCTGGGAAGAAACAACGAGTTCAACACTCTGTCCTCTGCACGAGCTCCATCAACAACTTGTTGACTCCAATTAATGAATTCAATGACTTGATCTTTGCCCAAGCACCGTTAACAACTCATTGGAACTAAACAATAAGCTCAAGTTCATCTCATAGCTCTCCTTACAAACTCACCCGGATCAAACGGTAGTTTCTACATCAGCTCCACCACGAGTTGCCCCTCCAAACTCGCCGGGATCAAACAAAAATTTCTACATCAGCTCAATCACGGAGTTTCCTCTATAAACTCGCCGGAGTCAAAAGGCAGTTTCTACATCAGCTCTATTTCAGAGTTGTCTCTAAACTCACCGGAGTCAAACGGCAGTTTCTAAACCAACTCAATCAAAAAGTTGTCTCCACATGCTTGCTGGGTGCAAACAGCAGGTGCAACATCCAACTTTATCATATAGTCCTCTCCAAACTTGCCGGAGTCAAACGGCAGTTTCTACATCAGCTCTACCTCTGAGTTGTCTTTAAACTCGTCGGAGTCAAGTAACAGTTTCTCGACCAACTCAATCAAAGAGTTGTCTTTACATGCTTGCTAGGCACAAACAGCAGGTGCAACATCTAACTCTGTCATAGAGTCCGCTCCAAACTCGTTGGGATCAAATAGCAATTTCTACATCAGCTTTATCTCAGGGTTGTCTCTAAACTCGTCGGAGTCAAATGGCAGTTTCTAGACCAACTCAATCACAGAGTTGTCTCTACATGCTTGCTAGGCGCAAATAGCAGGTGCAACATCCAACTCTGTCATAGATTCCTCTCCAAACTTGCTGGTATCAAACGGAAGTTTCTACATCAGCTCTATCTTAGGGTTGTCTTTAAACTCGCCAGAGTCAAACGACAGTTTCTAGACCAACTCAATCAAAGAGTTGTCTCTACACGCTTGCTGGGAGCAAACAGCAGGTGCAACATCTAACTCTTTCATAGAGTCCTCTCCAAACTCGTCAGGATCAAACAACAGTTTTCACATCAGCTCTATCTCAGGGTTGTCTCTAAACTCGCCGGAGTCAAATGGCAGTTTCTGGACCAACTTAATCAAAGAGTTATCTCCACACGCTTGTTGGGCGCAAACAGCAGGTGCAACATCCAACTCTATCATAGAGTCCTCTCTAAGCTTGTTGGGAACAAACAACAAGTCCAATACACAACTCTATCGCGGAGTTTCCTCTATAAACTTACCGGGGCCAAACGGCTGTTTCTACACCAACTCAATCAAAGAGTTGTCTCTACACGCTTGCTGGGCGCAAACACCAGGTGCAACCTCCAACTTCGTCATAGAGTCCTCTCTAAGCTTGCTGGGAACAAACAACAAGTTCAACACACCTCCATCACGGAGTTTCCTCTGCAAACTCGTCGGGGTCAAACAGCGATTTCTGCACCAACTCTATCTCAGAGTTGTCTCCAAACTCGCCGGGATCAAACGACAAGCTCTACATCCGCTCTATCTCAGTGTTGTCTCGAAACTCGCCGGGGTCAAATGGCAATTTCTACGTCAACTCGGTCAAAGAGTTGTCTTTACGAACTTGCCGGGATCAAACGACAAGCTCAACATTCAACTCCGTCGCAAATTTCTCTACAAGCATGCCGGGCGCAAATGACATGCTCAAAACATTCAACTCTGTTCCGGATACGCCATAACAACTTGTTGGAATCAATTAGCAAGTCTGCAAACAGCTCTCCCAGGACAGCTATATGTGTACAAAATCCAAAATTGGACGGTGATGGAGTAAAAAGCTGGGTACACACACACACACACACACACATATATATATATATATATGAGTTGTTGTATATACACAACAATAAATATATATATATATAAATTTATATGCAAACCCAAGACCAAGGAACTCCAAAAAATCTCCACAAAAGCTCCAAAAAACTTCAAAACATTGCCCAACAGATACTTGCAGATTTGTTAGAAGAGGACCGGTTGCGGACCAGGTTCAAGATCATAACCCAAACCCGTAGGCTGCCAAGAAAGCACATGGACCCAAACCCGAAACCCTCCTCCACAAACACTTCTCCTTCGTCCAAAAAACTCTTCCGGCCAAAACTCCTTCGCCTCTTCATCAAAGAACCCAAGAACAGAGCTCGCCCTTCTCCTCCTTCACAACGCCGACCTCGATGCTCTCGCTACCTCTAAAACGCTCCGACGCCAAACTCCGCCATCCCAAGGCCACTTCGTCGGAGACATAGTCAAAAGCCAGATATCGACTAACTCTTCGAAGGCCATAGCTCGGCGAGAGCTCGAGCTCCATAGCTCGGCGAAGCCACGATGTAACCAAAGCTCAAATGGTCATAGCTCGACCAAAGAACTTCCCCCATAGCTCGGCAAAATACGGACCTCATAGCCCAGCGAATTCAAAAGCTTCCATAGCTCGGCGAGAAAACCCATAGCTCGGCAAAACAAGCTATCGCCATAGCTTGGCGAAGCTTTGAAGTCTCCATAGCTCGGCAAGAGTTCGACCTCCATAGCTCGGTGAGAGTGGAGCACTATAGCGCGGCGACGAGTCCCCTCAAATCCATAACACGCCATAGCTCCACCTTGGCGAAGCTTCGAAGTCTCCATAGTTCGGCGAGAGTTCGACCTCCATAGCTCGGCGAGAGTAGAGCTCCGTAGCACGGCGACGAGTTCCCTCAAATCCATAGTACGCCATAGCTCCACCTTGGCAAGCTTACCATTCCCACAACTCGACCAAACGGAGCTAGCCCAACACTCCGATAGGTCGGCTAAGGGCGGGTCAGCTCAACAAGATCCCCAAGAATTGACAATAGGGGCGATAGCTCGGCGAATTGGTTCGCCGAGCTGAGGGGTGCATGAAGACGATTGGGGGCCGTCGGATCTCCACGAAATCTGCGCTAGCCCATAATCAACACTCAGTGATTTTTGGTCCTTTGATCTCACACCTCAGCCGTCAGATCTACTCAGTGCGCGAGACAAGCTTCGATCCGTGCGTCAGATCACTTCAAAACGCGAGCCCGGTTGTGATATATCCAAAAAATCAATTAAAAATCATTTAAAAATTGAAAAAATAATTTAAAAATTCAAAAATAATTGTTTTAATTCGGAAAATTAATTTTAAAATCCAAAAAAATAATTAAAATTAAATTTATTAATTATAAAATTCGAAAAAGTGATTTTGAAATTGCGACTTCTAGTTTGGTGTGCACAAAACGTGCTTACTCATACTAATAAGTTTGAATTTAGTGTGTCAGATTTTCAGGATCAAAGAATATCAAAAAGAGATCCAAGAGAGATTCACAAATATACAAACAAGGAAAGCAACAAAGAATAATGGCAAACACAAGCAAAAGAGTAAGATATTCAAAAAAGAATTCTTGATTAGTTGGTCCACAAGCTAAAGAGGAAGATATCAAGATCTGAATTTTTCTTTCTATTTTCGTGAGATTATAATTGTATAAGATTGATTAAAGAGGGATTAGTTTATGGTAAGAAAATATGGTGGATTCGAAATGCATGACCGGTCGACCGCACTCAGTGACCGGTCGACCGCATGGCAGTCGACCGCAACTTGAGTTGTTCGAGGAGCAGTCGACCTTTCACCTCTCTACTTTACATCAGAGAGCTGAACGTTCGACCACATACCGCGCTGTGTATATTCTTGGAAAGTATCGTTTCCATTTTTTGATTGATACCCTTCCCCGTCTATTAATATTGACGAATCCATTTTGTCTTCCTCACCTTATTACTTCTGAAAAACTCTTGAGAACTAGTCCTTCAGTAAATCAATCCGAGTGTGAGCGTTTATTTGGTTGTATTCTTCAGTCAAGATCATTAACGATCTTGAGGTTTTCTTTTCATTTCTTTTCCACTTCGGTGAGATTGACGGGACTTGGATTAGAAGTCCTATTGGTGAAATAGGTCTCTCGGTCTGAATTCGAGAATCACTGTACAAGGGTTTTGAGTATAGTGAAATGTTTGTGGTGGAGAATTGCTACAAGTAGGTGGTGTGGACGTAGACCTGGGGGTCGAACTACGTTATATCGCTGTGTTATCTGTGTTTGCTTTTCTTATCACTCTTGCCTTTACTTTACTTTGTTTTAATTTTTTTTTAATTCCGTACGATCACCCTATTCTCACCCCTAGGGTGATTTATAGTGGTATCAGGGCGAGGTGCTTATAACAAGCTTAAAAGCTTAAGAAAAAGGTCCAATTGCCGAAATCCCTCCTTCCCAAAACTTGTACTCATCGGAGCCTTTCGTCTCCAATGGGACAAGTCTTAAACGATCACCATTTGTTGATGAAAAATGCTATGACGTCTGGAAAGTTCATATGTTTCATTTTTTACAGATGCTCGGAGAAGATGTATGGAATGTATGTATCAACAAAATAGATATCACAGTTAGCGATGGAAAGAAGGTATTCACACCGGCGGAGTTATCCCTCAAAACAGCAAATTCCAAAGCCATGACGGCTCTTTATGCAGGTTTGAACAATGAAGAGCTAACGCGATGCAGGCGTAACTGCAAAACAGCCTACTAGATCTGGAACAACATGCTGAAGCGGCATGAAGGAACCGCTTCCGAGATAAAAGCTAAAGTGAATTTGTGTTTTTATAAATTTGATGTGTTCAGCATGTTGCCAGGTGAAAATGTGGACCAAATGCTCGCCCGTTTCGATATCATTGCCCACGAGCTTGAAAGCTTGGGTAAGGGGCTTGATGATGACCGAAAGGTCGGAAAGCTCATAAGCTGTCTCACGCCTGAGTGGGACGTTAAGGCCGCGGAAATGAGAGAGACTCTCGAAGAGAAGGGATTTGACTACTACATATTTCAAGGAAAGCTAAAAACTTACGAGATGGAAATGTTGGAGACAAAAAGATACATGCAAAATATTGGGATTGAACCAAAGACTGAGAAGAAAGCCATTGCACTAAAGGCAGAAAAGGCCCGACCATCAAAAGCTAAGTCAAATCACAAGGAGTCAGACGAGGACATTGCGCTATTAATAAGACAATTTCGTAAGTAGGAGTGGGCATCGGTCGGTATCCGATCTAATATGGACCATCCACCACCGATCCAAAGAAGATCTGTTTTTTAATTTTCTTATCCGCAACCAATCCAAACCTTAATTGGATTTGGTTTCCATCCAAGCCAATTAAGCTCAGTTTGGATTGGATTGGATGGTCGGTTTGGCGTGCTACTTTTCACCTTCAACATTATTCATAATTTTGTTGAAATTTAAAAGATCAACTTCAATCAAACTTAATAAACAACCTGCTATTTGTTATTCAAAAATAAATTTAAAATGAAGATTCATAAAACCACAAGTTGTTAATGAATTTTGCACTAACTGTTTGAGATGATGACGTTTAAATGAGTGAGATAAACTGCTTTTTCACTTGCATACTTCTGTAATCTTAGTTTATTATCATAACATAAACATCAATAACCATAGCTAATTGAATTTCAGGTACTATAAAAAATATTTAGAAAATAATTTTTGCTTGACTTGATTAAAGTAACTATTAAATGTTACATCAACTTTATGATTCTATTAAGTTGGGTCACACTATAAGTCAAGTATTTCTCAACAACATAACACATAGGATTATGGAGAATCAAAATATAGGTAGAACAACTGCTCGGTTTGTATTAAAGAAATTAAAGATGACTGTTTGTATTTCCAAGAAAATGAGAAATGACTATTTGTATATTCAAGAAATTAAAGGAGAACTATATTTTTTATGGACTTATGCATAGAGATACGGTCGGTTCGGTTTTATCGGTTATTTGAAAGCCTCATCCAATAACCGAACCAGTCCAATTGGTTATTGAAGATCAAGAACTGAGTCAATCCAAACCCCCAATTGGTTCGGTTAAAAACCGATCGGTTCGGATTAGATTCGTTCGGATTGGTCGGTTCGGATAATAGTTGTCCATCCCTATTCGTAAGTACCTCAAAAACAAAAAATATGGCAGGTATTAAGAAGAAAGGAAAAAGGAGAAGGAGGATGTGTGTTACAAGTGCAAGAAGCCGGGACACCGCTGTGCAAACTACCCTAGTCAACAAGACAGGAACAGGGAATACTATCACTCAAAGCCAAGTCAGAAAAGAAGGCACTAAAAGCAACTTGGCTAGACTCGGACTCAAGTGAGGGAGAGCAAGGCTACGACGACGTCGGCTTCATGGCTCTTGGGAGTGGTGAGGTGCAATCACCCTCTCAAGAAGAGGTAATCGAACAACCAACTTATGATGAACTTGTACATATGTGAAATAATTTGAAAGACTATGCCAAGAAACTAAGTCATGAACTTAGGCAATATAAACAAAATTCTAATGAAATACATGACGCTTGCATAACAATAAATCACAAACTGAAAAACAAGAATGCCCTAATTTTGAAAAAACTTGAGTCATGTCAAAAAGATCATGATATATTGCTAGAAGAAAATGAGATTTTAAAACAACAAATTTGTGAATCGCTAGCAAAGCATGATGATCACTTAAAAGAGATTCAGGAAAAATCTGTTTATATTGCCAAGCTAACAAATGATTTAGATGAATGTAAAAGAAAATTTGATGAAGTAGTGGAAGGATGTAATGAAGCCCTTGAACAAAATAGAATTCTTGATGCCACACTAGATACTCTTCGTTGGAACACAAAAGACGAAGAGATAACTAGAAAATTTTATGTAAAAAGGTAATTGAGCTTGAAACGATTGTTGAAAAACATGAAGGGCCTAGTTACTTTATTAGAAAAGATTCAAGATCCTATCATGATAATCGAGGGCTTGGTTACGAAGAGCCAATACATCTTCAAAAATGTAAATCATCAAGTCACACACACTTGCACAAAATCCAATTAAAACATAAACCAATCCAAAGCTATGCAAGTGTGCATGACCCAAGGCATAGTCGAATCACATGCAATTTCTGCTGTAGACTCGAACATATTTCTTATAACTGTTCACTAAAAAGGAACACTAATCTTGTCTTGATAAGAAAGAATGTTGATGTAGGCTCAAAGCTCACATGGATTCCTACAAACATACAGGTGGGCAGTACGAAGTTTTCAATGTAGAAAAAGTGCAGAAACCTTGATAGAAGATGCACAAAACTAAACAGGCATAGTAGTAACATGCATCTCTATCAAGGAAATAAGTGAAGAACGGTGTTCTTCAAATAAGCACAGCACCGGGTAAAATCTATACTTGCTTAAATTTATAATAAACATTGATTTATGAATTGTGCTTACTGAAGGTGAGTAACCGGTTGACCGAGTGGTCGACCGTACCTCCTAAAATTTCTTATATGTCGAGACTGGACCGGTCGACCGTCCACCCCGCTGTCACTAATTACTAATTAAAAAACCCCCTATTCGGTGTTGAGCGGTCGACCGTATTGATGAACCGGTCGACCGATCAAGTCAGCTGATCTGCTTATTTCCTCTCTAATATAAATACTTTTTCATCCCCAACCTCTCATCTTCACAAAGAAACCCTAGTCTCCTAATAGAAACCCATCAAATAAACCCTTATCTCTCAACTGTTTCGTCGAAAATTTGCTCAAGTGCTCTTTCATCTCTTGTCTCAATGGCTTCCTCTTCTCACAAATCGAAGAGCAAGAAGGTTGTTGCTTCCAAATCCATTACTAGAAATGGTATAATTTTCTGCAACTCACAGTGTGCCAATCTCTACTTCTCTCTATAATGCCCCCATTGTTGCAAATCGGGTTATTAACCTATCATCCTTGGGTGGGCAATTCTCAATCATGGTTAGAATTCTTGGGGAGTTCGGATGGGAAAACTGTCTTACTACTCCTAGCACTCACTCTGAGTCTCTAACTCAACAATTTTATGCAAATCTTGAGGGACTTCAAGATGATGATCTTACCCTCTCTTCTATCATCCTTGGCCGTAGGGTTAAAATCACTCCCGAATATCTCCGGGGGAGATATGAGTTTCCCGAAGGGGAGTTTGATGCATATCACCTAGACTTTAAAACTCTCAATTATAAGCCCAGTTACAACGAAAATACTGTTAAATCAATGATTGTCCAACAAGAATTTTCCCATCTTTCTCATCCCGCTCCTACCAACTTTTCCGATACCGCTCGAGTTCTCAATAAAATTGTTAATGCTAATATCTGGCCCAAGAAAAATGATAAATTAGAAATTAGGGTCGATCAACCCTTCATCATCTTTCTTATTCTGGGGGAGTATAAATTTGACCTTGCCACATTCATCATTCGTACGATGAATTATGCTACCACTGCAAATCGTGGTCTCCCTTTTAGCTCACTTATCTACAATCTTGCCATTGATTCCCGTGTTGAGATCGAGAATTACTTGCTTAGTAAAAGTCCTATGCCCATCCTCCCTTAATAAATGGCAAAAAAACCGTTCAATCAGCGGGCTCGCCGTCGTTAAGCCCAACAACAAGCAAGGCAAGCGGAACAAGCACCACAAGCCCCTTCCTCCTCGCATCGCAAAAATGCCTCATCCTCCTCCTCATCATCATTCGTGACCCATGAGCAGTTTGCTGCTCATCAAATGCAAGTTTACAGGTATTATGTCAATACACTTGAATACTTGCAAAGTAAAGAGGATTGGGAAATTCTTCCTTCTCCTCATGGTGATGAAGGTGAAGAAGAAGGTGAAGAAGAAGAAGAAAGAAGAAGAAGAAGAAGAAGAAGAAGAAGATGATGATGATGATGATGATGATGAGTAGGCTTAACTGTAATTGCAAATGGTTCATCTCAATGTATGAATGAAATTTATTATCCAAATGTGTGATGACTCAGACTCTTTTTCTTTACATGACTTAAGTGGTATCTGTCAAAGACTTGCATATGCTAGCATTGATGGCTTAAAAAATCCTAATATACTCAATTACTATCAAGTAAATCATTCCTATGTTTTCAAAAAGTTGATAGGAAATTCTGTAGGCTGCTATTAGTACTGCTGCACCCTTGTGCAGGTGCACACATGAACACATCCAGCATATGTGATTAAGCAGTAGTTGAGTGTTGTGCATGCATAAAGAATCAATTTTCTATATACCTACATAGGAACCATTTTTACTTGATGCATATAATCAAAAGGAGGATTCTATAGATGTACCTTATACATGCTTCTATTCACCAAAGTATTTAACTTCTACATGTTTTTGCAATGTTCCACAACAATCAGAAAAGGGGATTTTTATCATAGATCCATATATATCAGTAGAAGACATTCTCTATAACCCCTACAACCTGCAAATGGTTCATTTTCCTTATTCACTGCTCTTACTGAATTCATCAAAAGAGATCTTCCTTATAAGCAGAAATGGTCTCTCAGTATCTGCGGTCGACCGAGTGGTCAACCGGTTTGCCCTCTGTGGACTCTGTTGATTTTGCGGTCGACCGGTCTACTCTCTGGAAATCTTTTGAAGAACCGCAGAGTACGGTCGACCGGGCGGTCGACCGGTTCTCTCTCTGACCTGTATTTTCAAAGTCTTCTAAAATTACTATTCCTCTATCAAAAAAATTTATTCTCTTTTTGTTGATTTCATGTGAATTGGGGAGAATCTTGAATCTATGATATTCTGAAGAGCTCTCACTTTATAGCAAAGAGTCTCGCTACCAACGGTATCATGTAAGAAGATTCTCTTTCAATTTTTACCAAGATTGTATTCATGATAATATCATAATATGCTTTCTCTTTGGTTCTTGCATTGATGATTTATTCTACGAACTTTCCAAGATTTACTTTTGAGCTTATGTCTCCTCTATTTATCCCCTCTTGGTGTGTTCCAAAAAGGGGGAGAATTATAATTATTGAATGTTTTCAATATGATTTCTCTTTTATTTATATGAAAATCTGTATTACAGGATGCGCTAAATTCAGGGAGTATTCATATGTTGTGCTTTAAATTTTCAAATATTCATGCATGTTTTGTTCACACCAAAAGGGGGAGATTGTTGACTTCTAGTTTGGTGTGCACAAAACGTGCTCACTCATACTAATAAGTTTAAATTTAGTGTGTCAGATTTTCAGGATCAAATAATATCAAAAAGAGATCCAAGAGAGATTCACAAATATACAAACAAGGAAAGCAACCAAGAATAATGGCAAACACAAGCAAAAGAGGAAGATATTCAAAAAAGTATTCTTGATTAATTGGTACACAAGAAAAAGAGGAAGATATCAAGATCTGAATTTTTCTTTCTATTTTTGTGAGATTATAATTGTATAAGATTGATTAAAGAGGGATTAGTTTATGGTAAGAAAATAGGGTGGATTCGGCATAAACAGCGCATAACCTGTCGACGGCATGGCAGTCAACCGCAACTTGAGTTGTTCGAGGAGCAGTCGACCTTTCACCTCTCTACTTTACATCAGAGAGCTAAACGGTCGACCACACACTGTGCTGTGTATTTTCTTGGAAAGTATCGTTTCCATTTTTGGATTGATACTCTTCCCCGTCTATTAATATTGACGAATCCATTCTGTCTTCCTCACCTAATTACTTCTGAAAAACTCTTAAGAACTAATCCTTAAGTAAATCAATCCGAGTGTGAGCGTTTATTTGGTTATATTCTTCAGTCAAGATCATTAACGTTCTTGAGGTTTTCTTTTCATTTCTTTTCCACTTCGGTGAGATTGATGGGACTTGGATTAGAAGTCCTGTGAGTGTAATAGGTCTCTCGGCATGAATCCGAAAATCATTGTACAAGAGTTTTGAGTATAGTGGAATATTTGTGGCTGAGAATTGCTACAAGTAGGTGGTGTGGACGTAGACCTGGGGGGTCGAACTACGTTATATCACTGTGTCATCTGTGTTTACTTTTCTTATCACTCTTGCCTTTACTTTACTTTGTTTTAATTTTTTTTAATTCCTCACGATCACCCTATTCACCCCCCTAGGGTGATTTACACCAAATTCCAGAAAATTCGAAGAAATCCGAAGAACTATGAAAAAATCCCATAAAATTCTAGAAAATTCGGAAAAATCCAAAGAAATATGGAAAAATCCAGAAAAATATTCACTTCCTTCAGAAGTCATAGATTAGTTCCAGGTATCTCCGAACGCTCCGACTGCTAAGATTATACGACAAATTCTAAAAATAAGACATACTACTTCCCGAAAGCTAAGAAAATTACATTTCGGGAGTGGGGGCTTATGATGATGGTAAAAGTCGCAGCAGATCAGAGCCATACGATCCCTGCACAGATCTCGAAGCATCTACAAGCAGATTAGCCATCACAGACCTATTTTACAGGTTTGGGCCCACTCGGTGACATGGGCTTCTCCCAAGCCCATAAAAAGTGACAGACTAGGCCCACTAGGAGAGATACCCAGTCCATGCTGGCTAGGAGTCAAATCTCTTATCCCCTAACAAGGATATCTTATCTCTTGAGGGGGAAAGACATGAAAGATCCAACAGACACGATTCGATCTCTTGAATGTCTCTCAGGCCTATAAATACCCCTTCCCCTCTTCAGTCACGTGGTAATCAACAATTTGCCAGTTTTCACTCTCATACTCTCTCTCTCTCTTTCTGGTTCTGACTTGAGCGTAGGAGGGTCTATCGTCGGGGACCACCCTCCGATGTTTCAGGTTTTTTGTAGATCCGTCGGTCGCATCAACAACCGTCGAATTCATATCACAGGAGGTCAATCATCGATCCAGATCCAATCTCAGGAGCTCTAACCTCTTTTAACGGCCTAGGCACAGGTTTGACTTTTAGTAGTTTCCATCAATTATTAACTCACTATCTGTTTGCTCCCACACCAAAATAAGCAGCAACACACTGGATTGAACAACAGGACTCCTACCATGTGCTCCTTCCTCTTTCTCTTGATCAACACCAACAACAATCGGCTTCGTGTTTTGGTTGTCTCAGTTACGGATGCACCAACACCACCTGCACCTTTACTCGAAGCAAAGTGCTCCCTTCGTGCAAGCTTAAGGTCATCATAATCCTCGAAAACTTGATCTCACAAGTTAGGTGCATTAGGATCACTTTGCATGTAATGAAGAATAGATTAAACTTAAATTGTCTAAAATTCTAAAATCAGTAAATTATGTTTCAAAAAAAAAAAGTTTTCCTTTTTAATACTTTTCGAACATAGTTAAGACAAGTAAACCTTCGAGTGGTAATATTTTTTTTTGAAACATAATTTTACTTCTACTAAAATTTAAAATTATTTTAGTTTAATCTATTTTTCATTAAATGATGAGTGATCCTAATATACCTTACTTGCAAGATAAGGTTTTCGAGGATTATGATGACCTTAACCTTATATGTGGAAAACACTTTGACTTGGGTGAGAGTGCAGATGGTGTAGGTCCATCCACAACTGAGGACATCCAAAACACGAGGCCGTTTGATGTCCATGTTGATCAAGAGTAAGAGGAAGGAGAGATGGTAGGAGCCATGTTCTTGAGTCTTCCCATGCTACAGAAAGTTGTAACAAATCACGTGCATACAAGCATAAGTCTATTGATGTACAAGAATAAGGAGGCCAAACTGATTACTCTATTCTCTTGCTGATCGAGGGAGTACGAAATGTGGGCTCAGGCCTTAATGAACTTGCTGAGGAAGATCTCTTGCAGAAATGTTGCTTGGGTTGATTGTATAATGAACACTCCCGAAACGATTGAGGTAATGTATAGGGATGCAGTGGAAATGAGAACAACAAAATAAATTAATGATGTGTTTGTTATGTCTCATGGAGCGCGTCTGCACTGGTTGAGGTTCAAGTAAAAAAAATCAAGGTGAACTTGGATCAGAAGATACATCTGGGTTTGAGACTGAAGATTTGGGACTTAATAGAACTATTGGTTGACGGAGCCATTTTGATTGAAATTGTTGTTAGCCTGTGCTTTTCAATTAGGAGTTAGACATACTAGTTTGAATTAGGGATTAGAATATTATTAAGTGGTTGTGGTTTTATTTTGGGGTTGAGTTTTAATTAGAATTGTAACTTTATTTTAGTATTTGGTTTTATTTTGTGATTGACTTATAGGGGTGTGTTGGATTGAAATTTGGAAAGAATTTAAAAGAATGCGAAAATCCTAGTGTATTCAATTAGGATTTTAAAGAAGTTTACAAAAGTCACAATGTATTCAATTGAGACTTTAAGTGATTCTATTCAATTCCCGGTGTATTCAATTGAGATTTTAAATGACATCATTCAATTCTTGGTGTATTCAAAAAGTTATTGATTTTGGTAGAATTAAGAATTTGGAGGATTTAGATGGAATATAAGATTTGAGGTATAAATACCAAAAGCCTTTGCAATTCTCACATTTTCCATAGAAACTTTCAAGTCATTTGTGATTCTTCTTCCTTCGCTCCTCTACCTCCCGACACCCAAATTATCCTCAAATAAACCCAAACCCTAATTCCCCCTTCTCTCTCCATCGTCTTCTTCCTCCTCTCCTCTACCTCCCGACACCCTCCTCCAATGCTACCCCACTCTCCGGCCACACCCTCATTATCAGCTACCCCGTCTACACCCAAAACCCCAACCTCCTCGTCCCCTCCTGTTTCTGATCGCCAGCCACAGCCAAAACCCCCAAATCCCGACGACCCTCCTTCTGTCTCCGTCGACGCCGCCGTCGACCCACCTTGCCGTGTCGACCCCCGTCGCCGCTTTCACCAAGAAACCATCCTCTTCCTCCACATCCCCATCCTTCTTATCCTCCTCATCGTGGCTTCTAAGGGCAAGTTAGAACAAGAATTCTCTCTCTCATCCACCGATCTATTCCATTCCCCTGCCGGGTTTGTCCAACTGTCGATCTCTTACACGGGATCTTCACCAGAAATTCTGGCTATAACACCCTCTCCAAAATCGTCTGCAGTCCAGAGACTTTAGACGAGTTTGAAAAGATTGAGTTCCCCGACTTGAATGTTGTGAATGAGAACAAGATGATGGTTTCCCAGTACTTTGAATTGCCATGCCCTAATGTGGATTGTGAAGGTTCTGAGGATTTGATTCCTAAGGAGAGTGATGCATGCTCTAACAACGATGCTGGTGTTCAGTTTG
The DNA here is from genome assembly GCA_017893485.1 of Hemerocallis citrina. Taxonomy (NCBI): domain Eukaryota; kingdom Viridiplantae; phylum Streptophyta; class Magnoliopsida; order Asparagales; family Asphodelaceae; genus Hemerocallis; species Hemerocallis citrina. Next base: position 257,550,438 of record CM030359.1, read on the forward strand.
TGGAGAGATTTATAGCTGCCATTAGTTGTAATTCGATCAGTGAATCGACCAATGGATTTTCAGCTGAGAAGGATAAAAGCACCGAGGATGAAATTGACTCGTTTCCTGTGCTAAATGCAAATGGATCTGTGGTTGAGAAAATTAAAAGCACGTCATGTGAAATTGATTCGCTACCTGTGATAAATATAAAAATTGAGCAGGAGCAAACTGTAGTGCAACAAGAGATCATTGACATGTATATGAAAAGCATGCAGCAGTTCACAGACTCTTTGGCAAAGATGAAGCTTCCGAGGGATATTGAGAAGAACAACACCGGCAGTAGTAGCAGCAGCAGCAGTGGCAGCAGCACTACTGAGAATGCTAATTTGGGTTCTGGTAAAACATTTAAAGCATCACATAAGACTGGTATGAGAGTGTTCTATGGTAGCCGAGCCTTCTTCTGAAGGTTTATGTTCTTCTGAAGTGTAAGTAACTAGTAGCTGTGTCTTGTTTTAAGGTTTCTGTTACTATTACTATCCATGTGTATCAGATACTTTGCACTTTATTTTGAGCTTTTAGAAAGTTTATCGTAGCCCTGTTGTTGTAAGAATATTTATATGCTTCTTTTTTATTGATCTTTTCTTTATCAGTAATCTACCCTAGTTAAAGAATTGTGATTATCAAAATTCTGCTAGTCTATTTATCATACTGTGAGTGGCATGAATATTTGTCGCCGATAATCATAACCTGCTGAATTGTATGGAGCTCCGGAATTACCTATACAGGATTAGGCTAATTTATAAGTTGGATGTTGTGATTGGGGTTGGTTTTTGGTTAAGGCGAGTTGCACTTTGGAAGCTGGAGTGAAGATTTATTCGATGAGAGCTGATTCAACTCATTCCGAGGCGTATATTTGGTTTTCAACAGTGAATAGGTTATCCATGTGATGATTTATCTCAATGACTTGCGAGGTGCCTTGATATTTATTCGTACTACTCTTATGAGAATGACAATCTCGTGTAGGAAATGAATTAATTATAAAGTCTATGAAAGTTCAATTGTCATCGAATTCCTTCGAATTCCATCAAACTATTTTAAAATCCTTATAAATCCTAGTCAAAGTTTTAGGTGAATTCCCCAAAAATCCCATAAATACTGGGATTTTCAATTCTTTTAAAATCTCAATCTAATACACCCCTGTAAGTTTGGAATTATGATTTCACTTTTGACTTGCAATTCTATCTTCTGATTACATTTCTTGTTTGGAATTGTAGTTTTCCTTGTAAATTTGGTTATGCGATATTGTTTAAGTTGTTATTTTTTTTCTGATCATATTGTTTACGTTGTTATTACTTATCATACATCTAAGATTATCAATTTGCTTATCTGATATTGTTTATGTTGCTTATGTTATATTATTTATGATGCTATTATTTATCATGTGTATGAGATTATAAATTTGCTTATCTAATATTGTTTATGTTGCTATTATTTATCATGTGTACGAGATTATTTTACTCTCATTGAGAATTAATGCTGCTTCAACTTGGCAATGAAGTAGGATGACAGTGATCTTGATACTATTTTTCTACGTATTATAGTTGTTGTAGACTTGTAGGAGAAGTTGTAGGGGCTTGGTTACTCAGCTTATTGTTGCTATAAAAGAGTTGCAATCTCTATAACTTTCCTCAGGTCCTCGGCTTGACATTACTGAATTGGGAATTGTATCTTTGACGAGAAAAATAAGTGACCTAGATACCTTTACAAAGATCTATGATATGTATTTAGATAGATTTTTTTTTAATGCAGATTGAGCATGATTTTAAGGGAAATAGCACTTCTCCAAGATACTAGAAACAAGTGTTGAGGAGATGTTGGCTATTTTCATGCTTACAGAACCAGCACTGCTATCTTGCAGAAGAAAATTTTCAACATTCAAGATGAACAATCATAGTTTGTTTAAAGTACTGAATGCACTCGTGGCACTATCTCCTTTCATGATAGCTAAACCACCAAGCAGTATCTAGACAAAAGTACTCTTAGACCTTTGCTATTATCCTTACTTCAATGAATATTAGTTATTTCTCTTGCATTAATTTCTTTTTACATATGTTTTAAATAGGCTAGATTTTACAAAACCACCCCAAGTTTAGAGGGTTTGAGAGATGGCCCACCTCTGTATTTCCATCATCAATAGGCCACCCTCCATTACAAATGTTCAATAACTTGCCCCCTAGCAATAAATTTAGTCACGTAGGGTCACGTAATGGTTTAGGCAATTTTTTAAGTCAAAACTGTCCTTGATTTATTCTAACCATCTATTTAGGTGTAGGTTTATTTATAACCTAATTTAAACCCACTTATAATTTAAGTCCACCTTATATATATATATATATATATATATATATATATATATATATATATTTACTAAATGAGCAAGTTGCATATATATTTACTAAATGAGCAAGTTGCTCATAACCCTTTTACCCTATATATATATATATATTTATATATATATGAGTCCCCTTTGGTAGCACACTACTTTTGGTGAGCACTCATGAAATAAAGACCCTATGAAAAATCCGAACCGCTCATATTGTTCTATATGCCTAAGATAGTCTAACAATAAAAAATCAAGAAATTTGAAGTTCATTTGCCCATCCATCATGCTGTTAGAGTTTTCAGCCATATAATTTTGTGATGATGTAAATCATGGACAAATGAATTTCAAATTAATTAATTTTTTATGGTTAGGCTATCTAATGTATATAGAACAATAGGAGCGGTTCAGATTTGTCATAAGTGCTCTATTTCGTGAGTGCTCACGGAATGCTCACCAAACTAGTGTGCAACCGAATATTTCTCTCTCTCTCTCTCTCTCTCTCTCTCTCTCTCTCTCTATATATATATATATATATATATATATATATATATATAGAGAGAGAGAGAGAGAGAGAGAGAGAGAGAGAGGGGGAAAGCTTCGGTTGTGCACTCCCTCTTGTGCACAAGGCGTGTGCACTAACTCTTCGGGCGTTCATATCGACGATCCGAACCGTTCACATCGATCTACACATCTCAATTAGTCTAAATATGTAAAATCAAATCATTTGAAATTTATTTGCCCATCCATTGAAGTGTTACAAAATTGTATGGCTGAAAATCATTGTTCTTTATAGTCACATGATGGATGGGCAAATGAATTTCAAATGATTTGATTTTACATATTTAGACTAATTTAGATGTGTAGATCAATGTGAACGGTTCGAATCGTCGGAACGCCCGAAGGCCTAGTGCACACGCCGTGTGCACTAGAGGAGTGCACAACCGAAGCTTTCCATATATATATATATATATATATATATATATATATATATATATATATATATGAAGTCTTCTGTTGTGTCTTCTGTTGTGCACCACTTATGGTGCACACGGCATGTGCACTCGGTCTTCCTGCCTTTGTATCGACAATCCGAACCGTTCACATTGATCTACACATCTAAATTAGTCTAAATATGTAAAATCAAATCATTTGAAATTCATTTGCCCATTCATTGAAGTGTTATGAAATTGTATGGCTGAAAATCATTGTTTTTTACAGTCACGCGATGAATGGGCAAATGAATTTCAAATAATTTGATTTTACATATGTAAACTAATTTAGATGTGTAGATTAATGTGAACGGTTCGGATCGTCGATACGAAGGCGGGAAGGCCGAGTGCACATGAGTGCACACGGAGGGGTGGTGCACAATGGAAGATTTTCCTATATATGTGTGTGTGTGTGTGTGTGTGTGTGGGCGCGCGCGCTAATTTATCACTTTTTTCTTCTTTTATTTCCTTTTTATTTGTTTTAAATGGGTTCCACATAGGGTTGGCAAAACGGGTCTAGCGGGCCGGGTCAGGTCGAACCTGCCCGGGTTTGTGCCCAACTTGGGCGGGTTCGCGTCGGATTGTTGAGTTAAATGGGCCGGGCCGGGTCGAAGGCGTGAATTTGCGACCCGCCCAACCCGTGAACCCTTTCGGGTCCAACCCGGGTCGGATCGGGTCGCGAGTTGGCCCGACTAGAGTTAACTTTTTTTTTACTTAAAAAAAATGTAATTTTAATAATAAACTTAAAAAATTGTAATAGTAATGATAAGATTGAAAGAGTGAAATTGCTACAAAAAAAAAAGATATATTATTCTTATGATTTCAACTTATACAAGTTTCACAATTTGTAATAAGAAATAAAGATTTTCTACAAATTTGTTTTATACAATAACAAATTTCTTATATACAATTTCAATTTATTTCAATTTTTCTAATTTTAAATAACAAGCAAAGATTTAATACAATTTTTTATCTATTTACAATTGTCTTCAATTTGATGGCCTTCAATTTGTTGTTGTTGACTTGTTATTTGGTCTTGAATTCTTCATTTTGGTTGCTATTGTTGTTGTTGTTCTTCTTCTTCTTCTTCCGGCGAGTTACTCCCACTTGTGGACATCGATAATGCTTTTTCATGGGTCAGCCTTCAGCCAGTCTTCTGTGCAAACGAGCATCTCTAACGATTGGGGCTTCAAGCGATTCCTGTAATCAGTTAGAACCCTGTTACTTGTAGAAAACGCACTTTCAGAAGAAACTGTAGAGGCAGGAGGAGTTAGTAGATCTTATGTAACACCCCGTAGTTTTCAAAATGGTATATATATATATATATATATGAGTCTTCTTCTGTTGCAAACGGGCCCGGAGCGGGTCTGTTCGCACAGACCCGTGCGAACTTCGATCTGGACCGATCCAACGGTCTAGATTTTTTTTAATAAAATCTTGCCTTAACCCGTCGTTGGGAAGGACGGGTTAAGGCAAAATTTTATTAAAAAACATAGCCTTAACCTGTCCTTCCCAAGAACGGGTTAAGGCTATCTATATTCATTTTTATTTCCATACAGTTCGTCTCCTTCGGCGATTCCTCTTCGCTCCTTCTTCTTTCTTCGACGAACCCAACGGAAAAAAAAACCCTAGCTCCGAAGAAGACGTGATCGACATCTCCGTCCGCTCCCCCTCTTCTCTCCCAACTCCGAAGATCGAAACCCTACTCATTGTGGAAGTCGAACTCCGAACATCGAAACCCTAGCTCCGAAGTCGAACTTTGATCGAAACCCTACTCCTCCGAATAGATCGTTTGGCTTGATTTGGACCTATTTTGTAAGGTATAGACTATTTTTTACCTCAATAATCTATATTTGTGTATTTTATTCAATTTGTGTGTAGTAAATTATTTACAAATTGGGAAAAAAATTATATGCATTAGTAGATTTTAGATGTAGAATCGCGTTGACTTCAAGTATATTGAATTGCCGAATTCTGTTGCTTGCGTTAGTAATTTGTAGAATTACAATTGTATATACGAAATTAGTTAGAAACTTTTCAGTGCGGTTATGGTTGAAAATCCTGCAAACGACTGTAAAAAAATACGAAACTTTGCGAGTAGGTTCGTCTCACGTAGTACAAGCCACCCCAATTTGTAGAAGCGAGTTTCGACTCACGGTTCGAGAGATATGGCCGCGTATCGCTTTCGATTGAAAAAAATCAAGTAAAGCGGTACACGGCCGTATCTCCTGAACCGTGACTCAAAACTCGCTTCTACAAGTTCGGGTGGCTTGCCCTGCGTGAATTCGACCTAGTCGGAAAGTTTTATAATTTTCGGATGTCGTTTGTGCGGTTTTGCTTCAATTTCTCATATGAGAAGTTTTGACTTAGAAATTTTTTAAAACGGTTAGATTAGAAAACACTTCAAACGACCTCCCAGAAATACGAAACTTTGCGGGTTGGTTGTTGTTCCCTATGTGAAGTGACCCCAAGTTGTAGAAGTGACATTCGACGCACGGTTTGAGAGATACGATTGCGTATCGGTTTTTTTTGGAAAAAAATAAGTAAAGCCGGTACACGGCCGTATCTCGCAAACCGTGACTCGAAACTCGCTTCTACAAGTTCGGATAGCTTGCCCTACGTGAATCCGACCAAGTCGGAAAGTTTTATAATTTTCGGATGCCGTTTGTGCGGTTTCATCAACTTCCTCGCATGAGAAGTTTTAGACTTAGAATTTTCTAAATGCGGGTAGATTAGAAAACCCTTCAAACGACCTCCAAAAAATACGAAACTTTGCGAGTTGGTCGGTGTCCCCTACGAGAAGCCACCCCAAGTTGTAGAAGTGAGTTTCGACTCACGGTTTGAGAGATACAGCAATGTATCGCTTTTGGTTGGAAAAAATCATTATAAAGCGGTATATGTTGTATCTCGCAAGACGTGACTCGAAACTTAGTTCTACAAGTTTGGGTGGCTTGCCCTACGTGAATTCGACCTAGTCAGAAAGTTTTATAATTTTCGGATGCCGTTTGGGCAGTTTTCTCTACTTCCTCGCATTATAAGTTTTAGACTTAGAATTTTCTAAGTGCGGGTAGATTAGAAAACCCTTCAAACGACCTCCAAAAAATACGAAACTTTGTAAGTTGGTTGGTGTCCCCTATGAGAAGCCAAACCAATTTGTAGAAGTGAGTTTCGACTCACGGTTCGAGAGATACAGCCGCGGATCATTTTCGGTTGAAAAAAATCATTATAAAGCTGTATACGGTCATATCTCGCAAACCGTGAGTCGAAACTCACTTCTACAAGTTTGGGTGGTTTGCGCTACGTGAATTTGACCAATTGGAAAAGTTTTATAATTTTCGGATGCCGTTTGCACGGTTTTGCTTCAATTCCTCAAATGAGAAGTTTTTGACTTAGAATTTTTTAAAAACGGGCCGAATAGAAAACACTTCAAACGACCTCCAAAAAATACAAAACTTTGCGAGTTGGTTGGTGTTCCCTATGAGAAGTGACCCCAAGTTGTAGAAGTGGGTTTCGACGCACGGTTCGAGAGATACGACCGCGTATCGGTTTTGTTTGGAAAAACTTAAATAAAGTGATACACGGCCGTATTTCTGGAACCGTTAGTAGAAACTGACTTGTACAAGTTGTGGTGGCTTGCGCACTTATAAAAATACCAAATACAACGGTTTAGTACCCCTAACTGTTCTCCTTTTCACGGTTTCTTAGGTATGGACAGTTTCGAAGGAAGTTCTGTTGCCGGAGAGAAATTTGTTCGTGCACAACAAATTGGCGAGTATCTTCCTCATGTTGATGAGCACCTAAAACCAAAGATTGGTATGACATTTTCCACTCTTGAGGAAGCGAAAAAATTTTATTCATCATATTGCAAATGTGCGGGATTCTCTATGCGTAAGGGTGGAAATAAATATAAGGGAAACGATGTAGTGGATAAATAGTCATAATGAAACGAGACCAGGTACAACTTCTACAACGGGTTGCAAAGCTTTCATCCGTGTCAAACTAAACCCACAAAGTAATTCACAAAGTAATTCGTGGATTCTTTATTCGTTAAATGAAGCACACAATCACGAATTTACTTCACCCGGTAGACGTCACTTGCTACCTCGAAACCGTGAATTGACTAAGACAAATAAAAAAGTAATTGGTCGACTTACCGAAGCTAATGTCCCTGTATGCAAACAAATGCTATTCTTTGAAGGTGCAAGTGGAGGTAATGAGAAAATTGGATTCACCGAAACCGATGTCAGAAATCTCAGGAGAGACGAGATGGAGGGTTTAAAAGGACACGACGGACAAATGCTACTTGAGTTTTTTGAATCCAAAAAGGAGACTGATCCTTCATTCTATTTTGATTACCAATGTGATCCCGAAGGGCGATTGTCATATTGTATCTGGGTGGATGGTATTGCTAGAAAGAATTACGAAGTATTTGGGGATGTTCTCTGCTTTGACGCTACCTACAATACAAACCGATACGGGATGTTGTTCGTACCATTTGTTGGATTCAACCATCATTGGCAATCAATATTCCTAGGTTGTGGGTTCATCCCCAATGAGAAGACATCCTCATTTGAGTGGTTCTTTGAAAAGTGGCGAGCTGCAATGCGCTGTGATCCGATCAATATCGTGACAGATGAGGATCATGGGATAACTTCTGCAATTTTCAAAGTTTTCCCAATCACGTCACATAGATATTGCATTTGGCATATTTTGGATAAGCTACCGCATGAAGTTCGAATGCCGAATAACGTTGATGAGTTCAGGGATGCTTTGAAGACTATCATTTATACGGCGGAATTTAAAACAGAATTCGAACAGAAGTGGAATAATTTGATCTCCCAGTACAAACTGGAGAATAACAAATGGTTGAAGAAAAAATTTGAGATCCGCGAAAAATGGGCTCCTGTGTACGCAAGAGACTCATTTTGGGGGGGCATGTTGAGTACCCAACGTAGCGAATCGCTACATTCATTCTTGAAGCACCATACTCATAAAAAGTACTCACTACATGAATTTGCCGTCATCTTTGACCGACTCTTAGTAAAACAAAGACACGATGAACTTAAAGAAACACATCATAATCGCGAGGAGCGGCCAAAATTGAAGACCGAATGGGCATTGGAGTCACAAATAGCAGGGACATACACTTTGAAGATTTTCTACAAATTTCAACAAGAAGTTGTCAAAAGCTTATTACTTAATGTGAGTTTAATTGCGAGTATGGATACATCGGATAGTGCAGCTTATTCTGTAATAGTTTGTGAAAATTCAGAACTGGGGAGGGTGATTTCTTATTGTAAAATCACTGAAATTACTAAATGCCCTTGTTCCATGTACGACTTCGTAGGCATTCCCTACAAACATCTACTGACAGTTATTTGGTTCACAGATCACACCGCACTACCCGAGCAATATATTTATAGGCGATGGACCAGGGATCAACTGAGGAGAAGCAGTATACCGGTTCCCAATAGTATGGGCGACAATTTTGCCTCTCGTTATTGTGAACTGAGTATGCACTCAAGACATTTGGTCGATCTTGGTTGTTCTTCAGAGCGAGGATACAAGTACATGCTCAACCACATGCTGAAGGGAATTGAAGGCTTTGCTAAGATTGAGTTAGTGAACAGCACACCACACGAAGGTAGCGCATAACCTGAGAGTGGTGGACATGCACATGCACATGCACATGTAGGTGACCCTGTACAGTGCACCACAAAGGGGAGGCCTAAAGGGAAACGGTTGAAGTCTATAAGAGAAGGTCAAAAAACGAAGAGGCCAAGACTTTGCAGGACATGCCATCGTATCGTAGGTCATGATTCACGGAATTGCCCAAAAAATGTAGTAAGGTATTATACCAGAGATTTTGTATTTGCTAATTGGACTCAATGAATGTTAATTTGGTCGGTACTAACTCATTCTTCTTCCTTATTTAGTGGATCGGTGGGGAATGAAGAAGCTCCAAACGCTGTAAAGAGTGATGATCACGAAGGCAAAGGTTCGTGCTAGGGGGTTTTAAGTACTTAAATATGTATGTCATATCAAACTTTCAAAATAATCACCGAATAATTGCTGAATTTTATAAATATTCGTGCAGATAATTATTAATTTCGACTCAATTATTAACATTTTTTTTTGGTATAGGTCCGGAATGAAACAAAAAAAATGCGCCCAATGGAAAGAAGCAATGCGTTGAAAAATTCATTGCTTTTGGATTGTATATATATGTGGATAATTGAATATATCTGTTTGGTACAAGTAAATTAATGATGTATTTAATCAGAATGTTATCTCTGTATGTCAGTTTATTTTGTGTATTTGCGAACAAAAATATGTTGCTATGGATTTTGATCTTGTATTTGGGTAGCGAATGTTTATTTATGTCGAAAATTGTGAAATTGGTAGATGTGTGCAATTTGGGCAACTCGTTCTGTTTGTGAATTTTGTGTTAATGAAAATTGTCTGGATGCCGATGTGAACAGATTTGTTATTTGTGTTGGAGATTGTGTATTTTCTGGATGATATATCTATATTGTGGAAAATTGTGAAAATGTATGCAGTATTGAAAAAAAAGATGTTGGCAGATACTCTATACCTTAACCATTATTGGGGCTAACGGGTTAAGATAACGTAACACATCATCCTCAATAACGGGTTAAGGAGATAGATATTGGCAGTCCTTAACCAATACTTCACATATAGGGGTTTTAGTTCGGCCAATATCTCTCCACTTAACCCGTTATTCGCATCGACTATTTTATATCCCCTAACCCATAATTACCAATGATGAGTTAAGGAGATAGATATGTTAACCAACACTTCACATGTAGGGGATGAGGTTCGGCCAATATCTCTCCAATTAACCTGTTATTGGCGTTGACGATTTAATATCCCCTAAACCGTTATTGGGGATGACGGGTTAGGTTAAGATTTTTTTACAGAGCTTTCAACTTTGTGAACTATATCTTCTTTTGTTTATACATATACATATTTGTTCATTCTCCGCTTAAAAATATGTATGTTAACTTTCGCGGGTGTTGGATATATCTTCTTTTGTTGATACATATACAAATTTATTCATTCACAACAAGCCATTTGCAACACCAAATTTATTCATATAAAGGAACATTACAAACTGGCAAGAATATATTGTTTGAAGAAACATACAAAATTGTACATGACTCAAGATAGTTGACATTACAAAGTCATCCTTTGATACTCTACTCCTAAATTGAAATTAATTTAGTATACAAGTACATGCTCGCTTTCTTCTCGAAGTGGAAGGAAGGACTGCTGACTCTGCCTTTTTTTGAATGCATAAGTAGTCAGTTGTCCCCCCTGCATACAATTTAGTTCACCACTATTACATAGAGGTAAAAATTCTTCGATTCGTCGGATAGAGTAGTAGTGGGTGTAACCGTATATTCAAAGTACTTAACAAATTCTTGACACGCACTCCTCATATTCGTACTATTTGTTGCACGATTGTGAGGTGTGCATGCCAAGAAGCTGAAAAGTACCATGAATACACTGTGACACCCACCACTACTCCGTCCGACGAAAGCAGAGAATTTTTACACTCTGTGTAACAATAGAGAACGAATGTGTATGAAAGGCAGACAATTGCTACTTATGCAAACACATCTAAAAGATAGAAAAAAGAAGACTAAGAGAAATGAAGGGAAAAAAAGGCAGAGTCGGCGGCCCTCCCTACCCCTTGAGAGAAACCGAGCATGCACTTGTACACTGAAATGTTCATGCACAAGTCTCTCTACTCCTGCATCTTCATACACAAGAACAATTGTAGGCGACCATCCTTGAACTCAAATTTCTTCTACAACTCAAACTTCTTCCTCCCTATTAGGAAGGAAAGAGAGGTCTTGAAGAGAAGAAGAGAACATTGATTCCTCATATTTTTCCATCTACTGAGTTATGAAAATTGAAGTCTCTCATTTGAGTTCTCATGAAGAGAAGAAGAGAAGACTCATTTGAGTTATGAGTTCAACTCTCTCAGTTATAGGCTAGAAAAAAGAAGGAGGGGAGCATGATATGATAGCCGACTTGTACAGAACACTGCTCATCAATAGGAAATGGATCAACACAAGAAGAAGGAGAAGACAAGGAGGGATCAAACAAGAAGAAGAAAAAGACAATAAGGATAAACCTGTTAGTCAACCAAGGTATGATACAAGTCTCGAAAAAAGAGTAGCAAGGACAGCAATTGTCCCCACCAAATTGTACACATCTCAAAATGTACAGTCCATGTCTGTAAATTACACCTGGTTAACCCGTTGTTGGTGTCAACGGGTTAATTACACTTAACCCGTCGATACCAAGAACGGGTTAAGTGTACTTGATCTATGCCAAAACTTGGTCTCTACATGATGAACCACTGCCAATCTTTGTCAACGTAAACCGTTGTTACGGATAACGGGTTAAGTTAACAAAGATCGTTATCACCAACGATGGGTTACGTACACTTATATTTGCAGAAGTTTATGGCTACATGCATAAGTAGATGGCGAAGTCCTGCCAATATATGTTAACTTAATCCGTTATTGTCAATAACGGGTTAAGTACATACAATCCGTTATTGTAAATAACGGGTTAAGTGTATATATATCGGCAGTACTTATAATTATTAAATCACATGTAAAAAAATGCGTAAACAAGTTTGTAAATGTAACATATAAAGTAGTTTACTTAATGAAAATAATTTATGATAAATTATTCAAACACCACATTGACCTTACTAAAACCTGCTGCAAAAAAGCTGCTCATAAAATTTTATATAATCAGCTTTCCATAGATGTTCATTACGCGATTTCAAATTTTGTTTGTAAACAAACAAATTTTTAAAACATTTACACGATTTCAGTCAGACTGGTTTAAACAATTATGTTAGATATAATTTTTGGTTGGGTTAGAGTACTTTGTAGGGTTAGAGTAGGGTTACAGTAGGTTACTATTCGGGGTAAGAGTTAGTGGGGGTTAGGGGTTTGGTTAGATCTTGTTTTTTATTTATTTCAATTCCTCGCCACGTAACTAACCAATATATAATCGATATCATCAAATGAATATAAAAATTAACGCATATTAATTTAGTATTTTGTTTCTTAAAAAACAATTTAAAAAGAATTGTAGGTTAGGGTTAGGGTTAGTTGGTTAGGGTTAGCGATTAGGGTTAGGGTTAATGTAGGGTTGGGGTTTCCACTCTTTTTCACTTCGTATTAGAACAAGTTCAAAAATGGAAATAACCTAAAGTACATAGCCAAATGTTGATCCCCAACGTGTCTACAAAAAACCACATGTAGATTCCCACATGTAAAGAGAAAAACAAATGTAGCATTTGTTGGTTTTTATGAAGCCATGACATGAAGATGATAGAGACGGGAAGATGAGGAAAAAACCACATGTAGATCCCCACATGTAAAGAGAAAAACAAATGTAGCATTTGTTGGTTTTTTGGAAGCCATGACATGAAGAAGATAGGGACTAACCAATGAGGAAAAAACTACATGTATATCCCCACATGTACCCTATACATGAAAAAAACGCATGTACATCCCCACATATAGCGTATACATGGAAAAAACACATGTAGATCCCCACATGCTGATATCCCTAATGGAAAAGCCTAACTAGATGCGTCACGTGATCCGAATTTGGTCATCAAATCCAATTAATTGGCTATCAAGAACTGGATCTGTACATAGGGTTTTTCCCATATATAGGCTACATGTGGGGATGTACATGTGGTTATGTAGTTTAGGTTTTTCCCATATTGAAGTGCCTGCAATAATAGTAGGCGGGTGCTGAGTTCTGCTTGTTTAGCTTGGTGCTTTTTCAAACTTAGGTGTATGTTCAAAGTTTTCTGGCTTGTGGTGGTCACTTGGCTTAGATGACAACACCACTTCTTTGGTGGAGACAACAGCCTACACTCTAGATTGTGGAAACGTAGCCTATATGATTGTGGAAATGAAGCCTATATGGAAGAAAAACCACATATAGATCCCCACATGTAGCCTATATGGAGAAAAACCCACATGTACAACCCCACATTTAGCCTATGTGATGGAAAAAGCACATGTAGATCCCCACATATAGCCTATATGATGAAAAAACCACATGTAGATCCCCACATGTAGCCTATATGGGAAAAAAACTACATGTAGATCCCACATGTAGCCTATATGGGGGAAAAAATACATGTAGATCCCCACATGTAGCCTATATATGGGAAAAACTATATGTAGATCCCCGCATGCATGTACAAAAAGACCAATACTGATGTGAATCTCGCTGTGATGATGATGGTATCCCTAATGGAAAAGCACGAACGCGTTATTAGAGCGCCACGCCACCAGATCTTTTTCTCTTCGTAGTAGAACAAGTTCAATATGGGAAAAACCTAAAGTACATAGCCAAATGTATATCCCACATGTAGCCTACATATGGGAAAAAACCAAGGGTAGACCAGAAAAACCACATGTAGCAATAAATAGTTTTTTGGAAGCCATTGATGACATGAAGAAGATAGAGACGGGAAGATGAGGAAAAGGGATGAAGCAGAATAATGGGCGACCTGAGTCTGAGTATAGACTGGCTTTGGGGGAAGATATATTTGATTAGACCTGATTTGAACTTTCATTCCCGTACTTCCATCTCGATTTTGGAAACTCCATTGACGATTAAAGAGAGATTATTGGGTTTTGGATGATTTTGTTCACAACTACGAGATTTGGGGGATTTGAACGAAATTCAGAAATCACGTGTGGTTATGATAAAGAGAGAGCAAGGCGGGAACGTCAAATTGATTGACTGATGGATGGATGGACGGATGGATTCATTAATCTGGGAATTTAGAACGGCCCGTTAATGTAGTACAAGTTAACGACTTGTACTACAAGTTAAGATTGTTGACATGTTGTACATGTGGTTCCACATGTTGCAAAGTAAAATCTAAATATGGGGATCTACAAATATTAACATAATTAATCAAAACAAAAAACAAACACTCACTACTAACCCTAACCCTACACTAACCCTATTTTAACCTAACCCTAACCCTAACCCTAACCCTTGGGTTGAAATCCCATTTTGTATTTATTTTTTTGAATTTTTTCACCACCAATAACAAGTTCAAATTTATAGTGGTTAGTTACGTGGCAGTAAATGAAAATTAATAAAAAATATAAATAATTATGGGCATATTAATGTCACCTTGCATAGTTCAGGAGACAATTCTCGCAAAAAGTGAAGAGAAATTTATAGAAAACCCAAAATTTCAAACTCCCTAACCCGTTATTCACACGAACGGGTTAAGGGACCTTAACCCGTTATTCACAAGAACGGGTTAAGTAAGTAGATTTTGGCAGTATATTTTGAATACTAGGATAACGTCCTCCCAATAACTCTCTACCTAACGCGTTCTTGGGAATGACGGGTTAAGTGAACTTAACCCGTTATTCACAAGAACGGATTAAAGAGAACGATATTGGCATTACTTTGGTCTGTAGGAGTTAAAGGACAGCCAATATCGCTCTACCTAACTCGTTGTCGTGAAGAACGGATTAAGGTCACTTAACCTGTTGTTCACAATGACGGGTTTAAAAGAGCCATATTAGCAGAACTTTATTAAGACATGGTCTGTAGGCTTCCAAAGGACTGTCAATATCTCTCTACCTAACCCGTCCTTAGTGATAACGGGTTAAGCTTAAATAACCCGTTATCGTCAATAACGGGTTACGTATAGATATTTGTGCAGCACTTTTGTTTGTATTTGGCTGTGTACATTTTTTCTGATACGGAAACGACCTCATCAAATGTTGTTCACAAATTCACCTACAACATCACATCAAAGTAAATAATACAACAGATATCTTCACAAGAAAGTTGAAGGCGTGCAAATGTACAATGTCAACCAAACCACTTAATTAATTGAAATGAATTCAATTTTCAAAAATATACACCAAAATTATACATATCAAGTTGCACATGTCCAAAATACAAAAATTACAAATGAAGGCGTTCTCCACTTTGGCTTGCACACCATGCCCGGTATTCACCTACAACAATTTATCAATATAGAAACAAACAATATGTTAGTTACTGCAATAACAAAATCACCAACCAAAAGATACGCTATTACAGAGTATTAGAGACTACCGTTTACGACCACGCGGCTTGCCACCGCTAGGTGTGAATTGATCAGGAGGGTTCCGCTTCCTTTGAGGATTTCGCCGTCTGCCTTGTGTCTGGAGAGAATCAGGATCATCCGACGACTGTTCCTCATCAACATCTTCGGGATTTGGCTCGGCGATGCGAATTCCCCTACTCACAGTTTGTTTTCGCCTAAAACCTGTTGATGGCAAGTTGGCTTTCAAATAGGCCTCAACTTGTGGACCTTCACCCGCGTCCTCAAGAGTACGACGGCACGGGGCTAGCATCTCCCGGAATACCTCCTTGAAGCTCTCGGGTATCCTAGTCTTCAAGACGCGAGCAGCTGTTCGAACAACCTCCCATGCGTTTTCAATCTGCAGTTGGTGAAAAATTTCAATTTAAACATCATTCATAATTAGCGGCATCAATTAAATACAGTACATGCGTACAAACTATATAAAATTTGACTGACCGTTTTTCGATATGTCTCAGCCCTTGGTTGGTACATCGGCTGGGAGGAGGAATATGCTGGAGCTGGTTCTGCCTAGGTAGAGGGAATGGGAAGTTGCACACCAGCTGGTACGGCGGCCTTTGGAGAAACATACAACCGGGTTATTCGTTTGTACCACATCATGTATGCCTGCTGGAGGGAGCCATCATATGGTATCGCGACATACATCATATTCGGTGTCATTTACCGCCGCATGGTGTTCCAGTTGGCTACATGGTAACGATGGTAATCAGCCCAATCGAAGTTGGGCACTCGTCCCATTCCCCTGACCTCGTGCAACTTTTTATCATAAGACCGACCTCGGGAATCTTCTGTTGATATCCGAATTGCCGCAAGACTCTGTCAGGATACTGGAACTCGACGACTCCAAAATTCACAAGAGGTGCAGCCGTCAACCAAAGGGATCTGTCTACGCTGACTGGAGGAACCTGTTGCAACCTGTCGGCCGAGTATGGTTCCCAATTGACGAACTCATCCCGCAGGTTGTCTAACTCATCTCTGTAGTAGGTTAAAGATTGGCGTGGGTTATCGACCTACGTGTGCCGGCCAGCCCAATATGCTCCTAGAGGAGGTAATATCTCCGCTGCCCCCGGGGCGGCCAACCAATCCGGTGTAACCTCAACAATACGGGGACGTCCAATGTGGATGCGTTCCCAACTCCAGATCTGCAGTAGCACCATTAGGCCACCCATCTGTACGCCATATAAAGAACATGTGCACAAATTCCTATATAGTAGCGCCAGTGCTGCACTCCCCTAACTAAAACGACCCGCATACAGGAAATTCTCCAACAACCATAGGTACATTAGCGGCACGGTTGATCTGGATGAGTTCGGGAAGATAAGTCCCCCTATCAAACTAAAAATGTATGCACGTGCATAGTACGTCCGGGTTTGCTCGTCCGAATCAGCGTCCAAATATTCCTCCTCGAACTGAAATTTTAACCAGCTGATGTACAGTGATTTACCATCGAAAGCGTCAGCCATCACTTCTTCCTCCGCTTTATCTTTCGCAGCTTCTATTTGTTCATACAATAAATCTTTATCAAAATCTGCGGGGACATTTTCGCGGATATCTTTTTCAGCGGCCTCTTTCCTTTGGAGAACTACCGACTGCAGATCGATACCGAGTAAGTCACGAACAACTTCAACTCGATCGAAGTCCATGTTCCCCGTCATGGCAACCACATCTATTGGTAGTCCAGTTATCATTGCCACATCCTGTAGGGTCACAGTCATCTCACCCATTAGTAGGTGGAATGTGTGGGTCTCCGGCCTCTATCGCTCGACTAGAGCTGTATGGAGTGGCCGATCTAGCTTCACTGAGTGAATGAATCTAGCTCCGTAGAAACCGGCCTCCACCACATACGGCGTGATACGGGGGTCGAAAGGAAGAACTGTGTGCTACCGGAAATTACATTTTTTATCAGACCCATTCCACACGACTTCGGATCGGTGTTTGGGTTGCAAGGTGAGTATGCTTGTGTCCACGGGTCCGAGTGATGTAACGGGAACCGAGGACGATGGACCTGCCTCAGCAGATGTGGATTGACGGCCACCAACCTACACGAATAAATATAACAAATGTTATTATTGAGATAATGTTACATATTCGTATTTAAAACCAACAATAATATTCTATCTTACCTCAGTAGTTGGTGCGCCACTAGTGTTACCGGACGGGCTTCTCGGTTGCCTTGTTCTGGCCATTTATCTATTTGACAAAAAATTTAAAATGTGGTTGGTACAAATGACAAAAAAACAAACATACCGAGATTTTGGGGAAAAACACACGAATGAAAACAAAAAAGGACTGAAGGTGAAATTGTTTGAATTCATGTAGCATAGGTCACCCCAAATTGTGAAAATGAGTTTCAAATCTCGGTTGAAGAGATACGGGCGTGTAAGATGGTTTAGGTTGTAAAAAAACCCAAATAAACTGATACACGGCTGTATATCTCGAACCGTAACACCAAACCCACTTCTACATGTTGAGGTGGGTTGTGTTGAGTGAGATCAGCTTACTCGCAAAGTTTCATATTTTTTGGACGACGTTTGCAAGGTTTTCAACTCTAACCGCACAAAAATATTAAAAGTCATTAACTTATAATGCGAGGAACGTGAGAAAACTGCACAAATAGCATCAAAAATTTATAAAACTTTCTCAATTGGTCGAATTCACGTAGCGCAAACCACCCAAACTTGTAAAAGTGTGTTTCGACTCACGGTTTACGAGATACGACCGTATACCGCTTTACTTGGTTTTTTTCAACCGAAAGCGATACACGGCCGTATCTCTCGAACCGTGAGTCGAAACTCACTTCTACAATTTGGTGACACGAACCAACTCGCAAAGTTTCGTATTTTTTGGAGGTCGTTTGAAGGGTTTTCTAATCTACCCGCACTTAGAAAATTCTAAGTCTAAAACTTATAATGCGAGGAGGTTGTGAAAACCGCACAAACGGCATCCAAAAATTTTAAAACTTTTTAACTTGGTCGAATTCACGTTGGGCAAACCACCCGAAGTTGTAAAAGTGAGTTTCGACTCCCGGTTTGCGAGATACGACCGTATACTGCTTTATAATGATTTTTTTCAACCAAAAGCGATACACGGCCGTATCTCTCGAACCGTGAGTCGAAGCTCACTTCTACAAGTTGGGTTGGCTTCTCCTAGGGGACACCAACCAACTTGGAAAGTTTCGTAATTTTTGGAGGTGGTTTGAAGTGTTTTAAACTCTAAACGCACTTACAAAATTCTAAGTCAAAAAATTCACATTCGAGGAAGTAGAGAAAACTGCCCAAACTGCATCAGAAAATTATAAAACTTTTTGACTAGGTCCAATTTATGTAGGGCAAGCCACCCAAACTTGTAGAACCGAGTTTTGAGTCACGGTTTGCGAGATATGGCCGTGTACCGGCTTTAGTTGTTTTTTTCCAACCAAAAGCGATACGCGGCTATATCTCTCGAACCGTGAGTCGAAACTCACTTCTACAACTTGGGGTGGCTTCTCGTAGGGGACACCAACCAACTCACAAAGTTTCGTATTTTTTGGAGGTCGTTTGAAGGGTTTTCTAATCTACCCGCACTTAGAAAATTCTAAGTCTAAAACTTCTCATGCGAGGAAGTTGATGAAACCGCACAAACGGCATCCGAAAATTTTAAAACTTTCCGACTTAGTCGGATTCACGTAGGGCAAGCCACCCGAACTTATAGAAGCGAGTTTCGAGTCACGGTTTGCGAGATACGGCCGTCTACCGCTTTACTTATTTTTTTTCAGCCAAAAGCGATACGCGGCCGTATCTCTCGAACAGTGAGTCGAAACTCACTTCTACAAATTGGGTTGGCTTCTCATATCGGACACCAACCAACTCGCAAAGTTTCGTATTTTTTGTAGGTCATTTGAAGGGTTTTCGAATCTAACCGTTCTTACAAAATTCTAAGTCATAAACTTCTCATACGAGGAATTGAAGAAAACCACACAAACGGCATCCGAAAATTATAAAACTTTCCAATTTGGTCGAATTCATGTAGGGCAAGCCACCCGAACTTGTAGAAGCGAGATTCGAGTCACAGTTCGGGAGATACGGCCGTGTACCGCTTTACTTGGTTTTTTTCAACCGAAATAGATATGCGGCCGTATCTCTCGAACCGTGAGTCGAAACTTGCTTCTACAACTTAGGGTGGCTTGTACTAAGTGAGACGATCCTACTCGCAAAGTTTCGTATTTTTTTACTGTTGTTTGCAGGATTTTCAACCATAACCGCACTGAAAATTTTCTAACTAATTTCGTATATACAATTCTAGTTCTACATATTACTAACGCAAACAAATTAATTCGGCAATTGAATATACTTAAAATCAACTCAATTCTACAACTAAAATCTACTAAGGCAAATAAATTTTTTCCCGCTATCTAAATATTTGAGTATACACAAATTTAAAAATAAACTCAAATATAGATTGTTGAGGTAAAAAAATAGTCTATACCTTACAAAATAGTTCCAAACAAAGGCAATGAAACAATCGGAGGAGAACTAGGGTTTCGATTTCGTATCGAAGAGGGGATGAGAGAGTAGGGTTTCGATCTTTGGAGTTGGGAGAGAAGAGGGGGAGCGGACGGAGATGTCGATCACGTCGTAAGGCGGAGCTAGGGTTTTTTTTCCGTTGGGTTCGTCGAAGAAAGAAGAAGGAGCGAAGAGGAATCGTCGAAGAAGACGAACTGTATGGAAATAAAAATGAATATAGATAGCCTTAACCCGTTCTTGGGAAGGACAGGTTAAGGCTATGTTTTTTAATAAAATTTTGCCTTAACCCGTCCTTCCCAACGACGGGTTAAGGCAAGATTTTATTAAAAAAAATCTAGACTCATATATATATATATATATGAGTCTTCTTCCGTTGTAAACGAGTCTGTGTGCATTGACCCGTGCGAACTTTAATCTGGGCCGTTGGATCAAAGATCCAATGGCCCATATATATTTTTTTATAATATTTTGCCTTAACCCGTCGTTTCCAACGACGGGTTAAGGCTAAATTTTACCCAAAAAATTGCCTTAACCCGTCGTTGACAAGGACGGGTTAAGGCAAAAATATAATCTCAGATCTGTATACAGTCATTCGTCTTCCTCGTCGAAACCAAACCCCAAAACCCAAAAACCCTAGCACAGATCCCCATTTTTTTGGGCAAAACCAAACCCGAAAACCCAAAAAAAATTCCAACGTCCTCCGTTTGCCCCTACTCCTCCTCTTCCACTCTCATATAATCTCTCTGTCCAAATATTTACATCTAAAGCAAATTAATTTCCGTGCGGAGGCCACAAATCGTTCTATTGGCAAAATTTGTTGTTATTTTGTAAGGTATTGACTAATTATTTGCCTTATTAGAGTTAATTATGTTGATTTTTAAATTTATACACAGTAAATTATTTAGGAAGTCCAAAAAAAATGATTTCCCCAAAATAATTTAGAACTGTAGTAATGTTTGGCTTATTAATTTAGTTTTATTTGTGTTGATTTTTCACGTTCAATTTATATAGAATTAATGACTTAAAATTTTTTAGTGCGGTTAAAGTTGAAAACCTTGCAAACGGCCTTCAAAAAATACGAAACTTTGCGAGTAGGATGGTGTCACGCAGCACAAGACACCCCAATTTGTAGAAGTGAGTTTCAACTCACGGTTCGAGAGATACGGCCGCGTATCGCTTTCGGTTGAAAAAAACCAAGTAAAGCGTTATACGGTCGTATCTCGGAAACCGTGAGTCGAAACTCACTTCTACAAGTTTGGATGGTTTGCGCTACGTGAATTCGACCAAGTTGGAAAGTTTTATAAATTTTGGATGCCGTTTGTACGGTTTTCTCACGTTCCTCGCATTAGAAGTTAATGACTTAGAATTTTTTTAGAGCGGTTAAAGTTGAAAACCTTGCAAACGGCTTCCAAAAAATACGAAACATTGCAAGTAGGTTGATCTCATACAGCACAAGCCACCCCAATTTGTAGAAGTGGGTTTCAATTCACGGTTCGAGATGTAAGGTCGTGTATCGCTTTCGGTTGAAAAAAAGCCAAATAAAGTGATACACGGCCGTATCTTTCGAACCGTTAGTCGAAACTCAATTGTACAAGTTGAGGTGGCTTGCGCTACGTGAATTCAAGTAAGGTGCAAAGTTTTATAAATTTTGGATGCCGTTTGTACAGTTTTGTCACGTTCCTCGCATTAGAAGTTAGTGACTTAGAATTTTTTAAGTGCTGTTAGATTAGAAAACCCTTCAAACGACATCCAAAAAATACGAAACTTTGCGAGTATGATGGTCTCATGTAGAACAAGAAATCCGAACTTGTATAAATCAATTTTGACTCATGATTAGAGAGATACGGCCGTGTATTGCTTTCGGTTGAAAAAAAACCCAAATAAAGTGATACACGGCCGTATCTCTCGAACTGTTAGTCGAAACTCACTTGTACAAGTTGTGGTGGCTTGCGCTACGTGAATTCAAGCAAGGTGCAACGTTTTATAAATTTTGGATGCCGTTTTGTGGGATTTTCTCATGTTCCTCGCATTAAAAGTTAATGACTTAGAACGCGTTTAGTGCGGTTATACTCGAAAACCCTTCAAACAACCTTCAAAAAATACGAAATTTTGCATCTTGGATGGTCTAACGTAGATCAAGCAACTTCAATTTGTAGAAGTGAGTTTCGACTAAAGGTCCGAGAGATACAATCGTGTGTCGCTTTTGGTTATAAAAACACCAAATATAGCGGTACACGACCGTATCTCGCATACCGTGAGTCGAAAATCACTTCTGCAAGTTACAGTGGCTTGCGCTAGGTGAATTAAAGTAAATTGCAAAGTTTTATAAATTTTAGATGCCGTTTGTGCAGTTTTGTGACGTTTCTCTAATAATATGTAAATAAAGTTAGAAAGTTATCATCACATTCCGTAACGGGTTTAATAGCCCTAATTGTTCTCCTTTTCACACTTTCTTAGGTATGGACAGTTTTGAAGGAAGTTTTGTTGCCGGAGAGAAATTTGTTCGTGCACAATAAATTGGCGAGTTTCTTCCTCATGTTGATGAGCACCTAAAACCGAAGATTGGTATGACATTTTCCACTCTAGAAGAAGCGGAAAAATTTTATTTATCGTACTGCAAATGTGCGGGATTCTCTATGCATAAGGGTGGAAATAAATACAAGGGAAACGATGTAGTGGATAAATCATATATTTTTAATAAAGCCAGGGAGTCACCGAATAATCAGAATGAAGCTAGATGAGGAACAACTTCTAGAACGGGTTGCAAAGCTTTCGTTCGTGTCAAACTAAAACTACATAGTAATTCGTGGATTCTTTATTCATTAAATGAACCATACAATCACAAATTTACTTCACCCGGTAGATGTCACTTGCTATCTCGAAACCGTGAATTAACAAATATAGATAAAAAAAGTAATTGGTCAACTTACCGAAGCTAATGTCCCTGTATGCAAACAAATGCTATTCTTTGAAGGTGCAAGTGGAGGTAATGAGAAAATTGGTTTCACTGAAACCGATATCAGAAATCTCAGGAGAGACGAGATGGAAGGTTTAAAAGGACACGACGGGCAAATGCTACTTGAGTTCTTTGAATCCAAAAAGGAAACCGATCCTTTATTCTATTATGATTACCAACGTAATCCCGAAGGGCGATTGTCCCATTGTGTCTGGGTGGATGGTATCGCTAGAAAGAATTATGAAATGTTTGGGGATGTTCTTTGCTTTGATGCTACCTACAACACAAATCGATACGGGATGTTGTTTGTACCATTTGTTGGATTCAACCATCATTGGCAATTAATATTTCTAGGTTGTGGGTTCATCCAAAATGAGAAGTCATCCTCATTTGAGTGGTTCTTTAAAAAGTGGCGAGGAGCAATGACTCATGATCCGATGAACATCGTGACAGATGAGGATCGTGGAATAACTTCGGCAGTTTCTAAAAATTTCTGAACCACGTCACATAGATATTGCATTTGACATATTTTGGATAAGTTACCGCATGAAGTGCGTATGCCGAATAATATTGACGAGTTTAGGGATGCTTTGAAGACTATCATTTATACGGCGGAATATAAAACTGAATTTGAACAGAATTGGAAAAATTTGATTTTCCAGTACAAACTTGAGAATAACAAATGGTTGAAGGAAAAATTTGAGATTCGCGAAAAATGGGCTTCCGTGTATGCAAAAGACTCATTTTAGGACGGCATGTTGAGTACCCAACGTAGTGATTCGCTACATTCATCCTTGAAGCACCATACTCATAAGAAGTACTCATTACATGAATTTGCCGTCATCTTTGACCGAGTCTTAGTAAAATAAAGACATGATGAACTTAAAGAAACACATCATAATCGCGAGAAAAGGCCAAAATTGAAGACCGATGGGCGTTGGAGTCACAAATGGCGAGAACATACACACTGAAGATTTTCTACAAATTCCAATAAGAAGTCATAAAAAGCTTATTACTTAATGTGAGTTTAATTGCGAATACGGATACACCGGATAGTGCAGCTTATTCTGTAACCGTTTGTGGAAATTCAGAACCGAGGAGGGTGATTTCTTATTGTAAAATCAGTTAAATTGCTAAATGCCCTTGTGCTATGTATGACTTCGTAGGCATTCCCTGCAAACATCTATTGTCAATTATTCGGTTCACAAGTCACACCGCACTACCCGAGCAATATATTTGTAGGCGATAGCCCAACTAACAAGAAGCAGTACACCGGTTACCAATAGTATGGGCGATAATTTTGCTTCTCGTTATAGTGAACTAACTATGCTCTCAGGACATTTGGTCGATCTTGGTTGTTCTTCAGAGTGAGGGTACAAGTACATGCTCGACCACATGCTCAAGGAAATCGAAGGCTTTGCTCACATTGAATTCGGGAATAGCACACCACACGAAGGTAGTGCACAATCGGAGAGTGGTGGACATGCACATGCACAAGTAGGAGACCCCGTGCAGTGCACCACAAAGGGGAGGCCTAAAGGGAAAAGGTTGAAGTCTATCATAGAATCCCAAAAAACGAAGAGGCCAAGACTTTGCAGGACATGCCTTCGTGTCGTATGTCACGATTCATGAAATTGCCCAAAAAATATGGCAAGGTAATATATCAGAGACTAAGTATTTGTTAATTGGACTCAATGAATCTAAACATGTTGTAGTCGATACTAACCCATTCTTCTCCCTTATTTAGTGGATCGGTAGAGTATGAAGAAGCTCCAAACGCTGGAGAGAGTGATGATGATGAAGGTGAAGGTTCGTGCTAAGGAGTTTTTCGTGTTATATATGTCATATCAAACTTTCAAGATAAACACCGAATAATTGCTTACTTTTGTCTTTCGATGTGAATAGAATTATTAATTTCGACTTGATTATTAACCAATTTTTTTTTTTGGTGTAGGTCCGGAATGAAACAAAATCGTGTCCATGGAAAGAATCAATGCGTTGAAAACTTCCATACTTTTGATTGTATAATGTGGTTAATTGAACGTTTCTTTTTGGTACAATTAGATTACTGGTGTATTTAATCAGTGTGCAATTTCTGCATGTGTGCATTTTGTGTATTTGTGAACTACATATGTTGTTGTGGGTTTGATGTTGTAATTGGGTAGCGAATGTTTATTTATGTTGAAATTTGTTAATTTTGAAGATGTGTGCAATTTGGGCAACCCGAACTATTTGTGAATTTTTTGTAATTGATTTTTTTTGGATGCCGATGTATACAGATTTATTATTTGTGTTGAAGGTTATGAGTGAATTTTATTTATTTGTGCAGACTGTGTATTTTTGCAATATATCTATGCTTTTTGATTTTTTAAATTTGTTGAAAATTGTGAAAATTTATGGAAACTTGCATTTTGAAGATAAAATACTGCAAAAATCGGATAAACCTAGGCCGTTATTGGAGATAACAGGTTAAAATAACTTAACCCGTTATTGAGGAGAACAGATTAAGTAGATTGATATTGGCAGGACTTCATACCCTACAGACCAAGTATTGATAAAGTACTGCCAATTTCTCTCTACTTAACCCGTTATTGGCAGTACTTTATCAATACTTGGTCTGTAGGGTAAGAAGTCCTGCCAATATCAATCTACTTAACCCGTTATTGGTGATGACGGGTTAAGATCACGTAACCCGTCATCGTCAATAACGGTTTAAGTAGAGAGTTTTTTACAGAACATTTCATCTGTGTGGGCTCTATGTGCTTTTGTTGATACATATACAACTTCACAAAATTTGTTCATTGACAATAACTTCTACATATGATAATTTGTTCATTCAACAATTCACATCAATATATTTGCAGTGTCTTCGCCTTTGTGGTACAACTCTTCAAATTTCCAATATAAAGTTCGGAGAATATAGGGATACGGGTTATATCTTATAACAGCTTTGTACATCAAACATTACAAACTGGAAAAAATATGTAAATTGAACATACATAGAATGCATACATAACTCAAGAAAATTGATATTACAAAGTCATTTTTTGATACTTTCACCAAAATTTCAAGAAGAAAAGATTGGCAAGAAAACAAGAAGGCATTGAGTGTGATTCTGAAATATTGAATAAAGAAGGCAAGAAAACAAGAAGAAAATGAAGAAGGCAATAAAAGATTGAGAAGAAAACAAGAAGGCATTGAGTGTGATCCTGAAATCTTGAATGAAGAAGGCAAGAAAACAAGATGGAAATGAAGAAGGCAAGAAAAAATTGGCAAGAAAACAAGAAGGCATTCATAATGATTCTGAAATGTTGATACACTTCTCAATACTTTGTTGAATGAAGAAGACAAGAAAACAAGAAAGAAATGATAAAGGCAAGAAAACAAGAATGAATAGCAATATGATACACTTCTCAAAATGCAGCAACAACGACAGCAATATACAGACCAAGTATTCATAAACTTCTGCCAATATATCTCTACTTAACCTGTTATTAAGGATGACGGGTTAAGTGTACTTAACCTGTTATATCTCTACTTAACCTGTACTTAACCCGTCATCACTAACAACGGGTTAAGTAGACAAATATATGCGGTACTTTATGCATACTTGGTCTGTAGATGATGAAGCACTGCCAATATATTGTCTACTTAACCCGTTATTAAGGATGACGGGTTAAGTGCACTTAACCCGTTATCACCAACAACGGGTTAAGTAGACATATATTGGCAGTACTTATATGCAAACTTGGTCTGTAAATGATGAAGCACTGTCAATATATGTCTACTTAACCCGTTATTTGCGGTGACGGGTTAAGTGTACTTAACCTGTCATCCTTAATAATGGGTTAAGTATAGTTATATTGGCAGTACTTGACATATATTGGAAGTACTAATAATTTTAACATTGTTTGAAAAAAAATATCAAAATGTTTGTAAATATAATAAATAATGTAGTTCAATAAATGAAAACAATTTATTATAAATTATTCAAACACTACTGTAACCCTACTAAAACTCTCTAACCCTAGCACGTTACAAAAAAACTCTTCATAAAAAATTATATAATCACCTATTCACAGAAGTTCGTTACACGATTTGAACTTTTAAAGTAAACAAATAAATTTTCATAACAACTAACAGTGTCAACGGGTTACGTCTTGGGTTACAGGGTTATTGTAGGGTTACGGTAGGGTTAGAGTAGTTCTTAGGGTAAAAATAGGGTTACGGGTTGTGTAAAATCCAACTTCTTAAAACTTTGAGTGTTGAAAATGATGAAATATAAAAAAATACTAAAATTAGAGGAACTTGGTTCACAACAAATAAATATAGGGTTAGAGTAATTTTAAACATTATGAAAATTTGATAATATAGTTGAAAATTTGAAAAAGTTTATTAAAAATGAATCTAACACTACGAACTACTCTAACCCTAATGTAACCCAACTATTCTAACCCTAGCCGTAACCCTACTATAACCCTACTCTCACCCAAGCCATAACCCTACCCTAAGGTTAGAGTAAGGTTTAGAGTAGGGTTAGGACAAGTTTGTAGGTTTAAAAAAGGTTAGAGGGGGTTAGAGTAGGTTAGAGATAAGGTTAGAGTAGGTTAGAGTAGTTCATAGGGTTAGAGTAGGGTTAGAGTAGGGTTAGAGTAGGGTTGGATAGTTAAAGTAGGGTTACAGTAGGGTTAAAGTAATTTTAAACATTCTGAAATTAAATAATATAGTTGAAAATATGAAAAATTTTATTAAAAATTGGAAATAACCCTACGAACTAATCTCTAACCCTAATATAGAGAGATCTATTCTAACCCTAGCCGTAACCCTACTGTAACCCTAAAGTTCTGCCAAGCCGTAACCCTATTTATGTAAAACAAATAATAATATACAATACAAACAAATTGTGTTAGGGTTATTGTTAGGGTTAGGGTTATATCTTAAAACACTTTCTTCCACTTCCTCTCGGTCCCCGCTGCTTTGCCAATTCTGTTCTTCGATTGTAAAAGCAAGTTAACGACCTGTACTACATGTACGGGGAGGAAGTCTCCAATAATATTAGGCAAGTTATGGCCATGTTGTACATGTAGTGCCACATGTTGTATAGTGAAATGTAATAATAGGCCCGTTATGGACTTGTTCTACATGTGTGGATCTACATGTGGTGCAAAATGTATCTGAGTGAAGGGGGAACTATGAAGATAAAAAGAGCAAGGACCGAGGATGCTATGTTGGATTCTACTTATGGAATCCATGAGTTGATAAAATTCCATAAGTAGAACCCCACATGTAGAACCCATGTAGAACCACATCAGATTATACTCCCCACATGTGGATCACCACATGTAGAACCCCACATGTAGAACTCAATAATGGAAAAAATTTAGTGCATTTTAGATCGGAGAGCTACAAATATTAACCTAATTAATCAAAACAAAAAACAACCACTTACTACTAATACTAACCCTTACCCTAACCCCAACACATAACCCTACACTAACCCTTAACCCTAGCTTAGCCTAACCCTAACCCTAGGCTAGTTATCAAATTTTATTTTTTGAACTTTTACACCACCTTTAATGTTAACGATTTTATATTGGTTAGTTACGTGGTAATAAATGGAAATTAATAAAAAAATATAAACAATTTACAAGCATATGAATGTCACTTTGCAGAGTTCAGAAGACAATGTTCGGAAAGGGTGAAGAGAAAGTTGTAGAAAGCATAAAAATATCTTTCTACTTAACCCGTTATTGGAGATAACGGTTAACGGGTTAAGATCACTTAACCCGTTATTCACAACAACGGGTTAAGTAGATAGATATTGGCAGTACGACGGCATGGCATTAGCATCTCCCGCATTATCTCCTTAAAGCTCTCCGGTACCTTACTCTTTAAGACGCGAGCAGCTGCTCGAACGTTCTCCCATGTGTTTTCAATCTACATTAGGTTAAAAATTTCAATTTAAAAAACATGCATACTTAACACATCACCCACCTCAAATTACAATACATGCATACCAACTATATGAAATTTGACTAACCATTTTTCGATATGTCTTAGCCTTTGGTTGGTACATCGGCTGGGAGGAGGAATATGCCAGAGGCGGTTCTGCCTGGATTGGGGAAATCGAAATCTGTACACCGGCTGGTACAACGGCCTTTGGGGAAACATACAACCGTGTTACCCACTTGTACCACATCATGTATGCCTGTTGGAGGAAGCCATCATACGGTGTCACGACGAACATCATATTCGGTGTCATTTGACGCCGCATGGTGTTCCAGTTGGCCATATGGTAACGATGGTAATCAACCCAATCGAAGTTGGACACTCGTCCCGTTCCCCTCACCTCGTGCAACTTTTTATCATAGCACCTGACATCGGAAATCTTTTATTGATATCCGAATTACCGCATCACTCTATCAGGATACTAGAACTCGACAACTCCAAAATTCACAAGTGGTGCAGCCGTCAACAAAAAGGCACTGTCTAAACAGACCGGTGGAACTATTTGCAACCTGGCGGTCGAGTACGGTTCCTAATTGACGAACTCGTCCCGCAGGTTATCTAACTCATCTGTGTAGTAGGTTAAAGATTGGCATGGGTTATCGACCCACGTGTGCCGCTCCGCCCAATATACTCCTAGAAGAGGTAACAACTTCGGCACCCCCAGGTCGGCCAACCAATCCGGTGTAACTTCAATAATACAGGGACGTCTGATGTGGATGTGTTTCCAATTCCAGATCTGCAGTAGCACCATCGGACCACCCATTTGTACGGCACCTAAAGAACATGTACACAAATTCCTATATAGTAGCGCCAGTGCCGCACTCTCCCAACTGAAACGACCCGCATAACGGAAATTTTCCAACAACCGTAGGTACATTAGCGGCACGGTTGATCCGGATGAGTTCGGAAAGATCACTCCCCCTATCATACTAAAAATGTATGCATGTGCATATTAGGTTAGGGTTTGCTCGTCCGAATCGGGGGCCAAATAATCCTCCTCGAACTGAAATTTCAACCAACTAATGTACAGTGATTTACCATCGAAAGTTTCATCCATAACTTCAGCTTTCGCTTTATCTTTCGCAACTTCTATTTGTTCATACAATAAATCTTCATCAATATCTGCGGAAACATTTTCGAGGATTTCTTTTTCAACGGCCTCTCTTCTTTGGAGAACTATCAACTGGAGGTCGATACCGAGCAAATTACGAACAACTTCAACTCGATCGAAGTCCATGTTCTCCGTCACGGTGACCCCATCTATTGGTAGCCCAGTTATCATTGCTACATCTTGGAGGGTCACATTCATCTCACCCACTGGTAGGTGGAATGTGTGGGTCTCCGGCCTCTATCGCTCGACAAGAGCTGTAAGTAACGGCCGATCTATCTTCACTCGCTCCATGAATTTAGCTCCATAGATACCGGCCTCAACTAAGTATGGCGTGATACGGGGGTCAGAAGGAAGAACCGCGTGCTTCCGAAAGTTACATTTCTTATCGGACCCATTCCACACGGCTTCGGATCGGTGTTTGGGTTGCAAGGTGAGTAAGTTTGTATCCACGGGTCCAGATGGTGTAACGGAAACCGAGAATGACGGACCTGCCTCAGCAGATGTAGATTGACGGCCACCAACCCATAGAATAAAGATAACAAATGTTAGTATTGAGATAATATTACATATTTGTATTTAAAACCAATAATAATAATCAATCTTACCTCAGTAGTTGGTGCGCCACTAATGGTACCAGACAGGCTTCTCGGTTGCCTTGTTCTAGCCATTTATCTATGTACCAAAAAATTTAAATATAGTTGGTACGCATTACATCCAGTTATTTATCATCCATAAACATACCGAGATTGTGGAAAAAAACGCACAAATGACAACAAAAAAAAGCAGTAAAAGTCAAATTGGTGGGATTCACGTAGCACAAGTCATCCTAACATGTGGAAGTGAGTTTCAACTCTCGGTTGGTGACATACGGGCATGTACCGCTTTAGATTGAAAAAATACCCAAATAAACCGATACACGGCCTTACATCTCGAACCGTGAATCGAAACCCACTTCTACAAGTTGGGGTGGCTTGTGCTGCGTGAGATCAACCTACTCGTAAAGTTTCGTATTTTTTTAAGGCCGTTTGCAAGGTTTTCAACTCTAACCGCACTAAAAAATTCTAAGTCATTAACTTCTAATGCGAGGAACGTGAGAAAACCGTACAAACGGCATCCAAAATTTATAAATCTTTCCAACTTGGTCGAATTCATGTATTGCACGCTACTCGAACTTGTAGAAGTGAGTTTCGACTCACGGTTTGCGAGATACGTCCGTATACCGCTTTATTATGTTTTTTTTAACCAAAAGCGATACACGGCCTTATATTTCGAACCGTGAAACAAACCCACTTCTGCACGTTGGGGTGGCTTGTGCTGCGTGAGATCAACCTACTCGCAAAGTTTCGTATTTTTTGAAGGCCGTTTGCAAGGTTTTCAACTCTAACCGCACTAAAAATATTCTAAGTCATTAACTTCTAATGTGAGGAACGTGAGAAAACCACACAAACGGCATCCAAAATTTATAAAACTTTCCAACTTGGTCGAATTCACGTAGTGCAAGCCACACGAACTTGTAGAAGTGAGTTTCGACTCACGGTTTGCGAGATACGTCCGGGTACCGCTTTATTAGGTTTTTTTTAACTAAAAGTAATACATGACCTTATATCTCGAACCGTGAATCGAAACCCACTTCTACAAGTTGGGATGGCTTGTACTGCATGAGATCAACCTACTCGCAAAGTTTCGTATTTTTGGAGGCCGTTTGTAAGGTTTTCAACTCTAACCGCACTAAAAATATTCTAAGTCATTAACTTCTAATGCGAGGAACGTGAGAAAACCGCACAAACGGCATCCAAAATTTATAAAACTTTTCAACTTAGTCGAATTCACGTAGCGCAAGTCACCTAAACTTGTAGAAGTGAGTTTCGACTCATGGTTTACGAGATACGGCCGGGTACCGCTTTATTAGGTTTTTTTTAACCAAAAGCGATACACGACCTTATATCTCGAACCGTGAGTCGAAACCCACTTCTACAAGTTGGAGTGGCTTGTGTTACGTGAGATCAACCTACTCGCAATGTTTTGTATTTTTTGGAGGCCGTTTGCAAGGTTTTCAACTCTAACCGCACTAAAAATATTCGAAGTCATTAACTTCTAATGCGAGGAACGTGAGAAAATCGCACAAACGGCAAACAAAATTTATAAAACTTTCCAACTTGGTCGAATTCACGTAGAGCAAGCCACCCGAACATGTAGAAGTGAGTTTCTACTCACGGTTTACGAGATACGACCGGGTACCGCTTTACTTGATTTTTTTCAACCAAAAGCGATACACGACCGTATCTCTCGAATCGTGAGTTGAAACTCACTTCTACAACTTGGGGTGGCTTGTACTACGTGAGACCAACCTACTCGCAAAGTTTCGTATTTTTTACGGTCGTTTGCAGGGTTTTCAACCATAACCGCACTGAAAAGTTTCTAAATAATTTCGTATATATTGGACGTGAAAAAACAACGCAAACAAAACTAAATTACTAAGGCAAAGAATTCTACATCTACAGATTTTTTATGTCTTTCAGCCCTTGAATATATTATTCCTAAATGTAAACTTTTTGGGGCACTTGAATATATTAAAAGTCTTCCCAATTCTAGTTCTACAAATTACTAAGGCAAACAAAAATTTTTGCCACTTGAATATATCATAAGTCTTCCTAATTCTACATCTACAAATTACCAAGGCAAATAATTTTTTGCCCACTTTCTAAATAATTTAGTATAGACAAATTGAAAAATAAACACAAATATCTCTACTGAGGTAAAGAATTAGTCAATACCTTACAAAATAAGTCCTAATTTAGCCAATGATTCAATTTGTGGCAGAACTAGGATTTCGATTTGCTTTCGAAGATGGAATGGGAGAGTTGGGTTTCAATGTTTGGAGTAGATATTAGGAGAGAGGATGGGGAGCGGACTGAGGAGGACAGGTTTGTGTTTAGATCAAGTATTAGGGTTTTCTTCACTTTGGGTTTGGTGAAGAAACGAGATATAGAGTGGGAGAGAGTCGGTTGAAGAAAATGATCTGTATGCAGATCTAAATGAATTTAGAGTTCCTTAACCCGTCCTTGTCAACGATGGGTAAGGCAATTTTTTTTGTAAAATTTAGCCTTAACCCGTCGTTGGGAACGACGGGTTAAGGCAAAATATTATAAAAAAAATATATGGGACGTTGGATCCAACGACCCAGTTTAAAGTTCGCACGGGACCATGCACACAGACCCATTTGCAACGAAAGAAGATATATATATATATATAAGTGGCTGATTGGCAAAAAGATTATATTTGATGGCATATACTTGGTTAATAAAAAGTGGTGATGTGCATAGGGGCCCCACGTGATGTGTTAACAGCATGAACATGCTGTGACGTGGCTTTCATGTTGGGGGCCCACGGGATTGATTAAAAACAGCAGGAGTGCTGTTGTGGAGAGAAGGTATGTGATTTACTATCCCATATCGGTAGATTAAAGAAATATAATAGTCTATGATTAAGAGTCACCTAATCGGTTAAGCACCTTTTGAGAGGCCACCTGTGGTAGGCAGTTGTACTACATAGTATCTAATTTGTCGTATAAATTGTATAAATTGTCTGAGCTAGGAGCAGGGACGTTACAAATGGTATCAGAGTTGACTTTCGACACCGAGTGTGGGTAAGAGTGGGCGAGATGTATGCCTGCAGCTAGCAGACGTAGTTTTCAAAATGGTATATGCATATATATATATATATGGAAAGCTTTGGCTGTGCACTAGGCCTTCGGGCATTCATATCAACGATCCGAACCGTTCACATTGATCTACACATCTAAATTGGTCTAAATATATAAAATCAAATCATTTGAAATTTATTTGCCCATCCATCATGTGACTATAAAAAATAATGATTTTCAGCCATACAATTTTGTAACACATCAATGGATGGGTAAATAAATTTCAAATGGTTTGATTTTACATATTTAGACTAATTTAGATGTGTAGTTCAATGTGAACGGTTCAGATCGTCGATATGAACGTCCGAAGGCCTAGTGCACATGCTGTGTGCACTAGAGGAGTGCACAACCGAAGCTTTCCCTATATATATATATATATATATATATATCAAATATATATATATATATATCAAATATATATATATATATATATATATATATATATATATATATATATATAGAGAGAGAGAGAGAGAGAGAGAGAAATCTTTGGTTGCACACTACTTTTGGTGAGCACTCCCGAACTAGAGACCCTATGAAAAATCCGAACCGCTCATATTGTTCTATATGCCTTAGATAACCTAACAATAAAAAATCAAGTAATTTGAAGTTCATTTACCCATCCATCATGCTGTTAGAATTTTCAGCCATACAATTTTGTGATGATGTAAATCATGGGTAAATGAACTTCAAATTACTTGATTTTTTATTGTTAGGCTATCTAAGGCATATAGAACAATATGAGCGGTTCGGATTTTTCATACGGTCTCTAGTTCGTGAGTGCTCACGGAGTGCTCACCAAAGTAGTGTGCAACCGAAGATTTCTCTCTCTCTCTCTCTCTCTCTCTCTCTCTCTCTCTCTCTCTCTCTCTCTCTATATATATATATATATATATATATATATATATATAAGTGGCTGATTGGTAAAAAGATTATATTTGATGGCATATACTTGGTTAATAAAAAGTGGTGATGTGCATGGGAGCCCCACGTGATGTGTTAACAGCATGAACATGCTGTGACGTGGCTTTCATGTTGGGGGCCCACGGGATTGATTAAAAACAGCAGGAGTGCTGTTGTAGAGAAAAGGTATGTGATTTACTATCCCATATCGGTAGACTAAATAAATATAATAATATTAAAATATAATAGCCTATGATCAAGAGTTACCTAATCGGTTAATCACCTTTTGAGAGGTAGCCTGTGGTGGGCAGTTGTACTACATAATATCTAATTTGTCTTATAAATTGTATAAATTGTCTGAGCTAGGAGCAGGGGCATTACATCTTAACTCAAAATCTTTTTTGTTATACCAATGTAATTCATTTGGTTGATTAGTCCTAGGTTTTTTTGATTGAATTTGTGCAAGTAAATTAAATTTTCTATCATCAAATTTACTCTTACCCTTACCTTTAAAAGTAGCAGAAGAAGAACTAACTAAAGAAGTTGTAGCACTAGAAGCAAAACATCTATCATAATAATCATACAAGTTATTTAATGTCGATTCAAATTTAACTAAAAAAGAAGCGTAATCAATTTCATTATCATCATCTCTTCTAATTTGGTACGAGGATCCATCACAGTAGCAACACAATACAACATAGGAGAAGGTTTAAAATACTTCAAAAATTTTGTGTATGGATGTTTTACAATATCACCAACAAAAGCATCATCGATCATTTTTTTAAAAGTTTGCATCATAGTAACTATTGAAATAAAAATGCTACTAGAAGTAGATTCATAAGATTTTGAAAACATGAAAGTTGCGGTTTTAAAGGTTCAAAAAAATTCAACAAAGATTCGACATAATACCAATCAACGGGAGTCATTTTAAAATTTGGCATATTTTTTGCAATACAAAAATCATTTACACATTCTTTATATTCAGTAACAACGTTTAGCAAATCAAAAGTAGATTTCCATCGGTGTTTAACATATTTTGGAAATTTTCTAAACGGTTCATTTTTAAGTCTACACCAAACTTTTCATTCTTGAAATATGGTGCCACTTAATGCAATAAAATGTATACAATTTCTAATTTTAACTATTTATAGTTCGGCTATTTTTAATGCATCTTGAACACATAAATTTAAAATATGACATGCACATCTAATATAAAAAATATTGTCAGATGGAGGGTTTAATGCAGTTTTTAAAATACTAATTGATGCATTGTTGTTAGATGCATTATCAAAACTTATACACATAATTTTATCGCGAATATGAAAAACATCACAAATTTCTATAATACAGTTTGCATTTTCATTGCCTCTATGGGGATAGGACAACGCGGCAAATGATATAATTCTTTATTGAAGAATCCAATCACTATCGATCCAATGACACGTTATTTCCATCATTGGAATATTGTTGCAACCCGTCCAACAATCAGAAGTTAAACTAACTCTACAAGTTAAACTCCATAAAATTGCAATCAAAGTTTTCCTTATTTCATTGTACATTTTAAAATAATCCGATTTGCAAGTATTCTTAAGGATTCTTATAAAATGAGGGTTTAAGGCAGTTTGATTAAAATTTTCCAACTCCCTACTCTTGGGATAGGAAAATGGTAACTCTTCCTTGATTACTAATCGGGTCATTTCCCGACGAACAAATTCGGGATCATAAGGGTTTCTATTAACTAGACCGGTCCTAGGGTGGATTATGCAAAATCTTTGTTGAATTTTTTTGGACCTTTTAAAACCGCAACTTTCAAGTTTTCAAAATCTTATGAATCTACTTCTAGTAGCATTTTTATTTCAATAGTTACTATGATGCAAACTTTTAAAGAAATGATCGATGATGCTTTTGTTGGTGATATTGTAAAACCTGCATACACAAAATTTTTGAAGTATTTTAAACCTTCTCCTATATTGTATTGTGTTGCTACTCTGATGGATCCTCGTATCAAATTAGAAGGGATGATGATAATGAAATTGATTGCGCTTCTTTTTTAGTTAAATTTGAATCGACATTAAATAACTTGTATGATTATTATGATAGCTGTTTTGCTTCTAGTACTACAACTTCTTTAGTTAGTTCTTCTTCTGTTACTTTTAAAGGTAAGGGTAAGAAACTACTTCTAGTAGCATTTTTATTTCAAATTTGGCACATTCTTTATATTCAGTAACAACATGTAGCAAATCAAAAGTAGAGTTCCATCAGTGTTTAACATCTTTTGGAAATTTTCTAAAAGGTACATTTTTAAGTCTACACCAAACTTTCCATTCTTGAAATATGGTGTCACTTAATGCAATAAAATGTACACAATTTCTAATTTTAACTATATATGGTTCGGCTATTTTAAATGCATCTTGAACACATAAATTTAAAATATGACATGCACATCTAACATGAAAAATATTGTCAGATGGAGGGTTTAATGCGGTTTGTAAAATACTAATTGATGCATTGTTGTTAGATGCATTATCAAAACTTATACACATAATTTTATCGCGAATATGAAAAACATCACAAATTTCTATAATACGGTTTGCAATTTTATTGCCACTATGGGGATAGGACAACGCGACAAGTGATATGATTTTTTTTTTAAGAATCCAATCACTATCGATCCAATGACAGGTTATTCCCATCATTGGAATATTGTTGCAACCCGTCCAATAATCGGAAGTTAAACTAACTCTACAAGTTAAACTCCATAAAATTGCAATCATAGTTTCCCTCATTTTATTGTACATTTTAAAACAATCCGATTTGCAAGTATTCTTAGGAATTCTTCTAAAATGAGGGTTTAAGGTGGTTTGATTAAAATTTTCCAAGTCCCTACTCTCGGGATAGGAAAATGGTAACTTTTCCTTGATTACTAATCGGGTCATTTCCCGGTGAACAAGTTTGGAATCATAAGGGTGGCTATTAATTAGATCAGTCCTATGGTGGATTTTCTGTTGGCCGGGTATGTCAACAAGAAGTTCTTTATGCACATTTTGGATGTGTCTCCTAATTGTACCCGTGCCCTCACCTCTCTTCCATTTGTATGGCTTCAAACATGTTTTACACACTTTTAAACCTACACCCGGTATATTTTCATCCAGAATATAATCATAAAATTTGTGCCAATCACTACTTTTCCCTCTAGTTTTCCTACTAGTAGCCGGTTGTGTTATTTCGGTGGCTTGTTGTTGTGGTTCTTCTTCTAATTATATGTCTCCTACAAACTCATCGTGTGTACCTCATTGTTGGGGAGGAGGATTAGGGTAGTCTTCGGTGGGGTCATTTTGTGGGACAATTGGAGGCTTACTGGAAGTGCCGGTGGAATCTTGTCTACTTTGGCTACGGCCACTACCGCGTGATCTAGACATGTTGATATGTAGTAGTGTATGTAAAAAAATTAAACACAATGTAGGCGCGATAAGTTGCAAGAAAAAAATCTAGAAAACAAGAGGGTTGTGAGAGAGAATATCAAAAAACCAACAAACAAATATGATACAAAAAATTATAACTACAAAAAAAATAAAAGTAGAAGAAGAGGGATATGAAATTTTGATACCGTTCACCGTGGATACTCGTATATAAAAAACTCGTAAAAATAAGAATAGAAGTAGAAGTAGAAGTCCGGAATTGAAGACTTGAAGAGAGCTTGGAGGAGAGTTGAAGACTTGATCACTTGGAGGAGAGTTGAAGACTTGAAGACGTAGTTGAATTTTGAGTTCGATACAATTGGAATTTATCGTTTGATCGTGTATATGTCTTGCTACCTTGTTTGTTCAATTGTTCACAAAAATTAAAATGAATTGAGTAATAATAGTAGAGAGAGTAAGAGAGTAAGGTGTGAATTTTTAGTGTGGGTTTTAGGAGTATTTATATGGGGGAAAAAAATAACGGCTAAAAAAGCCGTTGAGCTCTCGGTTAGGGGGTTGCGGCCCGTTGGACCCGCGGGTCGAACGTTTGACCCGTACGGTTCGCAACCCTCGGGTCGATCCGTGGGTTCGCGGGCGGGTCGGGGACTGTTCATACGGGTTTTCGGGCCAGGTTCGACGGGTTGAATTCACAATTTTGAAGACCCGGGTCGACACGTTTACATTAACGGGTTCGACCCGAACCCGAACCGGTCACTCACAGACCGGGTTAGGCGGGCGGGTCACAGTCGGTTCGCAGGTCGACCTGGCCTGTTTGCCATCCCTAGTTCCACAACCAAAAGTAAGCGGCAAACCAGGAGAGGTTAAGATAAGGGTATTTGTGACTCTTCGCCTACAAATTAATGGAGTTATAATAGAATGGGGTGTTTTTAAAAAATTGTTTATACAGGTGGCCCATTGATTAATGATGAAAATAAAAGAGATAATTTATCTGTCAAACCCCCTAAACTGGGGGTGGTTTTGTAAAATTTAGCCCTTTAAATATGCACATATATTATGCTATGGATTATATCGAGAATTTTTTTTTTTTAAAGATAAGGTGGAATCTGATCATCTTCATTAATAAGATAGTCCACTTCCAGCAATTGTATATTTAGGCGATCCTACCCCCTATCTATAATCGACATGGTCAACTATCACAAAATGTGCTTGCAGCATGAACATTTGACTTGCAGTACATATACTTTTTAGCAGGTTGGGAGGGGTCCACAAATGATGCACAAGTGTGGAAAGATGCTATGACTGTTAATATTTGATTTGGGAAATTAGGGTTAGGGTTAATCTCTAGCAGCTTAAGATATTATACCCTGCTTATCAGTATTGGAATATCACAGGGCACTACCTCTAGACCAACTTATAAAGAAATTAGACTGGGTTTAGGGTACTGAGCTTTTAGCCCACTCAACCCGTTCCAATAATTAATACATAACACGTGTAAACACGTGTTGCCCCATAGAACAATATACACAATAT
Organism: Hemerocallis citrina; assembly: GCA_017893485.1. Taxonomy (NCBI): domain Eukaryota; kingdom Viridiplantae; phylum Streptophyta; class Magnoliopsida; order Asparagales; family Asphodelaceae; genus Hemerocallis; species Hemerocallis citrina. The sequence continues at coordinate 257,590,118 of CM030359.1, forward strand.
TATCCTATTATACTGAGAATATACATATACATCCAACAATCTCCTCCTATATTCTCAATATATTAAGCTAAGCAATGTTATAATATTGGATCACAAAAATTCAACCTGTAACACCCCACCTATATTTTTTTATTTAAAATGCATTTTTCGATTTTCTGCACGTATGGTGCACGTGCAAATTTTTATTCTCATTTTACTACTCTCATTTTCTATTTTTAGCATGCATTGGTTTATTTAGCCTTTCTTTTGATCCATGGACTTAAAGTTAAATTCTAGCCCAATAGACTAATTAAAAAGAGAGCCCACTAGAATAATTAAATTAGTTAAATAAAATGAAGGCCCATGATTCAAGCCCACTAATTATAACTTAAATTAGGTTGAACATGTACTAATACAAGACAAGTCACATTTTTTTTTGTACACATTTAGAATTATAACAAGTGGTATTTAATATGTATGTGTGCTTGTACATTTGTACATTGTTGACCGGTTTTGATTGAAAGGGGGGCCGGTTTTCATGAAGAGAGAAAGAGAGAGATTGAATGTGAGTTAGTGCTTTGGAAGAGTGGGGAGATGAGAGGTTGGGAGTTTTAGGAGTTAAGTTATTGGAGGGTCTTAAGGAGAGGTTAAGCAAATGAAGAGTTGTAAGAGTTAATTAGGAGAGTTATTAGGGGTGAATATATGCAAAATAAACCCTCTCAAAACCCTATAAATAGAGCCCTACTTTCTTTTTCTCATGGCACCAAAAACATTATAGAAAGAAAGAAATAAGTGTAAGAGAAAGAAAAGAGGGAAAGGAAAAAGAAAGAGAGTAAGAAAGTTATTGTGCTAAGAAGTGTTCTCTTGCTTGGAGCTTTTGCTAGGAGGAGAAGAGGACTAGGAGGTGCTTGTGAAGCTAGGAGCAAGAAGGAACCATTCTCTTGTAGTTTTCAAGCTTCAATCAAGGTGGGTGGTTTCATACTTTCTAGATCTAGACTATGCATGCTAAAAACATATGAATGTATAATATAAATTAATGAGAAAATTATTGATAAGATCCATGTTACCATGCTATAAGTGAGGATAATTTTGTTGAGAATAAGTAAATAGTAGATATCATGCTAATTAAAAAGAAGAAATGCTTTATATCTTGTTTATATGCTTGCAATCTTTGTACTTGATGAGTATGTAGAAATTGATGGATGAATGGCATATGCAAATCATGCCTTAGGGTCTAATGACTAAGAAATAAGAAAGTAAATAAAATAAGTTTGAGAATTGACATATGTACATTTTGCAATTTTTGTTGCATTTGAAAATAGTAATTCTTCATGAAATCATGTATGCACACACCATGAATGTAACGGTGCACTATAATAGATAAATAATCTAACTTCCATCTCTTGTCCTGTCAATATTGTTTTGGCGAAAGAGCACTATGGCTCAATTAACTCACTAAATCGTTCAAATAGCAATCAACCATTAATGATTTTTATGCCAAGTACCAAGCCAATTCAACTGTAGGCAAGAGGGGCTCTCATAAAGACTAATTGGCCAGCTGATGGATAGGACAACCTGATTAGGTGTTGTGATCAAAGAAATTTCTTTCCATTAATACAGTATTTGCAGATAATTTAAACAGGAAAAGCAGTCTGACATTACAATGTTTAGGCTGGCTTCGATTTGTGTGTTCCACTTATATGATAACAAGAAGAGATTAGATAAAAGCCAGAATAGCACTATTTTAGTTTAATGAAGGGTTAATTAGAAGAGAAAATCCAAGATGGATAGCCATGGACAGAAAAATTGTGCATTCTGATTTAGGAATCAAATCTTATGTCAAGTAATCATACATTTCTATATCTTTACCAACAAGAGATTTTTTTTGGGAATCCTCATGATCCAAAGATATATTAGCATACTATGAATTTCTACTTTTATAAAGAGGAATGTAAACTAATATTCATGAAGATGATTTTTATTAAACTCAAGTTTGAGAAATACAAACATATGTGCAAAATGAGTTGTTTAAAGAGGTAAAGAATTGAAATTTAAATAAATCTAAGATTTGTTGTTTACTGTTTTAATTTCAATCTGGATCAAAGGAAAATTTTATTTCAACTAGTTACAGATGTTACAGATGATTTGTTGGTATATCAACTTCGCATAAGTAGCCTTTCAACAAATCATCTTAAAAACTAAAAACATAAGTACTGATCAGTACAGATGATTTGTACTGATCACTCTTGCATAAGTTATTGATGGTATCAACTTTACATAAGTTATTCATCTTATCAGTGAACGGGGTGATCAGTACAAATCATCTTAAAGAGTTTATTTTTAAGTTACAGATCAGTGAACGAGTTTATCTCTTATAGATATTTGATCATTGATAAATAAGTGCATGAAAAGGAACCACTCTTTGAAAAGTTTAAACAAAAGTATTCTAATAAAATTTCTAAATAGAAAATACACTTGGGCTTACTGGTTAACTAGTACAAACAGAGCACTCTTGCAAAAGATCTTAGGTTCGAAACTTAATAGTCGCAACTATTTTTTTTAAAGAAACCTCGAAACCGAAAGTCAATATATGACTATTTTCGGCATGGATTTTGACACCAGAGCTCAATAGCTCAATTGGTTGTGGGGCTGGGTTTGGGCTTGACCGGGTTTGACCAGAGGTTACCAGGTTCGAAACCTGAGCGCTGCTACCCTTTTTAATTTTTTTTCTAAAACTCTACTTGCATATAAAGAATTGAAGAAATCTTAGAGTATATAGTCTAGTTTTGATATAAAAATGATATGGAAATACTAAGAGTTAAATTCTTGTATATTTTTTTGAAGTGTAAAATGACATAAAATTTTGAGAATAGAATCATGTCATGGAAAGTAGTATTTCGATCTTTTAAGAATAATTACACTTGAATCATGTTGAAGAAATAGTCTGTGAATTAAAATATTGTGATAAAACTTAGATTTGTTGCAACAAATTCATGTAATGAACTTGTGATTGTGACTGATCGAATAGATCATGAATAGTGGCAAATGCACTTTGTTTCCAAAATTATTATTTTGAATAAATAATTCTTTTGAATAAAAGGAAAATATGTAACACGATTATCTCGTTATATAACAAGACTTATACCAAGTTGTAATTGAACTCTGATGTATTAGTGAAAAAGTTTTAAATTTTCCTTGTAAAATTGTACGAAGTGAAGTAAAGATCCTGTGAAATCCCGAGTTTGTCCTTATTTGAAATTCGGGGTGTTACACAAACATTATTGAATCATAAAGAGCATGGATCATAGACTAAATCAATTATAACTTGAATAGTTCAAATATGACTAATCCAAAATAATCAAATAGTTCTAAAACCATAAATGAATAGTTCACAAAGACTAAACCAACAAAGCAAAATATCATAATCTCAAGTCAACCAAATAATAAACTTCAAAATAAACGAAAAGTTTTAAGCTCAATCAAATAAAGAGTCTTAAACTTAAATAGAAGTTTCTCTAAGCAATTGACAAACTATTCTTGTGAGTTCGTTTGTGTCTACTCCTCCATATCGAGCAAATCATCATTCTCAAAATCAAAGTTGACTGATTCATTTTCATTGCCTTTGCTGCCATCTGTTTTAAACATAACAAATAGAGATCTCATGAGTCGCTTCTCTTAGAGTTCAAATGAAATGTATAAGAGTATCTAGTTCATGCTAAAGAACTTAGTACAATTCAACATAGATATGCAAAGGTACATCATAAGCATCACAATCAAGTATCTTTACAAGAACTATTATAGTTTCTACACAAGAACTATACTGTATTTCATGTTGGAATGATAGAATTGTTAGATCAATTATGGTTAAGTTCTGAATCATCAAGATTGGAATGAAACATAAACCCCATAAAAGAGATATATCATCAAAGTTGGAATGATATAACAACAGTTCTAAATATCGGAAACACATCGACAAATTTCCATGCTTGCTTTTGGAATAAAAGATAATTTTATGTAAGTTTTGAAACATATATATCATCATCAAATTTGGAATGAAGTTATATATCAACAATAAATACATAGAACTTTTCTAATTATCTAAAGCATGTCAACTGTCAAGATTGATGCTTAAAGTCTGAACTACTCTATGGCTCTTAGCTTTGGATTCTAATTTATCAAAATAACTAGAGTGTTAAAACTTATCCTCAATAGTTTTTAACCCCATTTCCCCCACAGTTTTGATAATTAGATCTCTACTTAGTCCTTTTGTAAAGGCATCAGCCACATTCTTTTCTGATCGTACATCAATAAGGGCAACAGTCCCTTGTTTAATGAGATAGTTCAACGTAGCCTGTCTAAGGCTCACAACACGTCTCTTACCATTGTAGAGAGTGTTGTTAGCTACAACATTTGCAGCTTGGTTGTCACAATAAAGACTGAGAGTGGTTACTCTAAACCTTCTCAAAGGAATATCTAACAATAGCTCTTTTATCCATTCCGCTTCTTCACCAGCACAAGATAGCGCAAAGAGTTCTGACTCCATGGATGAAAAGGCAAGACCAGGTTGTCTTTTAGATTTCCATGACACAGCTGCTCCTCCTAGTGTAAACACATAGCCACTAGTGGACCTACTGTCACCATTTCCTGAGCACCACGATGCATCAGAGTATCCCTCTAGTACTGAAGGATAACCAGAGTAGCACAAAGCAAACTCTTGAGTACCGTTTAGGTATCCTAATAGCCTCTCAAGGGAATTCCAGTGTAATTGACTAGGATTGCTAGTGAACCTGCTTAGCATGTCTATCGCAAAGGCTATGTCAGGTCTAGTACATGTCATAACATACATGAGACTCCCAGATTTAACTGTCTCACTGTTGCACCATCGTTAGGTGTCAACTTTTTGGTATTATCATAAGGTGTATTAAACCTTTTACACTCACTGTATCCCCAGTCCTTCAACACAATTTTAATATAGTGGGATTGGCTAAGGGTTATTCCTTGCCTTCTAAAGCCCACTCTCATGCCCAATATGGTGTCCACAATACCTAGGTCTTTCATATTGAATTGTTTGGATAGCATAGTTTTGACTTCTATAACAGTAGAGAGGTCACTTCCAACAACTAGCAGGTCATCAACATACAAGCAAATAATGGCAATTTTATTCGATTCATCACGATAATAAAGGCATTTGTCAGAATTACTAGATTCAAAACCTAAGCTCTTTATTATTTTATCAAATTTTTCATGCCACGGTTTTGGTGCTTGTTTTAAACCATACAAAGATTTTATTAATTTGCAAACCTTATATTCTGAACCTTTAAGTACAAAACCTTTAGGTTGATTCATATAGATTTCTTCATTGAGATCACCGTTTAGGAAAGCAGTCTTAACATCCATTTGATGAATAACAAATTTTTCAATAGATGCTATGGCTAGAAGAATCCTTATTGTAGCAATGTGGCAAACAGGTGAATAAACATCAAAATAATCCACCCCACTTCGTTGAGTATAACCTTTAGCTACTAAGCGTGCTTTATACTTAGCTACAGTTCCATCAGGATTAAGTTTCTTCTTCAAGACCCACTTGTTTCCTATAGTTTTAGCCCGTACTGGCAAATTAACCAATTCCCAAGTGTTGTTCTGCAATAAAGAATCCATTTCATCATCAATTGCTTCTTTCCAAAGCAAACCATCTCTAGACCTTAAGGCTTCCTTAATACTAACAGGGTCAGTTGCTAGTGTATAAGTCACGAAGTCATCACCATAGGTTCTAGGAGTTTTATCTCTTATAGAGAGTCTTCTTAATTCAACATTATGTGAGGGTTCAGTATCAGTTGAAATATATCTAGATTCCTGTTGTGGATCATTCCTTGTGTCTGCAGGTTCAGATAATGAGATGCCTTTATCTTTGATGAATATATCTTCAAATAATTCTGCATCTCTTGATTCTATTACTTTGTTAAGAGATAGATCTAAGAATCTGTCTGCAGCACTATCAACTGTACTACCCAAATACACACACGTATTTGTCCGAGGTCCCACTTAGGCCTTCTAAAGTCAGGTATCCTAACAAAAGCAATATAGCCCCAAGTTCTCAATTTATTAAAATTAGGTGTGTGCTTATGCCACAGTTCATACGGTGTATCAGGTAACTTAGAGTGTGGCAACATGTTCAAAATATAATTAGCAGTCAATACAGCCTTATCCCAAAAATGTGAAGGTAATCCAGCAGTCAATAACATAGAATTCAACATCTCTGTGAGTGTTCGATTCTTTCTTTCGGCGATACCATTTGACTATGGTGAGTAGGGTGCTGTAGTTTCTGCTATGATTCTATGTGAGTTACAAAATTCTCTGAATCCTAATGAAATATATTCGCCACCTCTATCTGATCTAAATCTTTTAATTTTAGCATCTAATTGATTCTCATCACGGTCTTTAATTTCTTTAAATTTTTCCAATGCTTCATCCTGAGTTTTTAACAGATAAATGTGACAATATCTAGAGTAATCATCTATAAAAGTGATTAAGTACTTCCGACCTCCTTGTGTCATAAAACTCTTGAAATCACATATGTCAGAATGTATCAACTCAAGTAATTGTGTACTCCTAGAGACGGTACGAAAAGGTCTTCTAGTTATCTTTGTTTGAGCACACACTTCACATTTGTCACATTTAATGGATATGTCAATTGGCAAGTTAAAAGTTTTAGCAACATTAAGAATCTTAACATAGTTCACATGTCCCAGCCTATTATGCCATGTATGTGGACTACACAATTTGGGACTAATATTGTTGATTACTTCATCTGCTAAACTAATTCTGTACATGCCATTAACTAAATAAGCACAACCAAAATAAAAGGAATTTACAGACAAGATAGCTTTATCACTAATCATAGTAACAACCATACCAGCATGATTTAGTAAGCTAATAGAGATCAAGTTCTTTGCTAAAGCAGGCACATATTTAACATTTCGCAAAATTAAAGTTTTACATGCGGAGAGACTGAGATTCGTTGTTCCAGTCCGAAGCACCTTCATTGATTCTCCATTCGCCATTGAAACTGACTCATCTGCAGCTTTCAGATCAGATAGTAGGCCATCATCATTGCAAGCATGACAGGTGGCTCCCGAGTCCAACAACCAACTAGCAGAGGTACTGGCCTTGACATCACCAACAACACAAAGAAAATTGGTGGGCTCAGTTTTCCCCACCAACAGGTTCACATTTTCCATGTTGGGTTGTTCTACTTTGGGTAGCCTGCACTCAGAGGCATGATGTCCCCACTTTCTGCAGTTATAGCATTTTTCTTTCTTTTTAGCAATTTTCTTCGTGACTTCTAACTTTGTTGGTTCACCTTTAGAATTAAACTTGTTCTTCTTGAACTTAGGAGTGCGTTTGGTACTGGTTAACACATTAGCAGTTGAAAGTTGTTTATTAACCAGTTCCAAATTCATCCTAGTTCTAGTCTCATCTTCAACTTTGATGCAACGTTTCAGATGTGCAAGTTTAATTTGTTCAGGCAACATATACATCTCAGTCTTAAAAGATAGCCACGATGCAGATAACTTATAAATTATTTCTCTAGTAAGGAACTCATCACACACAGTAATGTTCTCAGATTTTAGTTTCCCTACCAGATTTTCTAAATCTGTTACCTGAGGAAGGATTGCATTTTCTTCTTTAAAACAGAAACTCATGAATTTATCAACTAGATGTGCTTTAGATACTTTCTCTTCCTTCTTAAATTCATCTAGTAGATTATCCCAAATTTGTTTAGCAGTTTCATATTTCATATACACGTCTGCAAGGCGATCTGTTATGCTATTCAATAAAAATTCTCTACATAAGTCTTCATCAGTTACCCATGTTGCATCGTCAACATCTTCAATACATTCATCATAGGTTATTTGACATGTATAGAAAATTTTCATGAATTTCATTCCGTATTGGACTTTTCTCTTCCAACTATTAAACTCAACACTACTGAATCCCTCTAATTTGGGAACCTCGTACGGACGATTATGTTTTTCCATCACAAAGGAATAAACAATAGATTCCCAACAATAGAGAGTTCTTTTGAATAATTACTACTTATGTGATTTAGTAAAGAGAAAAATAACTGAGTTTAGAATGGACCAAATCTGGAGAGCACACAGCAGTGAGTCAAGAAAAGAATCCGATCTGATCCTATCAAATCCCCAAACGATCAAAAGCAATGGAAGAACCCACTTGATTCGATCTGATCAAACCCCCAAACTCAACATCAATTGCGACTGATCCAGGGGAGGGAGACGACCAGATCGGCGACGACGAACGGCGCTCTGGAACGGCGACGACAAACGTGATCGGGATCCGCGACGACTACTCCGTTCGGGATCTGCGATGACTACTCCGTTCGGGATCTGCGACGGCGACCAGATCTAGAGCAGCGAAGTCGACAGCGAACGGGATTCGCGATGACGACGACGGTGACCCTGGTCAGAGACAGCGGCGGGCGCTCTGGTCGGAGACAGCGGCGGCAGAGGTAGGTTCTTAATATCTTAAGATTGTTAATATTTGATTTGGGAAATTAGGGTTAGGGTTAATCTCTAGCCGCTTAAGATGTTATACCCTGCTTATCAGTATTGGAATATCATAGGGCACTACCTCTAGACCAGCTTATAAAGAGATTAGACTGGGTTTAGGGTACTGGGCTTTTAGCCCAATTAACCCGTTCCAATAATTAATACATAACACGTGTAAACACGTGTTGCCCCATAGAACAATATACACAATATTATCCTATTATACTAAGAATATACATATACATCCAACAATGACAAGGTCTTGTCTATTACCAATTCCATATGGTATATTTATATTTTTGTTCATGTATACTTTCTCTATATATAAATATTTTGTTCATAGTGTTTTAATATGATTACTATGAAAAAGAAAGAAAAGCTCTACCTTATTGATTGTGGCTATCCTAATAGGCAGAAATTTGTTGCACCATATCGTGGCACAAGGTATCATTTGAAGGAGCTTGGAAACAACATAGCACGTCCAAGAAATGCTTAACCCTTCTCAGAAATTGTATCGAGCGAATATTTGGAGAATTTAAGGTTCAGTTTACTATTTTTAAGACAACTGCCTGGATTTCCATTTCAAACTCAAGAGAGGATGTTTGGGGGTTGTGCTAAACTCCATAACTTCCTTCCTAGATAAAACCAGGACGTTGAGTTTGATCCGGATAATAACTTAGTTGAGCCGTTGCATAATTTAGCAGAAATGGATGAAGATTCTTATGTTGATACGGCCCAATCAGAATTTATTAAAGATAGATTTATTCTTGATGGTGTGGCAACGGCGCAAGAAATTAAGATTGCCACCATTTCAGTAGAGAGGATATCCTTTTAAAACTAGATTTTGAAAAAGCTTACGACAAAGTTAACTGAGAGTTCCTATTTAATATCTTGCTTCACCGCAGTTTTGGGCCCAGATAGATAGCTTGGATCAAATCCAGTCTCTTCGCGGGTACCTCTTCCATTCTTATCAATGGTTCTAAGAGGCATAAGTTTAAGTGCAAGCGGGGACCTCTTCAAGGAGACCCGATCTCCCCCCTTCTGTTTGCCCTCGTTGCGGACGTTTTTAGTAAGATCCTTTTGAAAGCTTGGAATGCCAATCTCATTGAGGGATTAGGAGGTTTCCAAGGATTTCGAGGTATTCTTAACCTCCAATATGCTGATGATATCGTTCTTTTTTCTAATACGAATGGAATAGCCCTGCGAAACCTCAAGCTTCTGCTTTATCTTTTTGAATTAGCATCGAGGATTTCTATCAATTTTAATAAGACTTCCGTTCTTTGGTTAGATGGATCCACCAACCGCCAGGCAGAGATCGCCCAATTTTTCAATTGTGCTGCATCTTCCTTTCCTATCCATTATCTTGGTATTCCCTTGCGCTGGGGGAAACTCCATGCATCGAATTGGATGCCTATGATTGATAGGTTTGAAGCTAAACTTACCTCTTGGGAAGACTACTCTCCCGTGGGGGTAGACTTATTCTTCTTAACTCTGTCCTCTCGGCTCTTCCCTTTTATATGATGTCTTTCTTCTACTTACCATCTTGGGTTATTAAGAAAATAGACAAGATTAGAAGAAATTTCTTTTGGTCTGGAGCCACTAATTATATAGCAGGGAGACATCTGTGTAATTGGTCAACAGTTTGTAAATCCAAGAAAGATTGCGGTCTTGGTGTCCTTAACCTTAGGAACCAAAACTTTGCCCTTTTAAGTAAGTGGCTCTGGCGTATTCTGAAGGATGACTCATCCTCCTAGGCACGTATTATCATTCACAAATATCATTCGCATCGTAAAATTTGGGAACTTGCTCCCTCCTTCGCTACTACTGCTTCCCCCTTCTGGAAAGGAGTGTGGAAAGCGGTGGAACCGTTCTGCATTGGTTTGTTTAAAATATGTTCCGACGATTCTAAAACCCGCTTCTGGACTGACTTTTGGATTGGTAATTATAAGCTCGCGTCTATCTATCTTGATTTGTTCCAACTAGCTTCGAATCCTAACGCTTCGGTGGCAGACTATGCAGAGGGGGATCACAGCCATATTGAATGGATCATCCCATTCAGAAGGGCTCTACCCACCTCTGCATTTTCGAACTATGTCCTCTTCTTTTTTGATTTGCAGGCTTATTCATGGAACCCCATCGAAGATGTTTCCTGGATATGGACGACATCTAGGGCATTTACTGTCAAATCTTTTTACTCCTTCCTCAACCACGGGGGAATCTCTTCTCCCTCAGCAAAATTTATTTGGAGCTGTTATGCTCCCCCTCAAAGCGAAGATCCTTATGTGGCTCACCATCCAAGACAAACTCCTGACATCAATATCCTCAATAAGAGGAATCTAACTTTAGGGCAGCTATGTGTTTTTTGCCGCATGCACCACGAGGATTCTCACCACCTATTCTTGCAATGCTTTGTCTTAACTCCCTTATGGTCGATTTACTTAAACACTTGGCATGTCAATTCCCGGCCTAATTGTATCTTTTCTTAGTGGACCTCCTGGAGAGACCTCCATGTGAGTCAATCTGCCCACAAATCGTGGAACCTGTCCATGATGGCTTTGACGTGGATCATCTGGACTGAAAGGAATAACTGCATTTTTAATTATTCCTCTCGGCTAATCCGTAGTCTCGTCGAAGATCTTCTTTATTTTACCAAGTTCTGGTCGTCTAACTTATCTCACCAAAAGATTTATAACTTGCACCTTCAGAATCTTGAGATGGCAGCTCAGATTTTCTTTCATAATACTTTTCTCCCGCCTTAAGTTGAGTCGGTTACTTCCCCAAAGTTCTGTTTTTCTACTATTTTTGTTGGTTGTAACTGTTAGTGAATTTTATTATTCTCGTTTCTAATTTGTTTCTAATCTTTTTCTGGTCTTTTAGACTGCTCCTCTTTAACTTCTCATCTCCATGTTTACTTTACTTACCATTCATTATTCTTTTTGATGTATTTTTTCATTGAGTGCAGAGCTGAGAGCAGGGTTTGCAGTGCTTGCTAGCCTAGCCAGGTTCTCTACTGGCTATTTTGGGTGTTTGGCGGTATCTGGGTTCGGCGCTGGTGTGCATTTTGGCTTTGCCTCTGCTTGGCTACTGCTTATATTTTGGCTTTTGCTCCAACTCGCTTTTGGAGCTTTAATCTTTTAGGTTTATAGCTTACTTGTGTTACTTTATTTCTCTCTGTACAATATTTTGTGTTCTTATATTTTTTAGGCTACCCTTCTTGTGGTGGCTGTTTCTACCTGCTGTCTTATCTACGGGTTAGTGTGTTTTCTATTCTTTTCCTTTTGCCCTGGTGATCATGATTTGGATGTGCTTGAGCTGGTTTATTGCCCCACTGCAGGTTGGTTTTTCCTTATTTTGATGGCCGACTCTGTGGGGTAGTCGCTGCCTGTTGCTCACGCCTGGAGGGGAGGGGGTTGCCCTGGATGGCAGTAGCTGCCGGTTGCTCTCTTTATGGGCTACCCTCCCCGAGAAGGTTCCTATTATTAGTCCCCTTTACTTTTCGCTTTTGTGCTTACCAACTATTTCTAGTATTTACCTGTTGATCTCGTTTTTGAATGGATTGGTCTTGTCTATTTCTCTATTGCTGGGGGCTGCTCCCCTTCACCTGTTGGCCATCTCAGTGTGGTGATGGTGTTGGTATCTTTGTTGGTAGTGGTATCTCTGCTTGTTACACTAATGTAGGGAGGGATTTTCCTTCCTCGTCATAGCTGTCTCAGTGCTATTTTGTTTCTCCTTTTTGGGTAGCTGGGCTACCTCGGTGTATTTGGCCGTCGATGGTGTTGCTTTGCTTGCCCGAGCTCTGACTTTAGCCTTGCTACTTCGGTGCCTTTGATTATCTCTACCTGCGTACCGGTTGTTTGGAGTTTTTGCGGTGTGTGTCGCTGTCTGGTTCGGCGGGCCTAGTGCAGTCCTCTTCAGCCGAACTCGGTGCATCCTCTATGTGGCTGCTGTCGTTTTTTGTCGGAGGCTAATCTTTCATTAGCTTTGGCATGTTTTTTGGTTGCGTTTAATGTTTGTTTCGGTTCTGGTTGGCAATTTGCTAGCTTTAAAACTTTTATGACTGTACATTTTAATGTTTTAATTTAATCATTTCTGGGTTGGAGCCAAAGGCTCTATCCTGTTTTCCAAAAAAAACAAAACAAAAAACAAAACAAAAAACAAAAAAGATCTTATCTTCAAGATGATTTATAAACTCAAGCAACTTGACGGGCTGCTGCACAGATTTGGAGTCAATCACTAATCAGATGTAGGAAGACTATGTTCGAATCAACTATGATGCATAAGTTGTCTTTCTTTTGGCTGTTTTGAATTTTTGAATTTTTTTTTATAACAATTTATCTATATTTCTAACAAAATATGTTATTATCAGGTGAGAAAGGATGCGGTAATGAAGATTGAAAGATTTACTGTACTGACCCACTTTTTGAAAATATTTGGGGTTCTGACCCACTATCGAAAACAATTAGCGATCTGACCTAGTTTTGGACACGTCAGCATAAGCCGTTATTGAAAATAACGACATATGTTATTTATATGCCGTTATTTTCAATAACGACATCATTTTACATTTTTTAAGCATGTCGTTATTTGGAATAACGGCATCAGTATATTTCTCATACGAGTGTGGATCTTCGGACTTGGAAAAAATCTAAGTGTTGAAACAACTTATAAATAATGTCGTTATCCACAAGAACGACATTCGAATTACTGATGTCGTTATCTCCATCAGTTATAATAAAATGAGTTGTTGCCGCTGTTCCAAACAAATGCAGCAATTCATTATATTATAACTGATGTCGTTATTTCCAATAACGGCATCAGTAATTTGAATGTCGTTCTTGGGGATAACGGCATTATTTATAAGTTATTTCAACACTCAGATTTTTTTCCAAGTCAGAAGATTCACACTCATATGAGAAATATACTGATGCCGTTACTCCAAATAACGGCATGCAAAAAAAATATAAAATGATGCCGTTATTGGAAATAACGGCATATAAATAACTTATGCCGTTATTTCAATAATGGCTTATGCTGACGTGTCCAAAACTGGGTCAGATCGCTAATTGTTTTCGAAAGTGGGTCATGTTAGGGATTTCCCAATAGAAATCCCTATTTCAGGATCTTGTTGAGTTATTCGATGCAATCAATACAAACTACCAAGCACACATGAGATCATACCAAACATACCAAAGCACACAAATTTGTCCCGGTTGGGGCTTTCGCTTAAATCTGGGGGAGAAGAAACCCAAGATGTTATTCAACTAGAGAAAATACAAGAATATTACAACTCTCACCACGACCCTCTCTAGCCTCACCAGCAAGTACTAGTTGTTTACAATTAGAGAAACTCTCAATCTCTCCTTCAATGAAGTACTCTGTCTCTTGGCTCTCAATAAAGGCCAACAACAACAATATATAGAGATCTAGAGAAAATCTAGTTTGATATCTTGATACAGTAACCATTGGATATTCCTGAAGAGATAGCCCTACGATAGGAGCCGTGAGATCTAACTTGAAGAACAAGTTGGGCTTCTCACGAATCACCAAGATTCGACCCAATAAACCCATCAGCGGCGGGACCAGTCGACCGCACCCCCAAGGTCGGTCGACCGTGCCCCTCTCGGGACTTCTGCACCCTATGACCGGTCGACCGCACCCTTCGACCGGTCGACCGCCACTTCTACAAATACAGCAGCTGACTGTTTCCTTGCCTCTACTCCGTTTCCAATCTTCTCGATTCCTCCATCGTTTCATTGTCTTCTTTATCCAATCTAGTATGCAAGACATAAACCCAACAATCTCCACCTTGGATTGCATACTCATGAATCCACACCTATGTGATTTAAAACCCTCTAGACTCTTTTCTTTCTCTTATTGCAAACAACTCGTTTCAATGGCTTTCTCTGCTAGTTGAATATATCTCCACCTGTTTTTCTCCCGCTGTATGCCCCCTCAAGGGCACACCCCAGTAGATGTAATCATGGAGGTGCCACCTTCCACACGAACTCCACCTACCTCAAGGCTCTCTCCACCTTTCGACGATATTCGAACATCGCAGTCTCGCTCAGATGATTCTAGTGACGGCATACTAGATGATGATTTAGGAACAATGGGCTTCGAAACACTTGCGCAAGTTTTTCTGTTTCTCCAAAGCTGATAGAGGTTGTGCTGACCCTGCTCAATCCCCCTCTCACCCTGCATCACCTCACGATAACTTTTCCAAACTGAACGAACTCCACCTGGATCTGTGTACTTGCAGTCCTGAACATCTAGAGTTCTCATGAAAATAAGGCTCCACTTCATCAAAGAAATATGCATGCCCTTCTCTAGTGTGTGTCCCCTTCCGCCTGTCATCTTCGACTCATTTGTTTTCTCACATCTTACTTCACAAGTCTTGTCAATCTTCGTTCTCACACAATGATATGACACAAACTTGTAAGTAGAAACCATTACTTCACAAATCTTATCAAACTTCGTTCCCGCACAACGATATGATGCAAATTTGCAAGTAGAAACCATTTCCATCTCGGAGCAAACTTGAGAAGAACTAACCGAATCAAAAGAACAACTGGAAATCACATCTAAAGAACTTGAAACAAAAACATTATTTAAGCCTTCACCTGATTCAGCGGAACTGAATTTGGCACCCCTCTGACTCAATCGCTTGCAACAGTCTCTCATGTAATGCTCAATCCCTTTGCACTGGTGGCGACGGACCTTACCCCGACATACACTTTTCCTTCCAATCAAAGTACAATCCGCCTCCAAGCAACTCACAGAAGTTGACGCCGATTTCTGACTCTCCTTCCTAAGTGCATCCTCCTCCAACCCCTTGATCATACCTTCTATGAAAAACTTCTCCTTGGTAGATTTCTCGCCTAGCACGGTTATCATGTTGGATGAATTTGATGGTGAATATATTGAGTTTGAAACCCTTAGATCATCTGCGTTGAACGCGCTCAGTTCAGATAACTCCATATTGAATTCCACTTCATGATCTAGAAGAGTGGTACTTTCCTTCATTGAGAAACCCCCAACTTTCTTCGCTGGTGCATCTGAACTTGTGACGACGATCCCGAGTAGTAAGTTCTAAATCTTGTCCAAAGACTCGTCGTACTTCTCCTATACCTGCCTTCGTTCATCAATGACAACCGGATTAAACCCAAGGCTTCTGAATACATCTGCTTCCACATCTCCTGCTTTGTGCTGATTAGTCTCCCTTTATCTCCTTCTAAGAGTAGATCCAAGTCCTGTTGAACCAATGCTTCATGCATGTCCACCTTCAAGAGATTAAAATCGATCTTGCCTTTGAACCGCTTGATCTTCGTGATTTGATCTGCCATCATCTCTAAGAAACTCGAACAAACCCTTGAACCGGAAGCTCTGATACCAATTGTTAGGATTTCCCACAGAAAACTCCTCTTTCAGGATCTTGTTGAGTTATTCGATGCAATCAATACAAACTACCAAGTACACATGAGATCATACCAAACACACCAAAGCACACAAATTTGTCCCGGTTGGGGCTTTCGCCTTAATCCGGGGGAGAAAAAACCCAAGATGTTATTCAACTAGAGAAGATACAAGAATATTACAATTCTCACCACGACCCTCTCTCAAGCCTCACCAGCAAGTACTAGTTATTTACAATTAGAGAATCTCTCAATCTCTCCTTCAATGAAGTACTCTCTCTCTCTTGGCTCTCAATAGAGGTCAGTAACAACAATATATAGAGATCTAGAGAAAACCTAGTTTGATATCTTGATACAGTAACCATTGGATATTCCTGAAGAGATAACCCTATGATAGGAGCCGTCAGATCTAACTTGAAGAACAAGTTGGGCTTCTCACGAATCACCAAGATCCGACCAAATAAACTCATCAGCGCCGCGACCAGTCGATCGCAACCCCCAAGGTCGGTCGACCGTCCCCCTCTCGGGACTTCTGCACCCTATGACCGGTCGACCGCATCTTTCGACCGGTCGACCGCCACTTCTGCAAATACAGCAACTGACTGTTTCCTTGTCTCCACTCCATTTCCAATCTTCTCGATTCCTCCATCATCTCATCGTCTTCTTTATCCAATCAAATATGCAAGATATAAACCCAACAGGTCAGACCCCCAAATATTTTCAAAAAGTAGGTCAGTACCACAAAAAATTCATGAAGATTAGGATGGAGATGATGGTACATGTGTGGTCCGATGAGAAAGTGTCTACTAATGAAGATTAGAATGGTAATTATGATGCATGTTACTTGCAATACAATTCCCAGTGCTATGTTATAATTTTATGTTGTTATTATCTTAGTTAGGTTTGTATTATTGAGGACAGTTAATCTGTGTGTATGTTTTAGGCCTCTATATGTGGATTTGAAGTGTATGTGAGCAGTTGGATGTACTTCTACTATTGTGGTTTTATGACAAGCTTTTGTTGTGTGGAACTCGGCTTCTCTCATCATCAGGGTTCTTTTACTCCTGATTTAATTTTGCACGTAGAGAATCATCTTTATATGTCTGTATGTGTTGCCCTTATTTGCTTGTCTGTCTTATCGTATATCTGTGCATATTTTTTCGGAGCGGCCCTGAGTCCTGTTTTTTTACAGCCTTATTCATGAAAAGAAGATATAATAATAATAATAATAAGTATGTGAAATTCAAGTTGGGTGATATCACAATCAACAAGGTGTGTATCTGAAAGTCAACTACTGATCGGAATGGATATAACAGCGTTTTTTTGGGTCTATGGCAGCGCTTATAAACGCCGCCATAGATGATAGCGGCGATAATAATAATGCCGCGCGTAACGCCGTTGTATCGAGCGTCAGGACAAACCATAGGTCTATCACGGTGCTTTTTTAGACCGTCGTTACAAGTCGTAGGTCTATAACGGCGCTTTTTAAAAGCGCCGTTATAGACATACGACTTGTAACGGCGGTTTTAAAAAGCGCCATTACAAGTCTTACGTCTATAACGGCGCTTTTAAAAAGCGCCGTTATAAACCTATGGCTTGTAACGGCACTTTTTTAAACCGAGGTTACAAGTCGTAGGCCTATTACGGCGCTTTTTTAAGCGCCGGTATAGGTTCATTTTTAAAAATAATAATAATTCGCCACGTTTAGTGGATCGATATGTATCCTGGCATCGGGTTTTTTCCCACTATTTTAAAAATAGGTCACAAATTCAAAATATCTGTAGTCACATCAAATTTGAAAGTTCAAATCTTAAAATCACTAATAGCATAATAAACAACTATATAATCATGGACCACAATAAACAATAATTACTTGTCTAAAAATGGCCATATGAAGAGTTAGAAATATACATGCTATACATCAATTTCTTTAACAAAACATAAATTCAGTTTCGACAAAACATAAAAAGACTAAAGTCCAAATTAAACTAAACTATGGCAAAGTCTACTGTTGTGGCTCGGCATTGCTTTCATTCCCATTGATATTTCGCCCAGATGTATGTGCGTGACTACAAGTCGATGAAATTCGCTGGCTCTGTATAATTTACAATAGTACTTCCCTTTCAAGAAGCTCTTGTGATCCCTCCATTTTTTCGAAATCGATTTATTGAGCCATCCTTCAGCAGCATCAGGGATTGCAAACTTTTGCTGCAAAACAAAAAAGATGATGGAACACAATAAATCAATGTAACTTCATAAATCAATGTTTACTGTGTTGCGAGGAATTCCCAGGATTAAGCATTATAATATCGGGAGCTTCAAAGAACTCTTTTCAGCAAAGATGTCTACCAATTGATTAAGCAATAACAGTTTCAGGAATATTTCAGATTATAATCGATTCTTTCAAACTTGTGCAATTCTATTTCAGCATCCAGATTGACTAAGCCAGTAGAAGTGAGAGTCGGTATATCTCACTGTTGATGTCAAAGCCATCACTGTTGATGTCAAAGCCTAGTAAGCCATCCTCTTCACCACTACAAGCCTACAGAATTCGGAGTTTGGACACGGAAGCAAAAGAGATCAAAAACTGATACAGATTTTACAGAAGAGGAGATGGAGAAAACTCTACTAGTGCAATTAGATTCAGAAGTTATCAATAATAGCTAGTACTTAATTAATTTTCGAGTGAGTGAGGAAATTTACATATCAGAAGTTATCAATTATAGCTAGTACTTGGATAATTTTGGGGGAAGTGAGTGCAGAAATTTTACATATCAGGTTGGGTCTTTAGTTAATCGTTCTGGACTATATTGTTAATTTCCCTGCAAAATGTAGCCCCAACTATCTTCCTCTGTCCTACTGATTCCTAAGATGGGTACCTGACCTTTGAATGACCTACTAAAAGATTCACTTTCACCACCATTACTAACCAAAATGCTTAAGGGTTAGAGGGAGTATTAAATTCTTCAGGCAATACGAATTATAGAACTGATGATGAATAAGCAGATAATTCTAAGAACAATAATTCTAAGAACATTTGAGCATTGACACAGAAGCTACGTAAAGCATTTAATACCTGGACTAATGCAGCACCAGCAGCATCGCCAAATAGAATGCATGTTGTAACGCCCCGAATCCCAAATACAACTGAATTCGAGAGTTCTACAGGATCTTTCCACTTCATTTAGTACAATTTTACAAGAAAATTTGAATTTTTCACTTTACATCAGAGTTACAAGTAAAACATTACAATTTACACTGCATAGCGGAAGTAAAAATTACAACATTTAAATAAATGTACAACAACATTGAATAATCTTTAACCATCTGTTCCTCTTTAATCTTTATCATGTCACTTACCTGCATATAAAACTGTGGGTACGTCAGTTTATTCAACCGACGAACATTATACATGGCCATCCTCTCTATGCCGGAAATAGTATAACTAATTTTCCATATTTAGCAAACACAAACTTGTCACATATCAAACTAAAGGGACTACCCTATTGATGTCGTGTTGTGATTGTGCACCTGGTCCTTAATGCAGTTGTTTATGTTATGGCACTAATGCACACTTGTTCGGATTCTATGCATCCCATTCTACATAGGTCCGGGGGCAAGCCCTTAATCGTTCTCCATTTTGTAGGGTTCAATCCCTCGCCATGACTTAATCTACTACTGTAATTACGGTAGGTATCCTAGATGATCTATGAGTACAAGCACGTGTACAGAAAACCTGAAGGGGAATCCCACGTCATGTCACGACGCATCGTGAAGACAGCATGTGGCAATTCAGCCTCCTTCATGGCACACGATCCTCTTGCAGTCACCAGACATCCCACAAGCGTCACCACCGGGACGGTACTCTGGAGCAGTATCCACGTCATGTCACGACGTATCGTGAAGACAGCCTGTAAATACTCTTACGCCGCCAATCCAATGGCCCTCATACTCATGTTTTTCTCCTACTTTCATCACGTCTCCACTATGTACTAGTCCTTAGTTTTTTATCAGAATCATGAACAAAATCAAAGCTCTAGAGTTAGCCTCTCCACTAAACCGGACTTATTCATTCATTCAAACATGACCAACCTTGGTCTTTCATTTCAAATTTCATTTCATTTCTTTCCAAATGCCGGGGGAGACTTAGCTACTCTTTTGTTTCAATTCCAATTCACAATTTCTAAAGTTGAGCATTTCCAACTCATAAGTTCACATGTTGAGTTGTCATACTCAAAGTATTTTTCTTTTCCAATCATGATTTCTAAATTGTTCAATAGTCCATAATTATACATTAAATTCAACTATTCATCATGTAACTCATAGAATAATAATTTCACATTAAAGCCCACATCACTAATTATTCAATCAAAGATGGATATTTATACTTCATAATTTGTCGCACTATTCCCCATTGAGAATAATTCACATCACTTCACACAATTTCTTTTTATTCATATTTCTTTTCTAAATTTCCATTCTAAATCTTTTGTAAAAAAATACCACTTTATACAAATGCAAGTGTAGAACTTATAATTCTAAATTATACTTTTATTCTTTAAACATACACCACTTCATGCAAATAATTCTCAAACTATTTTTCATAGACTCCACATATTTTAAAAATAATAATCATATTTTTTTAAATTTTTTTATCATTAAAAACCCCCAAAAATGTTTTTCCCCACAATATAAACAACCGCCGAGGCCACAGATCGAACCAGCGACCACAGGGAAACCAACCGAAGGCACAAGCCACTAGGCCGAGTGCTACTCGCGCTTAGAAGAGAGGGCGAGAGCATTAAGTGCTCTCGGCCGCTGCTCTACATATTTTTTGAAATGAAAAATAAAAGTATGGTAGCCCAGGGATTCAAACCAGCGACCTCAGACCCCGAGAGCCCACTGTAGCAATTAAGGCCGTCCTGACCACTTGAGCTACGTGCTCAGGTTGTCAAAGTACAACTCGAAATTTATTTAAATCAAAACTCTCTGTTATCAAAACATTTCGATGTTCAACTAGTCCCTATTTCACTTTGCTTTTATAAAAATTACTGTAAATATCCAGATTGACTAATATCATCATAAATTATACTCCAGTATGAAAAAATAATTTTTCTTTTCAACAATTAAAACATATTTTTCGTATAATTAATTTGAATTGTAAACTATCACTACCACATTTCTTCTTTTTCGACATTTCTTAACAATTAATATCTCAAACCTCTTCATTAGTAATCTTCATATTAATTTCCTGTTTTTAATCATTTACTAAGCATACAAATTTATATCTTAATTCATTCATTTCAATACAACACAAAGATTCATTTAAACACATAAAGCAGTATTGTTAATCTACTAATTTTTGTGTCTATAATTCATGGTGTAGATAATAAAATTTTCTTCAACAATCCATAACTATAGTCCATTCACACAAAATTTAGACTTTTACTAATAAGATCACATACAATTGCACATCCACATTCCATTCAATTTATAGATCAATTTTCCAATTAAATGTGTACTCTTATTAATCTTTTTCATGCATCATTTTTTCCATTCAATCTAGCATGCATTCCTATTTAGAAATATAGAAAATTTACCCACCTTAAATGGAGAGAAAATACAACTAGCAACCTCCTAGACGAATGTCCTTGCAAACGAACGGTCCTCCTCTTTGAACACGCGCGCACAAGCCAACCCGAGCACACCCAATGCCAAACCGAGAGCACTCCCTCCTTGATGTCGGCCTCCTCTTCTTGTTGCAAGCACAACTCCCACACACAACTCAATCTTTTACTCACTTGCTAACTACTAGATAATGTAATTGAACTATAGGTTTGGAAGAATTAATTTGCACAAGAATACTAGCCATGGGAGGGGGTGTTTATACTAAAAATCTAGGGAAATGGATGGCTAAGATTGAAGTAGGAGTTAGGAACAAATGGCTTAGATTTAAGGAGGAGTTACACTAACTACCCATGATGAGTAACCATCTCCACCATGATCCCATTCAAAATTTCATTTCCCTCCAAGATTACAACCGGCCATGCATAGGAAGGTGCACTTTGCACGTGTACGTGCAATGCACGTACAAGCATTTGCCTCCAAAATTTTGTACATTATATTTTATATAAAAATAAACTTTAAACTGTATCCTACATGACAAGTTGTAATTAAAAATAAATTAACTCATGGGCTTTAGTTTATGGGCCAAAATAGTAATTTTAAAATAAAATAAATGAATTAAATTTTGGGCTTTAAGAGAAAGGGTTTTATGTCTAATTGAAAGAAAGCTTTATACAAAATAATTAAAAGCACATATTTAAATATCTATACTCATCATGATAAAGATATTTACCAAAAATATTGCACGTGCATACTACGTGCAAAAATAAATAATTTTCATTAATTGAAAAATCGGGGCATTACACATGTTCCTCTATCAGTCCAGTCCACAAAGTGTGATAGAGCATCAGCTCCAATGACTAGAATATTTTTATAGCCACCACCTGTAATTGAAGTAGAAATACAGTCATATTTCAAACATGCAGAGATTCTCATTTTCTTATTTGGAGAAAAAGTAATTAGTTTACCTTTAATAAAGCGAGTGGCTGTGATCAGGCCAACAATGAAACCACTACATGCAGCTATAACATCGAAGGCCCAAGCATTTTTGCATCCTAGATCTTTCTGAATCTGAACAATATAAAACCAAAGAAGAAAAAAGTGCTAAAATTTTAATTCCTTACCAAAGCCAAGAGGGGCAAAAAAATGATTTAAATCATCTAAAATCTGCAAATCATTGAAATCAAGTGTGGATTATATATATCAGTATCATCTATGCTAAGTAGTAAGATTACTTGAGCTATTAGTTCTGAAAAAAAATATTTCAACGAGGGAAACATTGAATGATGTTTACTCTCTTTACTTGCACTTTGCATCAATACAATTGAACAAGACTCATAAATATGGAACCGCAGATATATGAATTTGCATGACCAATGTATTGCTTATCAACTAGAATCCACAATTAATGTTAAGAAAATCTTATTAATATATTAAATTGCTGAATAAGTTGATTCAAACACATGAAGCAAGCATGTAATACAGGTTATCAGACATCACTAAGAACAAAGATCTTGAAATAAAGAATACAAATAGATGACCCACTACACATTCTCCTTCTAACCAATAATATACTTCATATAAACATATTATCAACTAATTGAATACTTCAATGTTATGTCCAACAAATTCAAGTAACAGTACAAAACCACTTAGTAATAATGTGAAAGGACACTTGAAGCTAGACATAGTTTATTTCCTTTTCAAATGTGAACAGACAGACAGTTCAAACAATAAATTTGATGTTCCTAATAATGTATTGATCCATAATAGGTAATTTAGGTGTGAAGTTCATATATAGAATCTCACATTTTATTCTATAATAGACCAAATGAAAAAATTGCTAGTTGTAGAGAAATAAATGCATCAGTTGAACTCACCAATCAAGAAAACAGTAAGTACCAGCAATAATGTGAGTTGAAGAGAACGCCTATTGTATTGACCACCTACTCTTCGAATTTGATGAGCTCTAGAACCTTTAGGACTTTACTTGAAATTCCTAAAACAACTTCTGCTTCTTTCACTTAAGCCATTTATTCCCTGCTAAATCAGAAAACAAAACATGATATGAACACAGAGACCAAAATCTATCAAAAATATTTATAACATATTCGGTATAGTCAAAGTGAAGATGATGTGGCCTCTGGTACACGTAACTAACAAGGAATGACAAACAAGGAGAAAAATTCGCAAGCCACTTGCACATACATAAACAATGTCTAGAAGAAAGTACATAAAATTGACCACTAACAAGTGAAACCATCATCGAATTCAAAGCATATCCCATTAAAACGGGGTCACTTATGGAGCTAAGACTTCATTGAGAGTTGAAAAAAGTTTAATAACCAACTATTGATTTATTGTCAACCATCACGAAATTAGTGCCAAATTATGGTCTGGAAAACTAAGAATAAAATCGGTCCACCTTAATTTTAAAAAGACTATTTGGCTTCCCCCATGTTCTCCGAAACTAGAGAAGTCTAGTAGAAGGAGCAAGATGATAGATTTGCATTGTGAAGTAACTATATATATTTGTTCAAAAAAAAGTTAACCATATATCCATCTTGTAGATTATGTAATGAAACAAATAATTACTGAAGAGTAGCTATTATTTACACAAAAGACAGACATAAAGAGTAATGTAATGCAAGCTTCTATATATATGATAAGTTGTAATAAAAACTTCTTAAGAAATCGTGTGAGAACCATTATGGTTCTTGAATTATTGTGAATTCATGCAACTCAAAACAACCCCTCCAAATGGGATTGTATCGCATGCATACTAAAAGAATAACAGACATTGGTTAGTATATTTATTCCCTAGAAAAGGGTCTTCTAAGCCTAGACTAGGTAAAATGCAATTTTTCTCAGGATTTGGAGATAATACATCAAACTTAGAAGATATGATCTTGCCTGAAACTTTTAGTTATATGTATTCATTAAAAAAAACATCGAACTCCAACATTGTGTTTGTGTGAGGTTTGTGCTTAGTTTGGGCTTTTAGCACTAGCATAAACAGGCTCTTTAGTGAAGCAAAGATGGTTGCTGCTACCTCTTACACATACAAGAAACAACAACAACGAGATCGACATTATATACGATATAATATATACACCATTTAGGATCCATTTGGATATAAGAGTTAGGATACCAAAATTGTTCTCTAAATGGTGGTAGATGTATAAGAATTGTACATAGCAAACCTTTATCTTACCTAAACAACAGCTACAATGATCTTCTATGTATGTGTTTGGATACAAAGTATAGTTACTTGAAGAGAGAAAGAGAACGAAGGTAAAAGAAAATAAAGGTTTGATTTGAATACCTCCAGGCTCCAGGTTTCTCAACAACTATATCTACATGCATATAACTCTCAGAAGCAAACAATCAAACATCTAATAGGTATCCCTTATAAACACAAAAAATGCAAAATTCTTCCATCAAAATCAAAATTTTTGACCAACCCAAATCACGGAATCCCCCAAACTACAACAAGCAAACACTACCCAACAAAACCCATCAACAATCGACAAGAGAATAATTCACATACGTGTCGGCGGATTCTTGCACTTCCTCCGCGGCTGAAAAGAAGACATCTTTCTGCCATTGATCGTAAGTGCTAATCACAGCCATCAACAGAGAAGCAAACCCCTTTCCCAACAAAGAAGGAAGCAGTAGAGGAGAGAGAGAGAGTAGTAGTAGAAGAAGAAGAAGAAGCGATTAGGGTTGGAGGGACTTTTGAGATATTTGGGGTGGGAGGGATTCTGAATAATTTGGGGTTGGAGGGACTTTTGAGATATTTGAGGTGGGAGGGATTCTGAATAATTTGGACTTTATCCCGGCGTTTTCATGACAAACGCCGGGATACAAAACATCTACTCCGGCATTTTTGAAGGAAAACGACGGGATAGCTAATAGCTATCACGGCGTTTTTCCAAAACGTTGGTACAAATAGCCATCTTAGGCCCATCAATTTTTGCACGGGTCTATCGCGGCATTTTACTTAAACGCTGTTAAAAAAATACCGGGATAGACCATTTATTTTGTAGTGGTCACATAAATTTTAAAACCGCAGTGATTTACATATGAAAATGATTAATAATAATAATAATAATAATAATAATAATAATAATAATGTGAAATCCAAGTTGGGTAATTTCACAATCAACAAGGTGTGTATCTGAAAGTCACATAACCCCCGCCCCCCTCCCCCCCCCCCCCCCCACACACACACACACACACGCACACGCACACACAAACCCAATTTACATATCAATTTCTCGAGCTAGACAAACAGTTCCAACCTTGTCCAACAATTGAGTGTAGGTAGTCTACTCTTTAATCCACTAGCAAGATAATATGAGAGGGTTTTAATTGACTCGACGAATTTATGAATTTTACAGTGACAACATTATCAGATGTAATACGTTTGTCACGCCCCACTTTTTAAAATACGAAAATACGAGCACATAACAAAGGCCCAGCGAATGATGTGTATATCATTCATAAGCTGTAACAGATTAACTCAACAATATGAATTATGATCACAACCACGCATGAATAAATAATCACATAAAAAAAATAAATTAAACTTCAATAATTCATGAAATAAATTCATAAAATAATATCCAACATCTGGGAGAGAATTAAATAAACTTTGGATCACAAAAATCCAGAATACAAAGTACGACAATAATAATAATGCTGGAAAAAAATAACTTAACGAAATAATTATAGCAATCTAATAATCAGCTCCATTCTTTAGAAGATTTGCCCACCAAGTCCTTCAGTCAGATCAGTTCATGTACCTGCAAGCTCATCATCTAGAAATGGGGGGAGTGTCCGTTAGAGCAAGTAACGGACACCAAGTAGTAGCAAGCAAGGAGCAAGAAAATATGGTATATCAAAAAATAATGAACTAGATCAAAGTCAAGATCAATAACAAGGGATGATAATAAAATCCAAGGTCTAAAATTAACGATGCAATAATCAATGACTGCGATCAATGATTCAAGGTCAATAACAATAATCATGATCGGTGAATGCAAGTGTCAATCTAAGTCCATTAGTCTTTTATTATCCTATCTAATGCACGTAATTCTGTGTCTCATATCACAGATTCGGTGCATGCAAACAGGATCGTTTAGACTATAGTGGTGAACTCTACAGATCGTGTACTCAGCACAATAATCAATAATCAATAATCCACAATCAATAATCCACAATCCATAATAATAGTCAATCGAACAATAAGGGACCCTTCTCCGTGTACAGTCTCTGATTGTTCACTATTAAGTTGACCCTTATTACCTCGGCTTATTATTATTTTATTATTATACTCAGATGTGGACATGCAATGGGTACAGAAGTATCGTGGCGATGTCAAGACTGTGCAATGCATGATATAATTAATTTTATTCCCTAGATACCAAATCAAACATGATTATACTTAATAACACAAAATACACATTCTGGACAGCAAGACGTTGATGTACAAAAACTGACTTTTCTGTTGCTACAAGAAAGTAAATCAAGTCCCACTAGGGGTTCCAGAAACTAGACTCCCTGCTGGTTCCAATACATATTCACACGATATATTATAATCACAATAGCTATGTGCATAGT